>CM060679.1:15954660-17154660 GCA_030686995.1 Artemisia argyi
AACTCAACTACCTAGTTGATCGATATATCCCCAACGGTTTAACGCGGACATAGGCATTAATTTCTCATGCAACTTTAGTTAATTTAAATCTATACTTGTACCACGAGCTTTGAAAATTGTTCAAAATCACACTATATATTGTGTCGTGCATGAAAGTATACAATCATAAACCAGATTTAGTAATATGGGGTTTTCACAAAAATGGGTTTGCATGGTTCTTCTTTTGATCGCCATTGCATCTCAACTGAGTGTAATGTCTTTTGGAGATGAGAGCATTGAGACAGCTAGATGGGGTGGTCGGAGAGGTGGAGGTTCTGGTGGTGGTGGTGGGTTTGGAGGTGGTGGCGGTGGAGGTTTAGGGGGAGGAGCGGGAAAAGGTGGTGGGTTTGGAGCAGGAGGAGGAGTCGGTGGTGGTGCTGGAGGCGGTGGCGGCATTGGTGGAGGTGGTGGTGGAGGGAATGGAGGAGGTGGTGGCTTAGGCGGTGGTTCAGGCAATGGTGGTGGATTTGGAGCTGGAGGAGGAGTTGGTGGTGGTGTTGGAGGTGGTGGCGGCATTGGTGCAGGAGGTGGTGGAGGAAGTGGAGGTGGTGGTGGTTTAGGGGGTGGTTCAGGAAAAGGTGGTGGATTTGGAGCTGGAGGAGGAGTTGGTGGTGGTGGCGGCATTGGTGCAGGAGGCGGTGGAGGAAGTGGAGGAGGTGGTGGTTTAGGGGGTGGTTCAGGCAAAGGTGGTGGATTTGGAGCTGGAGGAGGAGTTGGTGGTGGTGCTGGAGGTGGTGGCGGCATTGGTGCAGGAGGAGGTGGAGGAAGTGGAGGAGGTGGTGGTTTAGGGGGTGGTTCAGGCAAAGGTGGTGGATTTGGAGCTGGAGGAGGAGTCGGTGGTGGTGCTGGAGGCGGTGGCGGCATTGGTGGAGGTGGTGGCGGAGGAAGTGGAGGAGGTGGTGGTTTAGGGGGTGGTTCAGGCAAAGGTGGTGGATTTGGAGCTGGAGGAGGAGTTGGTGGTGGTGCTGGAGGTGGTGGGGGCATTGGTGCAGGAGGTGGTGGAGGAAGGGGAGGAGGTGGTGGTTTAGGGGGTGGTTCAGGAAAAGGTGGTGGATTTGGAGTTGGAGGACTTGGTATAGGAGGTGGTGGTGGTGGTGGAAGTGGTGGTGGAGGCGGTATCGGAGGAGGTTCTGGAAGTGGTGGTGGTTTTGGTGCTGGAGGAGGAGTGGGTGGTGGTGCCGGAGGTATTGGTGTAGGAGGTGGTGGAGGTGGAGGAAGTGGTGGAGGTGGTGGTATAGGGGGAGGTTCAGGAAGCGGTGGAGGGTTTGGAGCAGGAGGAGGAGTAGGTGGTGGAGCTGGAGGTCTTGGTGGAGGTGGTGGTGGTGGAGGAGGTGGTGGTGGCGGCGGGGGGAGGTAGTGGCCATGGTGGTGGTTTTGGTGGTGGTGTTGGCGGAGGCTTTTAAATTTAAATTTTCAATGTTGGAAAATGTTTATTTTCTAATTGTGAGTTTATCTATTAAAAGTATCATATTGTAACAAATGAACCATGTGATATTAAATATTCACATCACTATGCATGAGCAAGTAAGTTTTGTGTTCATTTTACTCACTTATATGAAAAATTGTGATAATATTTGTGATGTTACATAAATTTTATTATATTGAACCAGAGTTACATATGTTTTATTGATCATTTTAAATCAACCGCTACACTTTTTTCGGAGCCAAAGTAGTCTAATCTCTTATATTTCTTTTATCACATTCAATGTAAACCTAGATGAGAAAAAATAAATAAAAATAAAATAAATAAAAAAATGTAAAAAAAATAAAATAAATCAGGGGTACTCAGAACAAAAGCATTATAAACAGATACAGTAATATGCTACCCATTTCGTTTTAAAATAATAGTTCAGATATTTTAAAATTTCTTAGAAAATTAAGTGGCCGGTTTATATTTCAAACAATGAATAATGACTTTAGTATGTATAAAACACAGTTAAATACAACTCTCATCTTATCGCATTATTTTCTTTTTATCGCTTACACTAGCTAATTACCAACAAAACAGAAGAGTTAACATCATTTTTACGATTAATCTTTAAAGGCGACAATTTGGATAACACATAAGAAATATATATCTTAACTCGAAAATGACATAGCCATAACTCTTGATTAAGACAAGCAACTTTTTCCTCAACATCACATAACCAAAAAACGACGTGATAACTAGGCCTCACTACATGGCTCCTTACATGACTATGACCCAGTGTTTTGTGTTATATCGATCAATCTTTTGGTTTTAAACGACTCTTAATACTGAGTCAAAATACGTTTCCTAAGGGTAGCTCATATGCATTCAATCGAGTTGACATTTTGCACATGAATTAACTCACTAGTACGTTGTATTAAACTTTTAACTTTTTGAACAAATAATAAATCAGTCTTTTAATGATTTGTCAACAATCATTCATACACAATTTGTGTAAAAAGGTAGATCTAGTTTCATAGTTGGTTGAAGTATCATTATCAACCAGCTGTTCAAGGTTTTGGCCTTTTTCTTATCGAAGGTTTTTTCCATTTTCCATTCCTTTACAATGGCAACGTGAATCCTATATATAAGAGCTCACAGAGTGATAACGCAAAAGGCGCGCTATTTCTACCTGGCACTGGCTCAACGGCGTTATCCCACGTTTCACCATTTCCTACTCGTCTGCGTTGGAGAAGCTTTGTAACGTGCGTTGGTATAGTAACGTGCGTTACTACCGGAAGCAATAAAAAAAAAATTACAACACCCCCTAACGTTATTATGTACTACATATTTGAATTTCAAAAAAAAATAATAATAAAAAATAAAAAATAAAAAACGTTTGAAGCCAAACGGCTAGAATTCAATTTTTTTTAAACCTTATAAATACAACACATTATTTACAAATATATACACACTTAACATTCTCACAGTTAACATATTTACACAAAATTATGGCTTGTAAACACATTATTTACAAATATATGGCTTGTGAAGTACTCTGCGTATGACGACGGGTATGACTCCAACAACTCTCAAACTTGGGATCACCCGGACTACAACTGAAGTTAGGTTTATGTTTAGGTGATGTTTTAATTTAGTATCGATTTTAATTTATGTTTATGTAACGTTTAAGTATTTCTGTTTAGTATGTTTATTTTAAATAAATTTATTTCCTTAAAAAAACATTACAATACATTACAAAAACAAGACACACAACACAAATAACAGATACGATACGAAAAAGACATACAACACAAATGACAGATACGATTTGAAGCTTTTATTCGGCCCATGTAGGCCGGGTGGGTTCTCAAAACCTCTCAAGCTTGAACATATTTGAAGCTTTTCCCATTATAGCGATCTTTAAAATTTCTCATTGCATTCACGAGGCAAACAGCGTGATCGTCCCAGGTTGTTCGCAACAACTGATGGTAAATACCATTGAATACAACACATTCACAGTTGAGTCTGCTCCACTTACTCATGATCATATCTCTGTTTCGATTGACACAGTCAGAACGTTTGTTGAACATGGCTACAACCCGGTTCCAAAAAGACTTTGCATTGTGGATGACAGGATCTTCATGAACTGCAACCCAAACTTGAGCTAGCAAGGTTTCTTCTTCTACTGACCAACGATTACTCATTTCAAATGTTTGAAATTTGAAATTTTTTTGTAAATTGGTATGCTATTTATAGCCGTTTGAAACACTAGGAGCGGGATAGATTTGAAATTCAAATTAAAAAATGAACGGGATACATTTGAAATTCAAATTAAAAAAATGAGCGGGATATATTTAAAATTCAAATTCAAATAGGAGCGGGATATATTTTTTTTTTGGGTAAAAGGTCAACGACCCGGTAAATATATTACTCCAAAAAACGTTTAAGTACAATGGATATGGGTGAATCCCATATCTCAGCCCGTTACATAGGCGAAGAGCTTACATAACAAGATACTTCCTATTTTCAAAACAAGAAAACAAACCATAAATCACATAATAGAGTGACTCTGACAAAAGATAAACTACTTCCTACGACCTTGGAGATTAACACCATAAAAGGCATTAAGAGCATCCAATTCCCCTGGAAGATCATCAATTTGCTTCGAATAATCATCATAATCATACTCATCTTCACGCTCATGACCACCACCAAAAAGATTTGCTGATTCGTCGAACGTGTTAATAACCTCTTCCTCATCACTATCAGAAACCACAACCTCACCCACCTTAGAAAATGGGTTAGTCCTCTTAGTGACAGAGGTAGACGGAATAGGATGACCAGCATCATCCACAAGAATAGCTTTCCTATCGATCAGTAGTTCTTCAAGCTTACTAATTTTCTCAGCAATAGGAGTAGAACCAACTTCCATTGTTTCCATTGAATCACTCACCAGCGGTTCTTGCATATCACTCACAAGAGGGTCTTGTGATGTAGTACCAGTCTTAACCGACTCATCATTATCAACTTCCATTGTACTGCCAGCATCCACTTCCTTGTTAGTAACAACCGTAGGAATACCAAAACCATCTGTATCATCCATATTAAGAGCATCAAACTGATTAGTAGTGATCTTGATTCCACTCGTACTAGCCACATCAGAAGCCTTCTTCATACTGACCTTAGCTTTCTTTGGTTCGGGAAGAGTCTTTTTGGGCTGATATTCAAAATGCTTACCCACCACAGGTTTGGTAAAACCTCCACGACCCGGATTCGAACCAGCTTGCTACCCTTCTTTTTATTGTTAACAGTCTGAAAACCATCATTTACATTCTTAGAAGGTTGAGCAGTCGGTGGCACACCCTTCGGACAATTAATAATATAGTGTTTGAAAATTTAATGAATGAAATAGTTGAAGGTAGAATTTGTAAAATTGTAAAAAGTGAAGTTATTGGGTGTTATAATTTTCTGATGTTTTTAGTGTTATATTATTTGATGTTAAAATGATGTGGCGCTGACGTGGCAGTGGTGTTGGCGTTATTTCGTGTTACCACTCCTTTGGTTCTAAGATCAACTTTTTTTTTTTTTTTTTTTTTTTTTTTTTTTTTTTTTTTTTTTTTTTTAACTAAGAGATGCGTGGGGCCTATGTGGGACTCACGGCTGTTAAATGGTCTTAATGGGGAGAGTCTCAATTATACCACTCACATGGGGATAGAGGCACTAGTGAAAAAATGGTGGGCTCCACATAAAAAAAATATTATTATATACTTTGTTATATACTTTGTGTGGAATCATTCCCTTAGATAACGGAAAAAGAAACACCCTTAATCATAACACCAACATTGTTATATATTCTACACCCTTTTATATATATATATATATATATATATATATATATATATATATATATATATATATATTAACACGTTATCAACTTTTATCGATCTACATTACATTGCTTGTGATCCGTCCTACTTGTTTCAAAAATAACACTGTAATAACATAACTACATTATCAATATTTTGAAGTATGGTGTGAATGTCGGTATACAGCATAAGTATTAAAGAGAGTATAGTACGTAGAATAGGGTCTTGATGCATGAATAAGACTTAAAAAAGAGAAGCTTATAAGAAGTCTTCCATGGGACATGTTAACATAGCAGCGAAAATAACATCGTCTTAAATGCCCATATCTATCCATATAATATTTCTCATATTCATGTCCAATCCAATTATACCAATCTTTTTTTTATTTCCCATTATAATAATGTATGTCACGAACATTGTTTTCTTGCTAGCTAAACCGATCATACGCGAATTGGCACTTCAAACGAGTCAGTCGGGTTAAGGGTCAGGTCGCGCGTGGTTTTGGAGCCGGTGGAGGTGTTGGTGGTGGTGAGGAGGTGTTGGTGTTGGTGGTAGTGGTAGTGGTGGAAGTAGTTGCGGAGGCGGTGGTCTAGGAGGAGGTGCAGGTCATGGTGGAGGGTTTCACTACTACACAAAAATCTCATTTGGTACGGTTTTAAAGGCCTTTTGGTACGGTTTACTAGCATACCAAAAAATAAAATGTGTTCTGATACAATTTTAAAACCGAAGCAAAAAATGATTAATTGGTGCGGTTTTTTTAATAACCGTACCAAAAAATGGTTATTTTTTGGTACGGTTTCTAAATAAACCGCACCAAAATTTGTTGCTTTACAAAAAAAAATATATGCATTTTTCTTTTCCAAAACCTGTAACCAAACACTACCAAAGCAATATCATTCGCATTCGCAGACCTAAACAGTAACATTTGCACAGCATACACAAACAATATTTGACAAACTTAACATTCTATATATATATGTATATCAACCAACCAATGTAACAATCTGAATTCGACAAAATGGTTATGCGTAACAATTGCTTAAACGACATCGTCATGAAAATATAAAACCTCTAACTATTCGGGGGCCAATGTATCTAAAGGAGCATCAACCCTATAAAACTCGTTCAACGTCATAAGAGCCACTTGATCGAGTTGTTGTAGACAGCGTGTATCATCCCAAAGCTATAAAAACAAATACAAATATATATTAGTTATAATTTTTTGCAATAAAACCAACAAAATGTATACACAATTTTTGGGATATATTGGCTGTATATCAGTCAACAATTTTTGGGATATATACAACATGCCGCATCGGGTGATTCGGGTTATCGGGTTATAATAGACATAGCACATATAATTTCAGTAGCAATGAAAAGTCAGTTTCATTCCAGTAGCAAAACTTGTGCTACATAAGCAAATGCAATAGCAATAGCTAAACAAAACATATGATAACAAACCATGGAATCCAGTAGCAAAACATGAACTACATTAGCAAAGCATAATTTTAGACTTTTAGTAGCAAAACAAGAACTGCAGCTAGCAGTGTAGCACAATCTCAGTATCAAAACCAGTGGTGATCTTTTAAATTACTAGTATGCTAAACGACTAAACAAACCCCGATATATATTGTAACTTGCAAGTCTATAACAGTTTTCCTTGCAACTATTATAATAGGTAAGGAAAAAAACAAGATTACTATCACGGACATCTACTCCCACATATGGTTTGGTGATGGCGATTCTACATAAGTAATTTGTTGTTATTTTAACTGTTTATAGAACTTATTAATGAAGGCTTCAGCCGCTTTGTCTACATGACTGACACTACGCATAGCACATATAATTTCGGGTTATGATACACATAGCACATATTACCCACACCACAAATTACCCATTTTGACCTAACCCACACCACAAATTACCCATTTTGATTTGGACTTGTTTCTACCCGCACATCCCATTTTGCCATGCAAGTAGCAACTGTAAGTTATGCAGGACCCGTAACTGTAAGTTAACCACTTTGATTAAAAGATTCATCAAAACAAAACCATTAAACAAACTACCCTTCATTTCCATATAATAGCAAGTTAATGTAATAAACAAACTTGATATTAATTGCACAGTTCTTTGTACCCACCCATCATATTAAATAGTAAGCAAACTTGATATTTTTGCAAGGTTCTGTGTATCCATCATCCTAGTCCTAGCTCACAAACACAATTCAATAAAATTAAGCACGTCAGCTGCTCCTATTTCGCTTATATCCTCTAAAAAATCATTTTCCAGTTAAAAAAAAAAAAAAAAAAAAAAAAAAAAAAAAAAAAAAAACTGATTTTAATTAATTGTTGCACAAGTGTTCATCTAACGTTTATACATAAAACGTGAAAATGTCAAAATATAATTGCGATTTTTTGTAACAAGCGATAATTCAACTCAAGAAAAAAAATTTTAACATGTATCAAAGAACATATAAAAACATTAGTGAAACTGAAAATAAAACATTACATCAATTGCGAGATAAGTAATAATGCACGTTACTCTTCATGTATAACTTGTTTGTACAGGACATTTGAGGTGTAGACTCATCCTTAACCAACTCTTTGATTGACTTCACTAATACCTTGTAGTTCTATTATACTAAAATTTTACCTTATTAGTTATTTTGTGATTTTAGGACTAATTGACATAAAAGTCAAAATTTTACCTTGTTTTATTATAATAAAACGAGGTTACATAGTTTGTGTGCTCTTATGTCTTGCCATGATCTCACTTATTGCTTGACATTTTTGCAATTGTGCATTGTGGTTGTGATGTAGTGATTGTCGTCATACTTGTGCTTGTACGCTAACCCTGTTTTGTAGCACGACTTCATAGCAACCGAATCTAATTTTTTTTAAAAAAAAACATAAAAACGGTAAAAGCTATTCAACCTCTCATTCTCGTTTTTCATACGCTGTATCCTTTAATATTGAACAACATGTCATATCCAATGGTAGTGAGATTAATTAAATAGGATTTGTCATAACGATACAATAGTGATGCATCCCAAAAACTTCTGATACGAGTTAAATTTAATAATTGGTGAGTCGTGATAAAATCCTAGACTTGATGCTCTACGGACGAGACATTATGAGTAGATCGCCATTTAGCATATTTTAGAATCCGTGAATGAAAAACAAATCATTCTAAAATGTACATAACTCCTTATTTTAGTGGGAGACCGAGATAGCGCAACTGATTACTTTGATGAATGTCCAATACTTAAGGATAGTATTGATGCACTCAATGAGGTGCTTAGATTATCACATGCATTGTGTAAGGCAAATGTTGGAGAGGTGACTAAATCTAGAAGCGACTAGGTGGAGGAATGGATGTTGGCGTTCTCGTATAGTTCTCGTAGTTAGCATTCTAGTATGTGTGACCCAGTAGTTTCTTAATTCTTTGTATGTAGTTCAATAATGTACCAACGATATAAAAGTCATAGGTAAAATTTCGTATTATTCTATTTACGAGTGAAAGCGAGACGTTGATAAAAAAAGTTTAACGAAATATCAAAAACTTGTTGGTAAATAGAGCGGAAATTTATGAAATTAGAAACAAATTGGTAAATAGAGCATGAATTTAACAATTTTATCTTTTTTGGTACGGTAACTTAAAAAACCGTTTGAAAAGAAAAATTATTTGGTACGGTTTGTAAAAAACCGTAGCAAATAACTTTTATTTGGTACGGTTTGAAAAAAACCTTAGCAAATAACTTTTATTTGGTGCGGTTTGTAAATAAACCGTACTAAATAACTTTTACTTGGTACGGTTTTATAAACAACCGTACCAAAAAACAAAATAAAGGTTTTTAGGTATGGTCTTTTTAAGAACCGCGTCAAAGGAATCGATTTTGCTACGTTTTTCCTATAACCGTATCAAAATACCGTACCAAAAAAGGTTTTATGTAGTAGTGTTTGTAGCTGGTGGTGGTGTAGGTGGAAGAAGTGCTGGAGGCCTAGGAGGAGGCAGTAGATCGTTGGTGGTGGAGGTGGCTCCGGGCTTGGTTGTGGAAGTGGTGGTGTAGGAGGCTTGGGTGGTGGACTGGTGGTGGTGGTGGTCATGGCGCCGGTGGAGGTGTGGGAGTAGGGGTGGGTGTGGGTGTCCGAGTAGGAGTGGGCGGAGGTGGTGGTAGCGGTGGCGGTGGTGGTGTTGGAACTGGTAGTGGGTTCGGTGGTGGTGGCAAAAAAGGTCTAGTGTTTAATGGTGTAAATTAAATTGTTACGTTTGCATGGATTATATATATTGTGTTGTATGTAACTTTCAAATTGGCCAATGTGCTGGATAACGTCACTTTGTTATTGCCATTTAAGGCCGAGTTTAGTTGTTGAGGTATAACTCGAAAAGTCGAAAAGTGCATCTATTAGCTATATTCTGACATGGTTATTATTTTTCTTTTGTGAGAGGTTTAATAAATAAAAACTTTAAAACTCATAAAAGACGTATTTAAATGAAAATGTTTTAAATCTATTTAAGTATTTATAATTAAATGTAATTGAGTTATGTAATCTCTGTTTGGGTGACAAATACTATGAATTATTTTAGAAAAAATAAGTCTTTAAAAAATAAGTTGCATAAATCAGCTTTTAAAAACATGCTGAAGATTATATTTCACAAAGTTACCGATTTACCATTTTATTTATTATTCTTATTCATATTGGTTTTGTTATTTGTATGTTCAATTATGTCATTTACAGTTTTACTCTACAATTACAACTAGTTTGTCAAATATAGCTAAAAAAAAAAAAAAAAAAAAAAAAAAAAAAAAAAAAAAAAAAAAACTACAATTTTAATCTTCCCAACAATAGCATAAGCATCGGCAACAGCACCAGCATTGACAACAACTATTTTTGCCAAACATACGGGTAATATAGTTATAAAGTTGTAACAATTTCATGATAAAGCTAAGGTAGGTTAGATAAATAGTGTTTGTCATATCACAATATGTGACAAAATGTCTCGAACGCTCCAATGTAAGTATGTATCAAAACTTGATCATAGCAATTGTTGAATGATTTCAAACAACGATGTGTAGGTTCCAAACGATAATGAGACAATCCCAATTGCAATGATTAATATGCAGACTGATCCCTATCAACCAAACCAATAAAAACGGAAGAGTCAGTACTTCTTTTCAACATTTGCCGATTAAAATGAACAATAAATAATACGTAACAAATTTATATTAAAATCTTGCACACTATGATTAGAGATGTTTTAAAAACAGATCATATTAAGTAGACAAATTAAACAATGATGGGTCGAGTACCTGAAAGCGAGTAACATTTCCCTTTAGGATGCGCAGAAAGCAAGCGCAAGGAAATATCAGTGACTGGAACACAAAAGATGCATTAGTTCTGTCATCCAATGTGAATAAGAAAAAATATTGTGAAGCTAGTGTATACGAACTTACCACTAGCATTAAAGAGAATGAGAGAAAATGCCATTTAGGCTGAAATTATTAGAATCTCATTAAGTGAAGAATGAAGGTTTACAATGCTACTTATAGTAGCAGAAGTCAATATACAAAAGTCAACTATTCTAACTGCTATGCTATCTATATACTACATCTATTTTACAAACTTTACACTACTTCTATATGATCTGAATTATACAATCAGGTATCTAACTCATCACATTGTTCCACATTGTCTCTGTATTCTTGAGTGTATGTTGAGCTTGTTGGACTTTACATAGCTGGACTGTTTGATCACATTGTGGACCTGATGAGATGATGTAGCCATGTGTGCTCCTTTACCCCCCCCCCCCCCCCCCCCCCCCCACAAGCTGGCATTGTGTAAGGATCACTAATGCCAAGCTTGGATAAACAATTGTAGTGGAGAGCTTTGGGAAGACCTTTAGTTAAGATATCAGCTGCTTGTTGACTTGTGGGAATGAAGGTTGGTAGTATTTGATTATTTCTGACCTTATCTCTCACAAAGTGACAATCAAGTTCTATGTGTTTGGTTCTTGCATGTTGAACTGGATTGGAAGCAAGTGTTATGGTGGAAGAGTTGTCACAAAATATTTGGACTGGATCAGGAAGTTGAACTTGAAGATCTTTGAGTAAGCATTGCAACCAAGTGATTTCACAAGTACAGTCAGCTAAAGCTCTATATTCAGCTTCTGTGGAAGACCTTGAGACCACAGATTGTTTCTTGGATGCCCATGAGATCAAGCAAGATCCTAGAAAGATTGCATAGCCTGACACAGATCTTCTGGTTATGGGACAAGCAGCCCAATCACTATCACAGTAGGCAATGAGTTTGAGAGAATTATCCTTTGGAAAGTGAAGACCTTGTCCTGGGCATAATTTGATATACCTCAATACCTTCTGTAATATTTGCATGTGAGTTGTTCTAGGTTGATGAGAAAACTGACTTAAGGCTTGAGCTGCAAAAGATAAGTCAGGTCTTGTGATTGTGAGATAAATGAGTTTGCCAACAAGTTTTCTGTAGAGAGAGGGATCTTCTAGGAGTTCTCCATCAATGTTGTTGAGAGGTTTGATGGGATCCAGGGGGATGGCAGATGGTTTGTGATCTAAAACTGCAGCACACTGAAGAAGATCCAGTGCATATTTCCTCTGTGACATGACAAATCAAGTGGTGTTCTGTAAAATCTCAATGCCCAGATAATAATGTAAAGCTCCCAAGTCTTTGATACTGAATTTGTTGTCAAGTTGAAGCTTGATTGAAGTAATGAGTGATCTGTCATTGCCAGTAACAAGGATGTCATCCACATATATCAATAGAGCCAAAAATTGAGAACCTTTTGTATATGTGAATAATGATGTATCAGCATAGCTTTGATGAAATCCCAAAGTGAGAAGAAAAGTAGTTAACTTTGTAAACCATTGTCTGTTGGCTTGTTTCAATCCATAGATGGATTTCTTGAGCTTGCATACTGAGTTAGGTGGAAGAGATTTTGAGTAGCCTTGTGGTACTGTCATGTAAACTTCCTCATTGAGATCTCCATGTAGAAAGGCATTGTTTATGTCAAGTTGCTCTATGATCCAGTGATTATGAACAGCAACAGCTAAAAGAGCTCTGACTGAAACCATCTTAGCCACTGGTGCAAAGGTTTCTTTGTAATCTATTCCTTCCTTTTGTGTAAAACCTTTGGCAACTAATCTTGCTTTGAATCTCTCAATGGTACCATCTGCCTTGTACTTGATTCTAAACACCCATTTGCAGCCAATGGGAGTTTTGCCAGGTGGAAGAAGTACCACTTCCCATGTGTCATTTGATTCCAAAGCCTGAACTTCCTTATCCATTGCATCTACCCATCTTGGATTTATGGATGCTTGGAGATAAGTGGTGGGTTCAATGTGTTTGTTGATGTTGTTGATGAGGTGTCTGAGTGTGGGTGTTTGAATGTTTGTATAATTAATTTAATTGGTGTAGTGATATTTGTGGATGTTATGAATGAGAGATTTTGGTAAGGTGCATTGATAATTTGTGAGTTTTGTGGATGGTTGTTTGATTCTGAGTGAAGTTCTTTTGGGAGGTTGTGTTGGTAATGGTGGTGGTGAAGATGGTAAAGTTGGTGAGTGAGATGATGTAGCACTTGAATGAGTGTTTGGTATTGGAAATGGTGATGGTGGTGATGTGTTTATAGGTTCTGGTGATGTTGTTGAGTTATGCATAGGTTCTGATGATGTGTGAGTTAAGTTAGTATCTGAGATGTGAGATGTTGAAGTAGGAATAGGAAATGTTGGAAGATTTTCTGGAGCAGGGGTATTTGTTGTTGGTGATTGTGAAGTTTTGTGAGCAAATGGGAATTCTGTTTCATCAAATAAAACATGTCTACTAGTGATGGTTTTGTGTGTGACAGGATCATAAAGAACATACCCTTTTTGTGTGAAAGAATAGCCAACTAAGATTGTGGGAATGGATCTTTGTTCAAGTTTGTCATGACTGTGATGATGAACAAATGCTCTACAGCCAATGATTCTGAGATGATCAAGAGGTGGTGGTTCATTGTGAATTATTTCATAAGGTGATTTATCATGAATTGGTTTGGATGGGAGTCTGTTTATGATGTAGGTTGCAGCAAGGAGACAATAACCCCAGAAATGGTTTGGAAAATGAGCTTGAAATTTGAGTGCTCTTGCAATTCTAGTAATTGTTTGTGTTTTCTTTCAACTCTTGCATTTTGTTGTGGTGTGTGAGGACAAGAAGTCTGATGAATGATACCATGATCATAAAAGAAATTTGTTAAATTTGAATTTAGAAACTCTGTTTCATTATCTGTCCTTATGGTTTTGATTGTTTTGTTGAAATGAGTTTTGACATATGCACAAAAGATTTTGATATTGGTTGTGGTGTGAGTTTTGTTTGGCATCAAATAGGTCCAGACCCCTCTTGAATGATCATCCACAATGGTTAAGAAATAAGTGCAGTGGTTGATTGTTTTGTGTTTGTAGGGTCCCCATACATCAATATGAACAAGATCAAACAATGCATTTGCATAAGATGTACTAACATTGAAAGGTAAACTGTGTTGTTTTGCAAGTGGACATATATCACAGATGGATGTGGAATTACATTTGAACAAAGGAGCTAATGTTTTGATTTTCTTAAGAACAGTGAAAGAAGCATGACCCAGTCTTGAGTGCCACAATGATGAATGGTTTGGGAGATGTGAGGTAGCTGAGAAGATGTGTGAGCTTGCAGAGGCTGGTGAAATGAAGTAAAGACCATTACAAAGGGTGCCATGTGCAATCCTCTTGTTCTGGTCCTGAAATATGCAATAGGAAGCAGTGAGTGTGAGTGAAATGTTTGATCCTTGAAGTAATTTGCTCACAGAGATGATGTTGTAAGTGAATGATGGAATGTAGAAAACATTATGCAGGGTAATATGTGCATTGATGGTGACTGATCCATAGGTTGTGACTTTGACAGTTTGTCCATTAGGTAAGGATACAAGGATTGGTATAGAAAGTGTATGTACATTATGCATAATGTTAAGGGTTATGGAAACATGATCAGTTGCACCACTATCTATAATCCAAGCATCCTTCAATTTTGAGACAAGTGTAGCAACAAATTTAGGAATTTTAAGACTTGTGGTTGAGAAAATACCTTGTGAAATACCCCCTTGGTTGTTTTGAAGCATGAGAAGTACTTGATTAAGTTGATTTTGCAGCTGATCCATTCTTGCAGACACATGTATGTCAGTGTTCATGGACTGTGAAGCTTGAGTACCAATAGTGTCAACTGGTTGCTTGAAATCATCTTGACCAATGACCATATTCACTGCTCTTGTGGGTCTGTTTCCATAGGTGCTTGATGAAGTCTTGGGTGGTTGATATTTACCATGTAATGGATGTCCTACAGGGTATCTAACAACTTTGTAACACTCTTCCTGAATATGTCCCTCTTTGCCACATTTACCACAATAAACACCCTTTCTGAATGGGCTTTTCCTCTCTAATCCAGTGTTTGACATGGAATTAGTTCTCTTCTCTGAACCCGTGTTTGGGTTAAAGGTGTTTGATGACTTTTGGGTGTTGTTTCTGGGTGTAAAGTTGTTGGTAGACCTTGGTTGATTAGTGTAAGTGTTGAAAATGGTTGATGAAGTTGATTTAGCAGTTAAACTTTCCCTTTGCTTCTCTTCCTGCCTTATCATTGTGTAAGCTTTTGCAACTGAGGGTAAAGGCTGCATGAGCAAAATTTGACCTCTCACATTAGAATATGCCTCATCTAATCCCATCAAGAACTGAATCAACCTCTTTCTTTGATCCCTTTCACCATTAACTCTCCCATTGTCACAAGTGCAAGTACAAACACACAAATAAGGTGACTCTAATGCATCAAACTCATCCCAAATTCCCTTCAGCTTTTGATAATAGATCTCAACACTACAATTTGATTGTTTCAACTGAATCATGTCATTTGTTAACTGGTAAATTCTATGTCCATCAATTTGTGAGTAATGTTCTTGCAATTCAGACCATAACTTTGACACAGAATTGATAAAATTCAAGTTATTACTGATTTGTTCACTCACAGTGTTCAAGATCCAGGAAATGAGCATATCATTGTTTCTCTCCCAAAGTGGCCTTAATTCTGAATCCACATTAGGCTCAACAAACTCCCCAGTAACCAGCTTCATCTTATTCTTTGCATTCAAAGCAATCGTAATAGACCTTCTCCATGAACTGTAGTTATCTGAACCACTCAACTTCTTGGATATAAGAATCAATCCTGGATGATCTGTTTGGTGTAAGAAGAGTGGATGATTGGAGTTGATTCCATCACTGATGTTTGGATCAATGGTGTTAGTTGTATCAGATGTGTTTGGCGCCATTTCTTGATTTGAAATTTGTGACTTGTTGAATGTGATTTGTTACAAATTGAATGTAGAATTGTGTTATTGAGATGATTGTGAATAGAATGACAGTAGTTGGATGAAAAATGATGAAGAAATGGTGGTTAATGGTGGTTAGTTATGATGGTTTATGGTGGTCAAAGTTAGTTATGGTGGTCAAAGTTTGTTAGAAACGGTGGAGTTTGTTATTTGATGGTGGTAATTGTGGCTGAGCATGATCTGAGCTCTGATACCATAAAGAGAATGAGAGAAAATGCCATTTAGGCTGAAATTATTAGAATCTCATTAAGTGAAGAATGAAGGTTTACAATGCTACTTATAGTAGCAGAAGTCAATATACAAAAGTCAACTATTCTAACTGCTATGCTATCTATATACTACATCTATTTTACAAACTTTACACTACTTCTATATGATCTGAATTATACAATCAGGTATCTAACTCATCACATTGTTCCACATTGTCTTTGTATTCTTGAGTGTATGTTGAGCTTGTTGGACTTTACATAGCTGGACTGTTTGATCACATTGTGGACCTGATGAGATGATGTAGCCATGTGTGCTCCTTTAAGCATGATCAATAAAGATCCGATCAGTGACATTACCAGACCTGTAAATAGAATAAAAGATCATTAGTTTAGTAGTAGTAAAGTGGGCACGTAAATAAAGGGGTATAATTTTCGCATTTCTACAATTAAATTAGCATGCACTCAAAACCAATAGGAATGAAAATCCAAACTAGGTCTATATGCGAGAGTTTACCAAAGAAGTGAACGGAGAGGGCCACTACTAACGTAGAGATCACTAATGCCGTTCTAATGAGGATGACATAGATGTGAGAATTTTGATGGTTTGATGGTATCAACTCCTCCAAACTCTTAGCCACCGGGGATATGGTCAATGCATATGTGATTCTTGTCAAGAAATACAACTGTTCTTTATTCATACTTAAATCACAGGATAATTTTAGAATCATGTTTCAAGTCCACTAAAGAACAGTGTTATAATATATAGAAACACTTTTAACTTTTTCGTCATTTGATTTCATAAATAGTAACTACTATACTGGCTGTAAAATGTTAGCTCATAACTTTCAAAAAAAAGGATATTTGGTAAGTGGACCGATCACCTGCAATATACAAAATGATAAAAATGAGTAAAAAGAAATCTCAGACACATGAAATCACCTATGGGTTAGGTTTAGAAAATGAGCTGATTAATCTTTGATATTGAAAAATGAAATGTGAAACTATGGTCACAAAAACAAGCGCAAGATTTCCTTCCTTTGTTATCTTCATATGAAGTTTAAATATATGCATAATATAAACAAAAATCGGGAGCTAGCTACTATCTACTTTCAGAAACTGGAAGTAATACTTCTAATTAAACTAAACTGAAACATAAATTATTATCCTAAAAATGAGGATGTTAAGAATAACAAAAACGATTTCTATGGACACTGAATATCTTGAAGAAAATATTAATTATAATTAACATACCGTAGCCCAAACAGCAATTTTGGAGGCAAGCAAATTTGCAGGAAGGTTAAGAGTAAATTGCGATTCTATTGAATCTGAAAACATCAGGTATCCCATTGTAGCAACTCCAACGTAAAGTAAAGTACATATGGCGAAGCTGCAGCACAAAAAGTGAAGTTAATAAATAAACATAGAAACTACACAACTTCTTGTTCATTTACATGTCATTCAGAATAAATATATTGTAGAGTACTCAAAATGCTGGGTAAGTCCTATAACAAGAAAATGTTATCAGTTGAGAAAGAAGTCTTTCTTTTGCAGGTATGGAATGATGATCATAGAATACATGTTATTACCTGGCTAAGAGTACTAGAGGATAGTGACTCTTTTTTTCCATGGATATATAGATATTAGGAAGAACGGCATGTCCTGCATAACAGTAACCATATATCCCAATCGACACAGGCAGAGTGGAAAGGTTCAACATATTTGTATTTTCAGTCTGAAAGCCAATGTTATCCACCAAACCAACCCAAAACAAGCAAATTACTAAAAGAATCATCACGAAAATTCCACCCGCTGGTTACAAAAGCATAAATAAGTTAGAACTACAAGCGCTCAAAGGCTATTAACATATATTACCATAATGTGCACTAACCGGAGATATAACTAAGAACACTCAATTCGCAAAGCCAAACTGTAGGAAGCACAACAACTGTGACCCCAATTGCAAATAAATAATGAGACGATAGTTGATATCCTCCAAGACTCAAAAGTGCATTTGGAAACAAAGCAGATAGGTTATCACTCTCCAAGATTATGAATTCAACGCATACAGTCTACAGCAGAGGAGATGAAATGCATCTAATTAGCTAGATTTCACTAGATATATGTGCATAACATAAGTTGAGATATGTAATTTACTGAAATGAGAGCCTAACTATCAGAGAGAAGGAACCCTTGGCAATATTAGCGCAAAAATAAAATTATATACATACATACATATATATATATATATATATATATATATATATATATATATATATATATATATATATATAGTGTATCTTTATTTTTAGAACCCTGTTAAGTGCGGGAACTGCGAGAACTCCAATTATGCATAAAAAAACATGCATGTTCACATAAAACATGTATGTTTTCTTACATACACCCTAATACGCAGGCATGCGTATTAAGGTGTATGTAAGAGAACATACATGTTTTATATGAACATGCATGTTTTCTAATGCATAATTAGAGTTCTCGCAGTTCCCGCACTTAACAGGGTTCTGAAAATAAAGCCCCATATATATATATATATATATATATATATATATATATATATATATATATATATATATATATATATATATATAAAGTTGCGTTTACTATACTTATTATTTGCATGATGTGCAAAGAAACTTGAGCCTGACTGCTTAAAAGAAACAATCAAGATAAACAATGCAATCAGGGGCGAAGCTTGGAAATTTCGAGTGGGGGGTCGGGATCTAAAATTTTTTTTTCCTAACACTATGGGGGGTCGAAACCGAATTAAATTGGGGGGGCGAAACCGAAAATACCGAAATTTTTCTACACGAAAACTATATACCCCTACATCGCAAAAAAAAAATTCGGGGGTTCGGCCGCCACCCCCCCCCCCCCCCCCCTCTGAAGCTGCGCCCCTGAATGCAATAGGAAAGCCAGATAGACTTACATATAACTCCGCATAGAAAGCTATCTGCAACAAAAGAGTAAAAAAAGGTAGAAATAGCAAATCAGCAACCAATTATAATGCAGCTCTTTCATATTTCAGCAACATTAGTGTTAGTGAAAAAAATATAATAATTGAATTTTCAAAGTTATTTGTAAAATCATCAGGCCAAAACTAAAATAGAAATAGATTAAGGAACTTTAGGGGTTTTTGATGTGTCAGTCCGCGCCATTTGGCCCATACCAAAAATTTACCCGTTTTGACCGACTCATTTTTAGGTTATAACAATTACTCTTGAGATGTAGATTTCTAAATTAAATGTGTTGTTCCTTTAGCCTTCCCTAAGATGTAGATTTTCCTTAAAAGATAAACTTGTAGATAAAGGTTTAAAGAAACAAGCAAGAAGCTAGAGATTACAATGCAATATGAAACAACCAGACCTAGCCTAGAAATCTAAATAATGAGCACTCCTAAATAAAATATAAGCACTGTGATATTACCCCAAGACGTAACCCAAAAGAACACCTCTCACACTCTTAAAAGACACCAAACAAACATAAGATAGTGATGACAGCACCAACGCTTGAGAAACTAAAACAAGGCCTCTTAGTTATAGAACTTGACACACACTTAAAAAATCACTTTTTTGTTATGCTAAAGAAAAATATGGATCAGATTTCATGATTACTTATATATCAGTTATATATATGTTGACTTGAGTAATGATCGTACTTACAGAGATGATTAGACGCCCAGCTTTGCCAAAGGCGGCCTTACCAATATCTGGGTAAGTATTAAGACCAGGCTGACTATCCATGCATCTACCGAGAAGGATACCGGTGTAAAATGATAAAATACCAAAAACAAATAATAAAGACAGCCCAACCCATCCTCCTTCTTTCACTGCATAAGGAGTAGAAAGAAGTGCTACTCCACAAAGCAAATTCACAGCTACAAGAAATCATCATGCACGGGAAGCATGTTAATACAAATAAAATCACAAACTTTTCTTTTTACTCAATATGGGAAGTAATTAGGATAAGGAACGACTGTTGTACACATAATATAACAATAGTCATTATTGATAACATATTGGACTTCTAGAGACTTGCTTTCCATTTTTAAGGGGTGTTTGGATCAACTTATTTAAAGAGCTTAAGATCTTCGACAAAAAGAGCTTATGAGTTTATGTATTATCATAGCACACTTCTTCAAAGAGTGTTAAGATTAGCTTATATAGTTTTAAAACACACTATTAGAAACATGACTAACAAAGATCACACTCTAAAAAAGTTGTGGACAAACAAAAGTTAAAGCAAAGACAACATGTTAGTAATTAAGGTTAAGCTAGAAAAGCGAAAGGGGAGAGCCTTATGAAGTTGATCTTAGATTAGCTCAAATAAGCTAGTAAGCTTGAGCTATTTCGCAAAATCTAAACACTTTTTTAAGTGTTGGGACATTTCAGTGTCCAGCAGTCTCTGAATAGATTTGAACATAAATAGTCAAGTATAACTCAGTCGCTCTAATATTCAGCATAACTCCTTTAGAGTTCTTGAAGACAAAGAGTCTTCACTTCAGTGCCATTGCCGTTCAGCTACTGAAAGTACAAGATCAAAAGAAGTTCAGTTCAGTGAGGATGATAATGCCTTCTGAACGATGTTTGATCTCCTCATTTACAAAGAAACTGAGCAAAGAATCTCAAGTATTTAGAAGGTTAAAAGCAGAAAATCTACTTTAGCAAAAAGGGATAAAGCAAGTCTTCTTAATTAGGAATCCACACATTTCTAGAGTTGGTAAAGAATTACATTAGTTGTGAACACTGTTTCCTAAAAAAGAGTTTATCTTATTACCTAGTATAAGAGCATTTAATGCAATCTCACCAACACCTATTGAATGTTCAATACATGTAAAGTAGAAACCATTGTAAACCTTAATTCTCTGCTATTAAAAAAATATATATATTTGTAAATGAGTAAATGCATCTTTTGCAATTAATGTGATACATTTGAGAGCATTTACTCTTCGAATAGAACTTAGGATGCTGAACAATTCAGCCAGTAATTATAAGTTCTTACTTAAGCCATAACTTAGGTTTGTGTTTAAGTTTGAGAGGAGATCGCCCTTGTCATTCAACTAGGATTATTATTCCGCAAACAATCTTTGTCAAATCATTTGATTAAATTCTAATAAGAATTTTAAACGTTGAAAACCTTGTCGTGTTCCTGTGTTTAAACTGCTTTACGTATTATTACCATAAACTGTTTAAACACCTTATCAGATTACATAGAGTATGATTTAACTTGTTACTCCGTATTATAAGTTGTGTGTTTAAAGGGAAAAAATTAAGCTTACGTGTGTCCACAAGCTTCTTCAAATAAGCTAATCCAGACACGGTCTAAGAAGAGGGTTTTGTATATATTTTACCTCATCGTATAATTTATCGGTCTCATATTTGTTGCTCATTGTACTATCTTAAATTGTCTCAAATTATTGTACATTTCTAAATTTCAATTAATCAAAAAATATGAAGTCTAAAAATAGAATTTCACACAACTGCTTTTTGTTCCCTTCTTTTTCCTGTGAACAATAGTATTGGGACACAACAGTACTACTTAAACCCTTCCCCCACCCATAGGCCACCCCTTCCCATCCATCTCAACTCCACTTGAGAAGATATTTCACATGTTTAATCACAATGATTCAGAAAACTTTTTTCTACTACAATTGTTTAATCAAATATACTGGTTTTGAAAAAGGAATTTAAAGTTTTGTAATCCCATTTATCTGTATATAAATAGATATTAAAGCACAAGTAATGGTCTTCACAATTTTAGTGGTTGCATATGCGATCTAGTTTATAACACAATCTAAAGAATATGTAATTAATTTTGAAAAAGTAACAGACGACGTACTATTTATCACAGATTGGCAAAATGAACTTTGTCTAATCTGAGGAGATTTGTGATGTTTTGACAATTCTCGGGCAGAAGATGTCCATTGAGGATGATGTGAATGTTCGGAACTATGACATTGTTGTGGTTGTTGGTTGTCTGCTACGGGCAATAAAAGAGGGCTATCCAAACTGGGAATCGTCTTAGGAGCGTGCCTCCTTTCAGGTGATGACGAAAGGAATGAACCACTCAATAATGATGATAAACTAGATGACTGTAGAAAGCTCATATTCGGGGATGCTACAGCGCTATAAACATCCATCGACTCCCTGAAATTTTAAGTCCATCTCTAACGTGTTACAAAAAATAAGGGGAAAATCAATCTGTTTGACTTGTTGAAACCAACGTGAATCCGATGTTAAGTTGTGACTCGTGGACGTATCTGAAACCTAAGAAAAAAAGTTCTCTCGATTTTCGTTAAACACTAGCTTACAACATAACTTTTTTGAAGATTTCTTTTTTTAAATTAGAGGATAATGCATTTGGTGGGTTTGAAGGTCGAAAATTTTCCTTTGTTTGCTAATTTCACGTTAGGGCGTCTCTGTTTAGTCACAAAGTAATTGTATGTTTTAGGGTCAAAGTTATAAGCTTAGTAGCAATTTGGTTGAGGTTGTGTGTGTTGATGTATTTCTAGCTTCTTGCTAGTTTTATCAATCAAATGTTTTGGTTGCATTATATATGCTACAATACGCAGGGACCAAGAATAAAAAAACGAAAATCACAAGAATATATGAGATAATTATGGAAAATGTCCAGATCGATATAATTCTGTGATGATTTACCCCTCAGAATGAGATGCCAAGTCATTGTATAAAACGTTTTACGAGTAGTATATAATGTTATGCTATTAATATGCTTTTATATAATATACCTGTAACTTTGAGGCCAAGGATTATCATCATCGGCGTATTCTGTGGAATTGAAATCCTTTCTATCATCGTTGTCTTCATCTACATTATAATCTGTATCTTCATCTTCAGTTTTGCACTCAACAAGAAAAATGTAATCAGATTCCGCACTCTACATACTGGTTCAAGCCTCAGCCTTCAAACTTCAAATCTAAACATCACAAGAATGTTGTTTCTTAAGATAAACTTCAAAATGACAACTATTATGATACTACTCATCACCACAAAATTGAACATGCATGCAACTTCAATTTTAAATGTCAACTCAAATAGGGAAATACTAACAGTATTTGATTATATATTTTTTTTACATGCGTTAATTATATATGCATGAATGAAGAGATCATATGTACCTAATATGTTGAAACTGAAGTAGCTAGAGCTGTTCAATTAATGTTGCAATAGGAATGAAATTGCTGATCGGAAGATCTTGGAAACAAGCACAAGACATGAATAATAGAGAGATCGGTATATATATGAATGTCAAATGTCAAATTGTCAACCTAAAGAAATGTATAAATAAAGGTCTAAGGTTCAAACTTTTCACAAGATACACATTTGAGGTGGTCAAGGAAAGGGCCAAACGTTCACGGGAACACCTCAGTTAAGCCACACACATCTAACTCAAATTCATACTCAGTTACTCACCCTCTCCCACTTGAACAAAGAAAAACTTGCACGTTTAAGCGTGTCTGTGTATTCAATTACTTTTAAGTATTTTGAAAAAAGTTGGCATGTGAAACCACGTGGTGTATATTTTAAAGAACCAAAGGAGATAGAAAATTATACAAAGGCAATTTGCAGGACGCGAGTGGTATCCAAAATTTGTGTGAAACGCTTTTTGATTAAGCACTCAATATTTTAAATAATTAAGTTCAACCCTCATGACCCATATGGACGATTTTATATTGGCGCGAGTTACATGTTTGTTCAAATATAACTTATTCTATCATGTAATGCTATTCAACTATTTCTGTACAACTATCTCTTATAGATATAGCGAATGAAAAACTCAGCGAGGTAGGGAAGAGTTCAGTGGCGGATCCAACATTTTGAAATAGGTGCAGCAAAATTCTTTGCTAGTGATAAAAACGTTAACAAAGTTGCTTCGATCGTCATATACCAAATTATCTTACGATGTCTTTTAGAATACAACTTCTATTTGTGATTTTATGTAATCAACTAAGCGTCAATAAAAATAAAAATTGTCTACGTTAAAGGTTAAAGTCTTTAAACAACTGAAAGGCGTAGTTTGTTACATAAAGCCTAAAAAACATTGAATTAAAATCATAAGAAAAAAAAAATACGATAATACTCATAATTTTCAAACAGAAGCTGATAATATTGGTGAGCTGATAACCCATAATTAAGGTTGGGCTAAATTAGATTTATGTCTCATCTTAGTGGGCTTCTCTGTTGGGCTTTATAAGTTAGTTGTCTTTTAATCTTCTATATTGTCTGTCTTCTATAGGCGTTCATCGTTTCGGTTATCGGTTAATCGGTTTATTCGGTTCGGGTTGTTTAGTTAAAAAAAAAATAAGGTCATAACCGAAAACCGAAACGAACCAAAAATATTTATAACCGAACTGATGCGTGGGAATCGCAACAGGCTTTACCTCTCGAGGGATCTCGAGAAGCTTACAACCCCCACCAGGCAGTGTACCTGATCGTTGTAGTATAGTATAGTGACAAGTACCGGGGGATTGATCGTTCAGCTTAGGAATAGTGTCGCTAGGATTAGAAAGCCTAAATACTAGTTCTAAAGATGAGGGATGATTATTTTTGTATTTTTATATTTTATGGAAAGCAAGTAAAAATCTCGGGTTTTGGAAGAGTGGGCGGAATTAGTTGCTAATCAACTAACCCAATACTAAGATGCAATCAAAATAAAATACTAAAAATGAAAATAAACTAATTTATACTAAAGTTGTGAGCAGTAATTGGAGAAAATGTGTTTACTTAGATTTCATTACTCCCTAGATATCTTTTACACGTTAATTACTTGTTATAATTGCATGGATGACGGATCGTATTCCTTAATACCATTCATGGGGTGGCACACATAACTCCCCAATTCTATGAGCTCTTATCTCCTCCTACACCATGCCCAGCACAACTATAGGGATTGTAAACAGTGGCTCATGCATTAAATACAACCAATAAAGACCTAGTGCGCGTTGGTTCATGTTTCTTAAGACGTTCAAGCATGTTACCAATTGGAGATCTGCCAGTTTTCTTAAGCCTAACATATAAATCATTCATCCACAACAAGAATAAACAAGTAATCAATACATAATCAATATCTAGGTTTCATTAGATCCAAGCAAACACAAAGGAGATCTAGCCTAGCATGATAGAATTAAGACAAGAACATGATATAGATAACAAATACATAGACATATTGATTGAATTAGAAGAACACTTATCTTGATTAATCATGCAAGGTATCAAGGGGTTGGAACCCTTGAAAAACCTGTAAAGTTACACCAAAATCGTACTTAGGGTTTCTCCCAAAACTTCTCTTCTTAAATGTGAAAAATTAGAAAACTATATATAGAAAAATAGGTTTGACGGCGTCAAGAGTAATCTTGTGACGCCGTCACCTCGCCGCCAAAACTCTCCTCGGACTGCCTAGATCTACTTCTGACGCCGTCAAGAGTTATACACTTCCAGGCCGTTATGACTCTTTTACTCTTGACGCCCTTCCTACGTGACGCCGTCAAAACTCTTCTGGGTCGTCATGGAAATTCATGAAATTTGCTCTTGACGCCGTCAAGGATTTGCTCTTGACGCCGTCACCTACTGTTCCTAGCATGGAAAATTAAGACTTTGGCGTTTTCTTCATTTTTATGCTCCAAAAACGTCTGAATTGCTTCCTTTTCCAGATTTCACTCCCAAATTACCTAAAATCACAAAAGGAACGATTTAGGGCAATATTTGATCAAATAAATTCGGATTCGGGCTTAAATGACCCCCTAAAAATGGATCATTTTTCGCCTCATCATATACCCTTACACTTGAGATTTGCTTGTCCTCAAGCAAATGCCCTTCTATTCTAGTCAAAATACAAGTTAGGGGTCATTTAACACTAATATAAAAGTAATTACAACAAATAATCGTTCCACTAAAAACCAATAGACAAGCACGGAGGTCATACACAAGCACCTCACAAATAGTGTTTAGATACTCACATCTCTCGGGTGTAATAAAGTGTAAATTACAATATGGAAACGGAAGATATCTCTTACTACCTGTCATAGCAAAATAGATTACCATAGGCTTGGGAAAGGATCAAACCTCCACCACATGGCGTAAGCACCTAGGATAAACTATCAAAGAGGTCTTTTAAAGGGTTGTAACGTTAGGTGTAGGGATATGAAATACACGGTTTTGTTGGATAAAGGAAGTTTTACTGGTGGCGAGTTAACAATCTTGGTTAATTACATGTACAATATGGCGTTGCTAAGCCAAGACTAGACTTGACTTAAGCTAATAAATGAAAAATAACAAAAACATAAAATAAAACATAGAATGAAACGGGATGGTAGTCCGTTTTTTTTTTTTTTTTTTTTTTTTTTTTTTTTTTTTTTTTTTTTTTTTGCATACACTCTTACCCTACCATCCAAAATAATACATCATAGGGAATGAACATTCCCCTTACACTTGAATTTTTACATACTTTACATTTAACTAATCTAGTGACTCGAATTAAGAAAATTAAAACACTTGGAGCACTTTTAAGATTAACGTACATATGGGGGTAATAAATGTTGTTCTTCCCCATTACTCCATAAAATAAGTACCTAACCCATGAGTCCCAATCGTCCCAAAACAATATGTACAAGGATATGACTCGACTTAGCAACCATGTAATCAATTAGATAGTTAACTTAGGGTTTAACAAATAACAATAATGCACTAAAAATGAGCGCATACACGGAAGGCTAAGGCGATTTGGGTGTACATTTAAGTGGGGTGTAACAAATTCTTCCTTTAAGTAAAATGCTTAAAGTTAGAAACGAAAAGATAGGCTCGGATGGGTGTACTAGGGGTTTCGTGTACTAAAAATGAGTACAACGCTAAAGGTGTGGGAAAAATTAGTTGACTTAACTAGCCAAGTAATATGACTTAAATGGTCAAGTAATTATAATACGGGTTTAACACAAGGGTAATCCTAATGCCTCTTATCATGTAGTAAATCCTACCACACGAATGTAGTCTCACTAGCGGTCTCGGGATGCATCACTAACGCAAGTTCTAGAATCTAAATGCTACCGGTACACTCATAAGCACTAATAGTAAATGCTTTTCCTATCAAATCTAAAGGCGAACCTCACATATTTGGGTGGAAAATTTTTCTGAATATACGGTTATGTGCTAGTCATACAATCTCCTATCCATGAGACGCTTGCTATGGCTAAAGCTTCACTCCTAAATGTTGTAAAAAATTTTAAATTTGGCGCTAAAATTGCACTAACATGTATTTCTCATAGTTTTATTACACATCTACCATCAAACAAAACAAACTCAAGCGAAAGTGCATATGTAAGGTATCATCTTTTTACCCTCCCCTTACACTTAAGATGAACATTGTCCCCAATGTTCAAGTAAAGAATGTAAAAGTGAAAAAGTAAAGAGAATGAAATCAAATACTCCCCTTATTCGCTCGGTATGGATAATAGGATGGTCAGGTTAAATCTTCCTCCAAGAAAATGAACAATCAAAGCTTCCCTTCCAGAATATAAATCATCTTCTTGTCATACATAACCTGTAAAACTGATGCGTGGGAATCGCAACAGGCTTTACCTCTCGAGGGATCTCGAGAAGCTTACAACCCCCACCAGGCAGTGTACCTGATCGTTGTAGTATAGTATAGTGACAAGTACCGGGGGATTGATCGTTCAGCTTAGGAATAGTGTCGCTAGGATTAGAAAGCCTAAATACTAGTTCTAAAGGTGAGGGATGATTATTTTTGTGTTTTTATATTTTATAGAAAGTAATTAAAAATCTCGGGTTTTGGAAGAGTGGGCGGAATTAGTTGCTATTCAACTAACCCAAAACTAAGATGCAATCAAAATAAAATACTAAAAATGTAAATAAACTAATTATACTAAGGTTGTGAGCAGTAATTGGAGAAAATGTGTTTACTTAGATTTCACTACTCCCTAGATATCTTTTACACGTTAATTACTTGTTATAATTGCATGGATGACGGATCGTATTCCTTAATACCATTCATGGGGTGGCACACATAACTCCCTAATTCTATGAGCTCTTATCTCCTCCTACATCATGCCCAGCACAACTATAGGGATTGTAAACAGTGGCTCATGCATTAAATACAACCAATAAAGACCTAGTGCGCCTCGGTTCATGTTTCTTAAGACGTTCAAGCATGTTACCAATTGGAGATCTGCCAGTTTTCTTAAGCCTAACATATAAATCATTCATCCACAACAAGAATAAACAAGTAATCAACACATAATCAATATCTAGGTTTCATTAGATCTAAGCAAACACAAAAGAGATTTAGCCTAGCATGATAGAATTAATACAAGAACATGATATAGACAACCAACACATAGACATATTGATTGAATTAGAAGAACACTTATCTTGATTAAGCATGCAAGGTATCAAGGGGTTGGAACCCTTGAAAAACCTGTAAAGTTACACCAAAATCGTACTTTTTGTTTCACCCAAAACTTCTCTCCTTAAATGTGAAAAATTAAAAAACTATATATAGAAAAACAGGTCTGACGGTGTCAAGAGTAATCTTGTGACGCCGTCACCTCGCCGCCAAAACTCTCCTCGGACTGCCTAGATCTACTTCTGACGCCGTCAAGACTTAGACACTTCCAGGACGTCATGACTCTTTTACTCTTGACGCCCTTCTCACGTGACGCCGTCAAAACTCTACTGGGTCGTCATGGAAATTCATGAAATTTGCTCTTGACGCCGTCAAGGATTTGCTCTTGACGCCGTCACCTACTGTTCTCAGCATGGAAAATTAAGACTTTCGCGTTTTCTTCACTTTTATGCTCCAAAAACGTCCGAATTGCTTCCTTTTCCAGATTTCACTCCCAAAGTACCTAAAATCACAAAAGGAACGATTTAGGGTAATATTTGATCAAATAAATTCGAATTCGGGCTTAAATGACCCCCTAAAAATGGATCATTTTTCGCCTCATCAAAAACCTGACAAAATAGACAAGACAACCTCGCGTAAAATCGGCGGCATCCTATATAAGTTTCTAAATCCTAGAAAACAAGATAAGATATAATGCTTGTGGAATGAAGTTTGCAGATCTCCTGGAGATTATAAAACTTAATAATTCACAAAAACCATAAGACTCCGTTAGAAAAACAAAACCGGTAAAATTTCCAGATTTTAACTCCTGACACCGTCAAGAGTAAACCCCTGACGCCGTCAGAATTGACCTGCAGAAATCCTTATGTTAAGTTTCCGGAAAATTTCTGGAAAAACTTGGTCCTACTTCCTGGAAAATCCTGCAAAACTTCATTATGACTCAATACAAGCATTTGACTCTAACAAATACGAATATACATGCTCGTTTAATATTATGGAGAATCATGATCGGTTTGTTTCTTTGAAAACATATTTGGGGTTTCCCCTTACACTTATCTTTTTCAAAAATACCTTTAGGTGGAGTTAAGACTAGGCCAAAACAACAAAGTAAAGTATTTCCACTATTTAGTTTAGAAACATGATCTACCAACAATAAAAATAAAACATGCATACGGAAGCAAATAACAAACAAACAAACAAATAAACAAACAAATAAAAACACACAAAACATGGGTTGTGTAGCAACCCGTAAATTTTCACACATCAAAATGACTATTTTGCCCTTTGACTTTGACTTTTGACTATTTCACTTTTACCGTAACGTAAAAACAAATACTGTAATCGATAGTTAACCGGTAATTTCCCAAGTTAAATAATTCGCTCTAATTCGAATTATTACTTTCTGAACAATTATGTTCACCGTTGTCAATTTAACGAGAGGTTATATTGCTTTTCCTGAAAAACGACACCGCACGCGTACTGACATCGCATTAGTAATTGTTTAAATTCGAAAATTGTTAATCGGAGTCAATAATTTCATTTTTTTTATATTATTATTATTATAACGATTCAAGAAATATATTTCCTGCAATTACCAAACGGAGGTATCGCGTTACATTTTAACTTAACGGGACACGAAATACACGGGGTAATAATAATACAAAAATCTCAAATCTTATCTACTTACTCACCGCCTCTCCCCCTCTCTTTTTAATAGTAGAAGATAGATCAGATCTTATCTTTCCCTCCCTCCAAAATCGTTCCATCTTTCTCTCTCAAATGTTCCATTTCCTTCTCTCGATCATAAACTTATCTACAAAAACCAAAGGGATGATCAGTTGCAATCCACTCTATCACCAGTTGATAACACCCCAGCCATCACTATCAAGGAGAAAGACCAAGGGTGAGTGGCTACGGGTTTAAATGGTGATGAAAGGGTCTCGTTTGGTTCAAGTTAACCACAGCCGCTCCTCCATCTCAACATCTCCGTCTCTCTCCTTCTCGTTGGTATGTTCATCACCATCAAACAACCTTCGGTTTGATACTTATATTTTTATTCGAATACAAACTGATTTACATAGTTTTCGTGGATTAAAAATAAGGATTAAAACATGTTTTGATTCATTCGTGTGGTTAAAGTGGGGTTTATTTCTGTCTCGGTATATATCCACCCGAAGGGGAATTTGTTTGGCTTATTTCAATTGCTTATTTTAGTGGCTTATGGCTTATTTTGGTTTGTGTTGGGTTCGATTAATAAGCCACACCAGGGTGTTTATTTGTGCCCGGCCAAGAATCACTCAAGAGGGTGTTTGTTGCAAGTTACAGCCACCCGAAGGGTGTGCTTGTTGTTGTGACTGACCACTAAGTCCATCCAAAGGGGGTGCGTTTACTTGTTTACTTTGTGCACAACATGTTGCTTTCTGTCCAGCCAAAACCATCCCCAACCAGGGGTATTGTTGGCTGCTAAAACGGCCCAACCAGGGGTGTTTCTTTGGCTTAGTACACGACAGCCCCGAAGGGGTGTTGTTGTTTTGTTTAGTTCGACCCACCACCTAAACACCCAAGTAGGGTGCATTTGGTTTTGCATATAACAGCCCACCAGGGGGCATTTGGTGTTGTTTTACTGTCCCGCGCCAACAGTCGCCCCGAAGGGTGTACTTATTTGCTTGTTGATTCGTCTTGTTACAGCCCTCAAAGGGTGTTTGTAGTTTGCTGTCACAACAGCCCCATCAGGGGTGTTTGTTGGTGCGTATTAACAGCCCAAGGGGTGTGTTTGTTTTGCTGTTCCTGCCCACACCGCAAGCCCACCAAGGGTGCTGTTGGGGTTTGGTTTCTCGGTTCGCTAATAGCCCTAAAGGGTGCGTCTAGACCTGCTCATTTCAGCACCAATAAGGTGCATTTGGTTATGCTTATTTTATGCTCATCAGGGGCGTCTAGATATGCTTATTTCAGCCCCAACTGCGGGTGTTTGTTGGCTGCCAAAACAGCCCCAAGACCAGCCCCAACCGAGGGTGTTTAGTGGCTGCAAAACAGCCCCAAATAGGGGTGTTTGTGTGCTGATTTTCTGCACAAAATGGGTGCATTTTGTTTGTCTATTTACTGCATACATGAGCTGTTTGGAACAGCTCACTTCAGTCCCGCCTTTTCGGCGATATCTAGAGTTCTACAACTCCGGTTGATGCGCCGTTTTCGGCTACATTTAAGTTTATGTCTTACCTACATTTAATAAAACTGGGCTGAGCTCCAGAAATGACCAGAACCATGAGCTTTTTCTGATTGAAATATGGTGTGCAGATTTTGACACCTTTCGCCATTTTGGCTCTCATTTACTCATCGGGATGAGTTATGAGGTGCGCCACCCGGCGAAACGACCACAAGACATAGCTCTATCACCCTATCTAATTACCTAAGGCCCATAACTCACTGAGTTGTGCAGACTTTCCAATCTTTGGGACTGTTTTAGAATTTCAGGTTTCTAACTCACACATAGGGCTTGTTTTAGCAAATCTTCAAGTTACAAACCTCATGTACCATGTCAAATACATATATAATCTTACAAGGGTTTAGGATTAATGTATTGCACTCTTAATGGACTTACGACTTAATAACAAATCACTTATTACCGGTTTATTCTTTTATACGTGCTTATTACCTTTCATACTTATTCTATATGATTTGTGCTTTGGCGTGCGTTTTGTGTGAGTCTATGACTTTATACCACCACACGAATGGGATACTAAACTTTTTACAAACATTGATACAAATATTCCACGAAAACTACAACACTCTACCTTTTGAAACTCATACGTATCGATTACTTTCTGCGTATTATGTTTTGAGACAAGCTTATATTCATTAGGTTATGCCGATTCTGTATCGTTGCGCTCTAATTATTGACATCACTTATGTTACTATTCTGCCATACTCCTTGGCACAGTTGTGTTCATTACATCACTACATCCCAAGGTGAGTTCATAGCCCCACTTTACATTACTTCAATGATTTACAAACCCTTGGGGGGAATACATGCTATTTTTAACCGAGCACAATGTTTTTAAAATTGTATGCTTGCCTGATTGTTTTATTATCACTAAGTACCATCCTTGCCAAACCGAGATCCCTTATTATGAACCATTTAATCACTAGAAATAGTGAGCGCGAATATTGTGAATAGGCCTATTGGGATTGACGAATCCCATTTGTATTGACTAAGTTCAAACAAATGCATTAATATTTGAGACATTAGGTATGACGGCAAAGTACCTACCGGGATAACTCCGCCGATTGATATTGGTACCCGTTAACGTTTTGGTGTCATAAGCTTAGTATTTGATAATAACTGTTCCGGGCGTATAACAACGTGGCCCATCTTTGTTTTCCAAACATTGGTGTGAGCCTATAACTCACACTACCAACATATTGTGTTCAAACATTAAACAAACTCTATGAATATCACTCAACCTTTGTGTTGACCTCTCAAGCATGTATTTCAGGTTCATGACGATCAAGGATGGCACGGAAGGGCACGGATACTCAAGAGGGCTATAAATTTTATTATCATTCAAAACTCACTTAATGTGATTTGTAAACATGGAACCAATTGGGACCTCATTTTGTAATCTCTGATATTTTTATATTTTGAATGATACATCTTTTAAAACGACTCAATTGGAGTTCGTTTTCTATTATTGTGACTATTGTGCTGTCGAGTAACACCCAGTTTGAATTCCGCTGCAACCATGAATTGGGGGTGTTACAGATTGGTATCAGAGCCATGGTTATAGAGAAACGGGTCTAATTGAGACCTAAACTATAACCACACATACAAGCAAAAACATTTTTATAGTCTTCCGCTCTCCGTGTCTTCCATCCTCTAGACGATTATGGACTTATTAAGCATTTTATGCTACATGAACATATAAGTATATTCATATATACACACTAGGCATTTTACACTACACGAACAAATACTAGTATATTTATATATACATTCGAGTTATTTTCAATCATTTTATCTAAACATATCTGCGTATGCCTATTCTAGGGCATTTCGACACAACCACATTCTCCCAATCATGTTCCTACTCCAACATTTTATGTCCAAGACATTGTAACCGATTGCAATGGTCTTTCCAATTTCCAAGACATTGTATGATACAATGGTCTCGTCTATTTTCCAAGACATTGTATTATACAATGGTCTTAATCATTTCTCAAATGTTTTGAGTCACACAATGGTCTAATCTACTTCCGAGACATTGTGATTTGCGTAATGGTCTCTGGAATTATTCCATCACATCATCAATATCATTTCATATGATATCAAAACCCATCACAATCTAACGATTTCCAAACAAGAAATATGAAATTTCTAAAGGACAAACAAATCCATCATCTACAAAAGCTGAAGTTTCTCTACATCCATTAAAGTTTTCTTCTGAAACCTTCATTGTTTAAAGTTCGTGATCCTCGCCAAGCATGGACTGTTTTAGAACTACTTAAAACTTCCTTTCCATACATATCTACCCGTACTATCTTCTATGCAATGGAATGTGAAAACATATGTTACAAGTCTTGTATGGGCGGGACTTGCAACTGAAGGGTTTGACATCGCCTTTGCTTAGTGGACAGTTTCTCAAAAGCAACGGACATATCACAAGTATACCTAATTTAGGTATTTGAAAATTTTATCGAACCTTGGCTAAATATAGACTAGTCACCTATATTTAACCTAGGGACAGTGGAATATAGTCTGACTAACTATATTCGACTTAAAATTTTCACATACCGAGAATAGTTGTACTAGGGTTATGTTCATGTTAATTTCCTACATGAACTCAATAAACCACCTGAATTCATTAAAATAATCTAGAGACACGATAGTGTCTTACCACTCCTCAAGATCTTAACACCTTATTATCTAATTTCATTCTTGAAAGTTTTCATTTGTGAGATAATCCGAACTACTATCTTGGGATAGTTATCAATTCTTCTCTTCATCCCGTAGAAGTACTAGCCTGTTTAGGTCCTAAAGGATACCATTCCGTCATAAACCTTTAAAATCTCTTAAAATTTTAAAGCAAACTTGACATCTTTACCAATATTAATGTTAAGCATGCATTACACACTTTTGTTTATCAACATATCACATCATTATCTTCACAACCGTTGCAACCACAAGCTCATTAACAGATCTTGATGCACTTTTAAAGCTCAAATCATCCTTAGTTACACCACAAGCACCCTCATCAGCTTTACAAGATTGAATATTTATTTTGTACTTTTGGAACACCAGTATCATCTCGTAATACACTACCTTGTAACTCACCGGCTAAGTATGAATGTTGTGTTGGAAATTCTTAGGTAGGATTATTTATAATGTCCTTATTTGAAATGGATTGGGATGCCTTTTCATTTAAATAAAGAAATTGTAAATCACCGAACCATAAGTTTATATTCCTCTATTTACATTGTTTGGGATGCCTCTCTATGTAAATAAAGAATTATAAACAAGTGGGCTTAGTTGTATCCGATATGACATGAGTATGAACTTGAACTTTAGAATCTCCAGTATTCTATTTCTCAGCAAAAGTTTTAAAATCTCATTAGAACTTCCTAAGTTCATTCATAAGTTGTCACTTTTACCGTTGCAAATCTTTACAATCATGAGTTATTTATTGAGTTAACAGACTTGTTACACTTTTGACTTGGTTCAGTCTCAAACTAATAGACTGTGTTTGATATTCTACCTACTTTACTTGGGTGTGTGGACACCTACACATAAACTCTCCCAAGAGTTCCTTCCATTTGTTGGCCTTTATTTTAGAGACATTGTTTCTCGAAATGTTCTCTCTCCACATCCCCACACCGTTTGTTACTATTGTTATTTTTTCCATTATTTAATTCATGAGCAGATCGAGCTCTTACAACATGATCCACTGGCTTACGAGACATCAAAATTGATTCATCATCTAGGTACCTAAATGCAACCACTCTCTCTAGGCTTTTGAAACTGCTGCATTTGCAACTCATGAAATCCTTGTGAAAACAACCTCTTAACACCTGGCACAACAATCACTCGAAGAGGTGCCACAACATTTGGTTCTCCAATATTTTCAGCTAGCCCTGCAACATTAGACTCTCCAATTGTGTTAGTCCTCCAAACATCTATACCCTTACTTTATTTCTTACAAATGTTAGTTTGAGCCATGATATTAATCGTAGCACTTTCGCTCACCCATCAAAACATTAAAAGAATTCCTGATTTCACCTGGGAGTGTGAGATCATAGACCGTAAGGTCAAACGACTTAAGTAAGGTCGCATTCCTATTGTTCAAGAGTTCGTTAGAACTTTCGGCAGGAACTCGAATTCACGTGGGAGCGTGAAGACCAGATACGTCGCAAGTACTTCCATCTTGTCTCGACCCTCGAACACTCTGTCAGCAGATAACACCCGCTGAACTTCGGGACGAAGTTCCAAATGAGCGGTGGATACTGTAGCAACCCGTAAATTTTCACACATCAAAATGACTATTTTGCCCTTTGACTTTGACTTTTGACTATTTCACTTTTACCGTAACGTAAAAACAAATACTGTAATCGATAGTTAACCGGTAATTTCCCAAGTTAAATAATTCGCTCTAATTCGAATTATTACTTTCTGAACAATTATGTTCACCGTTGTCAATTTAACGAGAGGTTATATTGCTTTTCCTGAAAAACGACACCGCACGCGTACTGACATCGCATTAGTAATTGTTTAAATTCGAAAATTGTTAATCGGAGTCAATAATTTCATTTTTTTTATATTATTATTATTATAACGATTCAAGAAATATATTTCCTGCAATTACCAAACGGAGGTATCGCGTTACATTTTAACTTAACGGGACACGAAATACACGGGGTAATAATAATACAAAAATCTCAAATCTTATCTACTTACTCACCGCCTCTCCCCCTCTCTTTTTAATAGTAGAAGATAGATCAGATCTTATCTTTCCCTCCCTCCAAAATCGTTCCATCTTTCTCTCTCAAATGTTCCATTTCCTTCTCTCGATCATAAACTTATCTACAAAAACCAAAGGGATGATCAGTTGCAATCCACTCTATCACCAGTTGATAACACCCCAGCCATCACTATCAAGGAGAAAGACCAAGGGTGAGTGGCTACGGGTTTAAATGGTGATGAAAGGGTCTCGTTTGGTTCAAGTTAACCACAGCCGCTCCTCCATCTCAACATCTCCGTCTCTCTCCTTCTCGTTGGTATGTTCATCACCATCAAACAACCTTCGGTTTGATACTTATATTTTTATTCGAATACAAACTGATTTACATAGTTTTCGTGGATTAAAAATAAGGATTAAAACATGTTTTGATTCATTCGTGTGGTTAAAGTGGGGTTTATTTCTGTCTCGGTATATATCCACCCGAAGGGGAATTTGTTTGGCTTATTTCAATTGCTTATTTTAGTAGCTTATGGCTTATTTTGGTTTGTGTTGGGTTCGATTAATAAGCCACACCAGGGTGTTTATTTGTGCTCGGCCAAGAATCACCCAAGAGGGTGTTTGTTGCAAGTTACAGCCACCCGAAGGGTGTGCTTGTTGTTGTGACTGACCACTAAGTCCATCCAAAGGGGGTGCGTTTACTTGTTTACTTTGTGCACAACATGTTGCTTTCTGTCCAGCCAAAACCATCCCCAACCAGGGGTATTGTTGGCTGCTAAAACGGCCCAACCAGGGGTGTTTCTTTGGCTTAGTACACGACAGCCCCGAAGGGGTGTTGTTGTTTTGTTTAGTTCGACCCACCACCTAAACACCCAAGTAGGGTGCATTTGGTTTTGCATATAACAGCCCACCAGGGGGCATTTGGTGTTGTTTTACTGTCCCGCGCCAACAGTCGCCCCGAAGGGTGTACTTATTTGCTTGTTGATTCGTCTTGTTACAGCCCTCAAAGGGTGTTTGTAGTTTGCTGTCACAACAGCCCCATCAGGGGTGTTTGTTGGTGCGTATTAACAGCCCAAGGGGTGTGTTTGTTTTGCTGTTCCAGCCCACACCGCAAGCCCACCAAGGGTGCTGTTGGGGTTTGGTTTCTCGGTTCGCTAATAGCCCTAAAGGGTGCGTCTAGACCTGCTCATTTCAGCACCAATAAGGTGCATTTGGTTATGCTTATTTTATGCTCATCAGGGGCGTCTAGATATGCTTATTTCAGCCCCAACTGCGGGTGTTTGTTGGCTGCCAAAATAGCCCCAAGACCAGCCCCAACCGAGGGTGTTTAGTGGCTGCAAAACAGCCCCAAATAGGGGTGTTTGTGTGCTGATTTTCTGCACCAAATGGGTGCATTTTGTTTGTCTATTTACTGCATACATGAGCTGTTTGGAACAGCTCACTGCAGTCCCGCCTTTTCGGCGATATCTAGAGTTCTACAACTCCGGTTGATGCGCCGTTTTCGGCTACATTTAAGTTTATGTCTTACCTACATTTCATAAAACTGGGCTGAGCTCCAGAAATGACCAGAACCATGAGCTTTTTCTGATTGAAATATGGTGTGCAGATTTTGACACCTTTCGCCATTTTGGTTCTCATTTACTCATCGGGATGAGTTATGAGGTGCGCCACCCGGCGAAACGACCACAAGACATAGCTCTATCACCCTATCTAATTACCTAAGGCCCATAACTCACTGAGTTGTGCAGACTTTCCAATCTTTGGGACTGTTTTAGAATTTCAGGTTTCTAAACTCACACATAGGGCTTGTTTTAGCAAATCTTCAAGTTACAAACCTCATGTACCATGTCAAATACATATATAATCTTACAAGGGTTTAGGATTAATGTATTGCACTCTTAATGGACTTACGACTTAATAACAAATCACTTATTACCGGTTTATTCTTTTATACGTGCTTATTACCTTTCATACTTATTCTATATGATTTGTGCTTTGGCGTGCGTTTTGTGTGAGTCTATGACTTTATACCTACACACGAATGGGATACTAAACTTTTTACAAACATTGATACAAATATTCCACGAAAACTACAACACTCTACCTTTTGAAACTCATACGTATCGATTACTTTCTGCGTATTATGTTTTGAGACAAGCTTATATTCATTAGGTTATGCCGATTCTGTATCGTTGCACTCTAATTATTGACATCACTTATGTTACTATTCTGCCATACTCCTTGGCACAGTTGTGTTCATTACATCACTACATCCCAAGGTGAGTTCATAGCCCCACTTTACATTACTTCAATGATTTACAAATCCTTGGGGGGAATACATGCTATTTTTAACCGAGCACAATGTTTTTAAAATTGTATGCTTGCCTGATTGTTTTATTATCACTAAGTACCATCCTTGCCAAACCGAGATCCCTTATTATGAACCATTTAATCACTAGAAATAGTGAGCGCGAATATTGTGAATAGGCCTATTGGGATTGACGAATCCCATTTGTATTGACTAAGTTCAAACAAATGCATTAATATTTGAGACATTAGGTATGACGGCAAAGTACCTACCGGGATAACTCCGCCGATTGATATTGGTACCCGTTAACGTTTTGGTGTCATAAGCTTAGTATTTGATAATAACTGTTCCGGGCGTATAACAACGTGGCCCATCTTTGTTTTCCAAACATTGGTGTGAGCCTATAACTCACACTACCAACATATTGTGTTCAAACATTAAACAAACTCTATGAATATCACTCAACCTTTGTGTTGACCTCTCAAGCATGTATTTCAGGTTCATGACGATCAAGGATGGCACGGAAGGGCACGGATACTCAAGAGGGCTATAAATTTTATTATCATTCAAAACTCACTTAATGTGATTTGTAAACATGGAACCAATTGGGACCTCATTTTGTAATCTCTAATATTTTTATATTTTGAATGATACATCTTTTAAAACGACTCAATTGGAGTTCGTTTTCTATTATTGTGACTATTGTGCCGTCGAGTAACACCCAGTTTGAATTCCGCTGCAACCATGAATTGGGGGTGTTACAGGTTGCCTCCCAAGAAGCGCTTGTTTTTGTTCGAGTCACGAGCCTGACTCTACCCTTATTTAATGGAAATAGGGGAGGTTTTCCCTACACTTAGGATTAAGTGTGGGTGAAAGTAGTGATACACACCCTTAGGGTGGAAATATGCCATGTGAGGAAAGAGTGGTGGATGAATTATATGCTCAAAGGGCTGTGCTCCTATCATCATAACCTTACCTAATTCAATTAGGTTAGTGGGCGGATTAAGATTTTCTCTTAGAAAGGGATCATCTTCTATCAACTTCAAGAAACTACTAGTTGGGAATCCATCTTGACCTAATAAACCTGGTTTAAACCCATAATGTTTCTTATGATCAATCATGAATGGGTGATGTAAGTATGTAAGGTCATGTTCCACTCCTATATTGGCTTCCTCTCTACAAGGCTTAGAGTCCACTACTTTTATCCTAAGACTACCCGGACTATATGGTTTGATGGGTGGATCGGAACCTATCTCAATTACTAAATTCACATCCATGGATGGAGGATTAGGTAACGGTTTTGGTTGAGGCTCCGGTTCATCAAAACTAGGAACTTTCCTAGAACTAAGAGTAAGGTTATCATTATAAGTATTCAAACCTATATCCTCTAGTTGTGTTTGATCCAAGGGTTCTACCTCTATTGGGATTCCTACAGTCTCTTCTACTTCTTTCGGGTAAGTCACGGGTGGTATGTGTGCCTCAATTGATGGTAGGAATTGTGGGGTACTTTGTGGGCTCATGTTATTTACTTCATCATTCCTTGTGTCAAAATCACCTATATCCTCAACATGTGTTTTATTATAATCTAACCCTAACATTTTCCCAAGTATCTCACGTGCTTCCCTAGGCATCTCAACTTCTATGTCCGAATCATAAGGATCATCCTCAATATTCTGACTGCTATATACAAATTGCCCAAAAGATTCATCATCTGTTTCTTGAGATTCATCATCATCGATCATAAAACCTAGGTCTTTTTGATCAATGTGATCATGTTCGGCTACATTCTCCATCACATCAAGGTCACCTATGTTTTCATCCTGTATTATGGTAGGGCCTAACCATGACATGCAGCTAGGTGGCTCATACGAAACTATCCTAGGTGAAGGCTCATATGGTGCATAGGTTTCACTAAGTGAGGCATTTTGAGGGGTTGATGGAGCTCCTAAGGTGAATTCTTTAAAAGTCTTATGCCCTTGGCCTCTTTTTTCAAGGTACTCAATAAAATCAATATAAGATCCTGTCCTCCTCATTTCATTCGTCCATCTTGGTATATCCAAACTGGTGTAATTATATTTTTTCTGGTAAAACTCTAGTGTCGGACTTGGTGGATTCGCGTTCTCCATAATGGTGAACGGAATAGTCAATGAACTTAATTTACTAACAAAGGCACAAAGAAAAAGATAGACTAGAGAAAACCTAAAAACAAAAATAAAAATAAAATCTTACTAGAAAGGAATCTAGCAAGTAGACCTAATAAAAAGAAATTCTAACCTAGACAACAACTATTCCCCGGGCTGCGGCGCCAAAAACATGATGCATGAGAATCGCAACAGGCTTTACCTCTCGAGGGATCTCGAGAAACTTACAACCCCCACCAGGCTGTGTACCTGATCGTTGTAGTATATAGGGGTGTCATATGGGTCGACCCGACCCGACCCGAACCCGACCCGAACCCGATAAGGCCTTATAGGGTCGGGTTGATTCGGGTCCAATATACCTTATCGGGTTATCGGGTCAACCCGATAAACCCGATAGCCTTATAGGGTCGGGTTTCGGGTCTTAATTATTTCGTTATCGGGTTATCGGGTTGACCCGATAACCCGATAAGCTATAATAACCCATTAAAAGCTTTATAATTTTTGAACTTGACCCGATAACCCGAACCCGATAACCCGATTCCTTATCGGATCGGGTTGCGGGTTAAATTTTATATGTCGAAAACCCGATAGACCCGACCCGATAAGAGGCTTATCGGGTCGGGTTGACCCGAATGACACCCCTAGTAGTATAGTATAGTGACAAGTACCGGGGGATTGATCGTTCAGCTTAGGAATAGTGTCGCTAGGATTAGAAAGCCTAAATACTAGTTCTAAAGATGAGGGATGATTATTTTTGTATTTTTATATTTTATGGAAAGCAAGTAAAAATCTCGGTGTCACAACTCACCATTTCAGGTCATTTACCATTTCAGGTCATTTTCCCAAACTTCGACTTTTTACTATTCATCAAAACACTATTCATCGTTTTACTATTCATCATTTTCGAGGTCAGTTTGATATTCTGAGAAACTTTTGGGAAATTTACTATTCACTGAATACTATTCATTTCCGGAAAAGTTTTCACTATTCACTTGCATTACTCATTTCATCGTAAATTTAGTTTACGAGTATTCAAATTCGCGTAACCGGATTGGTTTAGGTGCGAATTCATTTCATTAGTGTCCTTAACACTGCATACGGACTGGAGATAGTCTGCATATCATCATAACAGCATTTTCATGTTATACCACTCTCAGGATTTTCAAATTTATATATTTGATACATTTAACGTTTTTACGTATAAGTATTTATAGTAAACGTTAACACCCGGTTTATACACGACGAATATATCTAAATATTCCCACAATGGTCCCGACATATTTTTATATCCATTTTAACATCATAAAAGTTATAACATTCAGTTATCCAGTATTTTGGAAATTTATTTTATTTATAACGTACGCTTATGAATATAACGACGGTTTTCGTGAAAACTAAACAATAATCACCCGATCACTCAGTAAATGTACCCAACATATTTTTAATATATTTTTATCATTATTATGACTTTATTTCATCCCGGTTAACTTCGTGAACATTTATTTCTATTAAACCCGGTACCCGATTTTAACAAATAACACCTAATAACACTTAACCTTACACTAATTTCCTAAATAAATCCCAAGTACCCCTACCCCCCCCCCCCCCCCTTGGCTCACCATGGCCGGTCCTAAAAGTCCTCTCCTAGGCAACTTTATACAAAATCTTAACCTTGTGCATTTATATGTGATTATAATACATTATAACTAGTTCTAAATATCTAAAAACATCATTTAACAAGAACACTTATCCATTTTAGATCAAAAACTTCATCTCATCTCCTTCCTCTCTTGAAAACCCACGACTTCACCATAATCCATGATCAAGTGATCTTTTTCCAAAAGTTAAAACACCAAAGTTGTTCCTTATACTTGCCTAATCAAGAATCAAACAAGAAATACACAAGTAATCCAAGGTTTCTAGCCATCTAATCATCTCATTTTATCAAGTAAGTTATCAACTTTATTTTTACATGAATCATCTTATATTTACTTGTATTGCATGAGTTCCATGCTAAAAACCATGTACAACTAGCTATACCACCATTTATTTTGTCAAAAATGGAACATACAAACCCTAACTTTTTATTTATGAATTCCCTTGCTATAATAACTTGGTTAGGAGCCCATGGCACCCTAAGAAGGTGTATGGTAGGATTAGATTAGCTATGTGGTGATTACAAGAGGTTTGGTGATGTTAGAAATTAGTTATAAACCTTGAAAACTTGATTTGGAGCATGTTTTAGACATGCTGTCCCATTTTGTGAAAACCTGGAAAATCAGTAAACACCAAGGGAACTTTGGCAAAATTTTTAGAAAATACTTTCAAAAACGAATCCGTAGGCGAAAGAACGGATTAAAAAGAGTTTATAACGAAGAAGTTATGATTTTTGCAAGATTGTTAACGAAAAGTATTTTCTGGAAAATTGTTGCTGTTGGACGTTTTTCATTGGTCAAAAAGAGGCTTTAGACGTAACCCGGAGGAGCCGAGCTTTTCAAAATATATTACTACATACTAAGACGTAACCGTGGATATAAAGAACAAGTAAAACGGACATATAACGACAAAGATATTCACGTTTGAATATCGGCTAAACCCATTTTTATTTTGACAGCTTTTAATAAAAATTGGCACTAAAACTACGTAGTACTTTTATAAGCTAGAAATAATACCAAGTACCAAGTTTTATAACTAATGAAGTATTAGTTATTACAAGTATATTTTCATCATTTCAAGGCGATTTTTCAAGGATTACAACCCGAGGATTTCAACACTAACATGGAAACATACGATATATGTATAAGTATATATATATTGCAACTAGCTTATTATATTTTCTAATAGCAATATTTTTCCAAATTCTTGGATTTTATATTTTGATAACACAAGTGTTTTTCCAAAGAGTAGAGTGGTATAGGAACATGAGCATGGACATTCATAACATCATTTGGTGATCTAAATGAGAACATTCATCATTCATATTAGGTTGCGGCAGCTAACCGATCATTGTTGTTCACTTCATATTATCATCAGTATCATCAGTTGAGGTGAGTATTCATAGCCCCGTATACATTTTTATTGTTTTCAAATCCCACGGGGGAGAATACATTGCACCATTTTAGTACGAGCCCAAGTATCAAAACCTATGTACATAGCTTAAGTAGCTTGTCTGCCATGTGATAAGTCCCCTGTAACATCATGAACCGTTAATTTACCGTTAAGCGAGAGTGAGTGGATAGATCTATCGAGGGTGACGCCTCCATCCGTGGTAGTGAGTACCAACAGTAAGCGGATGCATGTCATGTCTTTTACATTTGAGTGTTTGGCAGAACATTCGGGAGGGGCATAGAATTTCATCAGTCATAGCTTCGGTGTCATGAGCTTAAGGTCTATTGTACTATTTTACGTGACTTTTGTCATGCATTTATACTTGTGGTGGCCGTACAAACATTACATTTCATAAACCTATGATTATTCACCAACATTCGTGTTGACCGTTCTCGCAATGTATTTTCAGGTAACTAAGGCATCATCATATTACATGCATGGAGTAACATTAGGGTGTGCCAGGGATGACGCACTACATTTTGGATTTTCATGCACTTGTGTAAATTATCGTTTGACATTTACTGAACTTGTTTTCTGTAAACGTTTCAACCTTTGGGGACCTATGTTTTGTAGCACTGGATGCTTTTAAATAAATCAAACGATATGTATTTTCCAAACGACACTTTAGGTCGTTCAATATTTCCTTGTTATGGTGCTATGACAGTTACACCCCAGGCATTCCATTCCGCTGCAAGTCAGGTAAATTGGGGGTGTGACAGATTGGTACCAGAGCTAAGGTTATAGAGAACTAGGATGTATCATTGACCCTAGACTATAACCACACTATCATAGCATCTCATCATTTCATCATAAGTGCATGTTCATTGTTTATGGTGATTTCATTACGAGTTATTCATTTTATTTCACCTTGATTATCACAGAACCATGTCTGCAAACCCAAATGTTGTTATACTGTACACCATCACAGACTCCGATATTGAAGACTCTATGTCTTCTACAGCCCGTTCACCACCACCTAGTCCTCTTGTACCTGAGTTGCCACTTTTGGCATCAGATGATGACACCGAGCCTTTCGAGGAAGAGGAGACGGCTCCTACTCCTCATGTCCATCCTACTGTACCACTTGATGTCACCCGTGTACCCACAGACACACCATCTCCTGCTACTACTATCCATTCAGAGCCGAGACTTATGTTTCGTAGGGATAAGACTATCCAGGTTGCTAGTAAGAGAGTTCGTTATGCTACATCTACTTATAGGACCCTACCTAGTCCTACTGTGCCTACACCACCACCAGCCATACCCACTGCTACCCTATATCCACCTCACTCTTGCCGCTCAGGAAGCGCACAAGGTTTACCACTCCAGATTCACCTACCACTACAGAGTCAGAATCAGCAGAACCACCACCAGTATACCACATAGGTGAGAGTTCTAGAGCGGCTGCGGCTAGGAGCCCTACAGCCGTCACATTAGAGGATCAGATGGGTGCTCAGCAGGAGCAAGTCGATAGGTTGGGGTATAGAGTTGATGAGATCATTACTACTCGACTTGAGACTGTCGAGGAGCAGGTTGAGGATTTGGTTCAGGGCAGGGTTGGCATTGATGTGACATACCATGGACTCGAGGCACGACAGTTGAGGCACCAGGAGGAGATTGAGCTACTTAGGGATGAGTTACCTGAGATTCGAGATAGAGCTCAGGCGACACAGGAGACTCAGTGGGAGCATGTAGATCAGTTGGCATTGCTTCGAGAGAGGTTGACAGTGATGGAGCGCAGGGATGTTTCTTCTCAGTTACGAGTTCAGCATCTGGAGGAGATCGTGGTCGCGATGGATCGTGAGATTCGCCGCTTGAGGGGAGAGCCTGGACCATCTAGAGCACCTGGAGGAGCATAGACATAGACTAGTATTGTATTAGCTTTTACTATTTCCTAGTCCCGAGGTGTGGGACATAGTTCAAGAACTTGTAGTCTTTTGGTTGTTGTACAAACAAATATATCAAGTGCGACTCTACTATGTTGGAAATGTTGTGCTATATATATATATCGGCCTATGTCGACCAAAATTTTCATGTATTATATTCATGTGTTGTGATTATATTTATGATGTTTCATGGTTGCTCTTTATGGTTAACGTATTTATACTTGTTGTGGTTGTATCTATACGTGTCATGGTTGTATTATTACAGGTTGTGGTTGTACTCGTACATGTCGTGGTTGTATTTATACTTGTTGTGGTTGTATATATACATGTTGTGGGCGTATATTTTTGTACGATGACTATTTCTATTATAGTTTTCTCATGGTTGTTGTCGATTATTATTTATCAGAAGTATGGCGCCAAAGAAAGCAAAGGCTACATCAGAAACACCCGCTATGACACAAGCAGCTATCCGCAAGTTGGTCAGGGATAGTATAGCAGAAGCTCTAGAGACTGAGAGAGCTGAAGTTGCTGCTAGGACTGCTGAGATTCCACCTACTGCTGAAGTGGTTCAACCCACTACTAGGCGTGAATGTACTTGGAAGGATTTCAAGACTAGTGATCCTATCAAGTATAAGGGAACTGAGGGAGCGGTTGCTTTAATCCGCTGGTTTGAGAAGACTGAGAACGTTTTTCTCATGTGTGGTTGTCAGGAGGTTAACAAGGTAAAGTTTGCTATAGGTATGCTGCTGGATGAAGCCATGTCTTGGTGGAATTCGTATGCTCAGCCCATTGGTATGGAGAATGCCTACAAACTCACGTGGGCTGAATTTAAGAAGCTAATGACTAAGAAGTTTTGCCCTCGTACTGAGGTGCAAAAGTTGGAAACAGAATTCTACCAGTTAGTAACTAAAGGAGATGATATTGAAACTTACATCAGGAAGTTTCAGGAGTTGGCTACACTGTGTCCAACTATGGTTCCGGACGCTGAGAAAAAGATGGAGAACTTTACTGGGGGATTACCCGAAAGCATCCGAGGGGATGTGATGTCTTTCGACCCACAAACAATGGAAGAGGCCATTCGTATAACTCAGAAACTTATGGTCCAAGTGTTGAAAGGAAAGTCTGCTGCAAACAACAACAATAACCGTTCCAACAACACCAACTACAACAACACTCGAAACAACAACAACTATAACAATAACCGAAACCGCAACTACCCCAATAACCAAAACAACAATAACAACAAGAGGAAGTTTGATAATAACCAAGGTGGGAATGCTAACCAACCAGCACCTAAGAGGCAGGAAGTGGCAAAGGTCTATGCTGCAGGACCAACAGAAGGAAAAGGATATAATGGAAAACTACCCAAGTGTAACAAATGTCGAACTCATCATAACCCTGGAAATTGTCCAAGAGCTTGTCAGAACTGTGGAAAAGTCGGTCATTGGACTAAGGACTGCAAAGCACCACGAGGAATAATTAACCAGAACCAACCAGGAGCATGTTATGGTTGTGGAGAGTTGGGTCATTTCCAGTACAATTGCCCAAAGAGGAATGATCAAAGAGCTGGAAATCAAGGCGGAGTAGCTCGAGGAAGGGCTTATGTTATGGGAGGAGAAGATGCCCGTGAGGACCCGAATGTTGTTACGGGTACGTTCCTCGTTAATAATCGTTATGCATCCATTTTATTTGATTCAGGAGCGGATAGAAGTTTTGTTTCTATTACATTTGCACCTTTACGTAACATAGAACCAACTACCTTAGACATTCCCTACATTGTTGAATTAGCCGATGGGTCTTTAGTTAACACAAACACCATTATCCGTGGTTGCACCATCAATTTCCTAAATCACCCATTCAATATAGACCTTATGCCCGTAGAACTTGGAAGTTTTGACATCGTTATCGGTATGGATTGGTTGTCTCGACATCGTGCAAGGATCATTTGTGATGAGAAAGTTGTTCATCTTTCTTATGGAGGTGAAACTTTGGTTGTTCGCGGGGAGCGAAGTGGAACTAGACTTAGTATCATATCATGCATTAAAACCGAGAAGTACATAAAGAAGGGTTGTTATGCATTCTTGGCACACATAACGGAAAAGAAGTCTGATGAGAAACGACTTGAAGATGTGCCAATTGTTAAGGAATTTCCAGAAGTTTTTCTGGAAGAATTACCAGGACTGCCACCTACACGTCAGGTTGAGTTTCAGATTGAGTTGGTGCCAAGGGCTGCACCAATTGCACGAGCACCATATAGACTTGCACCTTCTGAGATGCAAGAATTGTCTAACCAGTTACAAGAGCTTTTAGACAAAGGATTCATTAGACCGAGTTCCTCGCCTTGGGGAGCACCGGTTTTGTTTGTGAAGAAGAAGGATGGATCTTTCAGAATGTGCATAGACTATCGTGAGCTGAACAAGTTAACGGTGAAGAATCGTTATCCACTACCTAGGATTGATGACTTGTTTGATCAGCTACAAGGTTCCTGTTTTTATTCTAAGATTGATTTAAGATCAGGTTACCATCAACTCAGAGTTCGGGAAGAAGATATCCCGAAGACAGCATTCAGAACACGTTATGGTCATTATGAGTTTCAAGTGATGCCTTTTGGATTAACGAATGCACCTGCGGTATTCATGGATCTCATGAACAGAGTATGAAAACCATATCTTGATAAGTATGTGATTGTGTTCATTGACGATATCCTGATTTATTCCAAGAGTAAGGAAGAGCATGAAGCACACCTCAGAACAATATTGGAACTACTCAAGAAGGAGCAATTGTATGCCAAATTTTCAAAGTGTGACTTTTGGATACAAAGAGTTCAATTTCTTGGCCATGTCATTGATAGCCAAGGATTACAAGTCGACCCAGCAAAGATTGAGGCAGTAAAGGATTGGGCTACGCCCAAGTCTCCTACAGAAATTCGTCAATTCTTAGGACTGGCAGGATATTACAAAAGGTTTATCGAAGGGTTTTCTAAGATAGCGAAGTCGCTGACTAAGCTGACACAAAAGAATCAGAAGTATGAGTGGGGAGAGAAACAAGAATCTGCATTTCAGTTATTGAAGCATAAGCTTTGTAGTGCACCGATTTTGTCACTACTAGAAGGTATTGAGAACTTTGTGGTATATTGCGATGCTTCGCATAAAGGACTTGGAGCTGTGCTAATGCAAAACGAGAAGGTGATAGCTTATGCATCTAGACAGCTTAAGACACACGAGAAGAATTACACTACACACGACTTGGAGTTGGGTGCTGTTGTTTTTGCACTCAAGATTTGGAGACACTACCTTTATGGTACTAAATGTGTAATTTTTACCGACCACAAGAGCTTACAGCATATACTTGATCAGAAGGAACTTAACATGAGACAACGTCGTTGGCTAGAATTGTTGAGTGATTACGATTGTGAAATCCGATATCACCCAGGAAAAGCAAATGTCGTAGCAGATGCACTTAGCAGAAAGGAACGACTCAAACCTTTGAGGGTCAGGTCATTAGAAATGACTATTATTTCACCATTACCATCAAAAATCTTAGAAGCTCAGATTGAGGCTCTCAAGGAGGAAAATCGGCCACAGGAGAAACTTTATGGTATGCCAGAAAACAAGAATGGCTTTGTTAAGAGAGCAGATGGAGTGTTATGCTTCAAGGATCGAAGTTGGATACCACTCTATGGTGGAGTACGAGATTTGATTATGCATGAATCACATAAGTCAAAGTACTCTATTCACCCAGGTTCTGACAAGATGTATCAGGATCTCAAAAAGCTGTATTGGTGGCCGAACATGAAAGCAGAAATAGCTACGTACGTCAGCAAATGTCTTACTTGTGCTAAAGTGAAAGCCGAGTACCAGAAACCGTCAGGACTACTTCAACAACCAGAAATTCCACAATGGAAGTGGGAACGTATTACAATGGACTTTGTTACTAAACTACCCAAGACGTCAGGAGGTTTCGATGCTATATGGGTAATTGTTGATTGTCTTACTAAATCAGCACATTTCATACCCATTAGAGAGACTTATTCCATGGAACAGCTTGCCAGACTTTATGTCAAGGAAATAGTCTCGAGGCATGGGGCACCAGTTTCTATCATTTCAGACAGGGATAGTCGTTTTACTTCAAACTTTTGGAAGTCATTACAAGATTCCTTTGGATCCAAGTTAGACATGAGCACTGCTTACCATCCACAGACTGATGGTCAGAGTGAGAGAACTATTCAGACACTGGAGGACATGCTGCGAGCGTGTGTGATTGACTTTGGGAATGGTTGGGCTAACCATTTGCCATTAATCAAGTTCTCTTATAACAACAGTTATCATTCAAGTATTAAAGCAGCACCATTTGAGGCATTGTATGGTCGTAAGTGTCGTTCACCAGTTTGTTGGGCAGAAGTTGGAGAGGTACAATGCACAGGTCCAGAGATGGTTAGGGAAACAACAGAAAAGATAATACAGATTCGAGATAGGCTTGAAACAGCTAGAAGCAGACAGAAGAGCTACGCAGATGTTAGACGTAAACCATTGGAATTCCAGGTTGGAGACAAGGTCATGTTGAAAGTCTCGCCTTGGAAGGGCGTGATACGATTTGGAAAGCGTGGAAAGTTGAATCCGAGATACATTGGTCCATTTAAGATACTGGAAAGGATTGGTCCAGTAGCTTACAAGCTTGAACTACCATCAGAACTCAGCAACGTACACAATACATTTCATGTCTCAAACCTCAAGAAATGCCTTTCAGATGAGTCTTTAGTTATACCATTAGAAGAGATTCAGCTAGATGACAAGCTTAACTTTGTGGAGGAACCAGTTGAAATCATGGACCGAGAGGTCAAACAGTTAAAGCAGAGTAGAATTCCGATCGTTAAGGTTCGCTGGAATTCTCGAAGAGGTCCTGAGTTTACTTGGGAACGAGAAGACCAAATGCAACGCAAGTATCCACACCTTTTCACCAAACCTATTACCGAGACCAACACTAGCTGAATTCAGGGACTGAATTCCTATTTGGGTGGGCGGATGTCACAACTCACCATTTCAGGTCATTTACCATTTCAGGTCATTTTCCCAAACTTCGACTTTTTACTATTCATAAATCACTATTCATCAAAACACTATTCATCGTTTTACTATTCATCATTTTCGAGGTCAGTTTGATATTCTGAGAAACTTTTGGGAAATTTACTATTCACTGAACACTATTTATTTCCGGAAAAGTTTTCACTATTCACTTGCATTACTCATTTCATCGTAAATTTAGTTTACGGGTATTCAAATTCGCGTAACCGGATTGGTTTAGGTGCGAATTCATTTCATTAGTGTCCTTAACACTGCATACGGACTGGAGATAGTCTGCATATCATCATAACAGCATTTTCATGTTATACCACTCTCAGGATTGTCAAATTTATATATTTGATACATTTAACGTTTTTACATATAAGTATTTATAGTAAACGTTAACACCCGGTTTATACACGACGAATATATCTAAATATTCCCACAATGGTCCCGACATATTTTTATATCCATTTTAACATCATAAAAGTTATAACATTCAGTTACCCAGTATTTTGGAAATTTATTTTATTTATAACGTACGCTTATGAATATAACGACGGTTTTCGTGAAAACTAAACAATAATCACCCGATCACTCAGTAAATGTACCCAACATATTTTTAATATATTTTTATCATTATTATGACTTTATTTCATCCCGGTTAACTTCGTGAACATTTATTTCTATTAAACCCGGTACCCGATTTTAACAAATAACACCTAATAACACTTAACATTACACTAATTTCCTAAATAAATCCCAAGTACCCCTACCCCCCCCCCCTTGGCTCACCATGGCCGGTCCTAAAAGTCCTCTCCTAGGCAACTTTATACAAAATCTTAACCTTGTGCATTTATATGTGATTATAATACATTATAACTAGTTCTAAATATCTAAAAACATCATTTAACAAGAACACTTATCCATTTTAGATCAAAAACTTCATCTCATCTCCTTCCTCTCTTGCAAACCCACGACTTCACCATAATCCATGATCAAGTGATCTTTTTCCAAAAGTTAAAACACCAAAGTTGTTCCTTATACTTGCCTAATCAAGAATCAAACAAGAAATACACAAGTAATCCAAGGTTTCTAGCCATCTAATCATCTCATTTTATCAAGTAAGTTATCAACTTTATTTTTACATGAATCATCTTATATTTACTTGTATTGCATGAGTTCCATGCTAAAAACCATGTACAACTAGCTATACCACCATTTATTTTGTCAAAAATGGAACATACAAACCCTAACTTTTTATTTATGAATTCCCTTGCTATAATAACTTGGTTAGGAGCCCATGGCACCCTAAGAAGGTGTATGGTAGGATTAGATTAGCTATGTGGTGATTACAAGAGGTTTGGTGATGTTAGAAATTAGTTATAAACCTTGAAAACTTGATTTGGAGCATGTTTTAGACATGCTGTCCCATTTTGTGAAAACCTGGAAAATCAGTAAACACCAAGGGAACTTTGGCAAAATTTTTAGAAAATACTTTCAAAAACGAATCCGTAGGCGAAAGAACGGATTAAAAAGAGTTTATAACGAAGAAGTTATGATTTTTGCAAGATTGTTAACGAAAAGTATTTTCTGGAAAATTGTTGCTGTTGGACGTTTTTCATTGGTCAAAAAGAGGCTTTAGACGTAACCCGGAGGAGCTGAGCTTTTCAAAATATATTACTACATACTAAGACGTAACCGTGGATATAAAGAACAAGTAAAACGGACATATAACGACAAAGATATTCACGTTTGAATATCGGCTAAACCCATTTTTATTTTGACAGCTTTTAATAAAAATTGGCACTAAAACTACGTAGTACTTTTATAAGCTAGAAATAATACCAAGTACCAAGTTTTATAACTAATGAAGTATTAGTTATTACAAGTATATTTTCATCATTTCAAGGCGATTTTTCAAGGATTACAACCCGAGGATTTCAACACTAACATGGAAACATACGATATATGTATAAGTATATATATATTGCAACTAGCTTATTATATTTTCTAATAGCAATATTTTTCCAAATTCTTGGATTTTATATTTTGATAACACAAGTGTTTTTCCAAAGAGTAGAGTGGTATAGGAACATGAGCATGGACATTCATAACATCATTTGGTGATCTAAATAAGAACATTCATCATTCATATTAGGTTGCGGCAGCTAACCGATCATTGTTGTTCACTTCATATTATCATCAGTATCATCAGTTGAGGTAAGTATTCATAGCCCCGTATACATTTTTATTGTTTTCAAATCCCATGGGGGAGAATACATTGCACCATTTTAGTACGAGCCCAAGTATCAAAACCTATGTACATAGCTTAAGTAGCTTGTCTGCCATGTGATAAGTCCCCTGTAACATCATGAACCGTTAATTTACCGTTAAGCGAGAGTGAGTGGATAGATCTATCGAGGGTGACGCCTCCATCCGTGGTAGTGAGTACCAACAGTAAGCGGATGCATGTCATGTCTTTTACATTTGAGTGTTTGGCAGAACATTCGGGAGGGGCATAGAATTTCATCAGTCATAGCTTCGGTGTCATGAGCTTAAGGTCTATTGTACTATTTTACGTGACTTTTGTCATGCATTTATACTTGTGGTGGCCGTACAAACATTACATTTCATAAACCTATGATTATTCACCAACATTCGTGTTGACCGTTTTCGCAATGTATTTTCAGGTAACTAAGGCATCATCATATTACATGCATGGAGTAACATTAGGGTGTGCCAGAGATGACGCACTACATTTTGGATTTTCATGCACTTGTGTAAATTATCGTTTGACATTTACTGAACTTGTTTTCTGTAAACGTTTCAACCTTTGGGGACCTATGTTTTGTAGCACTGGATGCTTTTAAATAAATCAAACGATATGTATTTTCCAAATGACACTTTAGGTCGTTCAATATTTCCTTGTTATGGTGCTATGACAGTTACACCCCCAGGCATTCCATTCCGCTGCAAGTCAGGTAAATTGGGGGTGTGACACTCGGGTTTTGGAAGAGTGGGCGGAATTAGTTGCTAATCAACTAACCCAATACTAAGATGCAATCAAAATAAAATACTAAAAATGAAAATAAACTAATTTATACTAAAGTTGTGAGCAGTAATTGGAGAAAATGTGTTTACTTAGATTTCATTACTCCCTAGATATCTTTTACACGTTAATTACTTGTTATAATTGCATGGATGACGGATCGTATTCCTTAATACCATTCATGGGGTGGCACACATAACTCCCCAATTCTATGAGCTCTTATCTCCTCCTACACCATGCCCAGCACAACTATAGGGATTGTAAACAGTGGCTCATGCATTAAATACAACCAATAAAGACCTAGTGCGCGTTGGTTCATGTTTCTTAAGACGTTCAAGCATGTTACCAATTGGAGATCTGCCAGTTTTCTTAAGCCTAACATATAAATCATTCATCCACAACAAGAATAAACAAGTAATCAATACATAATCAATATCTAGGTTTCATTAGATCCAAGCAAACACAAAGGAGATCTAGCCTAGCATGATAGAATTAAGACAAGAACATGATATAGACAACCAACACATAGACATATTGATTGAATTAGAAGAACACTTATCTTGATTAATCATGCAAGGTATCAAGGGGTTGGAACCCTTGAAAAACCTGTAAAGTTACACCAAAATCGTACTTAGGGTTTCTCCCAAAACTTCTCTTCTTAAATGTGAAAAATTAGAAAACTATATATAGAAAAATAGGTTTGACGGCGTCAAGAGTAATCTTGTGACGCCGTCACCTCGCCGCCAAAACTCTCCTCGGACTGCCTAGATCTACTTCTGACGCCGTCAAGAGTTATACACTTCCAGGCCGTCATGACTCTTTTACTCTTGACGCCCTTCCTACGTGACGCCGTCAAAACTCTTCTGGGTCGTCATGGAAATTCATGAAATTTGCTCTTGACGCCGTCAAGGATTTGCTCTTGACGCCGTCAAGGATTTGCTCTTGACGCCGTCACCTACTGTTCCCAGCATGGAAAATTAAGACTTTGGCGTTTTCTTCATTTTTATGCTCCAAAAACGTCCGAATTGCTTCCTTTTCCAGATTTCACTCCCAAAGTACCTAAAATCACAAAAGGAATGATTTAGGGCAATATTTGATCAAATAAATTCGGATTCGGGCTTAAATGACCCCCTAAAAACGGATCATTTTTCGCGTCATCACGAACCAAACCGAGAACCGAACCAAAGTTCGGTTCGGTTATGGGTCAAAACCGAAAACCGAATTTTGTACTTGAATTACACTATTTATTTATTTTTTAAATTTAAATATATATATTTATGGAAAAAAAAAATTTCAAGCATAAAAAGGTGTTTTTTATATTAGTATAAAATTTTAATAGACATTTTATATATATAAAATAATATATATATATATATATATATATATATATATATATATATATATATATATATATATATATATATATATATATATATATATATGTATATGTAAATTTGGTTTTCGGTTCAGATAGCCAAACCCATATCCAAACCGAAAACTGAATTATTAATTCGGTTCGGTTATATGTTCGGTTCGGTTTTTTTCGATTCGGTTCGATTTTCAATTTATTTGGTTTATTAGCCGAACCGTGAACACCCTAGTCTTCTACATTAGTATAGAACACAAAAACCTACAAATATGAAACCTACAACTCTATAGAAAAAAACATGGATGCTAACTCTATGTGTGGCACGTGTCACCAGGGGCGGAGCCAGGATTTTAAGTTAAAGGGGGACAAAAAATTTCATTTGCAGATAATTCAACCTAAATTGTAAAAAATGGTATATCTATATCTATACTACCTTATAATGTATTTAAGACATCTATATTTAGAAGTCTTAAAATTGTTTAAGACCAAAAACATTTCTTTAATAGGAAAGATGCATGTACACCACTTCAATGCATATAATTTTCAGACTTACAAGATAAGAAGCATAGTGTACATCACTTTAATGCACATATTAAAAAAAAACACCACATTAATGATATTTAATGTAATTAATTAATTAATTGGTCAATAAATACAATTAATACAATGATTAAAACAACCCTTACATCACAAATACAAATTATCAAGCATATTGTACAACCAAATTAAACACAATTTCTACATTAAATGTCACTAATAAAAATAATAAAGCACATTATACAAATATTCAGGCCCGAATAGGCAACGGGAATGGGCTTGAGCCCGAACGGGTGCGGGCCAAACAGGCTCGAGTCCGAACGGGCACGGCCTAAACGAAATTCTTGATATCCGTAAATTTATTGTCAAAAGAACATAATAAACTAAAATACATGATTCACCGGAAAATTTAATTTCAGGGTACCCGCCGCTGCAACACGCGGATACCCTGCTAGTCATTCTTATATAACTTAACAGGATAAAAAGTGTGAAATCACAATTATTAAATTAATTTTAATGTTACAAAAACTGAAACAAAGAACTTCTAAGTGACTGAATTAAGAGCATTGCAAACAATCTTATACGTTTGCCAAAAATTACAAAACTAAAAACTAATCATAACTATTACAGTATATTTCTTTCACTAGAAAAAAATAAAATAATTTACCCTATTTAATTTATAGCATCACATACACAAAAAATTTATATAATATCTCTACTAATTGCTACGTACATATTTTCAATTGAAAACAAGTGTTGTTACATGTAAGTATGTAACATTCAACTTCAAATAAATCTCATTTAATATTAAGGTTGTGAATATATTTTCACGTATGACTAAAGAATTTGGGAGGGGCCAAACGTTTCATTTATAGGTGTAAACAGGTTTGGGCTAAACATTTGACTTAGCAACTGGACTAGTTGGGGGTGCTGACTGCTGAGTACCCACTAGTCCCCCATTGCCTCTGCCCCTGCGTGCCACACGTATCCAAGCTTTAGATCTACCCTGGGAGGGTTGAAGTTGGAGGGAACGACACATTTTATATGCAGAAATCTTATTCTCCAATCAGAAAATGCAAGCATTACTAACCTATTTTGAAATTTTATTATTGTATAATATAATCAGTGACAGATCCACGAATTTTAATCAAGTTAGCACAAAATAATGTACGTATAGCGACCAACGTTTGTGAAATGTTTCAACTGTCCACACTATGAAACATGACATATATGATCAACCAGTACAGAGTTTGATAATTCATTATTTGAGCAGTCTAGATTTAAAGTTCGGTCGCGGGTTGCTCACATTTTCGATTGTTTTAGAGTGTCGCTATGCAAGTTTATAACCAAAATATGAACTTTGAATATCTTAGAATGAAACAACAATTTTCACACAATCTGACAATCTGTGTGCAGGTCATGAACAAAAAAATATTCGAAAAACTCATAATACTTGGTTTATTTTAAAAGAAAATTATTAAATAATGATAATAAGTCAATACATACTTCAAATATTTTACTCTTATTGTATAAGCGATACGAGTAATATATAAAGAATGTGATAGGCCCACTAAAAAAGCTTTCACAAAACATATATCCAAAAAAATGTACGTCGTATGTCTCGTTGGATACTTTTGCCATGAGACAAATCTTGTCCTTCTCTTCTTTACTCATACTCCATGACCCGCTAATGAATGCCTTTTGATGACTATTGGAGTTTGGGAAAATCACCAATGAAGTGATTTGGATCACCACACTTAAAGCACTTTCGATCAATCTTTCCTGTTTTGTCTTCTTTGAAGTTTCAGAAGACTTTCTTGTCATCATGAGGTTGTCTCACAAATTTTCCTCTTCTACTAAAGACTTTTTTAAAGTCTTTAACCGTCATGGCGTATTCTTCATTTTCACTATCCGAAGAGGAAGTTTCCTCGTCGCTTGATCCCTTTTTGGATTTTAGTGCTAGTGGCTTATATTTTTCTTTCTTGTCTTTCGAAGCCTCGGAGACTTTTGCTAACACCACTTTATAGGCCTTTAAGTTGCCAATAAGTTCGTCGAGAGAAAGAATCGACAAGTCCTTTTATTCTTCTATGGTTGTCACCTTTGGATTCCATTTTGGTGGAAGTGCTCTTAGAAATCTATTGACATGATTACGACTTGAAAAAGATTCATCAAGTGTTTGTAATGAAGTAACAATAGTGTTAAACCTAACAAATGTATTATCAATACTATCATCATCCGGTATTGAAGTTGCTCATATTGTTTAACAAATAAATCTATTTTATTAATTTTAACCTACGTATTTCCTTGATGAGTAATCACTAAAGAGTTCCAAACATCTTTTGCCGTTTCTTTCATATTCCTTTTAGGTAAGGCTTTAAATAAAATCATTTTTGCCTCATTATTTTTCGAAAGCATTTTCTTTTGATCATCGTTTTGGCGTTTGTAAGGAACACTTTAATCTCTACCAGCAGAAGTACTTCTAACGGCAGGTTTGTAATCACAATCAATAATAACATGCCAAAGATCAACATCTTTAGATTTCACAGATGTTTCAAGTTTATTTTTCCAGTATATAAAACCGTTAGCTTCAAATAGTGGTGGTCTTTGCATAGACTGCCCTTCTTTGTAGTTTTCGAATTCTGTTCGATCGAATATAAAGTTTTAAAATACAATACACTTTAAAAATTTTAGTAACCTGCTTTTGATGCTAATTGTAGAAAACTAGAAGGTAGGTTGAATAGTTTTACCAGTGTTTTGAAACCCGGATCGACCCGGCCGGGTTAACCAGTTCGACCGGTTCTGGCAAAAAAACAGGTGAAAAAACCCGGTTAACCGGTTAGACCCGCTAAGTTTTGAGTGACCCGGGTTAACCTAGTTCTTGAAACCCGGCCGGGTTTCGTTTTTCTAAAAATTTTTAATAAAAACCCCGGTTGACCCGGTAGTCGAATTGGTTGACCCGACAGTCGAATCGATTGACCCAGTCAAAAAAATAAAAAATAACAAATTGAAAACCGGGTTGACCCGACGGTCGAACCAGTTGACCCAGTGCCTGGTGACTCGACCGGGTCGATTTCGAACTCGGTTTTCAAAACATTGAGTTTTACCGATTAAAATTTAGTTTCAAAATAGTCAGATCAAGTATATGTGAAATCTTTTGAATAATGAAGTATTGATAATGCAAGAATATGAATAATAAAAGTTTTCAAAACATTGAGTTTTACCGATTAAAATTTAGTTTCAAAATAGTCAGATCAAGTATATGTGAAATCTTTTGAATAATGAAGTATTGATAATGCAAGAATATGAATAATAAAAGATAAATACGATATGTAAAGTAAAGTAAAGAAAAGATAAAATCGTGAAACAAGTATTTATAGTAGTTCGGCTACAATGACACCTTCCTTGCCCTACTCCACTCCCTGAATACCCAACTCGAGAGTTCATAAACATTATGTCAACAAGCTCCTTGTCCGGCGGAGAAGCCTCACAACATCGCTTATACTTTATCCGGTACAAAGCTAAATACATAGTTCTTTACAAAGGTAGAACCAACACAACACACCAATCAATCAATACAAGTTTATAATGTAATGAAATGAATGATCAATTAGAATCAAATATGAGATCTAGTGATGATGATGAAGGCTAGGAACAAGTAAACTTGAGGCTTGATGGTCTTGTATACAAGCGTAGTGATGTCATCCTTTATGAAGAACTAATAAGAATCAACCAAAATTAAAGTAAATTATGACTTTGATATGAGATCAAGGTTAGTATGATGCAAAGTGAGAATATAAGAGAGTATGTATGAGATTGGTAAGTGTGCAATGAGAAATGACAATCTGTTTATAGGAAAAAATGCCTTTGATCCCACGGATCTGCCGGCTCCCTTTCAAAAGGGACCCGACCAGTGTGTTCCTAGGGATCCGACCCACTGTATTGATAATTCTGGATTTTGGCTTAAAATCTTTCAAGATCTTCATGTAATCTTGAAAGATATGCCCAAATCTAACAAGATATCAATGAGGTCATGCATGAGGTAATAATACATTTTAATTATGCTTAAAATAAATGTGTAAGAAACTTTGTGTTTACTTGCAAAATGTATATTTTATATAAACATGATTTTGATGAGTTGAAAAGCCATAAACATAAGAACTTATGTATGTTAGTTGTACTTGAAATGATATTATGATTGTTATCGACAAAACATTGAAAGATTCGAAAATATATTAAACGTTTTTATGGCTTATTTGTATTAACGCATAGCAAACAAGAAAAACAAACATAGAATCAAAACTAACAGTGATAAACTTAGGAGAGATTTACAATGTAGAGAGAGTGAAAAAACACATTAAAATCATCGAGGATTTATTTCTGTTAGATACCCATATTGATATCACACAAGCAAGAATGAGATAGATATAAGGATGACATGATTATGAGAATGAGACAAAAGTAATTGCAAGAGTTTCCTTAAGATATTCAAATAACCAACCAAGTTTACATGTATCCTAAGCTTAGTATTTATAGGGGAGGAATAGGGCAACACTCCCTTCCTCCCTTTTCCTTTTAATTCGTGGGCTTGGAGGCCCATGGACAAGTTAACATAAGCCTAGTAACATGAAACAATACATAAATAAAAGTAAATCATAACTAAGCAACCTAATGTTATTACAAATGACCGAGAGTTGATAAAATAGTAAAACTTCGTTCCCAACAATCTCCCCCTAAGGGTCGGTCATCACGGTTGCTTGACTTCTTTGTCATTTCTTCATTTTTTGACTTTCACAGCTTTAGACGTCTTTCAAAATTCATGAGATAAAAAATCATTCATCATTCTTTGTGCTTTGTTCATTGTTGTTGTGATAATGATCAAGTTATGAAGTTGTCTGCCTTTCGTCACTTTTGCGTCTGTGGTGGTAGTCCGCCATTCCGACATGCTCATACATCTTTGAACTTTGACTTATACATGCACGTAGTTCCCTTTCTTACACTTTTGATCTTTAGTCTTTATACTTTATAGATTCCTCCTTTTTGGCGTAGAATCTTTCTTTGAACTTTGTGTTGCTTTGATCTTTGAGGGAGCTTTTGATAACTTCAAGATGCATGTATGAGCATGTGGAATCCGTCGCCATGGAGATGATGTGTCCCTACAGGTAGACAGTTAGCAATAAAACATCTGGTATTTACAGATAAGGAACTAGAGATCGTCAACAGCATAGTGTGAAGACTCCTTCTAACCCTTATCAAGGTCGTTCCCATGTCAGATACTCCTGAAGGAGCTTACAAGACCTACTAAGTAGCTCAATGACTGGGTGAGTCGCTAGGGAACCCTCCATGACTGTAGACCGCTAAAGAAACCACCGCAAACACTAAGCGTAACCCACAAGGAGTTACCGAAGTGACCTGCTATTAGGGCTGTTTGATGTTGACCCTGGAAGGATTTTCGTTCAATCATTGAGAAATACTTATGTAAATTCTCTCATAAACGTTCTCGGCAGATTGCTAAGATCTGCGAAGGACTCAATAATTTACAGCTGGTGTCCATTGATGTAGAACACCAGTTATAGAAATACTAAGTGTTCCTAAGAGATCTTTGATGTGTCTCACGGCTCTAGACTCGAAAAAGTACACACTTAGGTTTCCTATGCGGAGACTAGGGAGGGGTCTCCTGCTTCAATATCAACCATCTCTAAGAGATAAGTCGATAGATTACACTGGTTCCCCGTGAGAATGAAACAAGCTCTTTTAAGAGAACTTGAGTGGTTAAGAAGGTTTAGTGCATTGCGTCACTGGGTCCATGACGACTTTATCTTCAATACCGGCATTGCCTTAGCAACAACCAGTAGCATACGGATTGAACCCGGTGTCTGCCCTAAAGTTGAACATATGGAGGGCTATTTCTTTTCACCCTTTTCTTTACTTTTCTTTTTAATTCTTCAACTCCTTCTTTCTCCTTTCATTGTTTTCTCCTTTTTTCGTATTATACCTAAGGACTTCTAATTCTAACTATTGGTGATGTCCTTGGGTAGATCCCTCCGACTCTGGCGGATCATAGGACGATTTTTCCTATCTTAATCACCTTATAACTCCATGATTATCCGACAATAGCCATGAAACCTTTGATTGAAAATCTCTCAAAGTGTTTGTGATTATCAAATATTTTGTTTTAACACTTTGAGAGTTTTGTGTTTACTTTTGAAGGGCTCCCCCTTCACATGTGCTCCTAAGTGTTTAATAAATTTGCACATGCGGGAGGAGCAAGCACTTTTTGAATTGATCCACTTTCAGTGAACAAGACCGATTCAAGACACGCTTACATCACTAGTTATACTAGCTTGAAGTTATTACCCGGCCTGGTCAAGTCCACAGAAAGTTTCTCGAAATGGTACATTTCTACTAAGACAAATCCTTTTCGAGACACGCTTACGTGGCTAGTTAAAGAGTTCCATTGTCAGGTTTTAGGTGACAACTAGCTCTAGTAACTAACTTGATGTCATTACCCGTCGAGGATAAGTCCTTTCGATTATTAACTTTTATGTTTCGTCAATTCTTGGGTGAATCCGAGTCTAGCTCGCATGAGATTTGACTTTTAAGCAACTTTGAACTTTCATATTTTAATCACATTCACTTTTTCTCCCCCTCAAAAATAGCATATAAGATGATATTCTTGACAATATTTTTGATTAAAATATGCCTTTTGAGTCTTATGGAGAGAATTCAACAAGAACTTTTGATTTCAAAAATGATGATTTTGTATCAAGTGCTCCCCCTCAACAAGTGAATTCTTATTGAGGTGAAATACTTGTCTTTTGAGCAGAGTTATGAAAATCAGAAAATGTTTGATTAACTCTACTCAAAAGTAAGAAGCCTTCGCTCCTTATATTAGGATTGAGGCACAGATGCGTACCTCAGGGTCCTTTCTTTACAAGAATGGGTTGTACACTGTTATGTGTACACAAGCCATTATGATAACAAATCAATCAAATGAAATAGTTTTAATTGAAATGTTAATACCCTTGTGTACCAGTTTATGGTTCATCAATGATCGGAGCATCAAAGTCTGTGAACTTAGGATCTGGTCTTTGGAAGAGTCTGATGGGAAATGAAGGTCTGACACCGATATAACTTTCCAATCGTCTGATCTGCTCCCGACAAAATAACCTTTATTCTATTTTCATGACAAAGTTTCGAACTTGTATTCTGGAACTGGATTTCCACCTTGGAGTTTCACCTTTAGATATCTTTCTCCTATCATCATTCAAGCTTTTGACTAACCCATCACGAACAGTTTTGAGCGTAACATCACAGAACTTGTGTAACTCATCGAGCCTCATAAAACTTAGTAGCTTTTTGCTGTTGAGGTAGGTGAACTGAATGACAGTTTTTGGATGAGCGTATACTGTGACATTTGATTTATTCCATCAAATGAGAGTTGTGGCTTAGTCAAATTGATCTTCTGTTGGTAACTTTTGACTCCAAGCTGAAGATCTTCCACTCTTTCTTGAACTATCAATCGTCGGATAAAGAGGAGTAGAGATGAAATGAAGTTGTATTGTGTGTCAATTTCGAATCCACGCATTCTTCCTTGAACCTTTTCTAGATACATGTCTTCAATGTCATTTAGATAAAGGTTGGGAAAGTCTGCTTCAGAGAACTTGTACTTCTTTTCATCTAGCCTTTTAACCACAATCTCGTTCATGAACATGTAGTTGAACCTTTTCGACTCCTGAATCTCTAAGATTGCAATGATTCTTGATTTATGCTTCACGTTCTCTAATGACTTAGTTTCTAACATGCGAGTGTAACCGAGTCAACGACGTTCAGGCCAGTGCTGAATCCCGTGTAAAGCATCTCTGTCGTAAGCAACAATGGAGTTGCTAAATACCGGAGTTGATTCTTTAATTGCAGGAACATCGTATCTTGCGGCAGGCACTGAAATAGTCAATGATGAAGCATATTTCTGTTTGGAGTTCTCTTGTGTGAGTTGGAGGTTACGAAGATCTTTGTTGAAGAAGAAGCGGTAAGGTATCTTTGGTTTTTCTGGAAATCCTTGCAGAGGTAATGGTTTAGTCCAATCGGTGAAGTAAGGCTTGTCGGATTTTCCGGAATGGATGTCGAAATTCACTTCAGGGTTTAGCCAGTCAAACTTTCCAGACATTGCACTAGCTATATTCTGCATGTGAAATTCAAATTCCATCTTGTTTCCAGATCTAGACTTTAGGAACTCCTGTGCATCCTGATTGATTCTTCTTAACTCAGCTTTTGTAAGTTTCTCAATCTGAAGATCTGCCAATATACTCTGAGTGTATTGTAGTGTATTGCCCGGAAGAGGTTCTTCATTTTCGAGAGGAGGTTGAGCCTTGACCAACTCAGTCAACTAATCATCTTGAGGTGTGTCATCATTGTCTATCCATGAGTGACGTCTTCTTTTCTTAGATTTCTTAGACTTGGATGTAGTATCCTTGTCTTGAGCTTTGGAGGTTGATTATGGTCCAGGTTTAGAATCGGGAATTGGAGAGGCACGGTAGTCTGTGTCGGGTTGTCCTTGATAGTCATCAGCAGGTTGCATGAATGTCTCTTCCTGGTCTGTAGGACCTAGACCAGATGCTGAAGTGTGTTGTTGATTTCCAGGAGGAGTTGAATCCTTTTGTGGTTGTTGTGAAGATGATGGACCGGTTCCAGACTTGTGTTTCTTTCCTATTGAGTTTGGGTCTGGGACGTCATCTTTCCTTGACCTTTTCAAAGATCCAGCAGCTTCTTTGCACGACTCTTTTCACAAGTTAGCTGCAATGTCGTCGATAAGTGCAGTTTCTTTAGTGGTTAAATTGGTTTTATATGCAACTTTGTCATAGAGATGAGCAAGCAGGTCTTTGACCGATGATTCAGAAATGGTTGGAGTTAATGTTGAAGCTTTTTCAGGGTGAAGAGTGAATGGTGTTGTTGATAGCATTTTCTTTACAACGCTTCTGATGCTGTGCTCCAAGTTATCCTTAATTGGTTCAATAAGACTTGTCACTTCAGGAGTGACGATATCAACAAGATTATCTGTAAGGTAATCGAGTGTGAAAGTCCTGATGAGTCCTTCCAAGTCTGCTTTCATGAACTTATCAATTTGCTGCTTTGCCTCCTGAAATTCTTCAACTTGTTTAGCGAGATTAGTAACCAAGGTTGTGAGACTTTTAACTTGCTCCTGAAGATCAACTGGTTTTGTCGGTTCAATTGATTGATTGTTGTTTAGATGCGGTTATAGAAGGTGAATGAGATGAATGTTCCGGTGATGATTCAGAAGATGACTCATTGTGGGAGTTCGAAGAAGAAGCTGGAGGAGTCGGATCCTTTGGAGGAGAGTCTTTAGGAAGTGGAGGTTGCTCTGAAGATGTCTTCTTAGAGTGTGAAGATGATTGAAGGAATATGTTGGTGTCGAATGCTTCTTTTTCTTCATTTTCCTTTCTTCTGCGTTCCTCTTCTTCCTGTGCTAGAAACTCTGGTGTGGTGAAAGGATCAAATCCCTGATCAGTGGTAATGTTCTCCTGTTCATCAACATTCTCCTCAATATTTGCAGCTTCCGTCATAGTGATGTTTCCTTCTGCATCTTTGTCTTCTACTTTATCACCGGGTTGCAAAACTGGTTCTAAAGTGGTAGACACAATGGGAGGAACTATGCTGCTAGTAGTGCCTTCATATTCAAGTTGATCGACAGGTGGTGATGAAGGTTGAGAATGAAGTCGACTGAGGAGTGATGCTTCCCTCTGATCTTTGAGAACTTTCTTCTCTTCGGCCCGTGTGTCGACAACCATACTCTTCAATTTCCTTTTGTCGACCAATTGTTCAACTATTTGCTCGTCTTCTTCATCATCATTAGGTTCATTGATCATGATCCCTTGCCTTTTTCGTTTATCTGCTTCAAAAGTTTTCAAACTTTGTTGTTTAGCTATTTCCATTTCTGGAAATTCTTCTTCAGGTACTCTTACTCTTCGTTCAAAATCTTCTTCTTCTTCTTCAGTTTCTGTGACAAACTCAGAGTCGCTTTCAGAGGGTGGCGGTGTAGGTTCATCTTGAAGAACGCGCTTTGGTGTAACCTTCTTTCTTGGCTTAGTTGCAGGCTTCGGTTCAGGTGTAGGTTTTGGTTTGGTAACGGGTTTAGTTTTGGGAGTAGCTTTTGATTTTGATTGTAGTGATTCTGTAGTGCTACTAGTACTCCCTGATTTCCCACCTCTTTTACTCCGAGTCTGTTGGGATCAAAGTTTTACTATTTTGTCAAGTCTCGGTCATTTGTAATAATAGGTTGCTTAAGTTATTATTTACTTTCATTTACATTGTGTATTAAGTTTACTAGGCTTAAGAATGAAGTCCATGGGCCTTAAGCCCATACGAAATTATGAGAAGGGAAGGACTAGGAGTGTTGCCCTAGCTCCTTACCTATAAATACTAGTCTTAGGTCTCTTGTAAACTTGGTTGTTTATTTGATATCTTAAGGAAACTCTTGCTCTCATTTTTCTCTTATTCAAATATTCACCCAAATCCTTATATCTATCTCATTCTTGTTTGTGTGAAATCAATATGGTGACCTAACAAGTGGTGTCATTCGCCATATGAAGGTGTAGTTATTGTTTTGCTTCTTTGAAATCGATCCTAAAACCTTTTTTATTTCGTTATTTTTTGTGAAAACTTGTACTTTCTTGTTTGTTTCTTGGTTTGTATCACATATTTGCTTACAAATTTGTGCTACAAATCATATCATACACAAAAGTATCAATCTTTCTCTTAAAAATCACGATTTGGATTTTTGCACATTTTTCGAAAATACTTAAATTTTTGAAAAAGTTTGTCAAGTTTTTAACTTTCTTCAAGATTTCATCATTTTACAACTTGAAGTACCAAAATCTTGGATTAAAAACTCGTTTTTGGATTGCTTTCCTTGAAAAACATACTATTGCAAAGTTTCGAAAACACCTCATTGTCTAAGTTTTGAGATCGTGTTCTAGTGCTTCTAATCGCCTTTCGAATTGCGGACTCAGTCTTTTCTCTCTTGTATAAGGAAGAAAAGTACTTCGACTTTTGGTAAACTTTCGAAATTGTATAATTTCAAAAGTGTGTTTGTGTTCTCGAAAATTTCATTTATTTTCGAAATCACAAGGTTTTTGAAAACTTCTTTAGTTTTTCAAAATCTCAAGGTTTTTGAAAATACACTAAGTTTTGAAAACCCTTTCTTTCGTAAACCCTAAAGTTTTCGAAAACTCTGAGTACCTTATTTCGCAATCTCTGAAGTTCACCATTTCGCAATCACTCAATCTGTGGCAAAGTTTCGAAATCACTCTAAGTGCATAATTTCGCAAAACATTTACTTGGGCAAACTTTTCAAGATTTGGCAAACCTATACCTTCTACAAGATCCATCTTTTCACACAAGTGTTTCAATATGTCTCAACCACCGTACTGCAACTTTAACCATCCTCAGGAACATCAGAATCAACAGTATCATCAGCAACAACAACAGTATCAACAATCACCACAATATTATCATCAACCGGTTTACTCACAACAACATAACTTCATGCAACAAATGGTTCCAGTACAACAATCCTATCCTATGTCACCACAACAAAGCCAACTTCCACCAAAACCTACTCACTGGTTTGACAGGATGTGTGAAGTCATTTAAACTCAACAATCCAGACACGAAGCAGGCTCTCCTGACACCCCACCAATGCTAACACCGGGAAATTATATTCAATGGGCAAGTCGATTCTTAAGGTATACTGAACTCAAGAAACCCAACGGTAAATGCATGAAACAAGTTATCCTTGAAGGACCGTTTCCTTGGCCTGTTAACTACGTTGGCGGTGACCCATCGGCTGATCCTCCAGTAGCTCCAACTGTTGTGCGTGTTCCTGAGTCTCAACTTACTGCTGAACAAAATCACCATCGTGAAGCAGATGAGTATGCTATGTCTTACATACTTCAAGGGATACCAAACATCATATTCATAAGTGTTGATGCTCAAACAACTGCAAAAACTATGTGGGAACACGTCCATCTACTGATGCAAGGCACACAACTGAACAAGGAAGACATGGAATCTAAACTTTACTTGGAATACAATAATATCATGATCGAACCAGGGGAATCTCTTGAGTCTTACTTTCATCGTTTCACTAATGTCGTCAATGATTTAGAGAGACATGATATACCTCTTCTAAGAATCGCTGTCATTACAAAGTTTGTCAGTAGTATGGGTCCTGAGTGGCAAAAGTATCTGACATTTGTGAGACAAGCTAAAATTCTTCATAGAGATCCATATGGTTTGTTGTACGACTATCTCAAGCACTATGAGTCTGAAGTTGAAAAAGATAAACTCGCCCGAGGAGGATATACATCACCACCTACTTCTAATCCCCTTTGTTGGGATCATAGTTTTCACTATTTTATCAAGTCTCGGTCATTTGTAATAATGTTAGGTTGCTTAACTATTATTTACTTTCATTTACTAAATGTATTAAGTTTACTAGGCTTAAGGTATGAAACCCATGGGCCTCAAAGCCCACGAAAATGATGAAAGGAAGGAGAGGGAGTGTTGCCCTAGCTCCTTCCCTATATATAGAAGCCTTAGGTCATTTGTAAACTTGGTTGGTTATTTGATTTCTTAAGGAAACTCTTGCACTTATATTTCTCTTATTCATATAATCACCCAAATCTCCTTTCTCATCTCATTTCTATTGTTATTATACTTGTGTTTACAAAATGGTGACCTAACAAGTGGTATCATTCGCCATATGAAGGTGTAGTTTTTGTTTTTCATTGATTTTTGTTTCTTAAACTTGTTTTATAATCGATTTTTTGTTCAAATTTTTGTACTTTCTTGCTTGTTTCTTGGTTTTTATCACATATTTGCTTACAAACTTGTGCTACAAATCAAAACAAACAAAAAAGTATCAATCTTTTCTCAAAAAATTCGATTAGGGTGTATTGTACTTGTTTTCGCAATTTTAAAAAACTTTTTGAAAAGTTCTTAAAGTTTTCAACTTTCTTAAAGATCTCTTCATTTTACACATAAAAGTACAAGAATCTTGAAATAAAAACGAGTTTTTGGATTGCTTTCTTTGAAAAACAAAATCTGCCAATTTTCGAAATCATACATTTGACCAAAGTTTCGAAATCACAAGCAAGTGCTTCTAATCGACTTACGGATCGTGTACTCAATCTCTTCTCTCTTGTATAAGAAAGAAAAGTACTTCGACATTTGGTTTACTTTCGAAATTTTATAATTTCGAAAAAGTGCTCGTGACTTTGTGTTTTCGAAAACATCAATTTTTTCGAAATCACAATTCTTTCGCAAACTTGTATAAGTTTCGAAATCACAACCATCACTCAGTTTTTTTGAAAATTTCTTAAGTTTCGAAAATCCCTAAAGTTTCAAGAACTTGATTTGTTTCGCAATCTCAGTATTTTCGAAATCCCAAATTTCGCAATCACTGTTTTCGCAATCACAGTTGAAGACAAATTTCGCAATCCGAAGTTGAGCAAAAGTTTTCGAGATTTGGCTAAACCTATACCTTCTACAAGATCCATTTCTACACAAGTGTTCTAAGATGTCTCAACCACCTAATTACTACTTCCCTCATACTCAGCAACAGCAACATCAGTAGTATTAGCAACAACAATACCATCAGCAACAACCGTATCAACAACCTTCACAATCACACGTTCAAAAACTACCGTTTAATCCACTACATCATTACCTAATGATGCAACAACATCAAATCATTCCTCAACAACAACCATATCAAATGCCACAACAAAATACTCAGTTTTCCTCCAAACAACCTCACTGGTTTGACAGAATGTGTGAAGTTATTACAACTCAACAATCCCGACATGAGGCAGGATCACTTGAAACACCTCCAATGCTGACACCTGGGAACTATGTTCAATGGTCAAGTCGATTCTTACGATTTCTTGAATTAAAGAAACCTCATGGGAAATTCTTGAAGCAAGTGATACTTGAAGGACCATTTGAGTGGCCAACAAGATTTGAAGTTGGTGATCCAAATGCTGATCCTCCACGTCCTCCTGGTGATAGACCTCTTCCAGAATCTCAACTCACAGAAGAACAGAAATTACATCGTGAAGCTGATGAGTATGCAATGGCTTATATACTTCAAGGAATACCAAATCCAATTTATCGAAGCGTCGATGCTTAGAAAACAGCCAAAGCTATGTGGGAACATGTTCATCTCCTTATGGAAGGCACTCAATTGAACAAAGATGATATGGAATCCAAACTCTACATGGAATACACAGACATCACAATTGAACCAGGAGAGTCACTTGAATCCTACTATCATCGTTTCACAAATGTGGTCAATGATCTGGAACGTCACAAAATCACAGTACCAAGGATAGCAGTGAACTCCAAATTCGTCGGTAGTCTTGGTCCAGATTGGCATAAATATGTGACATTTTTTCGTCAAACCAAAAATCTTCATGATGCTCCATATGGTTTGTTGTATGATTTCCTGAAACACCATGAACCTGAAGTGGAAAAAGATCGAGCTCTACGAGGAGGATACACACCAACACCAACACCAAATTCTTTGGCTCTCGTAGCTCAATCTCCCTATGCTCCACCACCAATGTCAAATCATGCATATGTTCAAGAGCAGAACTACTTCAGTTATCCACAGTCTTCCACCTCGAACCAAATGGTCCCTTATGATTCATCTCCACAGAATGCTTCTACTCAACTTGTTCCATTAAACAACAATAATGCAGTGTATTACTCAAATTCCAATGACGATGACGATGATGACTTTAACACATTGAATCAGGGACTTGCTCTTATTGCTCGCGCTTTTAGCAAATTCTCCAACAAGACAAACAACCGTCAACGTTCATCTTCTAACACAAGGAATCAAGCTGTTGTCAATGATGGAAGAGTGGAAATTCAGAATCGTAGCTATGGTCGATCTGGTTCAGGAAACTTTGGGAATGGTCAGAGGTTTAGTAACAATGCGGGGTTCAAGAACAACTCAGGGTCTTCTCAGCAAAGGTCTGAACCAGTTGCAACTAGGAACTCCAACTCAGGGAATGCAGTGTGGTGCTATAACTGTAATGAACAAGGTCATATAGCGACAGCATGTCCCAAACCGAGAACTCGGGGTAGTAAGTTTCACAAGCAGGCATTACTCATGGCTCTTCAAGATGAAAAAGATGGACATTTCCCTGAACAAGATAACAACTTCATGGCAAATGTGTACAATGATGATGATATGGAAGATCTGGAAGCCAATGCAGCTGTGATGCTTATGGCCAACATGCAGGAACTTCAGTTTAATGATTCAGGTCCAGTATATGACACTAACGGCTTGTCTCAGGTACATGACCAAAAAGCATGCCTAATACATGAAATAGCCTCACCCTCTGCTTCTGAATCAGATATGGCACAAGTTGTTCCATCTAAATCATCTTCATCTTCTCAAACAGATGAACAAATAAGCACAGTTGTCATATTTGATGATGACACAGTTGTTTCATTTGATGATCCTATTGAGAATGATAAACATGATCATTTAGAACAACATGAACCATCATTTGATCCAGACCCTGACCTAATATTGTTATCTAAACAACTGGAGGCACAACAATTGCAAATCATAAAATGCAACGAGAAAAATAAAGTTTTAAAAGAACAAAATGCGTCACTTGCAAGAGATATTGAGTGTTATAAAATTCAGCTTTCAAATCAGGAAGACAAGATTAAAAATGCAAAAAGTTTTGAAAAAGCTTTTCAAGATTCTTACAACAAAGAGCAAGATCTTCAACGCAAAATGCAAGATTTAATTGAGTCAAACGGAAAGTTGATTTCGAAACTCGAAAGTGAAAAGTGTGAATTTAAAATGCAAGTTGAACGTCTTCAAACAGTACTTTCAAAAACAGAAACAGAATTGTCAAGTTGTAAAAAGGAGTTTTGTGAACATAAAATAAGAAAAAGGAAGTATATAGATGACTTACTCGGTGATATTGTTGATCTTGAAAAACAACTCAAAGAATTTCGTAACATTGTTTACAAACACGGGAACTCTGTCACAACAATTCAGAAATTTACTTTAAAACCGAGACCCGATAAAGGTTTTGCACTTGGTGATTACAAGTCAATGTTTCTTCATATGGCATTCAAAGAAATTCCAAAAATTTACAGTATGGACCATTTGCTTGATAATACGATTGTGCGTGCTGTTGTTTTTGATACTGAGGAAGAAGAAGAACTTGAAGACGAGAGTCGATCAAAAATGAGTAATGTTCAATATTGGACACCATATGACTATTCAAAAGCTCCACCTCTTTCTAAATCTTTTGTGACTAAAAAAGAATTACCTGAGAAATCATGGTATGTCACAGAGTCATATGTTTCATCCTCTAATGCGGCCCCTGTCCAAACTGTAGCACAAGTTAATGGTCCTTTACCATCATCCGGTGAACTTACACCTTTACCGAAAAAATGTCGTGTCTTAAATTATTTCAAAACTTTTATGGAAGACATCGAAATTTTGGAGGAAACAATTGAACGCAATTCTGAAATAAAAATTGAAACTTTTCAATCCGCTTACGAGCGTGAAAAGAGAGATATTTTTCAAAAACAAATGTTGCCAATTGTCAAACACCTCCGTCTCTGTGCTACACGTTGGGATCAGGAACTTCAAAACGAGGTCAAAAATATGATAAACGTTTTCAATTCTACTGAAAATGCGATTTTGGTTCAAAAGCAAAGAAATAGAGTTTTAAAAAATGATGTTGATCGACTCTTAGAACAAGTTCTCAATGCTGATATTTTGTCTGTTATCATGAATGATCTTTATAAATATGGTACTTCTATGCTTAAGAATGATCATTGTGTTGATAATAATCTGTTGAATGAGGAAATTGAGACACTCAAAGTGGAAAATGATAAGCTGAGAATTAACAATGATGATGTGACAAAACAATTTTCAAAAGAAATTTGTCAACTCAAACAAAGGCTTGAATGGTGTCAAGCTCAAAGTCTTGAAATGGAATTGAAGCTTCAAAGTCAAAATGTTTCAAACTCTTGTCAGATTTGCAAAAACAACGAGTCTTTAAAAAGTCTGTGTCTCCGATACGAGAAAGAAATTACGGATTTAAAAATTGAAAACGCCGAATGGCAACAAAACCGCGATGACATCAAATATTGCAATGGTTTATTTGAGTCTGAAATCCAGGATAAAAATCACATCATCATTGATTTGAAAGAGAAAATTAAGCTAATTCAAAAGGGAAAGATGGTTGACACCACGGTGATAGCACCAGGAATGTATCAATTAAACAAAACTGCTAAAGAAAATGTCATTCAAAACACTAATGTTGATAACTCCACTTCTACAGGACTAGTCTCCACTAATAGCGTTAGCAGACCCAAGCGAAAAAGTAAAAAGAAGAATAGGATCTTGCAACGTAAGAGAGGACAACTAGAAGCTCAAGAAGTAGAAGATCAACTTAGGAATTTGAATAAAACTCATGTTGCATCAGATTTAGATTCTAATCTGGCAAATTGTAATCAAAATCTAAATGTAACGAATGATGAACCTTTGAATGTTTTGAATATTAATGCATCTTGTGTGTTTTGTCGTAAAAGCATATCATCTGGTGATCATACAAAATGTTTAGCTAATTCTCTTCTCAATCGTCATAAGAAACGTAGGACACGCATTCCTTCTAGGCCCACTACTGCCTCTAAGTCTAATTTAGGAAAGCCGTCTTCTACGGTTTCTAATGAAGTTAAAGTTACCCCCATAGGTGCCGTGAACAAATCTAGGAATGAGCCAACTACTAGTGCATTTAACATTAAGAAAGCAAAAACTAGTTGGAACTGGCAACGTTGGTTACAATACAAACCGGACTTTAAATGGATTCCTAAATTGTTGAATACATGTGTTTCTAACCAACAGGAACCCGCACTGTCTTTGGGTTCCACCCTTACTTCTGTTCCATCTGTGTCTTCTTTTTGTGATGAAGGTGGTACAGATCGTTCTCTGGATTGTTGATAGCGGATGCACCCGACATATGATAGGCAATCTCAAACTGTTACACAACTTTGTCTCAAAGTTTATTGGTACTGTCAGATTCGGGAATGATCATTACGCTCTAATCATGGGATATGGTGACTATATCAGCGGGAACATTGAAATCAGTCGTGTATATTATGTGGAAGGCCTTGGACACAACCTTTTCTCTGTTGGTCAATTCTGCGATGGGGATCTAGAAGTTGCATTTCGTGAGAAAAGTTGCTTTGTTCGTGACTTACAAGGAAACGATCTAATGTTTGGCTCACGTGGCTCCAATCTTTATACAATATCAATGTCAGATATGATTGCAACATCTCCGATATGTCTTCTCTCCAAAGCAGAATCAACTAAATCTTGGTTATGGCACAAACGTCTTTCGCACTTGAATTTCAAAACAATGACTGACCTTGCTCGTTACAAACTTGTTGATGGATTTCCAAGATTCCGTTTTACCAAAGATCACTTATGTTCTGCCTGTGAACATCCTTCAAAACCTGAGCACAGTACAAATCATGTTTTACAATTGCTACACATGGATTTGTGTGGACCGATGCGTGTTCAAAGTATCAACGGTAAACGCTACATTCTTGTAATTGTGGATGATTATTCAAGATGGACTTGGATTTACTTCTTAAGAAGTAAAGATCAGGCTCCTTCCATGATCATTACCTTTCTCACAAAAATTCAAGTTCAGTTACGCAACACGGTTCGAATGGTCAGAACTGACAATGGAACTGAATTCAAGAATCAGACACTTAGGTCATATTATGAGAAAGTGGGAATTGAACATCAAACATCTATTCCTAGAAGCCCAGAACATAATGGAGTTGTTGAAAGATGCAACAGGACGTTAGTGGAAGCTGCTAGAACTATGTTGATTAATGCCCAATTACCAGATTACTTGTGGGCAGAAGCTGTTTCAACCGCATGTTATACCCAAAACCGTTGCATGATAACAAAACGCCATCGTAAAACACCTTATCAAATTGTTCACAAAAGAAAACCGAATATCGATTACTTTCATGTATTTGGAGCACTTTGTTATCCAAAAAATGATCGTGATGATTTAGGCAAACTTAAAGCAAAGGCTGACATCGGAGTGTTCGTTGGATACTGTGAAAATTCAAAAGGTTTTCAGATATGGAATCGTCGTACAAGAGAAATTCAAGAAACCATTCACGCTAATTTTGATGAACTCACACAAATGGCTTCTGAGCAACACAGCTTAGGACCCGAATTCAACCGTCTTAACTCTCTGGAATCTTCGGCTGCACCATTGCCACTCAACCGCAAAGAATTAGAAACCTTGTTTGCTCCACTATTTGATGACACAATTGAATACCGTCCTACTGAGGTCTCACCAAATTCCGCTGCTCAACCTGATAACATTCCAGTAGCAGACTCACCTCAACAAACAACTACAAATGTTGAGAGAGACGGTCCTCCAATTGTATCACCATCTACAGTAGAACAAACTGGTTCTAACTCCCGCCATCCAGCTGAAGATCCAACACCACAATCAGTTCAACAACCTGCAGAGCATGATCCTGATGCGTTCTTTAATCCGTTTGCACTGGCTCCTACAGTTCCTGATATAGCTGAGTCGTCAACACGCAATTTGGATCTTGCTAACATGCGAGATACTTATCAACTACACCCATCAACACACAAATAGACTCGAGACCATCCACTAGTTCATATTATTGGCCATCCAGATGCACCTGTCATGACAAGACAGCGACTTCACACTGATGGAGAAACTTGTATCTATGCACTCACGGTTTGTCACGAAGAACCTAAGAACATTAAAGAAGCAATGACTTATGACAACTGGATTGAATCTATGCAAGAGGAATTTCAGCAATTCATAAGATTAGAAGTCTGGGAATTAGTTGAAAGACCTGACGGAGTCTTTGTCATCGGGTTAAAATGGATCTGGAAGAATAAGCTTGATGCAGAAGGAACAGTCATACGTAACAAATCACGTCTGGTAGCGAAAGGATACTCCCAACTAGAAGGACTTGATTTTGCTGAATCCTTTGCTCCAGTGGCTAGACATGAAGCTGTTCGGATCTTCTTGGCCTATGCTGCACACAGGAACATGGTTGTTTACCAAATGGATGTGAAAACTGCATTTCTTAATGGAGAACTCCGTGAAGAAGTGTATGTGAGCCAACCTGACGGCTTCGTTGATCCTGAGCGTCCTAATCACGTTTACCGACTCAAAAAGGCACTCTACGGACTTAAGCAAGCCCCACGGGCGTGGTATGACAAACTGTCCACTTTCTTGTTGGCCAATAAATTTTCTAAAGGATCGGTGGATCCAACACTATTTACAAAAACCTACAGGGAGGACTTACTTGTTGTTCAAATATATGTCGATGACATTATATTTGCCTCAACAAAAAGAAGTTACTCTAATGATTTTGCAAAATTAATGAAAGATAATTTTGAAATGTCCATGATGGGTGAACTTTCGTTCTTTCTAGGACTACAAGTTCATCAATCACCCCGTGGAATTTTTATAAATCAGTCCAAATATGCTCTTGAAAGTCTAAAGAAACATGGGATGATGAGTTGTGATACTTATAATACACTGATGGGCTATACCACAAAACTAGACGCTGACTTACATGGGACACCTGTTGACCCTACCAAATACCGAAGTATGATTAGGTCCCTCATGTATCTCACAGCTAGTAGACCTGATATCATATTTGCTGTCTACATGTGCTCTCGCTATCAGTCTAAACCAACTGAAAAACACCTCAGTGAGGTCAAAAGAATCCTTCGATACATAAAGGGAACCATTAACTTGGGAATCTGGTATCCGAAGGATTCTGGTTTTGAACTAATTGCTTTTTCAGATGCTGACCATGCAGGATGTTTAGACACACACAAAAGTACATCTGATGGATTACAATTTCTCGGAGACAAACTTGTGTCATGGCAATCAAAGAAGCAGGACTGCACATCACTGTCGTCAACAGAATCTGAATATGTAGCCATGTCTGCTTGTTGTGCTCAAGTCATCTGGATGAGATCACAACTTAAGGATTATGGCTACCTATTCAACAAAATTCCTATCTACTGTGATTCCAAAAGTGCAATTGCTATCTCCTGCAACACATAGATCTCCGATATCACTTCATCAAAGAGCATGTGGAAAAGGGTACAGTTGAACTTTATTTTGTTGGGACTGAGTAACAATTGGCGGACTTACTTACAAAATCCTTAGCTCCATCAAGGTTTGCTAGTCTAGTTCACCAAATTGGTATGCGATGTTTGACTCTAGAAGATCTGGAAAAGTTTTTAAAACACAACTGATCGTCAAACATCAAAACTATCTTTGTAAAATATTTTTCTTAAATATATACCAATCAAAACACAAAAAGATTTTTCATTTTTTATTTCACCACTAAAAAAAAAAAAAAAAAAAAATGCAAGTATATCACTTCTCTTCAACATATTGTCATTTTTTTTCTCTAGATTTTTTACAAATGTTGAGGGGGAGATAAGCTCAAAATGCTTCACATTTTTTTTTCAAATTGATATACTTGCATATTTTTTCTTAATGAAGCAGTTCCTCGGAGAATGTGGAAGTATTAAGTTCATTGTCTCGTCTGATCTCGATTAAAATTTCATTTTCAAAAGCGGTTAGGAGTATATCTTGACGTTGCACTTGTTTGCCATTTAACTTTAGGACTTAATAATGTAAACCAAAAGTTTAGGGACCAAAATGTCATAAACTCAAAGATACAATAATAACTCAAACAAACAATCTGGTTTTTCAAAATTATCACAATTTCTTAAACCCTAAACCCCATTTCGAAATCTACGGACCACATTCAAACGAACAACCCACGCTAGTAATCTTCAATTTGTAAGTTTCTACGTGATCTTTACTCGATTACAAACAAAGGTTTTCATTTAATTGCAAAACTAATGGTTAGATTTCAAGATTTATCGATTTAAAAACCTAGGGTTTCGTAAATTTCGAAATGATACAATACATGTTTGGGTAGCTGATTTTTGATAGGGTTTTTGTTCTATAACTTGTTTCTAACATTCCTATATCATCCAATCGTTGTCCATTTCATGTTTGTGTTATTTTCGAAAAATAGGGTTTAGTTCAATTTGGGTTCTTTTGATTCTGTGGTTGTTTGTGTTAGGTTATTGGTGGGATATGTTGCCATGATCATAAGTATCTATGTTGTGCTTATCTTGTTAATATTTAACGATTGATGCTTATTTCTCGATAACTTGTGTGGTTCGTTCATAATGAGTTGCTATCATTCTGAATCCAAATGTGTTGTATACTGTCATAATGTGCTTCTTACATGTGTTTGTGATATGCTAGAACCATTGATACTCATTAGACTCATATTTGAAAAATTATCGAGAACTTGTTCTTGATAATTATCGAGATCTTAGATAGCATGCATATTGGTTATGTCTAATTGATGTTTATCAATCTTTATGACAGGCCTGAATCATTGGATCATATTATCGCAAAAAGAAACGTACGATAGACTTCATTTCGAAAAATTCTTGTATAAGAATTTTTATCGAGAACATGTTTTTTCGCAATCACCATTCTTGGTGGATTTATTTTCGAAATCACATACAAACCAGTGTTTGCGAAATATTTTTTCAAAGACTTTGTAGTTTTCGAAAATTTATTTTTTCGAGATTACCTTCCTTGAATAATATTTCGATAAACACTAGTTTAAGTATGATTGCGAAAATAATTTTTTATCGAGAATAGTCTTCGAAAAACTAGAAAAACTTTCGCAATCCTAAATGATGAATGATTTCGAAAATTTTACACATAAGCATGATCTCGATAAAGACTTTTTCGAGAACACACTTTGTAATTTTTTCGAAATCAGTCTCATTACAAGATTGCGAAAACAATTTCTAATGTTTTCGAAATTTCACACTTGGAATATCTTCGAAAACGTTCATTATGCATGTTTGCGAAAACCTTATTTCTTATGACTGTTTTTTCGAGATCATGTTAGATTAAGGTTTTTTTTTTTTTTTTTTTTTTTTGAAATCAAGTAAATGTTGCGAAAATATGATGATGGCTTGTTGTAATGTCGAATACATGTAATTATGTTGTGAGTGTGTTGTAATCAACATTTGTTGTCACAAGATGAGTAAATATGCTACTTGGATCATATTTGTGCTTAAGTGTGTACTCTAATTTTTCTTAAATTGATTTAGTGAGATGAAATGATCAATGTTCTTCAAGTATGCATTATATGTCACTTCACACATAACATAATGAAACATTCGTGCTTAATTGTCTTAAGTAGATATCTATAACCAAACTCAAAACCGTGCTTACACGTAACAAATTTGGATGTTTGGTTTATGATTATACTTTTCAGATTAACATGGCTGAACACAACGAGAATGTCCCTGAACAAGCTCTTCCATTACTCACCATGGATGACATCACTCCCAAAAAATATAATGTCACAATTGGCAATAACAATCCACGAGTTGATTTCGACAAGTTGAGAATTACTGAGAACTCGTGCATGATTGTCAAAGATATTCTACTTGCACATCCATGCAAACATCTGCTCATCTGTTCTACTTCAGTTCCTCTGTTCTACCTTCATCAGTTCTGGATAACGGCTAAGGCAAATTTGGATGATGAGTCTTTTACTGTTACGCTAGATCGCCAAGTCTACAATGTTAATCACGACGTTCTTCGTACAGTCCTTCACCTGCCTCAAGCTGACAACGAATTCGCTCCAATACTGCCTGAACTGGACCTTCTTGATTTCTTTGTTGAATTAGGATATGATGTTGATGACAACGTTCCTCTAGTCAAACATTCCCGATTCAATGCCAAGAACATCCCTCAGCCTTGGAGAACATTCTGTCTGTTGGTTGTAAGATCGATATCAGGAAGAAAGAGTGGTCATGAACATCCTAGGCTTGAACACTTGTAAACGTTTTGGGGAATGGTGACTTTGACACCTATAGACTTTGCAGTACCAATCATGAATGATATAGTCTACAACATTCAAACCGATCGTGTGAAGACTATGATACCATTCACAAGATTCACCAAGCTTATTATAGAACATCTCTGCAAAGACACTCCAGAATTCATCAAGAGGATGGCAGATCCTAATGAGCCGAAACACCTCTTCGAGGACGATTTCACCACCTCATTCATCAAGACGACCACTTCCTCTACCAAGATCAAAGGAATGAGGCTTCCCAAATACCTTCTTGATGACAAAATCAAGAAAAGTCTGAACTACAAGCTGTATGATAATGCTTACAAAGGGGTACAGGAAGAAGCCACTATACAGACTCGGAGCAAAGGAGGTGTAAAGTCTGGAAGTACTACAAGCACCACTGGCTCACCTCAGACGAAGTCTAAGGCTGCACCCAAGACTAAACCACCCAAGTCTTCTGCCAAACCTAAACCAACATCCAAGTCTACACCTGCCACCAAGCCTAAGAAGAAGGCAACTCCTGAGTACTTTATTCGGGATGAACCTACACCTCCACCTTCTGACACCAAATCCGAGTTCGATACAGAATCTGAAGAAGAAGAACCAGATTATGAACTGAGAGTAAGAGCACCTGAAGAAAGATTCCCTGCAACTGAGATCGCAATACAACAAAGTCTTGAAACTTATGAAGAAGAGACAAGGAAAAGAAAAGGGATCACTATTCAAGAGCCTAATGATGATGATGAAGACGAACCAATCGTTGAACCTTTGGTCGATAAACGCAAACTGAAAAGTATAGTTGTCGACACTCGAGCTGAAGAAAAGCGACTTCGGAAAGAACAAAGGAAAACAACTCTTGAAAGCCGACTTATGTCTCAACCTTTAACTTCACCACCTATCGATCAGTCGAAACATGAAGGAGCTACTAGCAGCATGATTCCTCCCATTGTATCCACTACGTTAGAATCAGCTCCACAGCCTGATGACACCGTTAAAGATACAGACAAAACAGGAGATGGCAATATGACAGAGACTGCTAATATAGAGGAGAATGTTGGCGGACAAGAGAACATAGCTACGGATCAGGAACATGAATACCTCATTACTCCAGAGTTCCTTGCAAGAAAAGCAGAGGAAGCAGAGGAACGTCATAGAAAAGAAAATGAAGAGAAGAACGCGTTCGACACCAACATATTTCTTAAGTCATCTTCTCAGCAGACTTCCTCAGCAAAACCTCCACCTCCTCAAGACTCTCCACCAAAGGATCCGACTCCTCCCGCTTCTTCTTTAAACTCTCACAACGAGTCGTCGTCTGAATCATCACCTGAGCATTCATCTCCCACACCTTCAGAAACCGCATCAAAACAGCATTCAATCAATGAACCAAAACAACCAGTTGATCTTCAGGAGCAAGTCAACAAACTTACCAACATGGTTACCAGTCTTACCAAACAAGTTGAAGATTTTCAGGAGTCAAAGCAGCTGATCGATAAGTTCTTGAACTCTGATTACACAGGATTTATCAGGACCGCCACACATGATTTTCTCACTGAAAATCTAGTTGAGATGATCACTCCTGAAGTAGCAAAACTTCTTGAACCAATCAAGGACAACTTGGATCACAGAATCAGAAGTGTCACTAGAAAAATGTTGTCAACTACATCATTCACACTTCACACTGCAAAACCTTCTACTGTTGCTCCAACCGTCCCTGAATTATCTTTCAATGAAATGCTTGCCAAACTCTTCGACAATGTTGCCTCCAAAACCACACAAACTGCTGAAGAAAAAGCACTTTATGATGCTATGGTGGCTTACATAGCCAAAGAGTCATGCAAAGATGCAGCTGGAACCCTGAAAAGGACAAGAAAAGATGACGATCCTGACCCAAACTCTAAAGGCAAGAAATCTAAGTCTGGAACCGGTCCCTCATCGTCTCTACAACCACTAAAGGACTCCACTCCTCCTGGAAATCAACAACACCCCTCAGCTACTGGTCAAGGTCAAACTGAAGAGGAAGAAACTTTCATGGAACCTATAGATGACTACCAGGGTCAACCTGACACCGATTACCGTGCTTCACCTATTCATGATTCTCATGCTGGACCATCGTCACCATCCAAGGCTAAAGACAAAGATGCTACATCTAAGTCCAAGAAATCAAAGAAGAAAAGACGTCATTCATGGCTCGACAATGATGACACTCCTCAGAATGATTGGCTAACAGAAATGGTTCAAGCTCAACCTCCTCTCGAAGAAGAAAAACCCCTTCCTGGTAACACTCTACAATTTACCCAAGTCATAATGAAGGATCTTCAAATCAACAAACTCACAAAGGCGGAACTCAGAAGAATCAATAGGGATGCACAAGAATTCCTCAAGAAAAGATCTGGAAACAAAGTGGAATACGAATATCATATGCAGAATATAGCTAGTGCAATGTCTGCCGACTTTGACTGGCTAAATCCTGAAGTGAATATCGACCTCAGTTCCAAGAATCATGAAAAACCTTACTTCACTGACTGGACCAAACCATTACCTTTGAAAGGATTTCCAGACAAACCTAAGATACCTTACAGCTTCTTCTTCAACAAAGATCTTCGTAACATCCAACTCACCCAGGAGACATCCAAGAAGAAATATGCTTCCTCACTCACAATCTCAGTACCTGCCGCAAGATACGAAATTCCTGCCATTGAAGAAACCACTCGTATTTTCAGCAACTCCATCGTAGCTTACGACAGAGATGCTCTACATGGAATTCAACACTGGCCAGAACGTCGTCGTCTCAGTTATACCAGCAGATTAGGAGAGAAATCATTGGAAAATGTGAAGCAAAAATCTAAGATCATCGCTATCTTGGAGATTCAAGAGTCGCAACGGTTTAACTACATATTCATGCGTGAAATTGTTGTTAAACGACAAGATGAAAAGAAGTACAAGTTCTCCGAAGCAGACTTTCCAGACCTTAATCTCAATGACATTGAGGACATGTATCTCGAAAAGGTTCAAGGAAGAATGCGTGGATTCGATAGAGATGTACAGTACAACTTCATGGCATCACTACTTCTTTACATCCGACGATTGATAGTTCAAGAAAGAGTGGAAGATCTTCAGCTTGGAGTGGAAAGTTACCAACAAAAGATCAATTTGACAAAGCCGCAATTCACATTTGATGGAATCTATCAAACGTCACGGTTTACTCTCAACCAAGATCCTTTTGGTTTCACCTACAACAACAGCAAAAAACTACAAAGTTTCATGAGGTTCGATGAGGTACACAAATTCTGTGATGTTACACTCAAATCTGTTCGTGATAGGCTTGTCAAAAGGTTGAATGATGATCGCCGAAAGATAGCTAAGGGGGAACAACCTAGATGGAAATCCAGCACAAGAAGACAAGTTCGTAACTTTGTCTTAAAGATTGAAGAAAGGTTATTTCGACGGGAACAGATCGGACGACTGGAAAGCTATATCGGTGTTAGACCATCGTTTCCTATCAGACTCTTCATAAGACCAGAACCCAAGTTCACTGACTTTGATGCTCCACTTTCTGACGAAGATTAACTTGGTACATTTGGTTATTCTTTTCAATATCAATGGTTTCATTTGATTGAATTATTTTCATTATGGCTTATGCACGCATTACAGTGCACAACCCGAACTTGTAAAGAAAGGACCCTGAGGTACGCATCAGTGCCTCAATCCTAAATATAAGGAGCGAAGGCTTCTTACTTTTGAGTAGAATTAATCAAACATTTATGATTTTCATAATTCTACTCAAAAGGACAAGTATTTCACCTCAATAAGACCTAATCACTTGTTGAGGGGGAGCACTTGTCACAACAAAAAAACACTTTGCTCTAAATCAAAAGTTCTTGGTGAATCTCCCCGTAAAACTCAAAAGGCATATTTTAATCTAAAAGTTTGTCAAAAAACATCATTTCATATGCTATTTTTGAGGGGGAGAAAATGAAAAAGTGATTAAAATATACGAAGTCAAAGCTTAAAAGTTGTATCATGTGCGAGCTAGACTCAGTATTGACCCAGGAATTGACGAGACAATAAAAGTTAGTAATATCGAAAGGACTTATCCTCGACGGGTAATAACATCAAGTTAGTTACTAGAGCTAGTTGTCACCTAAAAGCTGACAATGCATCTCTTTAACTAACCACGTAAGCGTGTCTCGAAAAGGATATGTCTTAGTAGAAATGTACCATCTCGAGAAACTTTCTGTGAACTTGATCAGGCCGGGTAATAACTTCAAGCTAGTTTAACTAGTGATGTAAGCGTGTCTCGAATCGGTCTTGTTCACGGAAAGTGGATCAATTCAAATGATTGCTCCTCCCGCATGTGCAAATTTATTAAAACACTTATGAGCACATGTGCAGGGGGAGCCCTTCAAAAGTGTACACAAAACTCTCAAAGTGTTAAACAAAATGTTTGATTAACACAAACACTTTGAGAGATTTTCAATCAAAGGTTTCTTGGCTACTATCGGAGTTATACGGTGATTAAGATAGGAATAACCGTCCTATGATCCGCCAGAGCCGGAGGGATCTACCCAAGGACATCTCCCATAGTTAGAATTAGAAGTCCTTAGGTATGATACGAAAAAAGGAGAAAAGAATGAAAGGGAAAGAAGGAGTTGAAGAATTAAAAAGAAAAGTAAAGAAAAGGGTGAAAAGAAATAGCCCTCCATATGTTCAACCTTAGGGCGGACACCGAGTTCAATACGTATGCTACTGGTTGTTGCAAAAGACAACACCGGTATTGAAGACAAAGTCGTCATGGACCCAGTGACGCAATGCACTAAACCTTCTTAACCACTCAAGTTCTCTTAAAAGGACTTGTTTCATTCTCATGGGGAACCAACGTAACCTATCGACCTATCTCTTAGAGACGGTTGATATTGAAGCAGGAGACCCCTCCCCAGTCTCCGCATAGGAAGCCTAGGTGTGCACTTATAGAGTCTAGATCCTTGAGATACATCAAAGATCTCTTAGGAACACTTAGTATTTCTACAACTGGTGTTCTACATCAATGGGCATCAGTTGTAAATTATCAAGTCCTTCGCAGATCTTAGCAATCCACAGAGAACGTTTATGAGAGGATTACGTAAGTATTTCTCAATGATTGAACGGAAATCCTGCCAGGGTCAACATCAAACAGCCCTGACAGCAGGTCACTTCGGTAACCTCACAAGGGTTACGCTTAGTGTTTGCGATGGTTCCATTACGGTCTACAGTCGTGGAGTGATCCCCAGCGACTCACCCAGTCATTGAGCTACTTAGTAGGTCTAGTAAGCTCCTTCGGGAGTATCTGATATGGGAACGGCCTGGATAAGGATTAGAAGGAGTCTTCACAATATGCTGTTGATGAGCTCTAATTCCTTATCTGTAAGTACCGGTTATTTATTGCTAACTGTTTACTCGCAGGTACCTCACTTCCATGATGGTAGATTCCAACATGCTCATACATACATCTTGAAGTCAAAGAAAGCTCCCCCAAAGATTTTATCAACACAAAGTTCCAAGAAAGATTCTACGCCAATAAGAAGAATCTACAAAGAATAAAGACAAAAATCTCAATGTATGAAAAGGAACTTCTTGTACGTGAAAGTCTAAGTCCAAAGATGTGTGAGTATGTTGGAATGGCGGACAACCACCACAGACGCAGGAGTGACGAACGGCAGACTACTTCATAACACAATCACTACATCATCACCAAAGAACAAAGACAAAGAGCAAAGTACATCCATTATCATTCAAATCATTCTTGAAGATGTCTAGAGTTTTACATGTCACAAGTCAACGACAAAGAAGAAGACGTCAAGCAACCGTGATGACCGACCCTTAGGGGGAGATTGTTGGGATCATAGTTTTCACTATTTTATCAAGTCTCGGTCATTTGTAATAATGTTAGGTTGCTTAACTATTATTTACTTTCATTTACTAAATGTATTAAGTTTACTAGGCTTAAGGTATGAAACCCATGGGCCTCAAAGCCCACGAAAATGATGAAAGGAAGGAGAGGGAGTGTTGCCCTAGCTCCTTCCCTATATATAGAAGCCTTAGGTCATTTGTAAACTTGGTTGGTTATTTGATTTCTTAAGGAAACTCTTGCACTTATATTTCTCTTATTCATATAATCACCCAAATCTCTTTTCTCATCTCATTTCTATTGTTATTATACTTGTGTTTACAAAATGGTGACCTAACACCCTTGCACTCATTGCTCAAACTCATGCTTCACATCCTCCGATGTCTAATCATGCTTATGATCAGGAACAAAATTATTTCAGTCACCAGCAACCTCCTACTTCTCAACACGCTTCTACTCAACTTGCTCCATATGACAACAATGATAGCATGTATTACTCTAATCAGATTGAAGATGATGATGATGACGTCAATACGTTGAATCAAGGACTTGCTCTTGTTGCTCGTACTTTTAGCAAATTCTCCAACAAAAACAACAACCGTCTTCGTACTTCATCAAATACAAGAAACCAAGTTGTCATTCAAGATGGTCGAGTTGAGATTCAGAGCCGTAATTCAGGTCGTTCAGGTGGGTATACTGGAAATTCTGGGTATGGACAAAGAGTCAACAACAATGGGGGATTCAGAAACAATCCAGGTGCTCCTCAGCGAAGTAATGACAATGCTGCTAGTAACAACACAGTCTCTGGGAATGCGATATGGTGCTACAACTGCAACGAAAAAGGTCATATTGCAACTGCATGCCCTCACCCAAGAAAAGGTAGTCAGTTTCACAAGCAGGCATTACTTGTGGCTCTCAAAGATGAAAAGGAAGGAACTTTCAATGCTCATGAGAACAGTTTCTTTGCTAATGCTTACAATGATGATGAAATGGAAGATCTTGAAGCCAATGCAGCTGTGATGCTTATGGCCAACATGCAGGAACATCAGTTGAATGAATCAGGCCCAGTGTTCTCCACTGATGGCTTGTCTCAGGTAAATGACCTAACCACATGCTCCATTAAATTTAATGCATCACCCTCTGTTTCTGAATCAGATCAGGCGCAAGTTGTTCCTTCTGAACCATTTTTATCTTCTCAAGAGGATGAACAATTAGACACAGTTGTTATTTTTGATGATGACACTGTCGTCTCATTTGATGATCCTATTGAGCAAGACGAAAATGACTATATTGAACAACATGAACCTCCTTCAGATTCAGCTCCTGACTGTACAGTTATGGCTAAACAACTTCTTTCTAATCACATAATGGACGATCATACTAAAGTTTTGAAAGAAAATGCCGATTTGAAAAAGGATATTGAATGTTATAAAATACAACTTTCAAACTTTCAAAATGAAGTTCAACGTGAAAAAAGCTTTGAAAAGTCATTTCAGGATTCTTATGTCAAAGAACAAAATCTTCAAAAGCAAATATATGACATAGTTAAGTCAAACGGTAAATTGGTTTCCAAACTGGAAAATGAAAAACATGATCTTTAAAAATAAGTTGTTCAACTCCAACAGGAACTTTCAAAAACACAAAAAGAGGTATAACTTGCAAACAGGAATTTTATGAACATAAAGTGCAAAAACAAGAAAAAGAAAATTCTTTACTTGATGATAATCTCGCTCTCGAACGTCAAATTAAAGCTTTTAAAAATATTGTTTATAAACATGGGGAATCTGTAACGACAATTCAAAAGTTTACTTTAAAACCAAGACCAGATAAAGGTTTTGGCCTCGGCGATTACAGATCCTCTTTTCTTCGCACTGTATTCAAAACAAATCCTAAGCTGTACAGTATGGACCAATTGATGGATAATAATGTTGTGCGTGTTATTGTACATAATACTGAGGAAGAATACGAACTTGAAGAGAAGAGTCGATAAACAATGAGTCAAGTTGAATATTACAAACCATATGATTACTCAAAAGCTCCTCACATTTCAAAATCTTTTGTTCCGTCAAGAGAAATACCTGAGAAATCATGGTATGTTACTGAGTCTTATGTTTCATCTTCCAATGGAGCTCATGTCAAACCCGTGGCACAAGTAAATGGTCCATTACCATCTTCTGGTCATGTGACACCATTACCTACACGCTGTAAAGTTTTAGACTATTTTCAAACATTCATGAAAGGCATCGATAATTTGGAAAACGTCATTGAACATCATTCGCAAATTAAAATTCTTACTTTTCAATCAGGTTACGAGCCGGAAAAGCGACATTTTTCAAAAACAAATTATGCTTTCAGTTCAAAATTTGCGTTATTGTGCTACTCGTTGGGAACAGGAACTCCAAAAAGAAGTTAAAGATATGAAAGAAATTTTCGCTCTTAATGAAAACGCAATTTTGGTTCAACAAAGCAAAAACCGATTTTTGAAAACAGATTCTGATCGACTCTTGGAACAACTTCTTCAGGCTGATATTCATACTTTTCTCATGAATGAACTCTATTTTTCCAGCAATGCTGAATTATTTGCAGAATACTGTGCTGAACTTGTTTCATTGAAGTCACAAAATGAAACATTGAAACATCAATATGAAACGTTGCGTCAAAAAAGTGATGATGTGATAAACAAACTTTCAAACGAAATTTGTCAACTCAAACAAAGGATTGATTGGTGTCAAGCTAAAAGTATTGAAACAAAATTGCAACTATATACCAAGATTGAGTCTCGCAAAAACAAATGTCTTCTACTTAAACATGAAATTGCGGAGTTAAAAATTGAAAACGCCGAATGGCAACAAAACCGCGATGACATTCGTTATTGCAATGGTTTACTTTAGTCTGATATTCAGGACAAAAAACACATCATCATTGATTTGAAAGAGAAAATTAAGCTACTTCAAAAAGGAAAGTTCATTGACACCACTGTGATAGCACCAGGAATGTTTCAAATAGACAGAACAGATAAGGGTAAGCATGCTAAGAGTTCTAACGTTAGCTCTTCCACTTCCACAGGTCTAGTTTCCCCTAAGAGCATTAGAAGCCCAAAGCCAAAAAGCGTTAAGAAGAATAAAAAGACTAGGCTCTCGCAACGTAAAAGTGGAACACTAGAAGTGCAAGAAGTAGAAGCTCACCTTAGGAACTCAAATAAAACTCATGTTGCATCTGATTTAGATTCTAATCTGGCAAATTGTAATCCAAATCTTAATGTAACAAATGCTGAACCTTCTAATGTTTTGAATATTAATGCATCTTGTATGTTTTGTCGTAAAAGTGTGTTATCTGGTGATCATACCAAATGTGTAGCTAATAATCTCTTACACCATAAAAAGAAACGTAGATCCGGCTCTTCTTCTAGGTCCACTAATGCCTCTAAGTCTACCTTAAGAAAAATGCCTACTACAGTTTCAAATGATGTTGTAGTTAACCTAAAAGCAGCAATCAACAATTCTAGGAACACGCCAAAAGCTATTGCATTCACTAAGAACAAAGCAAAAACTAGTTGGAACTGGCAACGTTGGTTACAATAAAAACCAAATTTTAAATGGATTCCTAAATTGTTAAATATTTGTGTTTCTAACCAACAGGAACCCACAATTTCCTCGGGTTCCACCCTTACTTCTGTTCCATCTCTGTCGTCTTCTTTTGATGCAAATGGTTCAGATCATTATCTGGATTGTTGATAGCGGTTGCACCCGACATATGACAGGCAATCTCAAACTGTTAAAAAACTTTGTCTCAAAGTTTATTGGAACTGTCAGATTCGGGAATGATCAATACGCTTTAATCATGGGTTACGGAGACTACATGCATGGGAATATTGAAATTAACAGAGTTTATTATGTTGAAGGCTTGGTCACAACCTCTTTTTAGTCGGTCAATTTTGTGATGGAGATTTAGAAGTAGCATTTCGTGAGAAAACCTGTTTTGTTCGTGATCTACAAGGCAATGATTTGATGTCTGGCAAACGTGGCACTAACCTTTATACAATTTCAATGTCTGACATGATCGCCTCATCTCCAATCTGTCTTCTATCCAAAGCTGAAATGACTAAATCCTGGTTATGCCACAAACGCCTTTCTCATTTGAATTTCAAAACGATGACTGATCTCGCTCGTCACAAATTAGTTGAAGGCTTTCCAAGATTTCGTTATGCCTAAGATCATCTATGTCCAGCCTGTGAACAAGGAAAAAGTACTCGTGCTCATTTTCCCTCAAACCCTGAACACAGTACTAATCATGTTTTACAATTGCTTCATATGGATTTGTGTGGTCCGACGCGTGTTCAAACAATCAACGGTAAACGCTACATATTAGTAATTGTTGATGCTTACTCTCACTGGACTTGGGTTTATTTTCTTCGAAGTAAAGATCAAGCTCCTCAAATGATCATCACGTTTCTCACCAAAATACAAGTTCAGCTACGCAACACAGTCAGAATTGTAAGAACTGACAATGGCACAAAATTTAAGAATCAGACTCTAAGGTCGTATTTTGAGAAAGTTGGAATTGAACATCAAACATCTATTCCACGCACTCCCGAACAGAATGGAGTAGTCGAAAGACGCAACAGAACGTTAGTAGAAGCTGCTCGAACGATGTTAATCAACTCTCAATTACCAGATTACTAATGGGCAGAAGCTGTTTCAACCGCCTGTTACACTCAAAACCGTTGCATGATCACAAAACGCCACAACAAAACCCCATATCAGATTGTTCACAAAAGAAAACCAAACATCAGTCACTTTCATGTATTCAGAGCTTTATGCTACCCAGTTAATGATCGTGATGATCTAGGTAAACTTAAAGCAAAGGCTGACATTGGAGTATTCATAGGATACTGTGAAAATTCAAAAGGCTATCGGATATGGAATCGTCGTACTCGGGAAATTCAAGAAACTATTCATGCTAATTTCGATAAACTCACTCATATGGCTTCTGAGCAAAATGGCTTAGGACCCGCAACCAACCGTCTTAACTTTCCGGTCTCTTCGGCTGAACCATTGTCACTTTCTCGTAAAGAAGTGGAAACCTTGTTTGCTCCATTGTTTGATGATATGCCTGTTAACTGTCCATCTGAGGCCACACCAAATTCCGCTGTACATCTTGATCAACATCAAGAACCTGATACACTTCAACAAACAACAACTTCTGTTGGAAGAAACGGTCCTCCAGTCATATCACCTACAACAACAGAACAAACCGGGTCCAACTCACGACAATCAGCTGGAGATTCCATACCTTTATCAGTTCCACAACCCGCAGAGCATGACCCAGAACCATTCATTAATCCATTTGCAAATGCTCAACCTGTCCCCGACATTGCTGAGTCATCTACACACAATTTGGGTCCTGCTCACTTGCGAGATACTTATCAACTTCATCCTTCGACACACAAATGGACTAGAGATCACCCCTTAGTTCAAATTATTGGCCATCCAGATGCACCTATCATGACAAGACAACGCCTTCACACAGACGGTGAAACTTGCATTTATGCACTCACAGTTTGTGAAACCGTACCTAAAAATGTCAAAGAAGCAATGACTTATGAAAACTGGATTAAGTCTATGCAAGAAGAATTCAAAACCTTTCAAAGATTAGAAGTATGGGAATTGGTTGAAAAACCAGAAAGCATCATTGTCATTGGTTTAAAATGGATCTGGAAAAACAAACTTGATGCAGAAGGCATGGTCATACGCAACAAATCACGCTCGGTAGCAAAAGGTTACTCTCAAGAAGAAGGAATCGATTTTGAAGAATCATTTGCTCCTGTAGCTAGACTTGAAGCTGTATGGATATTCTTAGCATTTGATGCTCATCGGAATATGATTGTTTACCAAATGGACGTGAAAACGGCTTTTTTGAACGGTCAACTTCGAGAAGTGGTTTATGTCAGTCAACCTGAAGGATTCATTGATCCAGAACGTCCCAATCATGTCTACAAGCTTAAGAAGTCTCTCTACGGTCTAAAGCAATCCCCCAGGGCATGGTATGATAAGCTTTCTAAATTCCTGTTGGCTAATGATTTTACTCTAGGCTCGGTGGATCCAACACTGTTTACAAAAACTTACGGGATGGACTTATTAATCGTTCAAATTTATGTCGATGACATTATTTTTGCTTCAACCAACAAAAATTACTCAATGGATTTTGCCAAATTAATGACCGATAATTTTGAAATGTCCATGATGGGTGAACTTACGTTCTTTCTAGGACTACAAGTTCATCAATCACCCTGTGGAATTTTTCTAAATCAGTCCAAATATGCTCTTGAGATTTTAAAGAAACATGGTATGCAAAGTAGTGATACTATGAATACACCGATGGCCAATTCCACTAAACTAGATGCTGATATACATGGGACTCCAGTTGACCCTACCAAATACCGAAGTATTATTGGGTCCCTCATGTATCTCACATCCAGTAGACCTGATATTGTATTTGTTGTCTTTATGTGTTCTCGCTATCAGGCTAATCCAAGTGAAAAACACCTCAATGAGGCAAAAAGAATCCTTCGATACATAAAGGGAACCATCCACTTGGGGATCTAGTATCCGAAGGATTCTGGTTTTGAACTAATAGCTTTTTCAGACGCTGACCATGCAGGATGCCTAGACTCGCGAAAAAGTACTTCAGGCGGCCTACAGTTTCTTGGAGATAAACTTGTGTCTTGGCAATCAAAGAAGCAGGACTACACATCACTGTCATCTACAGAATCTGAATATGTAGCTATGTCTGCTTGTTGTGCTCAAGTCATTTGGATGAGATCACAACTTAAAGACTATGGCTACCTATTCAACAAGATTCTGATTTACTGCGATTCTAAGAGTGCCATTGCTATCTCCTACAACACAGTTCATCATTGCAAATCCAAACACATTGATCTCCGATATCATTTCATCAAAGAGCATGTCGAGAAGGGTACAGTTGAATTATATTTTGTGGGTACTGAGTACCAATTGGCGGACTTACTTACAAAACCCTTAGCTCCATCAAGGTTTGCAAGTTTAGTTCACCAAATTGGTATGCGATGTTTGACACCATTTGATTTGCAAAAGTTTTTAAAACAAAAGTAAAGTGTCAACCATCAAACAATTTAACTATCTTTGTAAAATAAATTTTTTCTTTATTTTTCTAAACCTTAAAAACACAAAAATATTTTCTCTATTTCACCTAAAAAAAAAAAAAATGCAAGTATATCACTCTCTTTCAACACCTTGTTATGTTACAAGTGTTGAGGGGGAGACTCGCCTAAATTTTATAAATTTTTCAAAAATGATATACTTGCATACTACCTTTGATGCGTTGTTTCTGGATTTCATAAGATATCTCATATCTCGTATTCCTTTTCTCAAAATGGTGTCGTAAGTTAGTATATCTTTGAGTCTTTACTTATATCTAACTTTAGGACTCATGTTGCTAAATGGATAGTCAAGGGACCAAAAGTGACAATTTTCAAAAGTTTCAATAATAACAAAACATACACCCCCGGTTTTTTTTCCTTAAACCCCACAAACACATTTCAAAACCTCAAAACCTCCCTTCTCGAAAACCACGGCTGCTTAATCTAACCATAAAATCCGAGTTTTAATCTTCAAACTGTAAGTTCCTTGATGTTCTTAAGGGTTTTTTACATATAGGTTTTCGATTAATCTCGATTTATTTGGCTAGAAGTCTTGCAATTGGATTTTCTTTATCTAGGGTTTCAATTTTTTTGAATTTTGTCAATTCATGTTTGGGAGTTTGAATTTTGATAGGGGTTTAGTCACACTACATGTTTCTAACATTCCTATATTGATTAATCATACGTTCCTTCATGATTGAGTATAATTCGAAACCTAGGGTTTTAGTACGAATTGGGTTTTGTTGACTTGTTGATGTTTTTGTTATTTTTGTTGGTGGGATATGGTCTCATGTATGTATGAATCATGTTTATGCTTCTTAATTTAAACAATTTCCATGATTGTTTGATTCTCGACATGTTGGGTTTCGTTCAATAATGGGTTTCTCTCGTGTTGTGTTTATATGTGCTTGCCTAAATGCTTCAATTGTATGTTTGTGATAAGCTAGAACTTGTAATCCTCAGCAGAATCATGATTTAACTGTTTATCGAGAACGTGTTCTTGTACAATTTCGAAATTACGGTTCACGTATGTTTATCGTTATCCTAATTGTTGCACATCATCCTATATAACAGGTCTTATCACTTGGAGTCCAAATTATCTCAAAGAAACGTACGTTGGCATCATTTCGATATTCTTGTATAAGAATTTTTGAAAAACAAATTTTTCGCAATCACCAGTCTTGGTAAAATTTCGAGATCACTCAAGTCTCTGTCTTCTCGAAAATTTTTCAAAGAACAGTATTTTTCGAAATCTTTATTTTGAAAATACTCTTTGATACTTTTCGAGAAACCCAGACTTGGATGTTTGCGAAATTTTTCACCATATTCTGGCTCTTTTCAAAAACACATACTTTGAAAAAAAATTTCGAGAACCCACAATGGAGGGTTTGCGATAAACTCTCATAAATCCTGTTTTCTTTCGAGAACACCAATTATGGATTTTTTCGCAAATGTCTATATTATGGGATTGCGAAATATTTTTCAGAAGTGCACCTTTTCGAAATTACTAATAATGTTGTATCTTGAACTTCACTTGTATCATTTCGAGAACATTGTGATTATGTAATTTCGAAAACATGTTATATGTGATAATGTGATAATGGATTCTAGTCAATGTATAATGTGATGTGATTTGTTTTAATTCGTTGTGCATGTGACTTTCTAAGTATACGTCACTTATCAATATACATGCAATAATTGAACCATACGTGCTTACATGATTCTAAATGTTTATCTATAATCAAACTTTGCAATCGTGCTAACTCGTAACAAATCTCGATGTTTGGTTTATGATAATGCTTTTCAGAATAACATGGATGAACACAACAAGAATGTCCCTGAACAAACTCTTCCACTACTCACCATGGATGATATCACTCCCGCTAACTACAACGTTATGATTGGCAACAACAATCCACGAGTTGATTTCGACAAATTGAGAATTACTGAGAACTCGTGCAAGATTGTTAAAGATATTCTACTTGCACATCCATGCAAACATCTGCTCAACAATTCTACTTCAGTTCCTCTATTTTACCTTCATCAGTTCTGGCTTACGGCTAAGGCGAATTTGGATGATGAGTCTTTCACTATTACGCTGGATCGACAAGTCTACACTGTAGATCACGACGTCCTTCGTACAGTCCTTCTCCTGCCTCAAACTGACAACGAATTTGCTCCAATACTACCTGAACTGGACCTTCTTGACTTCTTTTTTGAGTTAGGATATGATGTTGATGATGACGTACCTCTGGTCAAACATTCCAGATTGAATGCCAAGAATATACCTCAGCCCTGGAGAACATTCTGTCTGTTAGTTGTAAGATCTATATCAGGAAGAAAGAGTGGTCACGAACATCCCAGACTTGAGCATTTACAAACATTTTGGGGAATGGTGACTTTGACACCTATTGACTTTGCAGTTCCGATCATGAACGATATAGTCTACAGCATCCAAACTGAACGTGTAAAGACTATGATCCCGTTCACAAGATTCACCAAGCTTCTCATTGAACATTTCTGCAAAGACACTCCAGAATTTATCAAAAGGATGGCAGACCCTAATGAGCCGAAGCACCTCTTCGAGGACGACTTCACCACCTCCTTCATCAAGACGACCACTTCCTCTACCAAGATCAAAGGAATGAGGCTTCCCGAATATCTTCTTGATGACAAAATCAAGAAAAGTCTGAACTACAAATACTATGATAATGCTTACAAAGGGGTACAGGAAGAAGCTACTATACAGACTCGCAGCAAAGGAAGTGTGAAATCTGGGAGTACTACAAGCACCACTGGCTCACCTCAGACTAAGTCTAAACCATCAGCTAAACCCAAGACTTCCGCCAAACCTAAACCTAAGCCTGCAACCAAGCCAAAGAAGAAGGTAACTCCTGAGTACATTCTTCAAGATGAACCTACACCTCCACCTTCTGAAAGCGATTCTTAGTTCGACACGGAATCTGAAGAAGAAGAACAAGACTTTGAACGAAGAGTTAGAGTACCTGAAGAAGTATTTCCTGCAACGGAGATCGCTATACAACAAAGACTTGAAACTTTTGAAGCAGAGACAAGAAAAAGGAAAGGGATCACGATTAATGAGCCAAATGATGATGATGAAGACGAACCAATCGTTAAACCATTGGTTGACAAACGAAAATTGAAAAGTATAATTGTCGATACAAGAGCTGAAGAAAAGCAACTTCTCAAAGAACAAAAGAAAGCAGCACTCGAAAGCCGACTTATGTCTCAAGCTTCACCTCCACCACCTGTCGATCAATCAGAACATGAAGGAGCTACAAGCAGCATGATTCCTCCCACTGTGTCCACTACTTTAGAACCAGCTTCACAACCTGATGACATAGTTAAAGACACAGATTTTACAGGAGATATCACTATGACTGAGACTGCACATGTAGAGGAGAATCTTGGCGGACAAGAGTACATTGCTACGGATCAGGAACATGAATACCTCATTACTCTAGAGTTTCTTGCACGAGAAACAGAGGAAGCAGAGGAACGAAGAAGAAAAGAAAATGAAGAGAAGAATGCTTTCGACACCGACATATTTCTCAAATCATCTTCTCAACAGACTTCCTTAGTGCAACCTCCACCTCCTCAAGACTCTCCACCAAAGGATCCGACTCCTCTTGTTTCTTCTTCAAGCTCTCACAACGAGTCATCATCCTAATCATCACCTGAGCATTCATCTCCCACACCTTCTGAAACCGCATCAAAGCAACACTCAATCAATGAACCGTCTCTACCAGTTGATCTTCAGGAGCAAGTCAACAAACTTACCACCATGGTTACCGGTTTGCCAAACAAGTTGAAGATTTTCAGGAGTCAAAGCAGCTGATCGATAAGTTCTTGAACTCTGATTACACAGGATTTATTAAGACTATCACACAAGATTATCTTACTGAAAATCTAGTTGAGATTGTCACTCCTGAAGTAGCAAACCTCATTGAACCAATCAAGGACAACTTGGATCACAGAATCAGAAGTGTCGTTAGAAAAATGTTGTCAACCACACCATTCACGCTTCACACTGCAAAAGCTTCTACTGCAGCTCCAACCGTCCCTGAATTATCCTTCGATGACCTGCTTGCTAAACTCTTCGACAAAGTTGCCTACTGAAGAAAAAGCACTTGTTGATGCTATGTCGGCTTACTTGTCCAAAGAGTCATGCAAAGATGCAGCTGGAACCCTGAAAAGGTCAAGGAAAGATGACGACCCTGACCCGAACTCAAAAGGTAAGAAACCTAAGTCTGGAACCGGTCCCTCATCTTCTCAACAACCACGAAAGGACTCCACTCCTCCTGGTAATCAACAACACACCTCAGCTACCGGTCAAGGTCCAATTGAAGAGGAAGAAACTTTCATGGAACCTACTGATGACTACCAAGGTCAACCTGACACCAATTACCGTGCCTCACCTATTCCAGATTCTCAAGCCGGACCATCGTCACCATCAAATGCTAAAGACAAGGATGCTACATCTAAGTCTAAGAAATCAAAGAAAAGAAGGCATCATTCATGGCTCGACAATGATGACACACCTCAGAATGACTGGTTGAGGAACCCCTCCCAGGCAACACACTACAACTCACACAAGTTGATGAGGCGAAAAATGAACCACTTTTAGGGGGTCATTTAAGCCCGGAATTGACTTTATTTGATCAAATATTGCCCTAAATCGTTCCTTTTGTGATTTTAGGTACTTTGGGAGTGAAATCTGGAAAAGGAAGCAATTCGGACGTTTTTGGAGCATAAAAGTGAAGAAAACGCCAAAGTCTTAATTTTCCTTGCTGGGAACAGTAGGTGACGGCGTCAAGAAGGAATCCTTGACGGCGTCAAGAGCAAATTTCCATGACGATCCAGTACAGATTTGACGGCGTCACGAAGTAGGGCGTCAAGAGTAAAATTCATGACGGCCTAGAAATGCACAATACATGACGGCATCAAAAGTAGATCAAGGCAGTCCGAGAAGAGTTTTGGCGGCGAGGTGATGGCGTCACAAGATTGGTCTTGACGCCGTCAGACCCTGTTTCCTATATATAGTTTTCTAATTTTCACATTAAAAAGAGAGAAGTTTTGGAGAAACCCTAAGTACGAACTTGGTGCGAATTTTACAGGTTTTTCAAGGGTTCTAAGCCCTTGATACCTTTCATGTGTAATTGAGATAAGTATTCTTTTAATTCAATCAATATGTCTATGTGTTGGTTGTCTATATCTTGTTCTTGTCTTAATTCCATCATGCTAGGCTAGATCTATCTTGTGTTTGGTTGGATCTAATGAAACCTAGATGTTAATTATGTGTTGATTACTTGTTTATAATTGTATTGGATGAATGAATTTGATGTTAGGCTTAAGAAAACTGGCAGATCTCCAAATGGTAACATGCTTGAATGTCTTAAGAAACATGAACCGATGTGCACTAGGTCTTTATTGGTTGTATTTAATGCATGAGCCACTGTTTATAATCCCTATGGTTGTGCTGGGCATGGTATAGGAGGAGATAAGAGCTCATAGAATTGGGGAGTTAAGTGCGCCACCCCATGAATGATATTAAGGAATACAATCCATCATCCATGCAACTATAACAAGTAATTAACGTGTAAAAGATGTCTAGGGAGTAGTGAAATCTAAGTAAACACATTTTCCCCACTTATTACTCACAACTTTAGTATAATTTAGTTTATTTTCATTTCTAGTATTTTATTTTGATTGCATCTTTAGTATTGGGTTAGTTGACTAGCAACTAATTCCGCCCAAATCCTTCAAACCCGAGATTTTTACTTGCTTTCTAAAAAATATAAAAATACAAAAATAATCATCCTTCACCTTTAGAACTAGTATTTAGGTTTTCTAATCCTAGCGACACTATTCCTAGCTGAACGATCAATCCCCCGGTACTTGTCACTATACTATACTACAACGATCAGGTACACTGCCTGGTGGGGGTTGTAAGCTTCTCAAGATCCCTTGAGAGGTAAAGCCTGGTGCGATTCCCACGTATCGCAAGTCATTATGAAGGATCTTCAGATTGAGAAACTTACAAAGGAGGAGCTCAGAAGAATCAATAGGGATGCACAGGAATTCCTTAAGTCCAGATCTGGAAACAAAGTGGAATATGAGTATCACATGCAGAATATAGCTAGTGCAATGTCTGGCAAGTTTGACTGGCTAAATCCTGAAGTGAATATCGATCTCAGTTCCAAAAACCACGAAAAGCCTTACTTCACTGACTGGACTAAACCATTACCATTGAAAGGATTTCCAGAAAAACCCAAGTTACCTTACAGCTTCTTCTTCAACAAAGATCTTCGTAACCTTCAACTCACCGAAGAGAAATCCAAGAAGAATTATGCTTCCACACTCACAATCTCAGTACCAGCCGCAAGATACGAAGTTCCTGCAATTGAAGAGTCTACTCTAGTTTTCAGCAACTCTATCGTAGCTTACGACAGAGATGCTCTACACGGGATTCAACACTGGCCAGAACGTCGTCGTCTCGGTTATACCAGCAGATTAGGAGAGAAATCATTGGAAAATGTGAAGCATAAATCTAAGATCATTGCTATCTTGGAGATTCAAGAGTCGCAACGGTTTAACTACATATTCATGCATGAGATTGTGGTTAAACGACAAGATGAAAAGAAGTACAAGTTCTCCGAAGCAGACTTTCCAGACCTTAATCTCAATGGCATCAAAGACATGTATCTCAAAAAGGTTCAAGGAAGAATGCGTGGATTCGAGAGAGAAATTCAGTACAACTTCATGGCATCACTACTTCTATTCATCCGACGATTGATAGTTCAAGAAAGAGTGGAAGATCTTCAGCTTGGAGTGGAAAGTTACCAACAGAAGATCAATTTGACAAAGCCGCAATTCAGATTTGATGGAATCTATCAAACATCACAGTTTACTCTCATCCAAGAACCTTCATTTGGTTTCACCTACATCAACAGCAAAAATCTACAAAGCTTCATGAGGTTCGACGAGATACATAAATTCTGTGATGTTACACTTAAATCCGTTCGTGATGGGCTTGTCAAAAGGTTGAATGATGATCGCCGAAAGATAGCTAAAGGGGAACCACCTAGATGGAAATCTAGCTCAAGAAGACAAGTTCGTAACTTTGTCTTGAAGATTGAAGAAAGGTTATTTCGACGGGAACAGATCAGACGACTGGAAAGCTATATCGGTGTCAGACCATCATTTCCTATCAGGCTCTTCAAAAGAACCGAACCAAAGTTCACTGACTTTGATGCTCCACTCACTGATGAAGTTTAAACTGGTACACTTGGATATTAATTTTTCAATATTAATTGTCTCATTTGATTGAATTATTTCTATTATGGCTTGTGCACACATAACAGTGTACAACCCGTTCTTGTAATGAAAGGACCCTGAGGTACGCTTCAGTGCCTCAATCCTTATATAAGGAGCGAAGGCTTCTTACTTTTAAGTAGAATTAATCAAACATTTTCTGATTTTCATAATTCTGCTCAAAAGACAAGTATTTCACCTCAATGAGTATTCACTTGTTGAGGGGGAGCACTTGAAAAATTCATCGTTTGAAAAACCAAAAGTTATTGTTGATATCTCCCCATAAGACTCAAAAAGCATATTTTAATCAAAAGTTTATCAAAAACAACATCTCATATGCTATTTTTGAGGGGGAGAAAAAGTGAATGTGATTAAAATATGAAAGTTCTAAGTTGCTTAAAGTCAAATCTCATGCGAGCTAGACTCAGAATTGACCCAAGAATTGACGAAACATAAAAGTTAGTAATCTCGAAAAGACTTATCCTCGACGGGTAATAACATCAAGTTAGTTACTAGAGCTAGTTGTCACCTAAAAGCTGACAATGGAACTCTTTAACTAGCCACATAAGCGTGTCTCGAAAAGGATTTGTCTTAGTAGAAATGTACCGTTTCGAGAAACTTTATGTGGATTTGACCAGGCCGGGTAATAACTTCAAGCTAGTCTAACTAGTGATGTAAGCGTGTCTCGAATCGGTCAAGTTCACTGAAAGTGGATCAATTCAAAAAATGTTTGTTTGTCCCGCATGTACAAATTTATTTAAACACTTATGAGCACATGTGAAGGGGGAGCCCTTCAAAAGTAAACACAAAACTCTCAAAGTGTTAAACAAAATGTTTAATAATTACAAACACTTTGACAGATTTTCAAAGGTTTCTTGGCTATTGTCGGATAATCATGGAGTTATAAGGTGATTAAGATAGGAAATACAGTCCTATGATCCGCCAGAGCCGGAGGGATCTACCCAAGGACATCACCATTAGATAGAATTAGAAGTCCTTAGGTACGAAACGATAAAAGGAGAAAAGAATGAAAGGGAAAGAAGGAGTTGAAGAATTAAAAAGAAAAGTAAAGAAAAGGGTAAAAAGAAATAGCCCTCCATATGTTCAACCTTAGGGCAAACACCGGGTTCAACTCATATGCTACTGGTTATTACTAAGGTGACACCGGTATTGAAGACAAAGTCATCATGGACCCAGTGACGCACTACACTAAACCTTCTTAACCACTCAAGTTCTCTTAAAAGAGCTTGTTTCACTCTCACGGGGAATCGATGTAATCTATCGACTCATCTCTTAGAGATGGTTGATATTGAAGCAGGAGACCCCTCCCTAGTCTCCACATAGGAAACCTAAGTGTGCATATTTTCGAGTCTAGAGCCATGAGATACATCAAAGATCTCTTAGGAACACTTAGTATTTCTACAACTGGTGTTCTACATCAATGGACACCAGCTGTAAACTATCGAGTCCTTCGCAGATCTTAGCAATCTGCCAAGAACGTTTATGAGAGAACTTACATAAGTATTTCTCAATGATTGAACGGAAATCCTGCCAGGGTCAACATCAAACAGCCCTGACAGCAGGTCACTTCGGTAACTCCTTGCGGGTTACGCTCAGTGTTTGTGATGGTTTCTTAGCGGTCTACAGTTGTGGAGTGATCCCCAGCGACTCACCCAGTCATTGAGCTACTTAGTAGGTCTTGTAAGCTCCCTCGAGAGTATCTGATATGGGAACGGCCTTGATAAGGGTAAGAAGGAGTCTTCACACTATGCTTTTGACGATCTCTGATTCCTTATATGTAAGTACCGGATGTTTTATTGCTAACTGTTTACATGCAGGGTTACATCATCTCCATGACGACGGATTCCACATGCTCATACATGCATCTTGAAGTCATCAAAAGCTCCCTCAAAGATCAAAGCAACACAAAGTTCAAAGAAAGATTCTACGCCATAAAGAAGAATCTACAAAGTATAAAGATTAAAGATCTAATGTGAAAGAAAGGGACTAAGTGCATGTATAAGTCAGAATTCGAAGATGTATGAGCATGTTGGAATCGCGGACTACCACCACAGACGCGGAAGTGACGAAAGGCAGACAACTTCATTATTTGATCACTATCACAACAACAATGAACAAAGCACAAAGAACGATGAATGATTCTTATCTCATGATTATTGAAAGACGTCTAAAGCTATGAAAGTCAAAGATGAAGAAATGACTAAGACGTCAAGCAACCGTGATGACCGACCCTTAGGGGGAGATTGTTGGGATCAAAGTTTTACTATTTTGTCAAGTCTCGGTCATTTGTAATAATTAGGGCTGGCATAACAGGTCACACGAACCTGTTAAGACACGAACCTGTTAAGGTCAAACACGAACACGACCTGTTAGCTTATCGTGTCATTTTTCTCAGACACGAACACGACACGAAAATAAACAGGTTAACCTGTTAAGACCTGTTAAGAACCTGTTAACACTTAAACATTATTCCAAGCCAAATCCAGTCAAATCGAATCAAATCCTATAATTACAAGAACAAAATTACAAGAACAACAAGAAAAAAATTACAAGAACAAAATTACAAGAACAAAAGTCAAGAACAACAACAAATCGAATCAAATCCATAAGTCCATAACCTCACAGCCTCACTATGGCTGCCATCAACATACAAGGGAGCCAAACACATTATTATCCCATCTTTATTCTATTACATATGTAATACTATATACAACGTATCTAAATCAGTGGTGTCCTGGCAATTTCTCTTTGATCTTCTCCATCACTCCTTTCTTCTTCCTTCTTCCTCCCATCCCGTCATCCTCTGACTACACAAAAATCAATTCACACATTCATAACTTTAACCAAAACCATATCAGAACGATATTTAAAAAATAAATGGTTAAGACATTTAGACTTACAGAACTCGAGCTGCTACTTCCTGAGCGATGAAGCATACCACCCCCTGTTCTTGTTTCAGCCCCTGCTGTACTGATCATGGTACCACCAGTTCCAATTCCAGTACCACCAATAGGTGTAGCACTAGGTTGGTTTTGAAATCCTCCACCCACATCAAATTTACCTTCAGCACTCCCATGACCAGCCTCCTGGTGCTCGATCTGACCATAGCTAAGTCCAGTCCCAGTTCCAGTCACGAAACTTTCTTGAACATCACAGCCTTTGTCTTGTGGGAGAGATGAGATATAAGCCGGTTTTGATAGAGGTTTGAGTGATTCGGTTATGAATTTATGATGATGGTTATGATGTTGGTTGACTTGAGGTTTGATATTCTTGTAGGAGAGATGAGATATAAGCTGGTAAAAAAAAAAGAGAATGAGAGATTGAGAGAGGTAGGTAAAGATGGGGGCGGACAAAATATTTAGGGTTAGGATTTTGGAACTTATATATACAACATCATAACAGGTCACTAACAGGTCTTAACAGGTCTGACCTGTTAAGACACGAAAATTAACAGGTCTTAACAGGTCTGACCTGTTAAGACACGAAACCTGTTAAGGTCAAACACGAAACCTGTTAAGAACAGGTCGTGTCGTGTCGTGTTAACAGGTTTCGTGTCAAAATTGCCAGCCTTAGTAATAATAGGTTGCTTAAGTTATTATTTACTTTCATTTACATTGTGTATTAAGTTTACTAGGCTTAAGAATGAAGTCCATGGGCCTTAAGCCCATACGAAATTATGAGAAGGGAAGGACTAGGAGTGTTGCCCTAGCTCCTTACCTATAAATACTAGTCTTAGGTCTCTTTTAAACTTGGTTGTTTATTTGATATCTTAAGGAAACTCTTGCTCAAATTTTTTTCTTATTCAAATATTCACCAAAATCGTTATATCTATCTCATTCTTGTTTGTGTGAAATCAATATGGTGACCTAACAGAGTCTGTATGGTAGTCTCTTCCTTAATCCCTTTAAAAGCATTATCATAGAATTCATAGCTTGAGCTTTTCCTGATATTTTCATCAAGAAAGTACTCAGAAATGGTGAAGTCGTCCTCGAAGAGGTTCTTTGGCTCATTTGGATCTCCCATTCTTTTGATGAATTCTGGTGTATCTTTGCAGAAATGCTCAATGATTAGCTTTGTGAACCTTATGAACGGGATCATAGTCTTTTTACGTTCGGTTTGAATGTTGTAGACTATATCACTCATTATAGGAATTGCAAAGTCAATCGGTAGCATACTGACCATTCCCCAAAAGACTTGTAAATGCTCAAGTCTGGGATGTTCGTGACCACTTTTTCTTCCTGATGTTGAATGTACGACCAACATATAGAAGGTTCTTCGTGGCTGAGGCATGTTCTTTGCATTAAATCTAGAATGCTGAAGCAGAGGTAAGTCGTCTTGAACATCGTATCCTAGGTCAATGAAAAAGTCTAGGAGATCCAGTTCAGGCAACATTGGAACAAATTCGTTCTCATGTTGAGGTAAAAGGAAAACTGTATGAAGGACTTCATGATCTACAGTGTAGACTTGTCGATCCAGCGTGACAGTGAAAGATTCATCATCTAAGTTAACCTTTGCCGTAAGCCAGAACTGATGAAGGTAGAACACTGGAACTGAAGTTGATTTGTCGAGCAGATGCTTGCATGGATGTGCAAGGAGAATATCTTTGACAATCTTACACGAGTTCTCAGGAATTCTTAATTTGTCGAAGTCGACTCGAGGATTGTTTCTGCCAATGGTGACGCTGTAGTCAGCAGGAATGATGTCATTAAGTGTGAGCAATGGAAGAGTTTGTTCAGGGACATTCTCATTGTGTTCAGCCATGTTTATAGGTTGAAGATTTGAAGCACGGATTTTCCGTTTGATTATAAGCCGTAGGTTTCAAAGTAGGGTGTTTGTATGATTTTGATATTTCTGAAAAAACGGGGTGTTTGTTTGTGTATATATTTTGAACTTTGGAATTTTCTTTTAGTCCCCTAACTACTTAGTTTGCATCATGAGTCCTTAATTTAGATACAAGTTAATAACCAAAGGCAATAATCTAAGATATACTCCTTATGACATCGTTTATGAAACCTTTAACAGGATGAAACGAAAGAAAAAGTCATGAGACATCCATTTTATCCTGAAACAACGCATCTTATGAAAATATGCAAGTATACCGATTTGAAAAAATTGTGAAAAATTTTAAGCGTGACTCCCCCTCAACACTTTGTAAAAGGTAAAAAATAACAAGGTGTTGAAAGGCAGCGATATACTTGCTTTTTATTTTTTTTATTTTTATTTTTATTTTTTTTAAGAAAAGAAATAGAAGAAACTTTTTGTGTTTTTGATGTTTTTATAATTTTGTATTTTGTTTTTGAAAAAAATATTTACAAAGATAGTGTTGATGTTTGACTTTTACTTGTGTTTTAAAAACTTTTTCAGATCCTCTGGAGTCAAACATCGCATACCAATTTGGTGAACTAAACTAGCAAACCTTGTTGGAGGTAATGCTTTTGTAAGTAAGTCCGCCAATTGGTACTCAGTTCCCACAAGATATGATTCAACGGTACCCTTTTCGACATGCTCCTTGATGAAATGATATCGGAGATCAATATGTTTGGATTTGCAGTGATGGACTGTGTTGTAGGAGATTGCAATGGCACTTTTGGAATCACAGTAGATCAGAATCTTATTGAATAGGTAGCCATAGTCTTTAAGTTGTGATCGCATCCAAATGACTTGAGCACAACAAGCAGACATAGCTACGTATTCAGATTCTGTTGATGACAGTGAAGTGCAGTCCTACTTCTTTGATTGCCAAGACACAAGCTTATCTCTAAGAAACTGTAATCCACCCGATGTACTTTATTGCGTGTCTAAGCATCCTGCATGGTCAGCGTCTGAAAAAGCTATTAGTTCAAAACTAGAATCCTTCGGATACCAGATTCCCAAATGGATGGTTCCCTTTATGTATCGAAGGATTCTTTTTGCCTCATTGAGGTGTTTCTCAGTTGGTTTAGACTGATAACGTGAACACATATAGACAGCAAATACAATATCAGGTCTACTAGATGTGAGATACATGAGGGACCCAATATTACTTCGGTATTTGGTAGGGGCAACACGAGTCCCATGTATATCAGCATCTAGTTTTGTGGAATTGGCCATAGGTGTATTCTTGTATCACAGCTTTGCATTCCATGTTTCTTTAAAATCTCAAGAGCATATTTAGACTGATTTAGAAAAATTCCACGGGGTGATTGGTGAACTTGTAGTCCTAGAAAGAACGTAAGTTCACCCATCATGGACATTTCAAAATTATCTTTAATTAATTTTGCAAAATCAATGGAGTAACGTTTGTTGGTTGAAGCAAAAATAATGTCATCGATATAAATTTGAACAATTAATAAGTCCGCCCTGTATGTTTTTGTAAAGAGTGTTGGGTCCACCGAGCCTAGAGTAAAGTTATTAGCCAACAAGAATGTAGATAACTTGTCATACCACGCCCTTGGGGCTTGTTTGAGACCGTAGAGAGACTTCTTTAGCTTGTAGACACGATTAGGACGTTCTGGATCAACAAATCCTTCAGGTTGACTGACATAAACCACTTCACGGAGTTGACCATTCAGAAATGCCGTTTTCACGTCCATTTGATAAACAACCATATTCCGATGAGCAGCGTATGCTAGAAAAATCCGTACAGGTTCAAGTCTAGCTACAGGAGCAAATGATTCTTCAAAATTGATTCCTTCTTCTTGAGAGTATCCTTTTGCTACCAAGCGTGATTTGTTGCATATGACAGTTCCTTCTGCATCTAGTTTGTTTTTCCAAATCCATTTTAAGCCAATGATAATGACTCCTTCAGGTTTTTCAACCATTTCCCAGACTTCCAATCTTTGAAATGATTCAAATTCCTCTTGCATAGACTGAATCCAGTTTTCATAAGTCATAGCTTCTTTGATGTTCTTTGGCACAGTTTCACATACTGTGAGTGCGTATATGCAAGTTTCACCATCTTAGTGAAGTCGTTGTCTTGTCATAATAGGTGCATTTGGGTGGCCAATAATTTGAACTAAGGGGTGATCTCTAGTCCATTTGTGTGTCGAAGGGTGAAGTTGATAAGTATCTCGCAAGTGAGCAGGATCCAAATTGCGTGTAGATGACTCAGCAATGTCAAGGATATTTGGAGTCGGTGCAAATGGGTTAAAGAACGGTTCTGGGTCATGCTCTGCGGTTTGAGGAACTGATATAGGTATGGAGTCTCCAGTTGATTGTCGCGAGTTGAACCCGGTTCGTTCTGTAGTTGTTGGGGATACAATTGGAGAACCGTCTCATCCAACAGTTATTGTTGTTTGTTGAGGTGTATCAAGTACTTGAGGTTGATCAAGATGTGCAGCGAAATTTGGTGAAGCCTCATATGGACGGTTATCAATTGTATCATCAAACGATGGAGCAAACAAGGTTTCCACTTCTTTACGGGATAGTGATAATGGTTCAGCCGAAGATTTCGGAAAGTTAAAATGATTGGATGCAGGTCCTAAGCTATTTTGCTCAGAAGCCATTTGAGTGAGTTCATCGAAATTAGTATGAATAGTCTCTTGAATTTCTCTTGTACGACGATTCCATATCTGAAAGCCTTTTGAATTTTCACAGTATCCAACAAATATTCCAATGTCAGCCTTTGCTTTAAGTTTACCTTGATCATCACGATCATTAACTGGATAACATAGAGCTCCAAATACATGAGAGTAATTGATGTTCGGTTTCCTTTTGTGAACAATCTGATAAGGGGTTTTGTGATGGCGTTTTGTGATCATACAACGGTTTTGAGTGTAACATGCGGTAGAAACAGCTTCCGCCTATAAGTAATCCGGTAATTGAGCATTGATTAACATCGTTCGTGCAGCTTCCACTAACGTTCTGTTGCGTCTTTTGAATACTCCATTCTGTTCGGGTGTTCGTGGAATGGATGTTTGATATTCAATTCCTACTTTCTCAAAATACGACCTTAAAGTTTGATTCTTAAATTTTGTGCCATTGTCAGTTCTAACAATTATGACTGTGTTGCGTAGCTGAACTTGTATTTTTGTGAGAAAGGTGATGATCATTTGGGGAGCTTGATCTTTACTTCGAAGAAAATAAACCCAAGTCCAATGGGAGTAATCATCAACAATTACTAAAATGTAGCGTTTACCGTTGATACTTTGAACACGCATCGGACCACACAAATCCATATGAAGCAAGTGTAAAACATGTGTTCAGGTTTTGAAGGAAAATGAGCACGGATACTTTTTCCTTGTTCACAGGCTGGACATAAGTGATCTTTGGCATAACGGAATCTTGGAAAGCCATCAACCAATTTGTGACGATCGATTTCAGTCATCGTTTTGAAATTCAAGTGAGAAAGGCGTTTGTGCCATAACCATGATTTAGTTGATTCAGCTTTGGATAGAAGACAGATTGGAGATGAAGCGATCATGTCAGACATTGAAATTGTGTAGAGGTTAGTGCCACGCTTGCCTGACATCAGATCATTTCCTTGTAGATCACGAACAAAACAAGTTTTCTCCCGAAATGCAACTTCAAGATCCTCATTACAAAATTGACCGACTGAAAAGAGATTGTGACCCAAGCCTTCAACATAGTAGACTCTGCTAATTTCAATATTCCCATTCACATAGTCACCGTAACCCATGATTAAAGCGTATTGATCATTCCCGAATCTGACAGTTCCGATAAACTTTGAAACAAAGTTGGCTAACAGTTTGAGATTGCCTGTCATGTGTCGGGTGAAACCGCTATCAACAATCCAGAGAACAATCTGAACCACCTGCATCACAAGGAGACGATAAGGAGGAACAAAAGTAAGGGTGGAACCCGAAGAAATGGTGGGTTCCTGTTGGTTAGAAGCACAAATATTCAACAGTTTAGGAATCCATTTAAAATTTGGTTTGTATTGTAACCAACGTTGCCAGTTCCAACTAGTTTTTGCTTTATTTTTGGTAAATTCACTAGCTTTTGGCTTGTTCCTAGAATTGTTGATGTCTGCTATGGGGGTGACTACAACATCATTCAAAACAGCAGTTGGCGGTTTTCCTAAGGTAGACTTAAAGGCAGTAGTGGGCCTAGAAGGAATGCCTAATCTACATTTCTTGTGACGATTTAAGAGATTATTAGCTGCACACTTAGTATGATCACCAGATAACACACTTTGACGACAAAACACACAAGATGCATTAATATTCAAAACATTCAAAGGTTCATCATTCATTACATTAAGATTTTGATTACAATTTGCCAGATTAGAATCTAAATCAGATGCAACATGAGTTTTATTCAAGTTCCTAAGGTGAGCTTCTACTTCTTGCACTTCTAGTGTTCCTCTTCTACATTGCCAGAGCCTAGTCTTTCTAGTCTTCTTAATGCTTTTTATCTTTGGTCTGCTAACGCTCTTAGGGGAAACTAGTCCTGTAGAAGTGGAAGAGCTAACATTAGAACTCTGAGCATTATTACCCTTATCTGTTTTGTCTATTTGAAACATTCCTGGTGCTATCACTGTGGTGTCAACAAACTTTCCTTTTTGAAGTAGCTTAATTTTCTCTTTCAAAATCAATGATGATGTGATTCTTATCTTGAATTAGAGACTCATGTTTTCTATTGCAATGTGCAATATCATTCCGGTTTTGTTCGCATTCAGCATTGTCAATTTGCAATTTTTCAATTTCCTTTTCATATTGAAGACATTTATTTTTGAAAGACTCATTGTTTTTGCAAATCTGACAAGAGTTTGAAACATTTTGACTTTGAAGTTGCAATTCCAGTTCAAGACTTTGAGCTTGACACCATTCAAGCCTTTGTTTGAGTTGACAAATTTCTTTTGAAAATTGTTTTCTCACATCATCATTGTTTTTCTTCATTTTATCATTTTCTAATTTTAATGTCTCAATTTCCTTGTTCAGCAAATTATTATCAACACAGAGATCATCCACAAGCATATAAGTACCAGATTTATAGAGATCATTCATGATAATAGACACAATATCAGCTTCAAGAACTTTTTCCAAGAGTCGATCAGAATCTGTTTTTACATTGTTGAACCAAAATTGCATTTTCATTTAAAGTGAAAAAGTTAATCATTGATTTAACTTCTTTTTGGAGTTCTTGTTCCCAACGAGTAGCACAATGACGCAAATTTTGAACTAAAGGCAGAAGTTGTTTTTGAAAAATTTCTCTCTTTTCACGCTCGTAAGCTGATTGAAAAGTAGCAATTTTAATTTCCGAATTATGTTCAATTACATCTTCCAAATTTTCGATGCCTTTCATGAAAGTTTTAAAATATTCTAAGACTCGACAACGTGCTGGTAAAGGTGTCACAGTACCAGAAGATGGTAATGGGCCATTTACTTGTGCCACGGGTTTGACAGGAGCCCCATTGGAAGATGAGACATATGACTCAGTTACATACCATGATTTCTCAGGTATTTCACTTGATGGAACAAAAGATTTTGAAATATGAGGAACTTTTGAGTAATCATATGGTTTGCAATATTCAATTTGACTCATTTTTTATCGACTCTTTTCTTCAAGTTCTTCTTCTTCCTCAGTATTATATACAACAACACGCACAATATTATTATCAAGCAATTGGTCCATGTTGTAAAGCTTAGGAATTGTTTTGAACGCAGTGTGAAGAAAAGTTGATCTGTAATCGCCAATAACAAAACCTTTATCGGGTCTTGGTTTTAAAGTAAACTTTTGAATCGTTGTTACAGATTCTCCATGTTTGTAAACGATATTTTGAAATTCTTTTATTTGACGTTCGAGAGTGAGATTTTCTTCAATTAAAGAATTTTCTTTTTCCCTTTTTCGCACTTTGTGTTCATAAAATTCCTGTTTGCAATTTGACAACTCTGTTTGTGTTTGTGAAAGTTCCATTTGAAGTTGTGCAACTTGTTTTTTGAGATGATTTTTGTCATTTTCCAGTTTGGAAACCAATTTGCCGTTTGACTCAATTAACTCATGCATTTTCTTTTGAAGATTTTGTTCTTTGACATACGATTCCAGAAATGAATTTTCAAAACACTTTTCTCGTTTAACTTCATTTTAAAAATGTGAAAGTTGTATTTTATAACATTCAATGTCCTTTTTCAAAACTGTATTTGTTTCTTTCAAAACTTTATTTTGCTCATTCTTTTTCTGAGTAATTAGAATTTGTGCTTGAAGTTGTTTGGCCATGACAATATAGTCAGGATCTGGATCAGATGAAGGTTCATGTTGTTCACCATGATCATGTTTATCATTTTCAATAAGATCATCAAATGAAACGACAGTGTCATCATCAAATATAACAACTGTGTTTATTTGTTCATCCTCTTGAGAAGATAAAAATGATTCGGATGGAATAACTTGCGCCTTATCTGATTCAGAAGCATAGGGTGATGCATTTTCTTGTATTAAGCAGTGTCATACATTGGGCCTGAATCATTCAACTGGAGTTCCTGATGTTTGCCATAAGCATCACAGCTACATTGGCTTCAAGATCTTCCATATCATCATCATTGTAAGCATTGGCGATGAAACTATTCTCTTGTTCAGTGAAAGTTCCTTCCTTTTCATCTTTGAGAGCCATTAGTAATGCCTGCTTGTGAAACTTACTGCCCCGAGTTCTCGGTTTTGGACATGTTGTTGCAATATGACCTTTTTCGTTGCAGTTGTAGCACCACACTGCATTCCCAGATTCTGTATTACCATTTGCCGCATTGTCATTTCTTCTCTGAGGAGCACCTGAATTGTTTTGAATCCCCCATTGTTGTTAAACCTTTGTCCATACCCAGAATTTCCTGAATACCCTCCTAAACCTAATCGTCCAAAGTTACGGTTCTGAATCTCAACCTGACCATCTTGAATGACAGCTTGATTCCTTGTATTTGATCAAGAACGAAGACGGTTTTTAGTCTTGTTTGAGAATTTGCTGAAAGCACGAGCAATAAGAGCAAGTCCCTTATTCAAAGTATTGACATCTTCATCATCATCTTCTATGTAATTCGAGTAGTACATGCTATCATGGTTGTCATATAGAGCAAGTTGAGGAGAAGCCTGTTACGAGGATGATTCATATGGGATGATTTGGTGTGAGGTTGCAGGTTGTGGGTAACTGAAATAATTCTGTTCCTGAACATAAGCGTGATTAGACATTGGAGGTTGTGTAGCATGAGATTGAGCAACGAGTGCTAGTGGATTTGAAGTTGGTGGTGGTGTATATCCTCCTCGTGCAGCTCTATCTTTTTCAACTTCAGATTCATGGTGCTTGAGATAGTCATACAACAAACCATATGGAGCATCATGAAGATTCTTTGCTTGTCTCACAAATGTCACATACTTCTGCCAATCATAACCCAGACTACTGACAAACTTCGTATTGACTGCGACCCTTGGAAGGTGTACTTCATGTCTCTCTAAGTCGTTGACGACATTGGTGAAACGATGATAGTAAGATTCAAGTGACTCCCCTGGTACGATCATGAAGTTAGTGTATTCCATGTAAAGTTTAGATTCCATATCTTCTTTGTTCAGTTGTGTGCCTTCCATTAGAACATGAAAGTGTTCCCACATTGCTTTAGCAGTTTTCTGAGCATCAACACTTCTGAATATTGGATTTGGAATTCCCTGAAGTATGTAAGCCATAGCATACTCATCTGCTTCACGATGAAGATGTTGTTCAGTAGTGAGTGCAGACTCAGGAACTGGTACAGTAGTTGGAGCTACTGGAGGATCAGCAGTTGGGTCACCTCCAACGAAGTTAATAGGCCACTGAAACAGTCCTTCAAGGATAAATTGTTTCATGTACTTACCATTGGGTTTCTTGAGTTTGATAAACCATAAGAATCGACTTGCCCACTGAACATAATTGCCAGGTGTAAGCATTGGTGGAGTGTCAATAGATCCTACCTCATGTCGGGATTGTTGAGTTGAGATTACTTCACACATCCTGTCAAACCAGTGAGTCTGTTTGGATGGAAGTTGGCTTTGTTTGTAGAACCGTATAGGGGGTGAATACGGTTTCTTCGGCTTTTTAGATGTTTAAAAAACTTTATGCCAAGGATAGCACCAAGTGGTTGTATAATAATCCAACAACCACTAACACAACCAAAGTATATAAAGCAAGCAAAAGACACAACGATATATACTGGTTCGGGATGGGGGGTTTATACCATCCGTACTTCCAGTTGCGAATCCGCGACTCCGATACTATTCACTAGTATAATCCTTTCGTTGGACTATAAAGCGTTACAATTCACTCCACCGATATTCACTAATATCGATGCTCACAAAGAAGGAGTTACTCACCAACTGTATTCCGCCCTCGGAAACTACCCAAAGAATCTCACGATTCGACTTTACCTAAAGATCACAAAGATCACTAACAAGACTTCCACCCGGAAGTATCAAACCCCAACTAGATCCCCAATGATCTAGGCTTGGTCACCAAGACACAAGACTTCCTTTACAAACAATTGAATAAATGAATGAATGTTTGTTCAACCAAGTCCTAACCTAACGTAGAGACTCGATTGTAATAGAAAGGGTATAAGAAAGAAGACCCTCGACACAATCACAAGAGTGGATTAGGTTCTTATGAGTCTTCCCTTGAAAAGATATGTGTTCTTCCAAAGATGTTAGTGTGAAAATTAAGAACACAAGATTAGAGATAGAGAGATTTGAGAGTGTTTAGAGAGAAAGAATCTAGAGAGAAAGAATAATGGCAAGGGGTGAGGAATACAAGAGGCAAGGCATGGTATTTATAGGCAAAGACCCAACTTGGGAATATTTTACCGAGGTCGGCGCGTCACCCACGCGTTGACGCGTGGGAGGCGCGCCAGACACCCATGGAAAATATTCCCGAGGCTTTGGGTGTTTGGTATTATAAATGCCTTACCTTGCTAAACCCTCAATTGTACTTCACACTAAACCGTAACATTAATCATTCTAAGGTTTACCAACTCAAATAGCAGATTTGGAAAATCATTTGTGAAGTGTTTAAAGAGAAATCAAATTACCAAGGGTTTAAAATGTAGATAGGGTAATTTGGAAGGGGTAGAAGTGTATCTCCTCACATGGCATAGAAAAGAGAGAAAGAATATGTCAAGGAAAATTCCAATGCTTGGGGGGGGGGGGGGGAAGAATGCGATGGAGGGTTGAGATGAAATGGTTTGAATTGGATGGCTAAGATTAAAGGGATCCTCCCTTGGTTTTCAAAAAATTTGGCATGTGGTGAATGTAGATGGATGAGATGATCTCATTAGAAATGGATGGCTAAGATCAAGTATGCCTAGGTTGGGGTTGAAGAGGATATTCCAAGGAATATGCTTTGCTTGGGGGGAAAGGAGAAATGGAGGGTTGAGATGGTTTCATTTGAAATTGATGGATGAGATCAAAGGGAGCCTCCTTTGCTTGGGGGGAAAGGTTGGATCAATGGTTGGGATTGTTTTGGTTTGAATTCAATGGCTAAGATCAATCACATGTGGTGTTATAGGGAAGAGGGATTGGATGGATGGTTGAGATGTGTTTGATTTGAATTCAATGGCTAGGATGAAACCCATGTGATGATATAGAGATGAGGGGTTGGATGGATGGTTGTGATGTGTTGTGATTTGAAATCAATGGCTAGGATGATAGGAGCCTCATTAGGGTTTCAAAAAATTTCCCATGTGTTGAAAATAAAGGGTTGGGATGTGTTGTAAGGGAATGGATGGTTAGGATGTAGTGTGTAAAGGAATATGTAAGGGTGTAAGAGATTGTGTAAGAGAATATTTGATTTAAATATGATTGGATATGATTGGTTTTGTCTTATGTATAAATGGGATTAAGAGAGGATTAAGACATAATCTAATTGTAATTAAGAAGAAAAGGTTTAGACAATTAAGATTATAAGTTGAGAAAATCATAGTTTACTTATATGTTCAAGTAACACAACGTCGAGAATCCATAGTTTCATATCTTGTGACTTTCCACGACTCGACGTTCTCAACTAATACCTTGGTTCAAACAAGTTAAGTGCTTTGCCTTGATGTAAAGCATAACCCAAGTGGGAAAGGATGCGTTTACGCAAAGTGACCTTTGACTTAGTTTGACCAATAAGGGAGTAAACCCGTTACGTAATTAGAGAAGACGTAAGCACGGGATATAAGCATATGGATGCTTCAACACGATGTTACGTGAAATATACAAGCTCCCTAAGTTTAGAAAAGCCTTGGCTAGAGGCGATAGTTAGAAAACATGAGTTGGCGTTTTCCCGTAAATGGGTGTTCTAAAAGTGGGATTTCTCAAGTCTCAAAACTTGTTTCGAGTGTTCTCAATTAAGCACATAACATATTCATACATGTATTGAAAGATCCACATTTGTCGGGTAAGGGAAAAGCTGACTTTCAAAATTCGCCCGGAACTATAAAGACTCCTAGTGCGTCACCCGCACGATGACGCGCGGGCAGCGCACCAGGAGCAGACATTGGCTCCGGCGATTTTGAGCTACGTTTGTTATTTTATGTGTTTTGATGGTTTATTTGTCATCATTAAAACATAAAGAGATCTTGATCATGTTGCCTCAACATTGTTGTTGTGGCATTGGATAGGATTGTTGTAGTGGAACCATCTGATATTGTTGCATGAGAAGATGTTGTTGTGAGTAAGCCGGTTGATGATGATACTGTGGTTGTTGCTGATGAAATTGTTGATTATACTACTGATTCTAATGTTGCTGAGGATGGTTAAAGTTGTAGTACGGTGGTTGAGACATAATGAACACTTGTGTGAAAGATGGATCTTGTAGAAGATATAGATTTAGCCAATTCTCGAAAACTTGCACAAATGTGATTGCGAAACTTGTGACTTTTGTGATCTCGAAACTTTGTCAAAAAGTATTTCTCGAAACTTTTAAGATTGCGAAATTTAGGAATCTCGAAACTGTGTTTTCGAAAAAAATAATGGTGATTTCGAAACTGAGTTTGCGAAACTGTGAAGTTTCTGGAATCGCGAAACTTAGTGAAGGTTGAGTGTTTTCGAACTTTGGAAGTTTGCGAAAAAATGTGTTTTTGAAAATTGTGATGTTTTCGAAAACTCAAACTCACTAACAAATTTCGAAATTATCCAATTTCGAAATTAAGCCAAAAGTCGAAGTATTTTTCTTTCTTATACAAAAGAGAAAATACTGAGTACACGATCGGTAAGTCGATAGGAAGTAACTTTTAGTGATTTCGAAACTAGGTCAAATGTGAGTTCTCGAAACTTAGGTAGATTTTTGTTTTCAAAGAAAGCTAACCAAAAACTAGTTTTTATTTAATGATTCTTGTACTTTTAGGTATAAAGTGATGAGATCTTTAAGAAAGTTGAAAACTTGATAAACTTTTCCAAAAATGAAAATTTTCTCGAAAAATAGTTCAAAATCCAAATCGTAGGTATTTGATAAAAAGTTTGGAACTTTTTGTTTGCTATGATTTGTAGCACAAGTTTTTAAGCAAAGATGTGATAAAAATCAAGAAACAAACAAGAAAGTACAAAAATTTTAACAAATAACGAGTTAAAAACAAGTTTTTGGATCGGATTCAACAAAAAATAAGAACTACACCTTCTTCTAGCGAATGATACCACTTGTTAGGTACCCATATTGATATCACACAAGCAAGAATCAGATAGATATAAGGATGGGATGATTATGTGAACGAGAGAAAAGTAATTGCAAGAGTTTCCTTAAGATATTCAAATAACCAACCAAGTTTACATGTATCCTAAGCTTAGTATTTATAGGGGAGGAATAGGGCAACACTCCCTTCCTCCCTTTTCCTTCTAATTTGTGGGCTTGGAGGCCCATGGACAAGTTAACATAAGCCTAGTAACATGAAACAATAAATAAATGAAAGTAAATCATAACTAAGCAACCTAATGTTATTACAAATGACCGAGACTTGATAAAATAGTAAAACTTCGTTCCCAACAATTTCCCAAAAGTTCCACACAAATTTATGAAAACAAGGCAAGAATATATATATATATATATATATATATATATATATATATATATATATATATATATATATATATATATATATATATATATAGAAAATCAATTGTGACGGCGTCAGCCTATAGCTATGACGACAGGGTTTTTTCACCAACTTCACTTGACGGTGTCAGCTTGTAGGCCGTGACGGCGTCACTAAGGGGTTGTGGCGACCTCACCATTCCCGTCTCCACACACTGGTCGGTCAAAAATTCACTTTTTCTGGGCACTTCTGGTGACGGCGCCAGGCTTGCTGGTCACACACTAAAACTTTTGTCTTTTTTTCCATTCTTTGTTCAAGTAAGCCAAAAACTTGTACAAATCCAACAAATACATAATCCAAGCCTAAAAATCATTTTAAGCAATAAGTGATTCAAAATTCATGAAATAATAGGTTAAATGTCCCTTAAAACACTGCTACCTTTCACCTCTTGAAGAGCATCAATTACATCACTGAGCTCGAGCTCGGGTATAGCATACCCTTCAAGAGTATAGAATACTCGGTCCAGCCATTTAGTCGGGTTTCGAGCATGACAATATTTGACCTGGCTCGACTCAATTACACTCCTATATGGAGGATAAAAACACTTACCTAAGAAAAGTTTAAAATTTTTTGAGCTAGTTATTTTTATCATCCAACCTTTTAGGTTGATCTCATACACCTATGTGAGTATGATTAATAGAACATGAGCTGCTAATTTTATTGTCCAAAAAGCTGTAACTATATTTCAATTAATATTATCGACGCAAAACGACGCAGGAAATGTAAATCTTGTTATCTGGAATTACGGAATTATAACCACAACCTCGACAAGTATTACTTTTTTCCCCTTTTTCTCTCTCGTAACAACTTTTCCAGCTTTTTTCCACCATTTCCAATAATCACGGTTTTCTAACAAATTCTCACTCAATTCTTACTAAAATTCAACTCTGAAACCATTAAACGACTCATCGAATCATTGCGCACACAATGATATGATTTGATTCGTTTTACATCAAGTATTGAGGAAACCCCCAAATTGTGTAGTTTGGCGTCTTTTTTTTTACCTAGGTTAATTGAATTAGGGCTTTTGCAACTTTTAGTGTAATCTTTTCAATTCTTTCAAAAAAACCAAAAAAATTAATAGTAATTTCATTTGAATTGAAGTATTGATTGATATGAAAGGATGTTGGGTAGAAAAAGATCATCTAATCATGATATTAGGCCTCTGGCTAGGTATGGGGATTCGATACAAGGTGTTCAGATGAATAGTGATAAGAATAATGGCAAAAGAAACAACCTACAGAAAAGGAAAGGTGATGATGTAAAGAATCAAGGGGGAAAATGAATATACATAGGATAGGAATAAAGGGGATAAGAGTGAGTATGATGGTGACTTGAATGGAGAGGAGTTTCCTGGTCTACAAAGTCAGGTAAAAACTAATCCATATATTGCTTGTAACAACAATAAGGATAATGATTTAAATACTCATGTAAATGATGATAATGTGGTGAATGATTCAAATGATCAGGGAGCTAGTAATACTACAAATGATACTAATAAGAATGCTAGTGTTGCTCAGGATAATATTTGTTCAAAGGATGATATTAGTGACAAATCTTTGAAAGAAAGTAATAACAATGCCACTGAGAATGAGCCTAATAGGAGGAATGTTAGTACACTTGTTGATGTTATCAGGGCTAATGTACTAGATAAGAAATAACTAATAGTACCTACTGAGATGAATGAGCATGGGGTTGAAATTGCAATATTTGATGAAGAGACAGTTGCATTAGGAAGTGCTAAGTGGGACAAAACTGTATCTGGTCAATTTCTTGGTTGTATGGTGAGTTTCAATGAAGCTAGGTATCACATAAGAAGAATGTGGAACAAATATGGCTAGTAGACATGACGGTGAATGAGAAAGGGATTTTTTTTCTTTATGTTCCAAGATGAGCAGGGGATACTTCAGGTAATAAGCAATCGCCCATAGATGGTTAATAACAAACCACTTTTTGCACAAAGGTAGAGTATTGATATGTGTTTAGATAAAACAGAACCTAAAAAAACTGTCTGTTTGGGTTAAGTTGATGAATGTACCCTTAGAGGCTTGGAGTGTTAAAGGAATAAGTTCTTTAGCAAGTTTTCAAGGTAAACCAGTCATCATGGATGAAATGACAACTAAAATGTGTATGGCATAGATTGGTAGACTAGGATTTGCTAGGGTACTAGTTGAACTCAATGTTGAAAAACAGTTTAAAGATGTGATTGAATTTGCATATAGCAAAAAAGAAGCTAGCATTAGTATGACTAAGTTTGTACAAGTGGAGTATGCTTGGAAACCAACTCAATGTAGACACTATTGTGTATTTGGTCATGAAGAAAAAACATGTAGGATGGTACCTAAAGATAAGGATGATGAAAAACAAAATGATGAGCAAGGTGCAAATTATGATGGGTTTAAAGAGGTGCCATATAGAAAAAATAGGAATGAAGTTGATAGAAACAATAATAGGAGGAATGACCAAAATGGTCACAATGGTTACTCAAGGGGTAATATGTATCGTAATAGAAAGGATGGTCAAAAACATAACTTCAATAAGATGGAATATGGGACAAAAAGAAATGAGGAAGTGGGTTATAAGAATGGTAAATAACCTAGTATACCTAAGAATAAAGAGAATAGTAGCAAATCAGTTATTCCACTAAAGGTAAGTAACATACCTACTAACTCTAAAAGTGATTATCAAAAGACTGCCAAAGACATTTTAGGCAATAATAGCTTTGCAATGTTGGATTCACTAGTTAATGAGGATGATTTAAGACCAAACAGCGATTAAAGGAAGCAAATAGATGAATTTCTAGATAAGAATGAAGATCCAACAGTGACTGAATGGGAAAGCTAGAATGAGGATATGAAGAGGTATTATAGAGATAAAAAGAATTGTTATGTGCAGCAAAAACACAAAAGAATGAAGAGGTTGTTGTACAAGACTTATCTTCTGTTGGAGAAAGTTTACTAAGGAATGAAGTTGAAGGGGTGTGTAGTCATACCCTTAACTGAATAATGCAATTGTATCTTGTATCTTGATACAGTAGTGTATATAGTAAGTGTATCTGAGTTGTATATAGTTTTTTTTTTGTTTTTTGTATTGTGTGAAAAAACAGACAGAGTGCATAAAGAGCCAAAAGAATTCAGAGAATTAAAGAGCATAAAAACAGAAAGAGAGTATCAAGTGTGTTAAAAAACAGACATAGTGTATAGTGAGCAAAGAAAATTGAGAGATTTGGGAGCACAAAAACAAAAATAGAGTATTTTGTGTAGTTTTTAAAAACATACAGAGTGTATAAGTGAGCCAAAAAGAATTGAGAGAAGTTTGTGAGTTCAAAGACAGAAAAGAGAGGATTGCGTGATACTAGAAACAGACAAAGAGTAGAAGTGAGCCAAAAGAATTGAGAGAAAAAGTGAGCCAAAAATAGAAAGAGAGTACATGAATTTGAAAATTGCAACATGGAACATAAGAGGTTTCAGCACTTCTGATAAGCAGAAGGAGATAAAAAAAAGTTTATTGCTGAGGAAAATTTACAAATGTGTGGTATTCTTGAGACACACGTCAAATACAAAAAGGTTAAGAAAGTTGGTGACAATGTTTTTGGAACCCGTGAATATGTAACTAATGCTGAGGATAACAATAAAGGGTGCAGAATTATGATGGGCTGGAATTAGAACATTATGGATGTTTGGATGATAAATAAGACTAAACAAAGCATGTTGTTACTAGTAGAACCCATTGGTCAGGAAAAAAGATTCTTCTGTACAGTTATCTATGCTAGCAATTCATGTATTGAAAGAAGAAGGCTGTCAAATGAGTTGGGAGCTTATAAACAGATAACTAATGGTACAACATGGGTGATTATAGGAGATTTTAATGTTACATTAGAAGCTAGTGAGCATTCAAATGAGAGTTCTAAGTACAACAGTGACATGGTTGAATTCAAAAAATGTGTTGAGGATGTGGAGATTGATGACTTATTGAGTTCTTGTTTTCAATATACCTGGACTAAGAGTTTGAAAAACCCCTAAATGCAAAACATTGAAGAAACTGGACAAAGTAATGATCAATGAAATTTTTTTGGATACTTTTAGCTCTGCACATAGTATCTTCCTACGATACATTATCTCTAATCACTAACCTGCTATGTTAGTAATACCAAATGGAGGGGTGAAAAAGAAAAAGGCTCTTAGAATGTCAAATTTTATAATTGAGAAAGAGGAGTTTTTGACTGTGGTGAAGGTTGAATGGGAAAAGAATGTAAGTGGTTTTCAGATGTATAAGGTAACCCAAAAGATGAAATCCATGAAACACAAACTGAATCAACTAAGTTGGAAAAATGGAAATGTACATGACAGAGTCAAATTTGAGAGTAAAGGTCAAAACATCTCAAGATGAAGTAGATAGAAATCCATTCTGTGAGGAAAGGAAAAAGCAAAGCTGCAAGGTACTCTAGGAATATTGTGAAGCTGTGAGAGATGAGAAAAACCTTCTAATGAAAAAAGCTAAAATAGAGTGGTTGAAGGAAGGGGATAGAAATACCAAGTTTCTTCACAAGCTCGTCAAAGGTAGACAGCATAAAAGCAAAATAACGGTTGTATGTAATGAAAATGGAACAAGTTTTGAGAAAGAACAAGTTGTTGTGAAATTTCTGGAACACTTTCAAAAGTTTTTGGGAACTAAAGATGATGTTGCAGAGATACACACGGATCATGTTATATTCAGCGACAAGCTATCAACTGATGAGGCTGAGAGACTTGTAAGACATGTATCTGATGCTGAGATTAAAGAGGCTATGTTTGACATAGAAGATTCAAAAGCACCAGGGCCAGATGGATACACAACTAAGTTCTTCAAAGTTGCTTGGGGCATAATTGGAAAAGAGGTGTGTTTGGCTATACATGAATTCTTTAATTCAGGAAGATTGCTAGGTGAGGTAAATGCTACCTTAATCTCTTTAGTTCCTAAAATTATAACCCATAATAAGGTTTCAGACTTTAGACTAATAGCATGTTGTAATGTTCTGTACAAATGCATAGGTAGGGTGATTACAAATAGAAACAAAGGGGTATTGGGTAAGCTAGTTAATGTAAACCAAAGTGCATTCATTGCAGGACGGTAAATAACTGATAATATTCTATTAGTACAGGAATTGTTAATGGGGTATAATAGGAAGCAACAAATTAAGAAATGTGCTCTTAAGATTGACTTGCAAAAAGCCTATGATACTTTAGATTGGAGGTTTCTTTATAAGAATATTTTGGAACTGTTTGGGTTTCATGAGAAAATGGTGGGATGGATTATGACCTGTGTCACAACCACTAAGTTTACCCTAAATGTTAATGGAGATAGGATAGAGTATTTTGTAGGAGTAGAGGTTTGAGACAAGGAGATACAATATCTCCTTACTTATTTACAATGGCCATGGAATTTCTTAACCTACTTATGAAGAAAAATATTGATAATGTTGTGGATTTCAAATACCATGAGGGCTACAAAATATTAAAAATTACACACTTTGGGTTTTCTGATGACCTTATAGTGTTTAGCCATGGGGATAGTAACTCTGTCAAATTCATTGAGGAAACACTTGAAGAATTTAGTTACTATATATTATGCAAAAAAGCACCATATTCTTTAGGGGTTTATCTATGCCAGAACAAGAAAACATTGTACAAATCTTGCCATTCACAATAGGTAGATTACCAGTTTGGTATCTTGGGGTTCTACTAATTACAAAAAAGTTAAGCATCAATGACTGCAAGCCACTGATTGAGAAAGTTAGAAGCAGAGTTTAAGTTTGGAGAAACAGGTCTTTGACATATGCAGGAAGATTGCAATTGATTGCTTTTGTTTTGTCTTCAATGCAAGTGTACTAGGGTCCAGTTTTCATTCTTTCAAAGACTGTGATAAAGGATATTAATAAGTTGCTTAAGGGTTTCTTATGGTGTCAAAGGGATCTAACAAAAGGGAGAGCCAAAATTTCATGAGAGAGTATCTGTAAACCAAAAGACCAAGGAGGTTTAGGTATAAGAGACTTAGAAGTATGGAATGAGGTTTTGATTATGAAGTATTTGGAATATTGCTGCTAAAAAAGATACTTTATGGGTAAAATGGATCAATGTGGAGAAATTTAAAGGAAGGAGTATATGGGAAGTCTCACAAGATAGTAATAGTAGTATTGGATGGTGTAACATTCTGAAGCTTAGGGATAAAGTCAGGAAACATGTGATTCACAAAATTGGTAATGGCATGAGTGTTTCTACATGGTTTGATAAATGGTGTGAGGCAGACCTTTGAGTGAATTCATATCTGCTAGGGAGGTTTATAATGCAAGGTTAATTATTGATTGCAAAGTAGTTAAACTGATTAAGAATGGAAATTGAAGTTGTCCTGAGGAGTGGTTTGTTAAGTTTCCTATATTGAAAACTATCCAAATTCCTACATTGCAAAATGATATACCTCATAAAGCAGTATAGGTAACCAATTCAGGGCAGAGAACAGAGTTTGCTACAAAGATAGTGTGGAAAGATGTTTGTGGTAGTAGCAATAAAGTGATATGGAAAGATGTGGTTCGCTTTCCATAGAGTATTCCTAGACATTCTTTTGTCCTATGGATGGCTGTTCAATGTAGACTCATGACTCAAGATAGACTGGCAACATGGAAACCAAATGATGATCTAAAATGTGTGTTTTGTAAGCTTACTCAAGACTCACATGAGCACTTATTTTTCTTGTGTACCTATACCAATAGAGTATGGAAGGAGATGCAAAAACTTATTGATAAGAACTTTTCCTCCAACTGGCATGAAGTTATTGAAGAATTCTCCAAATTAAAAGCTAACAGGAATATTTGAAGTATCATTAGAAGGTTGGTGTTGGGTGCAACAGTTTACTTTATATGGTAAGAGAGAAACTAAAGAATCTTCATGAACAGTGAAAGAACAGTTGAAAGTTCTGGTGCAGAATATAATGGATAACATCAAATGGAGAATTATGAGCTTCAGTGTCAAATAAACTAATAATGTCAAAGATGTAGAAGCAAAATGGAGTGTCCAGCTTAGAAGAATCAAGAGGAGTGCAAAATAATATGTTGGATAATGTATAGCATATAGTCTGAATTGTGTTGTATTTTGAGAAGAATTGGGTCTACTTGTTTGTTTAGCAAAGCTTATTTGTTCTTAGGTTTCTATTAAAGCAAACATGGGATATGTCCATGGTTATACTTGAAACCTATTGTACCTTTTTTGTGATTAATAATATTTCAACCTTTTCACAAAAAATAAAATAAAATAAATTACGGAATTACTGTACTAGAAAAATAATTCAACATTAAAATATATCTTTTAAAGTATGTAACATTTATATACGTGTTAATATGTTGAAAGAGACAATACTCATAGATGTACATACAGTAAGTTGTTAATTTGGTGAATATCTCTCGACAAACTAATGATAAGATTTCTTGTAAACACGAGGCAAAGGTACGTAGAAAAACTTCATACAGTCATTTTTACGTATGAAATCTATTAAATGCCGATGGGGATGTCACATGGCTATATCTGGTGATGTAGACATAATAAGGGGAAACGTTCAAGGATTGATTATATAAATAAATTTGAATGGATACATGTTCATCATCAGGAAAAGTCGAGATTGTTTTGCAGTCTAACAGATATTCTCGGAATATTTTTCAGGAAAAGTCGAGATTAATTGTTTCGCAGTCTAACTAATATTTCTCGAAATAATTTTCCATCACGGTTTAAACATGGTTACTTTGGAACTTCTTACCACTAGCCACCTTAGAGAGAATTGTTCAAGCAGGATTTCAGTTACACATTTACAAAAAAAAAAAAAAAAAAAAAAAAAAATTATGGATCGTTTCTGAAAGATGCAGTTGTTTTAGTTTGTATCAAACTATTAATAACTACTCCATTAAGGTTTATTTCTTGTTATATGATACTGCGTACTATACTACCCTTACGGTTTTTAATGTATCGCTTAGTACTGCTTCATAACATATTTGAATCATTTTACATGTGGACTAATTAAAACTAACAATTTAAAAGCTAATTAATGTAGCTTGTGATCTAAGCATGCATGTAGATATTACCAAATAGTTGGTTGGATTAAATTCGATAATGAATTGAATCAAAGGTATATACTTAGCCTATAAATTTGATTATTGTATGAAATAGACGATACATGTATACACAACTACTTTAATGATTTTGAGTGTAAGCTTCATCTTTGACAATGGTGATTATGTGGATACAAAGTGTCTAATAAAGTCAACTACCTAGTTGATCGATATATCCCCAACGGTTTAACGCGGACATACGCATTAATTTCTCATGCAACTTTAGTTAATTTAAATCTATACTTGTACCACGAGCTTTTAAAATTGTTCAAAGTAACACTATATATAGTGTCGTGCATGAAAATATACAATCATAAACTGATTTAGTAATATGGGGTTTTCACAAAAATGGGTTTGCATGGTTCTTCTTTTGATCGCCGTTGCATCTCAATTGAGTGTAATGTCTTTTGGAGATGAAAGCATTGAGACAGCTAGATGGGGTGGTCGGAGAGGTGGAGGTTTTGGTGGTGGTGGTGGGTTTGGAGGTGGTGGCGGTGGAGGTTTAAGGGGAGGAGCCGGAAAAGGTGGTGGGTTTGGAGCAGGAGGAGGAGTCGGTGGTGGTGCTGGAGGTGGTGGCGGCATTGGTGGAGGTGGTGGTGGAGGAAGTGGGGGAGGTGGGGGTTTAGGGGGTGGTTCAGGAAAAGGTGGTGGATTTGGTGCTGGAGGAGGAGTTGGTGGTGGTGCTGGAGGTGGTGGTGGCATTGGTGGAGGAGGTGGTGGAGGAAGTGGAGGAGGTGGTGGTTTAGGCGGTGGTTCAGGCAAAGGTGGTGGATTTGGTACCGGAGGAGGAGTTGGTGGTGGTGCTGGAGGTGGTGGTGGCATTGGTGGAGGAGGTGGTGGAGGAAGTGGAGGAGGTGGTGGTTTAGGCGGTGGTTCAGGCAAAGGTGGTGGATTTGGAGCTGGAGGAGGAGTCGGTGGTGGTGCTGGAGGTGGTGGCGGCATTGGAGGAGGTGGTGGTGGAGGAAGTGGAGGAGGTGGTGGTTTAGGTGGTGGTTCAGGAAAAGGTGGTGGATTTGGAGCTGGAGGAGGAGTTGGTGGTGGTGCTGGAGGTGGAGGCGGCATTGGTGGAGGAGGCGGTGGAGGAAGTGGAGGAGGTGGTGGTTTAGGAGGTGGTTTAGGAAAAGGTGGTGGATTTGGAGCTGGAGGAGGAGTTGGTGGTGGTGCTGGAGGAGTTGGTGTAGGAGGAGGTGGTGGTGGTGGAAGTGGTGGTGGAGGCGGTATCGGAGGAGGTTCTGGAAGTGGTGGTGGTTTTGGTGCTGGAGGAGGAGTGGGTGGTGGTGCCGGAGGTATTGGTGTAGGAGGTGGTGGAGGTGGAGGAAGTGGTGGAGGTGGTGGTATAGGGGGAGGTTCAGGAAGTGGTGGAGGGTTTGGAGCCGGAGGAGGAGTAGGTGGTGGAGCTGGAGGTCTTGGTGGAGGAGGTGGTGGTGGAGGAGGAGGCGGTGGTGGTGGCGGGGGAGGTGCTGGCCATGGTGGTGGTTTTGGTGGTGGTGTTGGCGGTGGAGTTGGCGGAGGCTTTTAAATTTAAATTTTCGAGGTTGGAAAAAATTTATTTTCTAATTGTGTGTTTATCTATTAAAGTATCAGACTGTATCAAATACACGGTTTGATAATAAATATTCACATCACTATATGCATGACCAAGTAAGTTTTGTGTTCATTTTACACACTTATATAAAAAAATTGTGATAATGTTTGTGATGTTACAAAATTTTTATTATATTGAACCAGGGTTACATATGTTTTATTGATCATTTTAAATCAACCACATTCATTTTTGTCAGAGCCAAAGTACTCTAATATCTTATATTTCTTTTATCACATTCAATGTATACCTAGAATAGAATAAATAAATAAATAAATAATAAAAATAAAAATCATGGGTACTGAGAACAAAAGCATTATAAATAAATATAGTAATATGCTACTCATTTCGTCTTAAAATAATAGTTAAGATATTTTAAAATGTCTTAGAAAATTAAGTGTCCGGTTTATATTTCAAACAATGAATAAAGACTTTAGTATGTAAAGAACACAATTAAATACAACTCTCATCTTACCGTATTATTTACTACCACTTTTTATCTCTTACATTAGCTAATTTTACCAACAAAAAAGGCAACAATTTGGATAACACATAAGAAATATATATCTTAACTCGAAAATGACATAGCCATAACTCTTGATTAAGACAAGCAACTTTTTCCCCAACATCACATAACCAAAAACGATGTGATAGCTAGGCCTCACATGGCTCATTACATGACTATGACCCAGTGTTTTGTGTTATATCGATCAATCTTTTGGTTTTAAACGACTCTTAATACTGAGTCAAAATAAGTTTCCTAAGGGTAGCTCATATGCATTCAATCGAGTTGACATTTTGCACATGAATTAACTCACTAGTACTTTCTATTAAACTTTAACTTTTTGAACAAATAATAAATCAGTCTTTTAATGATTTGTCAACAATCATTCATACACAATTTGTGTAAAAAGGTAGATCTAGTTTCATAGTTGGTTGAAGCTAGTATCATTATCAACCAGTTCATGGTTTTGGCCTTTTTCTTATCGAAGGTTTTTTCCATTTTCCATTCCTTTACAATGGCAACGTGAATCATAAGATCACCTTAATCATAGCACCAACATTAAACTGCTTGTGATCCATCGATTCTACGTGTTTTAAAAATGATAGTAAAATAATTAACTACATTATCAATATTTTGAAGGGGAAATTCCTTCAAAATTCATCATACTTGCCACAAATATTATTTTCGTGTACTGAACAAATATTTTTCCTTACATGGATACTAAACTTTTATATTTTGGTCTTTTTGATATACTTCGTGATATTTTTGCCCCTCAAATTATTAAAAATCCAGGAGGAAAAATGTAATAAAGTTAATCAAAAAAACCAAAAAATGAAAATTCAGTACCCATACAAGGAAAAAAAATTGTTCAGTACATGAATGTAACATTTGTGGCAAGTATAGTACATTATTAATATGCATTTTGCCCTATTTTGAAGTATGGTGTAAATGTCGGTATACGACATAAGTATTAAAGAGAGTATAATACGTAGAATAGGTCTTGATACATGAATAAGACTTAAAAAAAGAAGGTTATAAGAAGAAGTCTTCTATGGGACATGTTAACATAAAAGCGAAAACAACATCGTCTTAAATGCCCATATCTATCCATATGATATTTCTCATATCCGCATCCAGTCCAATTATACCAATCTATTTTTACTTGCCATTATAATACACTAGTCGGATACCTGTGCACAACTGCGGCGAAAAATATAGTAATATGGTTAGTAAATGAATTGCTAGCCCAACTCTCCCCGCAATTCCTTACCTGCTTAGTGAATTCGTTTCACAATACTCCGAACGTATATGTGTTTGTTTGGGTTTTCCGTAGCTTTATCGTGACATCATTATTACCGTATATAGAAAGATCTTCGCAATCTCTTTCCCGTCAAACACTCTCCCAAAAGTATATGATTTTAATGAATCAAGATTGTATTATTGAAATAAAGGTTAAAGTTGTAAAATTTTGAATAAAAAACTATTAAAAATTTACAAAACAAAAAACTTGTAAAAATATATAAAAATGGATGTTGAATTAAAGAGCACAAAATATTAAAAGATATGGTGAAATTAAATAACAAAAAAAATAAATAGACAAAAAGATATTTCAATTTGAAAATAAAGGTGAATTTTAAGTTGGGAAGTGACACATGTCACCTTATTATTAGAGCTCCTTATTTTAATTTTTGGTTAGTAGTTAGGCTTGGAGTTAGTTGAGAAGTGACACATGTCACCTCATGATTTGAGCTTCTTATCTTAATTTTTGGTTAGGAGTTAGGCTTGGTTTATCCATGCATTATATAGTAGTATAGAAGTATAGATATAGAAAGTATAGATAATGTACATCACGAACAGTGTTTTCTTGCTAAACCATACGTAAAGAATTCAGGAATAATACACATTTAGTTTACATAAATACTCACTAAGGTTACAAAATTGTGGATCATACGCAAATTGGCACTTCAAACGAGTCAATCGGGTTAATTATTGGTCAAGCTAACATGTACATGTTTGTCAATCTCTGTGATATAATGCGTTACATGATGGTCAGATGGTTATTAAGGGATCTAACAAGATGCTAGAAACAAAATAGAAGATTACGTACAATGTATTCTTGTATGATCGATATACCTAACACTTACGTGATACTATTCATATTTGTACACTAAATAGAAGTATGTTACTGGCATCATATATATAAAAGTATTGGCTGAGTTAAAATGAACAAAGGGTATGTGGAAAATTTTACAAAGTTGTACGTGTGAGGAAGTACAGTACTGTGCATGGTTGAGTTAAAATGCTTTTTTTGACAATTGGCTCATCCCCACAAGCTAGTTGGCTTATATCCCCAACGGCTCAACGCGTTCACATGCAATAAATTAACCCTAAAACAGCAGCATTCATTGCTATTAATAGTATAGTAGTTGTATGATCCAATTGCAAGTGGACCTGAGTCTACTACATGTCTATAAAATCTGAGTTCCTGTATCATTAGATATATCAAGTTCAGTTGAAGTTTAATCATATATTCCAATGGGGTTGTGTAAAAAATGGGGCTGTGCATTGCTTCTTATTGTCAGCATTGTGTTTCACATGAGTGTAGTTACTCATGGACAGGAATATTCCGAAAAATGGCGTGATGATGAGTGTCGCCATAACGGCAGACGATGTCGCCGATTTGGTCGCCGAGGTGGGCTTGGCGGTGGTGGTGGATTTGGAGGGGGTGGTGGTGGAGGGCTAGGTGGTGGTGGGGGACTTGGTGGGGGTGCTGGTGGAGGTGGTGGATTAGGAGGTGGACGTGGTGGCGGACTAGGTGGCGGAGGCGGTGGTGGGCTAGGTGGTGGAGGCGGTGGTGGGCTTGGTGGGGGGTCAGGTCAAGGTGGTGGGTTTGGAGCTGGAGGTGGAGTTGGTGGTGGTGCTGGAGGTGGAGGCGGTGGTGGGAGTGGTGGAGGTGGTGGTTTAGGAGGAGGTTCAGGTAAGGGTGGTGGATTTGGAGCGGGAGGAGGTGTTGGTGGTGGTGCTGGGGGTGGTGGCATTGGAGGTGGTGGCGGTGGAGGAAGTGGTGGTGGTGGTGGTTTAGGTGGAGGTTCTGGACAAGGTGGTGGCTTTGGAGCTGGAGGTGGAGTCGGTGGAGGTGCCGGAGGTGGTGGCATCGGTGGTGGTGGGGGAGGAGGAAGCGGTGGAGGTGGTGGTTTGGGAGGAGGTTCTGGTAAAGGTGGTGGGTTTGGAGCTGGAGGTGGTGTCGGTGGCGGTGCAGGAGGTGGCGGCATTGGGGGTGGTGGTGGAGGAGGAAGTGGTGGTGGTGGTGGTTTAGGTGGAGGATCAGGAAGTGGTGGTGGTTTTGGAGCTGGAGGTGGAGTTGGTGGTGGTGGTGCAGGAGGTGTAGGTGTCGGCGGTGGTGGCGGTGGAGGTAGTGGTGGAGGTGGAGGTCTGGGAGGAGGTTCAGGAAGTGGTGGTGGTTTTGGAGCCGGTGGAGGTGTTGGTGGTGGTGCAGGAGGTGTTGGTGTTGGTGGTGGTGGTGGTGGAGGTAGCGGCGGAGGCGGTGGTTTAGGAGGAGGTGCAGGTCATGGAGGAGGGTTTGGAGCTGGTGGTGGTGTAGGTGGAGGAAGTGCTGGAGGCCTAGGAGGAGGCGGTGGAGCTGGTGGTGGAGGTGGTGGCGGCCTAGGAGGTGGCTCCGGACTTGGTGGTGGATTAGGAAGTGGTGGTGGAGGAGGCCTGGGAGGTGGTGGTGGACTTGGTGGTGGTCATGGCATCGGTGGAGGTGTGGGAGTAGGGGTGGGTGTGGGTGTCGGAGTAGGAGTGGGCGGCGGTGGTGGTGTTGGAACTGGTAGTGGATTCGGTGGTGGTGGCAAATAGAAAGGTCTACTATTTATTTAATGGTGCAAAATTGCAACGTTTGCATGGATTATATTGTGTTGTATGTAACTTCTAAATTGTCCAATGCATGGATAACGTCGCTTTGTGTTGTCATTTAAGACTCAGTTGAGTTGTTGTATAATTCGAAAACTCGAAAAGTGTATCATGAAAAACAAAGTTTTTCATTTTATCCGTAGTGAAGTTTTGTGTCATATTTATGTAAAATGAAAATGTTTTAAATCTTAAACATATTTATAATTAAATGTATTTGAATTATGTAATATAGTTATAAAGTTATACTCCCTCCGTCCCAAAATTATTGTCCCCCGACAAAAAACACACAGTTTAAGAAAAATGCATTTATTACATCTTTCTCTTTCTTACTTTTTAACAGAATGACAGTTTTACCCTTAAGTAATTATTAAGTTATTCATTAAAGTTTGTAATAATAATTTAATTCAAGGGCAATATGGTAAACTCGATCAAATTTTCCTATCTATATTTAGTAGTGGACAATTAAATTGGGACATCTAAAAATGGTAATATGGACAATAAAAATGGGACGGAGGGAGTAACAATTTCATGTATAATAAAGAGAGGTTTACAAATAAAAAGTTTTACAAATTAATAATACATTTTGATATGACGTATTTATAAACCTTTATTTTCTAGCTTATCAAACTAGGTGATACTGTAAAGAAGAACCAAACGAGTGTGAAAATGTTTTCGATATTTGAATGGCTTGTTTATATATTCATCATTTAACTTAGCTCTATTTTTCATGAAATTTATAAAAGTTTACATATAATCATGTATTTGTAATGGCCAGGATTTGATAGACTTTTAAACAAAATTATGACTCGTTTACAAAGAAGTATAATCATAGACCATGCGATAATGCAAAATATGTCACGCTTAAGAGGAGTACAATTATATACTCCATCACAATGCACGGCATATCCTGCTGGGATTATCAAATATCATTCTTATAAGGCTAAAAGTGTAACACATTTCATCGGTTGTGTAAAATATTTCACTAAACTTTTTACAAAAGTCAGCGATAATCATCTTTAACATCAATAAGTAAAAAAGTTGTGAAATGAATAGTGAAAAGGATACTAAAGTCTTTTCATTCGTATATATTCATCTATTTTTTTTGTCATTCATTTCGACATCCATTTCACCCATCCATATCCATATCTGCGGTTGAATCGGGTAAATGAATATACGTTGAATATCAACAAGTTCCTTCGCTAAAGAAAATACTACGCTTTAATTCATAGATTGTAAACATTGTTGTCATCAATACATGAGTCGTTTAAAAAAGCAAATTTCATACTCCGTAGTAAATTACTAGGCTAAACATCTCATATCAAATGGATCAGTAGCCATTCAATATCTCATTGGGTAAGAGCAGTCTATGCTAATGAAGCTTCAAGGATCTATGGCACGTTACTTATTTTTATACATGAAAAAGAATGCAATTTAGGACTCCATGGGTAGAACCATTTTTTTTACCTGATTCATGATATATTTCTCCTTCTGTGATCGATATAAAGTTATAAACTATTCACACTTACGGAGTAAATTGAATAACTACCAATAAATTACGTTCTGAGTTCACATATATATAAACTTACATTATCTAAAGTTCAACGGCAAAAGATAAATCACTCATGTGTACTCAGTAAACATTCAATTAGATGTTTGTAACCAAGAACGAACATGATAAGATCCCGGTGGCCGATGTAATTTGACCATCCATATTTATTATGACTTCCATGTAGCAGTTTGGCAGATGACTAATGACTATTCTTGAATGAGTGATACATTCACAAGTATGAAGTTTAATTAACATACACGCCAATAAAATACTACTTCCGTCCCTAAATAAATGTCCAGTTTGACTTTTCAGAGTCAAACTGGTTCAACATTGACCTTGATTATTTTTTTCGGTGTTATATAATATTTGATGAAAAATATACGAATATATTTAGTTTTAAGTATATTTTTCAATGGTATAATTTTTTATCATGTATTATATAACACACACAAAATATTTAAGGTCAAAGTTAAACCAATTTGACTTTGAAAAATCAAACTAGACATTTATTTAGGGAAAAATTGAGTATACTTTTATCGCATACGGTTCATTTAAACCTAAGGTTCATTCAATCAATATTGAATCAGAATATCATGTTACCACAAAACAATAAATTATGCTTAAAGCTACAAAAATGATCAAATCAATAGCAAAAGACCATAACTGAACTACTTTAATTTTTTATAAAGTAAATAGGATATATATAAGACCTCTACTTGAAGATTGTCCATGGTCTCATCGAAATCATAATAGCAAGAGATGCCTTTGGTACATTTGGTACATCTGTATCTCCAGATCCAATTTGCATATCATCTTGGTGTTGTTTTTGAATAGGGTTGTTGTGTGGATGATGTTTCCCCAATTGTCTTTTGTCTCTTCGCATTCTCCCCCTCATGATGATCGGAGTAGTCATGAGCATCATGGGGTCATTTGCGATGAACATTGGTCCAACATGTTTGTTGCAGTTGCAGTTGCAGTTGCAGTTGTAATCTTTAATTCAGCAAACTCTTCCCATGTGGGTGTTGCAACTCTTGGAATAGTAACACGACTGTTCAAACACCGGAATAGTTCTGGATCTGCCTCCTGTAACTCTGGTTGTTCTAGCATCCGTGCTAGCAACAATTTTTTCAGTTCAGCATAAGGTCAGAGTGAGTACATGACGGTTGTGATTTAGTAGGATGTGTTACATGTTGCACTTTTAATTGTATAAGTCTTGTAGGACATTTGTGATAACGCAAAGCCAAAGGGCTGTTTGTGTTAGTTTAGATAGTTAGTAACCGAATAGCAGTTAAGTTAGTTAGTTAGTTAAATTGGTTAGTTAGTTATTCGGTTATGTGGCAGTTATGTCGGTTACAAACCGAATGGATGTATTGTTTGGGTCATACCCATTCGAACAGGCACAAGGAAAGGGACACACCCTTTCGTACTCTATAAATAAGAGTCATATGTAAACGTTTTTTAGTGTGCCTCATAGAACAATGTAACCACTGTTATATTGATATAAATGAATCATTCTTGTCAATCTTGCTTGTTGAATCAATCTTGGAATATAATTAGAAACCTGTAAACATTGGTATCAGAGCCAAAGGTTGCAAGATTACAAGTTGTGATTCAAGTTTTGATCAAGAAGATTAAAAAACTTAGAAGGGAAGAGACACCAAGGATGTTGGGGAAGATAGTGCACGATCAGAACCAACGGAAGTTGCAAACTAGCAACAGACTTCAATCCACTCTTGAAGAAGAGAAATACATGATCGATTGAAGGAAACTTTTGTGGATAACTGCAAGTTTTGATAAGTTTTAATAGCCGACACAAAAGGAAGCAAACGTTGACACCAAACGTATTGGTGGGAGAAAACTTTGTTAAGGACTGCTCTTGAACGTGACAACAAAACAAGAGAGAAGAACAATTGTTACAAGACCTTTGTTGGTGACTTATATTACGCGACAACAAAGAAGAAAGGAGACCCTCTGTTGCTGTTTTTAACGCGACAAGTAGGAAGAAAGACATCTAGGAGAAAGAAGACCCACGTTTGCTACTTAACGCAACACGTTGGAAGAGAAAGAAGTTGCTTGGGAATAAAAAGGAAGGTATACCAAGAAAAAAAGCAATCTAGGATTGTTTTGGAGAAACGCTAGCAATACAAGAACAACAACAACGAAAAAACAACTTGATCACTTGTTTTGGAAGAAATACCGTAGGGTATTTTTAGAGAATTGTTGGGATATGGTGTGGAACAAAAGAAGACAAAGAAAAGGGTATTGTGGTACGCGTTTAGAAAGATACAAGCAACAAAGACAACAAGGAAATAAGCAAATCGCTTTTCCTTGTTTGAAAGACATATTACCGTAGTAGTATTAGTGAAGAAAACAAACAAACCGTTTGTTTTGGATTAAGTACCGAAAGGTATTTGGATATTTTGTGATTACGAAGACTTGGAAATCCAAGAAAAAACAACAAACTTGTTGTTTTACTGAGAAACATTTGAGTGTTTTGAAAGAAAGCCGAAAACAAAAAAGGATCTAGGGCACGTTTTGGGTTCAAGTCGACACAAAAGAAAGAGAAAGACAATGTGGCAAGGGTGGTATAGCAACAAGAAGTTCGTTGGTTTATTGAAGAGAAGGAGACAATTCGACAACTTCAAAAGGAGAACGAGAGTTTTCTTTACGAATTGGTATAGTGACAAGAAGTAAACAACGAAAAACAACAACACGTTGATGAGACAGGATGAAGGAAAGAAAGACACACGGAGAAGAGCATGGAGACCCGAAGAACAAGACTTAAACAATTAGGGGGAAATGTTGCACTTTTAATTGTATAAGTCTTGTAGGACATTTGTAATAACTCAAAGCCAAAGGGCTGTTTGTGTTCGTTTAGATAGTTAGTAATCGAATAGCGGTTAAGTTAGTTAGTTAGTTAGTTATTCGGTTATGTGGTAGTTATGTTGGTTACAAACCGAATGGATGTGTTGTTTGGGTCATACCCATTCGAACAGGCACAAGGAAAGGGACGCACCCTTTTGTACTCTATAAATAGGAATATTCATATGTAAATGGTTTTTAGTGTGTCTCATAGAACAATGTAACCATTGTTATATTGATATAAATGAATCATTCTTTTCAATCTTGCTTGATGAATCGATCCTGGAATATCATTAGAAACCTGTAAACATATTAGATGTGGTTGTTATAGATTGATGTTGTGTGTTTTGATTAGTTTGAACAATTTAGAGTCGCTTAGGTGATGACTGTGGGGATGGTGAATCATATGTTTCTGCCAGATTAAGTTATGCATTGGAGTCGTTCAGATTGAGTAGTGAATTGGAGAGCTGTAATGTTGTTGGTGATGGAGGTGTAATATCTTCATCATGTTCAGTTATCGTTGTGAGAGGTAGTAGTACAGTTGTTTGTGGAGGAGATGGTGGTGTCGAATCTAACCTAGTACTAGAACCTCCTTGTTGCTCCAATGACCTAGCACTAGAACTTCAATCCTTATTAGTTTCATTCGCTTGCCTCACTTTATACTTTTTCCTAGTCCTTGTGTTGCTAATATTCTTATGCATTCCCTAGGTACAATCAACCGGTTGTTGTTGGTAGATAGAAACGTCTACTCCTCTATCTGCCGTGTCATACTTCTTAAACTCGTTCGTCTCCTTAACTGCAGGAGTCAAGAGCCCTTCTGAAATTCACATTCCGGGTTTCTTTGTGCTTTTGCCATCAATTTTACTCTCTGTAGAGTTTCATCATCGGCTTCAGAATGTTGTGGCTCATTAACTCGTTTTGAAATGTTGTCATACTGATACATCAAGTGGTAAATGATCAGCTTGGTGTATCGGACGAAGGGAATCATGTCAGCTTTCTTGTTCCACCGATGTTTGGCATGGTAAAGTAGATAATCCCATACTAGCTTTGCATAATCAATGTGTTTCATATTGACCACTCCCCAAAGTATTTGAAGAGTGAGTAGTCGTGCCGATTCTAATCCTGTTTCTTTCCCTGCTGTCCAAAGGTTAAAAATTGTCAGTAGTTTTAGCCATGGTTGGGGTACGTACTTTCTTCTGAAGTGTGAGATCATTTTGAATGCAGTTTCACGCTCGTTATACCCGAGATCTTGCATGAATTTGATTATGCCCTTGAGTTTAGGAACTGGCACAAAGTCTTGATTAGTGTTGTCAATCCTTTGTGGTACACACAGCACGGTGCGAAAGAGTTCAAGATTGACTTCAATATCCTGTTGATCAATCGTGCAACTCAAGGTTTTTCTTGATTTGTTAAGTTTAAGCATATGCCAGAATTAGTGAATGTAGATATGTGGGACAGTTGCAGTTGAGGATGGGATGATGTTTAAGGATTTCAACAATAACTTGGCACTTTGCATGACATGGGAGATTCGCTACATCAGCACGTGAGTTTGTCTTTCCAGTGACAACCTGGGTCTCCATTGGAATGAGTTCCTCAGCATTGAGTGCACGTTGTGCTTGTTCTTGTGGTTGTGCTTGTTCTTGTGAATGTGACATGGTGAATTATGAGATGAAATAACAAGTGAGTTAGTATCATTATATACAAAGAAATTTTACTTTTCACTCTGTCTGTTTTTGTATGGTCTTGCAATTCTTTTACGAGCATATTTTTCATCTCTTTCTTTTCATGTACACTGTACTTGCTTTTCCTTACCACTGGTACAAAAAGTGCTATTGTTCACGCCAAAAATGTGTGACGATATGCATATAGTCACACACGTTTTTTCGTTGTGTGTCACCAAAGGTCCCGCCACCGTAGGTGGCATATGGTCACATTGTTGAGTTCGTGACCTTTTCCATTGAAAAAGAGTGACCAAAACCCCGAATATGTGTGAAAAATTAGGCACCAGTTTTGCTGGATTAGTCATTATCAGTGACCGTAAACAATTTATAATCACACGAATGTTTTTTTAGAGTAACTATTGTTCGTCCTTTGTCCACATAAATATATAATATATGTGACATTTGAGATGATTTATTCAAGTAAATGTGTATTATGTGTGATTATTTCCCGTCCTGTGGCCACATGAATATATAATAAATGTGACGTTTGTGATGATTTAGTCACAAAATATGTATTGTTTTTTTTGAGTTAGTCACATACAATTTTAAAGAAAAGTGGCCAAACATGTTAATAAGTGTGACCATATGTTATTTAAAGTGAAGAAATGTATATTTTGTATGACTATTGATCATCCAATTGCTATTTTTTTTGTCCTTTTGTAATATTTAGTTACATAATAAATTAAGCAAACAGTGACCAAACGTGTTAATAAGTGTGACTGTATGCATCTTTTAGTCACATTTAAAAAATCAATATATATATAAAAAAAAATTCAAATACAATAAAACTGGAGTGTATATAACTCAACAGTTCTAACTTATAACTAGCAGTTGTAACTAATACAGTAGCAGTATTAACTTCAAGCAGTCTTAATCTATGAGTAGTAGTAACTTTTGTACATAGTAGGGTATCTCCAAACAATAATCTGGTTTTGAGAATATCCATGGGTGCTCACGAGTTCATTCACATTCTTTGACCATACAAGATTGCATACCTACCATTGTAACAGAGTAAAATTCCTGTCAAGAAGTACGAAAACAAATAGAAATGAGCATATGTTATCCGGATTCAATTGTTGTTTGCAGCACAGTTAAAATGGCTACAACAAAGAGTTACCATCTTAACTTATCACAAAAAGTTACCAAATATTGATTTATTAACTACATTGTAAAGACAAATGTTGATGCAGATACTAAACCAAAAAGATCAACACTGTGAGAGAATTTTAAGTTTTCTTTCTAAATCAGATAATCTTTCATCAATATATTTTCGTGCTACTGTTCTAATAGTTCTTGACTAGTTTTAAGTTCTCATTTCATTTCATAATCATATTTCATCTATTACCTACCAGTATAATATACAATGGTCAACATTAACTATGCTTATGTTAGATGAAGAGGACCAATAAGGGGTATGAGATATATTATACAGGCCTAAACTTCTAATACATAAGGTTTCATGATCAAAAATTAACATGAGGTTACCAGTTTTGAGAATACTTCAAAAAACCACTATCTGTAAAGCAACATTATGTACGGTGGCAGCAATAATCATACTTGGATCCTTGGTATTATTAAGAATTAAGTAAAAGCCATAGAACAAAATTTTACCTTCCCTGCGAGTGTCCACACAGCTTGTGGCCAAGCAAAAGTCTCTGAATAATAGTATCCTTGTCCCCTAATTTACAACTCATATAAATTTGACAAGGATAAACTAATAAGACCAGCCCAATATTCTTAAACATTACAATATGCGATATTGTTTTGCCAACGTGGTAGGTATAGATCAAACTTACAATATTCAATGTCGTCGGAACACAAAAACCACTTGTATATCAGCATGGTTTATAATATACTTGACAGCATCAGGACCTGCAAACAGATCAACCGGAGCCTATTTATAAAATAAAGAGCTATGTACACCAAATGGAAGATTTAGGAAAGCACACTTACATACCAAGAGTGTCATATAAAGGAACAGAAACATATGAATATGATGAACACGCATGATCCAAAACCAGCCAATCTGGTCTGTTTATAAAATAAAGTCCAATGCATGCTCCCTGATCCAAAATAAGAATCCAAATGATGTGGGTGTTAGAGCATGAACTTAAGAAGTGGATTGTGCAAGCAACTTACCTGAGAAACTGCATAAGAAAGTTACTAACTTTGATCCGATATCATTTCGGGTAACCAACATTGACCCCCCTATAAAACCCCTTAAAAATTCAACATATGATATTTTATTAAAAAGTCTAGGAGTTTTACGGGTGAAAACAAAGTTAGTTACCTGAAATAAAATTTGGACAAAAGGTATCAGTATAGGAAATTATTCTTTTAAGAAACCCAGGAAACTGTACTACTCACTTTTGATATTCCATGATGCTGCAGACTAGATCCTATGGCAGTTCGAGCAGTGGATGTCTCTCCATATGTCATCCATTTGTACCTCCAGGCACAAATCAGACATGTTAATTAGTCACTTTACCCATCATAGAATGATATTATGACGGGTTGGGTAATGTCTCACTTTACCCATCATAGAATGATACTCTGACCAGCTATTACTACTGAAACATTAAGTTCTGTAAATTTGCTTCCTTTTTTTCCTTCTATATTAGGCCCCCTCCTTGTAAGACAACCATCAAACACACCTTGTTCTCTTAAGTAATTGATGCGTTTCATCGTCATCTTTCTTTGCTGCTCCATTGACTGATTAAAATCTGGTGAAACAAACGCTTTCCCGCCCGTTTCCTTACGGCAAAACAAGTCACTGAAACATGTTGACAGATGACTAAAAAGGTCTTCCAAGACCCAAAAAATGAAAAGAATAAAAGATCTCAAAGTTGATTACCCTCTCAGGAACTTGCTGCACTTGTTGTGGGTTCCAACATCCAGACATAAAACTTGTTGCGCTTCGGTTGTGTCCAAAAAGTGTAACCCACCTGCATAAAGATCAAAAAACAATCCAAAAGATTAAATTTTGATGACTAACCTAATAAACCACAAACCAAATTCTTTGAGGACTTTCATCAAACACGTGGTAGGCACTAATACATTAATACATGAGACATGAAAAAATAAACAAGACCTAATTCCAAAACTCCATATAACACAAAACACACAATAATATTATTATACAAACAAATAATACCTTTTGAGCCCATCTCCTTGTCAACTTTCGCATCAAAGTCAGATACAAAGGCCTCAGAACTCCGCACGTTTCCTGTTACAAAAGAAAATAACGATTCTCATTATCTTATAAAAGTATCATATATGAAGTCCTTTTTTCTTGCTTGATATAAAATTGCAACAGATATACAGATTCGAATCTCATGAATCCTAATTTCAAAAGTCAACCAAACATGAAATTGACTCATGAACACCACGAATTGATGATTAAATTGAACATATAACACATTAAAGTACCTGATTCATGGAAATGTGGACCTGAAATCGGGACTGGAACTGGCTAATCGCGAGGGTCTGTGGTTGATAAAGATGAAATTGACTTGTGTTGAGAGGTAACTAGCAAAGGGAAACCAATGATGGTTTGTGGTTGGCGGCAGAGAAGAGAGAAAGAGGATGAGATAAGTGTGGGTTGTGGGTTATGTTACATAGATAATTATTAGATAACTATGGGAGATTGGAGGGGCAATGAAAATATAAATTTAATTTTGGGGAAAAAAGTGGGCGGGAGTAGTGAAAATATTTGTGGGAGATATCAAAATTTGAGAAATGTTATAAAACATTTTAACTATAAAAGCAAAAGTGTGACCATATATAACATTTGGTCACACTATTCAAGTGTGTGACATATATTTGTCACTTTTAAATGCATATCGTGACTAATGCTTCAAACTTACTTTTCAGTTGTCACACATTTCATTCATATGTGACTAAATTTTCAACAAAAACTAGCAGTCACATTTAAATAATGTGTGACAAACTTGAGTATATAATTTAGCCACATACACAATTACTTCATGTGACCATATATGGATTTTGGTCACACTATTCAATTGTGTGACATATATTTGTCACATATGTATATATATAGTGTGACTAATGTTTCAAACTTATTTGTATCCGTCACACGTCCTAAATTATAAGTGACTAAATAATCAAAACAAATTTTACCAAATACCTCTGGTCACGAAAATATTCAAATGTATGGATGTAGCCTCAGATGTAATTCCGAAATGGTCACACAAGTCGGATCAAGTGTGGATGTTTATTTTATTCTGGTACATTTAATCAAATAAAAAAGTTACTGTGTGGTGATGAGTGTCTAAATACTCATCATTTTATACTAATCTGAGCTGCCAAAACATCCAAAAACACTCAAATATGCATCATAATACTTAAAATATCTTAGAAGTGTGTTTTATATGTTTCAAATGCAAAATAATCAAAAACAAATAAAAACGTACAAAGTTTGCATAATTGGCAGTTTCAGTCCCTCAAGTTTCAAAAGTTGTCAAAACTAGTCCCTGGTTATTCTAAAAACATGAAAAAGTCACCAAATGTCCTTTTTGAATCACAAATTACATGTTTATTCCTTTGGTGTAAAGTTTCACAAAAATACAAGTTTAGTCCCTGAACTTTCAAGAATTGTCAGAAATGGTCCCTGGGAAAATAATTTTGAAGAAAAGTCAACAACAGCCCCCCAGGAATCATGAAATGACAAATTTTACCCTTGAAGTTCAAAATTGCAAAAATGGCAAAACAGGTCCCTCAAGTTTCAAACTTGACAGTTTTAGTCCCCGGGTGTTCAAAATGGGAAAATTATCATTAAGGGTCCTTGGGAATTCACAAAGTATCATAATTAGTCCATGGATGAAAAGTTTGAATAAATTACATGTTTAGTCCCTGGAGTTTCAGTTTTGGCAAAACTGGTCCCTAGAAATTCAAAACATGGAAAATATCAGAAGAGGTCTTTGTACTATTCATAATTGACAAAATACATCCTTTTGATAAACTTGGAAAAATTACAAAATCAGTCCTTGAAAATTCAGACTTTACAATATTAGTCCTTGAAATATATTACAAACCTTATGGACTCTTTTGTAATAAAACCAAGTCCAAAATCCAATTCCAAAATCCAAACACAAATCCTGGTCCAAAATAATTACCCAAGCCCAACCCTCAAGCCCAAAATACCCTTTATAATAAAACGGGGTCCTTTGACCCGCGTTGACCCTGCCTTCTTCCACCTCCCAACTCCACCTCACTGCAACACTTCCACACTCCACCTCCACCTCAACCACTTGCACCCTTAACCTCCACCTCATACCTCCCTGTCACCCCCTCAACCAAACCCCTCCCCCTGGTTTTGCACCAGGGGATGCCACGTATCACACCTACAAACCTCCACCACCCCTACAACTGCAACCTAACACCACCACCATCCTTAGCTCACCCCTACACTCCAACTTGTCCCCTACACTCACACAACATCCCAAAGTGCATTTAATGCATTGAAACTGATCCAAGCAACCTCCCAATTTCCAAATTGATTTTCTCGCCAAATCCAACAAATGGCCAGGATCAATTCAAAGTCATCAAGTGGTAGTGGGAAAGCTTATGTGGGACCCACAAGACCTTTTGGGATGCTATATATGGAAGAAGAAGCAGAAGAGACCAGGGAGTTAGTTAATTTAAGTTTAGTTTTAGTTTAGAAAAATCGTAATTAGTGTAAACTCCAATCTAGTTGTAATCTTTGATTTTCAAAGCTTGTATCATGTTATCTTAATGTAATTTGTACTTTATCCAATTTCAATTTCAAGTTTCAGTTCAATCTTCAGTTTATGCAAATTTTCATTCAAAATCTCAAGTTTATTTAAAAGTTGTTATTAGTGGATGATAAGGACTTTTAAGCTCACATAAGCTCCTGACAAAAGCTTATCAAGCTTTTAGAAACTGTAAAACCCAGTGTAGTATTATCATTAAAAAATTCAAGAAAATTCAAAGAAAATAGAAAATAAATTAAAAATCAATAGTGAAGATGAAGGAAGCAATGGAGCAGGTTTATTCTGGATTGCCTTGGTATTAGAAACCTTGTGGAAGGTTTATAGGGTTGTAACTGGTCCTGTTCTTCAGTTCTTGACTTGGAATCAATTTGTGGACCTATCAACTGCACACGCTTGATTGGTTGGTTTGGGAGGAGTCAAATTTTGGCGCCGCTGCCGGGGAGGTTGTGCGCGTATTTTAAACGGTTTTACATATCAGTGATTCTGGATACACGCTCATTGTATATTTATCCATCCCTTGTTCATATTTTCTTATTATAAAAACATAAATGTTCCCGAAAACTTTTTAAAATTAGTTTTCAACGAACACAAAAACACAAAAAGATTTTCTTTCTTATAAAATGTTTATCAAAAATCCCAAAAATATCCATCCTTACCCTCTTACCTTTTTGATTCTACATTTCTTACCCTCCAAAACCCTTTGATTCTTTCTATGTCTTATCCTCACCATCTTGATTGTCAATGGTGTGGAGGTCCTTATAATGGTGGTAATTGTCCCAGTTGTAGCATGGTAGAGTCAGGAAACGGGTCTGTCTATAACCAGAATCCCTATTCCTACCATGACACAACTGATTCATTCCATCAGCTTCCACACCATGTGACTCAACAGTTTTACTGTTGTGAGTACTGTGGTGGTTCACACTACAGTTCTGATTGTCAATCAGGAAACACACTTGTCTATGAGCAGTTTCCTAATAACAATTATGACTCACAGCCACATCAGTTCAACTGTTGTGAGTACTGTGGAGGTCTACAATTTAGCTTTAATTGTCAAACAAGGATCAATTTCCCTGTAACAATTACGACTATCCGTTTCAAGACCCACCTCCACAGTGCCAAATGATTCAAGCAACTCCTCATATCCATCAAGACCCTTATATAGAGGTTCTTGAGAAACTCAAAGATCTTAAGGAGGAGTTGGCTAATATTTCGCTTCACCATGATCCAAGTTCTTCTTGTGTATATTGTGGGGGTCCTCATAATAATGATCAATGTCAACCTTCCGGTTTTGACACATCCACACCCCCACAATTTCCACTCATTCAAAATTCTCGTGATAAATCTATCTCAGAATTACTTGCTGAAGAACGAGATTCTGGAAAAAGCATGGAAGAATTACTTGCTGAGCAAAGAGAAGCTAAAATACGTGCCAATCTTCGCACTGCTGCTCTATTTTATGATGACAGTGATGATGATGAAGATAACATTGTTATCCTTCAAAAAGATTCATCGGGTTCATCAGTTGTGATTCCTTCCATGGAAAATCAGGGAGATAAGAATACAGAGAAGTTACTAGCAAATGAACAAATGGAACTTGTAGAATCCATAACTGCTAGTCCTTCTCAACTCCCTCAGTCTGTTGTTATCACACCCGAAGTTCACACTCACTCTCTAAACATGGGGGATGAGCATCTTAGCACTGTTCCTAATAAGGAATCGGACGAATTAATAAAGTCTAGTGTTGAGATCCTTGTCCCAATCCCGAGAGAGTCACAGGGAACTTTTGATCAAGTGTGTGATATTCCTTCTATCCCTGATAATCCAAATGATCAAATGAAGAATGTCTCTGATTCCAGTGATGATTGTTTATCTTATGGAGACATTGAGTATGTTGATGCATCCCTTCCCCATTCTAATGTTGACTTTTTTCTCGAGGAGTTCACCGATGAACTCACTCACACCAGTCCACTTCCATCAGGAAGTAATAATCTCTTTGATTTCAAAGATGATCTGGAAGAAGTCGAAGCTTTCCTTACCCTAGATAGTTCAACTTCGTATGAAGTTGATGATAACTATCTTGATCCTGAGGGGGACATTCTTTTTCTAGAAAGTTTGTTAAACGAAGATCCATCTCCCCCTCTTCCACCCAAACAACTTCATAATAAGGAAATCAAATCAGTTGAGAAAACTGATAAATTTCCTGAGATCAAGCTTAAGGGCTTGCCTCCTCCACTTGAATATGCATTTCTTGAGGAGGAAGTTCTTATCTTAATTGCTATTCAGATCTCTCTTCTTTCCTTCACCTACCAGGTGATTTCTCCTCTTCTTCACTCCCTCGTGAATGAAGACACTATCTTTGACCCCGGCATTCTCATTTATAAATTTTGAGCCAGGGTCTGTGTATCTCATCGGTGTGGAACTTTCACGTGCTTCAAATGTTTATCCAAACATCTTGAATGAAAGTCCGATGGAGATTGTTTCTTCCACATCATGCTTCCCCAAGGAAAAATGAATTCGGGGTCGAGTCAAGCTAGCGACTCGGTAAACAAAAACAGTAGCATGCATACGGGGTTTTCACCCTAAGTGTGGGGGCGTTGCCCCTGCTGTTGTTACCATGTACATATAATAAATAAAATAAAGTGAAAAATGTTATTTCCACATTTAGCTTGTAATGTTACCCTTTTACGTTCAAAGAGTCGGCATAATAACCGGGACTTTGAATATTGAGGACAATATTCAATTCTAAGTGTGGGGGGAAATTCTAGCGAATTTGATCACATTTTACCATCTAGTACCCCCGTTTTTGGCAAAAATTAAATTTTTTTTTTCACTTGAGCTTCAAAATTTTTGTGGTAATCAGTCCGCCATGTCTAAACGACAAAAGGATTGGCTAATCCAGGAGCAAACGGCTCTTGGTAAAGATATCTCAAATCCGTTGATGGCTTGCAATTTGCCCAAAATTGTATGGTAAATTAACTCGCCATATCCCATAAAGCGAATGAGTTGGCTAGCCCGCAAGATTATGGCTTGTGGTAAAGGCCGTGGAAAATCCATAATTGGTAATCAGCTCACCAAGATGTTGACTTAGTCCATCAAGAGTTGGCTAGTCCAGAAGCAAACGGCTTTTGGTAAAGACTAATCAAATCCGTTGACAGCTGGTGGTTTGCTCAAAATCACACGGTTATCAGGTGTACCACAGTTCTTACATCTGGCTACTCCAGAAGTGATGGCTTTTGGTAAAGAGTTTCAAATCCGTTAAGTTTTCCTCAAAAGATTGCTAGGGACTAGCAATGTTTTAGTGTGGGGGATTGATGAGTGTCTAAATACTCATCATTTTATACTAATCTGAGCTGCCAAAACATCCAAAAACACTCAAATATGCATCATAATACTTAAAATATCTTAGAAGTGTGTTTTATATGTTTCAAATGCAAGATAATAAAAAACAGATGGAAAACGTACAAAGTTTGCATAATTGGCAGTTTCAGTCCCTCAAGTTTCAAAAGTTGTCAAAACTAGTCCCTGGTTATTCTAAAAACATGAAAAAGTAACCAAAGGTCCTTTTTGAATCACAAATTACATGTTTAGTCCTTTGGTGTAAAGTTTCACAAAAATACAAGTTTAGTCCCTGAACTTTCAAAAATTGTCAGAAATGGTCCCTTGGAAAATAATTTTGAAGAAAAGTCAACAACTGCCCCCCAGGAATCATGAAATGACAAATTTTACCCTTGAAGTTCAAAATTGCAAAAATGGCAAAACAGGTCCCTCAAGTTTCAAACTTGACAGTTTTAGTCCCCGGGTGTTCAAAATGGGAAAATTATCATTAAGGGTCCTTGGGAATTCACAAAGTATCATAATTAGTCTCTGGATGAAAAGTTTGAAGAAATTACATGTTTAGTCCCTAGAGTTTCAGTTTTGGCAAAACTGGTCCCTGGAAATTCAAAACATGGAAAATATCAAAAGAGGTCTTTGTACTATTCATAATTGACAAAATACATCCTTTTGATAAACTTGGAAAAATTAAAAAATCAGTCCTTGAAAATTCAGACTTTACAATATTAGTCCTTGAAATATATTACAAACCTTATGGACTCTTTTGTAATAAAACCAAGTCCAAAATCCAATTCCAAAATCCAAACACAAATCCTGGTCCAAAATAATTACCCAAGCCCAACCCTCAAGCCCAAAATACCCTTTATAATAAAACGGGGTCCTTTGACCCGCGTTGACCCTGCCTTTTTCCACCTCCCAACTCCACCTCACTACAACACTTCCACACTCCACCTCCACCTCAACCACTTGCACCCTTAACCTCCACCTCATACCTCCCTGTCACCCCCTCAACCAAACCCCTCCCCTGGTTTTGCACCAGGGGATGCCACGTATCACACCTACAAACCTCCACCACCCCTACAACTGCAACCTGACACCACCACCATCCTTAGCTCACCACTACACTCCAACTTGTCCCCTACACTCACACAACACCCCAAAGTGCATTTAATGCATTGAAACTGATCCAAGTAACCTCCCAATTTCCAAATTGATTTTCCCGCCAAATCCAACAAATGGCCAGGATCAATTCAGAGTCATCAAGTGGTGGTGGGAAAGCTTATGTGGGACCCACAAGACCTTTTGGGATGCTATATATGGAAGAAGAAGCAGAAGAGACCAGGGAGTTAGTTAATTTAAGTTTAGTTTTAGTTTAGAAAAATCGTAATTAGTGTAAACTCCAATCTAGTTGTAATCTTTGATTTTCAAAGCTTGTATCATGTTATCTTAATGTAATTTGTACTTTATCCAATTTCAATTTCAAGTTTCAGTTCAATCTTCAGTTTATGCAAATTTTCATTCAAAATCTCAAGTTTATTTAAAAGTTGTTATTAGTGGATGATAAGGACTTTTAAGCTCACATAAGCTCCTGACAAAAGCTTATCAAGCTTTTAGAAACTGTAAAACCCAGTGTAGTATTATCATTAAAAAATTCAAGAAAATTCAAAGAAAATAGAAAATAAATTAAAAATCAATAGTGAAGATGAAGGAAGCAATGGAGCAGGTTTATTCTGGATTGCTTTGGGTTTTAGAGCTTAGTGGTAAGCTATAGGAAGGTTCTTGGTCCTTGGTTTACTAATCCTCAGCCTATGTCAGTTGTAAGCCTTTATATCCATTTTTACCATTTTACTGTTAGAGTACTTAATTAGCTTAGATCTTGGTAATTTTAGGTTCCTGTGTTATTTGTTAGTGATTTTGTAAAGTAAAATTGTTAGTTTGTGTATTAAAATTCATAGTTGCTAGTTATTTAATTTTCTCAGTCATAATAGTATATTTGTGATTCCTAGGTCTTAGTTGTTTAAAACTGTTTATTTATGCTCAATTGATCTTATAAAATCACAATATAGTGTTAGGATTCAGTTTCTTGCTCTAATTCATTGAGATGCAACACTAATCAAAGAATAGGCTTTGCTAAGGACTGTTTGGATCAAGCTGTTACTCTGAGTATTTGCATGTTATTGGTACTGATATTTGTTGCTTCATGTTAGTTTAGGTCTTTAGAACTCATTTTAGTCATAATACTTAGGTCTTATTAGTTAAATAGTCAAAATAGGTTTTAAACTTACTTGTTTTGTTAACTGCTAAGGATTTATGTTACATAATCATGTCATTAACTTCATAAGTTAGTAATTTAACTTATTTTCATGTAATGTTAGCTTAATTTAACATATATAATCTGTAGTGATCATTAGAAGTTCAATATAGTCAAACAAGTTCAAAACTCTTAAAAGTCAACTCCACCCTTATGCAGAAATCCAAAAGTAGTGAGATTTATTGTGATTTATTTGTTAAGTTTCAAGGCTTGTGCTTTTTACATGTTACAATCTCCCATCTGAACTTGTGAATCCAATCTTTAGTTTATTTTTGTGATTTTCTTTGTGGGTCCCACACACCTTCAAACACACTTGCAGGGGAGGTGAGTCCTCTGCTGCAGCAGCTACTCAGCTAAACCACCACCTTTGGTGGTGGTTTCTGACCACCACAGTGGGCCTCACAGCCATAACTTTGTTCCTTTCAACCCCCCCCCTGGTAGGCTACAAGCTTTGACCAATGGTTTGACCTAGGACTCAGTGGACCCCACATGAAATAAGCACTCAAGTCTGTCCCATTTTTCAGTTAGAAACAAGAAACCAAGTGCTTATTAACTTATTCCAAGGGCTTATCTGATCAAATCTAACTCAAACTTGTTCAAACAACTTATGTGAACCAGAATCATCCATAGTGGGTCCCACCTAAGCTCATTTGAGCTTATTTCCCTCTTTGGTCAACAAAAATCAACTGTGAAGCCAAAAAGCTTCCACAGTGCTTATTATTAAGTTCCAAAAAAGTTGTTTTTACAAAAGTTAGTTGTTTTTAGTTGTAAAATAGTTTTCCAAAAGAAAATTTCAGAAAAATCAAATTTAATAATAAGTGATAGTTTCTATTTAATATAATTTTAATTTTAATTTTCATTTTTAGATTTTTATTAAGTAATCTACATTTTTATATTTTTATTAATTTCCTTTTATGTTAAAGTAATTTTAATAATTTTCTCAGATTTTTATTTTGTCATTTAGTATTTATTAGATTTAATATTAGTTTTATTAATTATTAATTAATATTAAGTTTTAAATAGCATATTTAATTTTTATAAAGCAACACCTAGTTTTTATATTTTTTCTAGCTTGTAAATGTCATAAAATAATTTTAGGAATTTTTCCATAATTTTCTAAGTCATTTAGGTATTATTAGTAATTTAAATTAGTTTAAATAGTTTAATTAAGATAATTAGTTTTTAATTAATAGAAAATCCATAAAAAGACAAAAATATTTATTTTTAATTTTTATACTTTATTCAAGTTCATTTTAAGTTTTAGAAATTATTTTTGTAAGTTTTTAGTTTAATTTGTTGTGTTTATCATTTTTAGTTTTAATTAAATTAGGTTTAATTTACTTTTTAAATAGTTTTAATTAATTAAATAGGTATTTAAATATTAAAATAATCATTTTAATAATTTCATTTTCATTTTAACTTTTCTTTTAATTTTAAGTTTGTAAAAGTTTCATTTTCACCCCCTATAGTTTATTTTCCTTAAAACTCATCTTTTTCTCAGCACGCAATCGCGTCTGATTTTAATTTGGTTCACGTTTATACGTTTCTGTTTCCCGTAATTGTTAATATTGTTATTTCTAATCATTCCAGTAGTGTAAACAAATCCAAATATTTATCTGGTTACTTCCCATTCAATTCACCCGATCACAAACCCGTTTTTACACCATCCACATCTCGTCGGGACATAACGACCCAGGGAAACACTGTATTCCACGGAAGCATTGGTTGAAGCTGTTTGACTGTTATAGTTGACCATTCACAAGTGGTTGACCAATAATTATCTGACTGTTTCACACCAATCATGTGGCAGTTCGAAAAATAACATGTGTGACGTAATCCCAGTTTTGTACTAGTGTACCTATTTCGTATGCTCTTTTATTTTGACATACGATTTATCTCTCTTTCTGTTTTTGATTTCCTCGCCAAAAAGTTTTTGTAGGAATGACACTTTTCCAAAAGTCGTAAAGAGATATCTTTATTTTTAATTTATCTCATTGTCATGAGAAATCAAGAATCGTATTTCACACTTTTGAAATTATTTAGAGGAAAAGTATCATTTTGTCATTCTAACACATTTTACAACTTTTTTAATTTAGAGAAATCTTTGTAAGTCCTTTGGATGTTGAGAGCGTTTTGAAAAGATTAGCATAGATGATAGACTAAGCTCCTAAAAAATACACTTACGTGGCTGATCAAAGAATTCATCAACTCAAAAATTGAGGACACATCATTAATCAACTTAATGTCAATATCGTCTTTAAAGCTTGATAAGTAAAAATTTTCACAAGATAAGCTTTGAAATGGATTTTCAGTTAAAGCATATGCCAGTGAAAAACATGTTTGATATACCCGAATCTGAGGAGACTTCGATTAATACGGTTATATATGCATTTGTGAACTATGAAAATACCTTGAATTTGTCAACTTTTGAAAAACTTTTATTTGCGATATGTGATCAAAAGTTTTGGTTCTCAGTTCACGAAGACTGTTTTTTATCGAGAGTACAAAATACTCTTGTAGTGTATAAGCGAGAGATCTTTGAGGCTTGATATCTAAAACTAAGGGGGTGTTTCTTTTTTTTGTTAGCTAAGGGATGCGTGGGGCCTATGTGAGACCCACGGCTGTTAAATAGTCTTAATGGGAAGAGTCTCCATTATACCACTCACATGGGGATAGAGGCACTAGTGGAAAAATAGTGGGCTCCACATAAAAAAAACATTATTATATATATTTTGTGTGGACCCATTCCCTTAGCTAAGGGAAAAAGAAACACCCCCTAACACTCTGTTCCCGAGTTTCTTTTTAGAAAGAAAAGAAGAGAAGTGGAGAGGAAATTGAAAAATAATCATGTTCGCGAGATTTTTTTGAAGAGAAAAGAAGAGAAAAGAGAAGGAAATTATGCCAAATTCCCCCTCCTAATCTTCTTCCCAAATTGGGATGATTTGGAGAGAAGTGGAATTTTAAGCTTAATTTGGTACCATTTCTTCTCTCTTCTTTTCAACTTGGGAACACAACTAAAAATCAAAACTTTTTCATCTCCTCTTCTTTTCTCTCCTTTTTATCCCCTTCATTTCTCTTCTTTCCATTTTATACTCAGGAACAGAGTGTAAGTGTTGAGTAAACAGAGACTGTTATGGTTCAAGGGAGAGATACATGCGAGTCGTGTATAAGTGAGAAATATCTCAGTACCCTATTCTAAAATCTATCTATACTATCTTATGATGTATTTAGGACATCTATATTTAGAAGTCTTAAAATGTTTAAGACCAAAAACATTTCTTTAATAGGAAAGATACATGTACACCACTTTAATGCACATAATTTTCAGACTTAGAAGACAAGAAACATAATGTACACCACTTTAATGCACATATTAAAAAAAACCACATTAATGATATTTAATGTAGTCAATTAGTTAATTGATCAATAAATACAATTATTAAAACACCCCTTACATCACAAATATAAATTATCAAACATATTGTACAACCAAATTAAACACAATTCCTACATTAAACGTCACTAATACAAATAATAAAGTACATTATACAAATATTCAGGCCCGAACGGGCAACGGGCCTAATGGGCTTAAGCCCGAATGGGTGCGGGCCAAACAGGCTCGAACCCGAACGAGCACGGCCTAAACGAAATTCTTGATATCCGTAAATCTATTGTCAAAAAAAACATAATAAACTAAAATACATGATTCACCGGAAAATTTAATTTCAGGGTACCTGTCGCTGCAACGCGCTGGTACCTTGCTAGTTTCTATAAACCACTTTGAATCAACCAATCAGATCAAGTATATCAAAATAATTTTAGTTTAAAACTTTACTTAACATTTGTGTTTTTATGAAACTGGAATCTCGGTTGTTTTTGTAAATTACGAGTACAAAACTTTGGTGAATTTTTGGTGTTAAACGATCTCAATTGATTTTTAAAAAAGTCAAACTTGGTGGTCAACGGTCAATGGTTTCAGCTTTGACTGGTCAAGCCATACAACTAAGTAGGTAAAACCTATATTGGTAAAACCTAAGTTGGTAAAATGAGTTAACTCGACAAATGACCAAACTAGATAAAAATACTTGGTCAAATTTCATTTAAACCAAGAAATCTCAATAATCAGACTAAATTGATAAAGTAATCTCGATAAACAGACTTAGCCAAACTATCCGCATATCAATCTCGATAAAGCAATAGTAACACACAAAAATCGAAGCAAGTTATACACGAGCATTCTTATCCCTATAATCAGATATCACAAACAAAGTAGAAATCAAAATATTCATTTGAAAACGTACAGAAAATCGATTTCGCACACGAGGGATGTTATCGTTAATTACCAAATGTTAAAGGCATTGATACGACCCGGTTAGGTTGTATCGGGATAAGGCACCACTTCAAGCGTGTGCTGGCTCCGTCAGAAAATAGAAGAAAAGAACTATAGATTTGTTTATTAACTTTTGATTGATTATAATAAAGGATTACAAGTGTATTTATAAGAGTAAAACCCTAAGACCTAAATAGGCCATGGGCTCGGGCCCAGGCGTATCATTCCTCACTCCTTCAAAACCACCTTACCCTCAAGGTGTTGTCTTAAAACATTCTTAACTGACTTTCCTAAATAAATATGAAAACAGTGACACGTAAATAAAGATAGATTATATGACATAATTTTTATGCCATACGTTTGGACTTCTTCAGTCATTTGGGAGTCCGTCCTCCTGCAACATTGACGTATCCCGGGATCCCATAATCTTCTTTGAATTGCAGCCTTCGCCTTTTTCTTCTTTCGTATTCCTTTACCTTGGACATAACACAACACCATTCTTCTGCCTTCCGCTAACCATGCCATAACACTCTCGACTCCTTCAAAAATCACCTTGCCCTCAAGGTGATACGAAGAATAACACAACTTCGCCAATCTATTCAACTCATTCTTAAGTGTCGATATCACTCTATTCAACTCATCCTCGCCAATCTTAAGCACTTCGCCATCACCCACAACCTCTTCAACTCCAATATACTCATCAGCATTCAATGACTCTTCAGCTTTAGGTAAAACAAATTCACCCTCTAATAGTAGAATGACATCTATTTTCTTTTCAACGATGTGCTCTTTCTCTTCCTTTGCAATTATCTCAAAACGACCCTCGGTGATACGAGCTTTGAAGAAGTCTTCTCCCAAAGTTAAAGGAATGGACCTCAAAAATTCCCAAATATCTAGGCTCGCGAAGCGTGTTTCCGCCGCACGGGTCAATGAAAAAGCTTCGTTTAGAGTTTTGGGATTTGACTGTAAGAGTAAAGATTGTAGATCCAGTTTAAGTCCGGAGATATAAAACGATTTAAGTAAGTTTTCAGAGATCCCTGTTACTCGATTTATAAGTACCTCAAACTCACTCTGATATTCAGCCACGGTACCCATTTGCAAGAGCTTAGATAGTGCGTCCCGATCGCTGCTGCCCGATGCTATGAACAATATCTCGAAGAAGAAATTTTATTTATTTATTTATTTTTTTTTCTGATGAACAATAACTCATGAACAGTAGCCGTGAATAGTGATCGATGAACAGTACTCCGTGATGAATAGTGCTAATGAACAGTGCTCGATGAACAGTTTTTTTTTTTTTTTTTTTTTTTTTTTTAAGATTGGAACCCTAATCAAAAACCCTCTCAACGAGAGCTCTCAATGAAAGCACCAATTGATACGACCCGGTTAGGGTTGTATCGGGATAAGGCACCACTTCAAGCGTGTGCTGGCTCCGTCAGAAAATAGAAGAAAAGAACTAGAGATTTGTTTATTAACTTTTGATTGATTATAATAAAGGATTACAAGTGTATTTATAAGAGTAAAACCCTAAGACCTAAATAGGCCATGGGCTCGGGCCCAGGCGTATAATTGATACGACTCGGTTAGGGGTTGTATCGGGATAAGGCACCACTTTTAGCATGTGCGAGCTCCTTAAGAAATAGAAGAGAAGAACTAGAGAATTATTGATCTTAAAACTTGATTGATTGATAAACTAAAATATTAGAAAGAGTATTTATAAGACAAAGTAAAACCCTAATAGCTAAATGAGCATTGGGCTCGAGCCCAAGCGTATCATTCCTCACTCCTTCAAAATCACCTTGCCCTCAAGGTGTTGTCTTCAAAAGTTATCTTAATTCTGGGATTCCATAATCTTCTTTGAATTGCAGCCTCCATCGTTTTCTTCTTTCATCGGACATAACACAACACCCTTCTTCCATCTTTTGCTGACCCACGACTCTTCTCTCGATATACCCACTTCAAACAAACAACAAAACTCTCACCGGAAACATATCTACCCTCTAACATCTTAATCACAAACTCCTTGATTAAAAGCAAATTTATTTCATCCAAACGACCATCAAATTCACGACCACCCACAATAATCTCTTCCATACTTTTCTTATTTTCTGAAAATTCTTCAAACTTGCTATGAACTTCCTGTTGGAATTATGATATCATGACATTCATATAAAATAAACCAAACACATCAAGTGAGCATAGCGGAAGCAATTATAACAAGATCATATAACATGTAATTAATTAATCAATAATTAAATAGTAAACATACCTTTGTGATTCTAGCCCGAACAAGAATCAAATGCAATCTTCCAGAACAAGAACCCTAATTAGGGTTTATGTGGATTACAAGAATTACCCCTTACCTCTTTTGTAATTCAATCCAAGAATCAAACAATAGTATGTTTGATTCACGTTCTTGTACACACGTACTAATTCAAGAAAAAGTTTATGCAAGTAATTAAACACAAAACTTTGTAGATCAAGAAAATCGAAACCCTTATGAGTTTGTTTAGATGAATCGACTAAGACAAAGAGAGGAGAGAAAAACATCAAGATGTGTGTGTACAAGTTATGAGAAACAATGAATCTTGGGTTTGTATTTATACTAATGTTTACTTGGAGCTCAAGGCACAAAGGAGGTGTATCCCCCCTTATGGCCGATCGGTTGAGAACCCCCCCAAGGGGATTTCGGAACCTTCCCTTGTTTCCAAATATTCATTAGTATTATTTTCCTAATCTTTGTTAATAGGTTATTAGTCATTTATCATTAAATACTAATTACTATTACTAGTTTTGTGTTTATTAATAATTACTTATAACATTTATAAATAATTATTTCTTTTTCTCTTCATACGTATTGTGTGCAATCCCGTGATCTCGAGTTCGATCCTAACATACGACTACTAAAATAATGTCCATAATCTAACAGCTCCCACTTGGACATATTTTAATAGTGTAATCACATCGGTTAGCGTCTTGCAACACGCCGATGCCTCTAGTACGATCTCGAGTAAGGCTCCTGGAAAAACCTTTTAATGATTTCTCATTATTATTATCCTTTTGTTTCTAATACCATGTTAATAAGGATATGGATTAAAGTCATTCCTTAATTAACCATTCTGTTTCTCGTTGTTTGTGATTGATCAAGATTACCAAATCTTCTGAACATATTCAGGGGAGATCTTGGGTGTGGCCACACATACATCTTACCAACCCTACGAGGGGCCCAGCAGTATTAAACTCCAAAAAATAAATTTGAAGGAACAAATTCTATCTTGAATACAAGCAAAACCCACAAACTTTGTAACATTTCCGAAAACAACCCTTATGACTACCAGTTACGTATAGCGTTAAGTTGTTCCACAAAAATGTACTACATTCATGACACTTATCTTGCATCTCAAGTCTGAGGATAACTTCTCATGATTTACTTAATAACTAAATCCATAAAGTAACATCATGTAGTTGAGATAAGTCCTATATTCGGTATCATTGAATATCATCTGAAATGGCATGACTACGCATCAATATACTTTAAGTATATTATACCAACCTTCAGATTTGTCTTGATTTAATAATATTCCCATATTATTAATTGGCAACGGACAATTTCGAATAACCTTTATTCATGGATTTAAACATGTAAAAACAGGATACAATATATTATAAATTAAACATACCATGTATTTCAATTTATCATAATTGTTTAACATCCCTTATCCAAATACTAAATAGATCAATGCATGAAAAATCTTGTTGATGAATTATGTCTCAAGTAATGACATTCCTTCTTGTTGACAAAACATAAATCATCCAACTTTGATCTATTGAAATTTTAAGAATACTTATTTCAAGAATTCAACTATTGAAGTTCTTGTATGTGCATACTCAACTATTTTGACAATGCCATATAATATTTCATAAAATTTGTGACATCCTTAGCCACCAATTTATGATAATCAAACTTCCAAACATTTTAAAGTTTAAAGTATTCTTATTCTCTTAATGTATAATGCAACTTATGCTTTTAGTAAGCACAACTAGTACATATAGCAAAGAACGAAATCCTTACAATAACTAGTATTGAGTGTCATCTCAATTTCAATAACATCATTGCATGCAACAACAATATGTTATTAAAACTTCCCGCAAACCTTAATATCTGTTGTGTAATGTTTGATGCCCTTCAAACTTTCAAGTTTGTTAGCTATGACAATTTTCACAACAATTGAAAAATTGTTCATCTATAGAATTTGGAAGCTGTTCTAGATTTAGGATGTAATTCTATAATCAAACATATTCTTTATAGAATATTACACAAGTTATCTAATAACTTTTAATTAGATATTAATATTGTCAAATCATCTTGTAATCAAGCATGATACAACAAAACATGATGTACATGAAAAATCTTTGAGTCAGACTTAGATTTTATTCATGTCATACATATCTATTCAGACTTTCTAAATAATATATCATGTTATATTAGATTTATTTACCGCACATGCTTCAACTATAAACATTGATTCCAAGGTTGTATGTCTTATTTTCTAAATCTTTCAAGTAAAGTTTCATTCCATACTAAGACTTAACATTTAACTTATATGGAATGTTACTTTTATATGTTCCACAACATATATGATTTAAGAAATTAAACATAATACTCCCACTAGCTTTTAGGAATACTTAGAAATTATCTTATTTTAATTATAAATCAAAACATGAATTTAATAATTAAACATAAGAGTAATCTTCTAGATGCATGCATATATCCATCCATTGATTATTGCAATTTGTACACTTCCAAAGATTTATTTGAATTTATAAACTCCTTTTGATTACTTATCGTCCTCGCTCAAGTAATCACTCAAGAAAGAGTTTTGATATTCTATTGTCAATTTCATAAATGTGACAATCATAATCTTTATATATTAACGTGCTTAGAAAAGAATATTCAATCACAGTTAATTGCTTAAGTGTGATTAATAATCTTGTTATAAGACATGCATTAAATACGTGCACAATATTGTCCATATGATTTCTATACAAAGATTCAAACCTCAAGAGTTACCTAATCTTTGAAGAAACTCATCTTCATTTTCTAGTCTAACTATTAAGATAAACCAAGTTTCTAAAATTGATTATCTTTATGGACAGCATCTTAATCATTCATATCATATATACTTTACCCAATTTCATATTTGGTAATGTATCATAATGATTATCAGGTTTACAATAATCCTGTAAATCATAACCCTCAGCATATTAATCAAATATCTGAGATATATTGCTATTCTATGAATGATAATTCCATTATCTTGAGATTTAACATTTAAATGTCAACCTTTATTATCATGTTGAGATTTAACATTTAAATGTCAAACTTAATCATGATATTTACTAGTGTATTTTAGAAGATTATGTATCTTATAATTTTATCTTTTAAAGATCAAAACTCCCACTTGCTTTTAACAATTTAAAGACTATCTTTAAATTCTTAGCAAATAAAGCAACAATACAATGTTCTCTTTTGGGATATTATAAATACTTATTGACAGTTCCTGACTTTACTTTGTTAATAACCTCTTCGTAAGCAGTTAAACAAATTTAGAACTTTAATTTAAGACTTAATGTGATTCATCACATTCATCACATTCCATCATATGATAATGTCTTATTAATCTTCTATGTTGGAGTTTTATTAAATATGTCCAAGTCATACTCAACATTCTAACCTTGATAACTTTTGGAAGAAAAGAAGTCATAGTTATCTTTAATCAAATAATATAACAAGAGTTTGATTTACCTAACTGAACATACCATAAACATTTGATATTTCATTAGTATTAATATTGTAAGACAATTTAACAATATTAAAGATAACCATATTCCTTTTGACTTGTCTATTTACCAACTAATTCATTTTAATGGTATAATAATTTTCAAGCCTATTACATGCCTTATAACACAAGTACTTTTTACAAAGTTACTTCATGTCCATGTCTTTACAAGAAAAACATAAACTGTTATAATCCCACTATACGTTATAAGTCATTTAACAATTTAATAACTTCATGTATATGTCTTAATTAAAAGACACAACAAGATAACGTCTTACTTTATTATAAGTCTTGTAACAATTAAAAGACTTTATGTTTATATCTTTACAATAAAACATAAACATGTTTAACTAAAGTAATTATGAATACCATCTTTTGGTTTCAATAGTAATTTCAAGTTAATTTATTACTTCACAATAATGTAAATAACATTATTTCTTCATTTATTTATGTCATTCCAAGAACACATAAATATTCAGATTGAAGTAGCATTAGATTACTTAATTAATTTATGTCATTCCATGAATTCATAAATCTATAAATTAAAGTAGTCTTGATATCATATTGACACATGTTCTAATAGGTATCTAATTTAGAAACTGCAAATTCTCATAGTTCAATTACATCAGTTGATCTGCTAGTAATGAAAATATGAAATTCACCTTGTTGTTGCAATCTAGTTAAGCTCTCACATAACATAAATTGTAACACCAAGTGTTTCTTGAATTAGCCTAGTATAATTCATATCAGAACATTATTCTAATTTAGAAACTGCAAATTTTCATAGTTCAATTACATCAGTTGATCTGCTAGTAATGAAATATGAAATTCACCTTGTTGTTGCAATCTAGCTAAGCTCTCACATAACATAAATTGTAACACCAAGTGTTTCTAGAATTAATATTAGAACATTATTCTCTTACCTTGTAGTCAAGAGAATCCATTAAATCATATCTTTATGAGTTGTTTCTTGCACACATTAAAGATAACATTTCTCCCACTTGTGCATGGAACAACCTCATATAGTTGATAAACAACATGCCATGCATTTTTTTATGTGTTCAATATGATTGTGTCATAGATTTTAGCATAACAAGTATATGTAAAACGACAATGTCTAATAAGGAAACGTATAAGACTATCCTTAAAAGTATGAGTGTCTACACTTGGAAAGTAATTATCTTTAGCTACCAAGATGTCAAAGCTTGTAACTCCCACTGAATTAAAGATCATTACAATAATTCCTTATTCAGTAATAAGTACATAATACTCCCACTGAATTTGACAACATTTAAAATGTTTCATATCCAGTGAAAGAAAATAGTGTACTTTTAACTTTCCTACACCTTTAATTGTCCATACGTAACAATTACTTATGCACTAAAAGTGTATTCTACTACGTAAATGATGGACTATCCACCAAATGCTTTTAACTTGAAAATTGGGCATGCAATTTCTTCCTTAATAGGTCTACCATCCTACAATGTATGTAGCACATTTAAAATAGTTAAAACAACTAGTTTGTTTTTTAAACATTTTGCGGTAATTAGTCTAGGTTCTAATTATAATAACTCATAAAATGTCATACATAATTTTCTATTAACCAAATATCATATTTGTTACTAAGAATTTGATCACCGAATGAGGATGATAAAATCCCTATGAAAATGTATGCAATTTTCTTAACCATTAAAAATTTGCTATGAGTTATATTAGAATTTAGACATATCTAATATTCCTATTATCCTTTCTCATTCATGAAAAGGAATAGGATTGTGTCTCACTCTTCCTTTATAGAAACGAGACTTCTTTTGTCTTTTAAGTAAATATTTCTTAATCAAACATTTGTTTGAAAACAGAACTAGATCAATTTACCAAAGCCCAAATACGTTTACGATTTGAACGTTGCATTAATACATTAAAACGAATTACAAAATTCAATTTCAGTATTTTCGATAATTAGATCTTTAAGAAAATAAAATACCCATTGGTAAATATTCATATAAACCGTATTATTTTCTTAAAGCTAGGATCCTAATTGACATTGTACCATTACATCAGTTGATCTGCTAGTAATGATAGTATTCAACAAGTTAATTGTCGAACAATAATTGCCAATATCATATTGCAATTCCTAGATTTATGGGATTTACAATCACAAAACTTTTGTATTGTAAGCATGTTTGATCCCCATCTTAATGCCTTGAGTCCAAGATCTCACTTCCTACTCAATTTAAGTCGTCTAACTTAAAAACTGCAAACTCACAAATCCATCACATCAGTTTATCTGGTAGCAATGAATTTATGAAATTTACCTCTCCATTGCAATCTCGCCAAGTTCTCACATGACGTAAATTACAACTTCAAGTGTTCTTAATTAGATGGCATTCGACTTAATTTTATAAGGGTATTAAATTTTGACGTGTAATCAAAATAATGTATGAAGAAGCATGCATACAACTTCATAACATTGGTTTTACAAAACATTTTTATTAACAATTTGCTAAGAATAAAATAACAAAATTTTGATTGAGGTATCGGGTTCACCAATTAAAGAATTACCATCAATTATCGTCCACTATATCGTACTTTTGCATAAGCCCGAAAGCTTAGCGTTTCGGATAATCATTGTGGAATTGTGGCTAATTCAACCTTAAGATGACAGTGTACATGTAATGGTTGTTCGGTAAGTCTAATTTACACACAAACGAGCGTTAAGACATAATGTTGTCTCTCTAAGGCCATAATTTAATGCGAAGCCATCCTTATACCCATCTTATAGTGTGTAAACTTCGGTCGAGCCTATTTAACCATTACGTACAAAAACATCAATCAACCAATCCTTTGAGATTTATTCTTAAAAACCAAATCAATTTCGCCATTATTTAGTCCGTATTATTTTTCTATTCAAAAATTACCCTTTTCGTTTATAAACATTTCTAACACAACTAATAAACAAAAACAAGTAATGTACAATAAAAAATAAAACAACTAAATAAACAAATATACATAATCATAACAATTAAATATGTATAAAACATGTAGCCACATGCAAATCTTATTCAATAGTCCTATTAATAATCAAATCTAGGTGTATAACGTATTAATTCAATTAAGGCTTTCTTCTTCTAGGAAAAAGAGCCACATACATCGATAAATCGATTGCGTAAGCCAAAATTAAATAAATACCACATAGCACATAATTGATTACTTAATATTGGAGTCTTCCCCAATTCGACATCTATTAATAAATTTACATGTTTCGATATAACTTAACCATTACTATATATAAACAATTTAAACCATTTAAATTATAACATAATATAAAAATCCATGCAAATATGCACGTTTTCATGGATTTAGCTTAACAATTAACATATTGCACCAAGATCGTTTACTAAAACGCATAACAATTACATGACATCCTAGGGTTTCTAATGATATTAAAAAAATCAAAAACCAAAACCCTAAAAACCCTTAAGGTCAATCGACCCAAAAAAAAAATTAGGGTTAGGAATCTAACAAATAAACCCTAAAAACATGTAACTAAACGAATCAAGATCTAATTTTTATGCGTTTCGATAATTAATTACACATTATAACGGCTCTAGATGCCACTGTTGGAATTATGATATCATGACATTCATATAAAATAAACCAAACACATCAAGTGAGCATAGCGGAAACAATTATAACAAGATCATATAACATGTAATTAATTAATCAATAATTAAATAGTAAACATACCTTTGTGATTCTAGCCCGAACAAGAATCAAATGCAATCTTCTAGAACAAGAACCTTAATTAGGGTTTATGTGGATTACAAGAATTACCCCTTACCTCTTTTGTAATTCAATCCAAGAATCAAACAATAGTGTGTTTGATTCACGTTCTTGTACACACGTACTAATTCAAGAAAAAGTTTATGCAAGTAATTAAACACAAAACTTTGTAGATCAAGAAAATCGAAACCCTTATGAGTTTGTTTAAATGAATCGACTAAGACAAAGAGAGGAGAGAAAAACACCAAGATGTATGTGTACAAGTTATGAGAAACAATGAATCTTGGGTTTGTATTTATACTAATGTTTACTTGGAGCTCAAGGCACAAAGGAGGTGTATCCCCCCTTATGGCCGATCGGTTGAGAACCCCCCCAAGGGGATTCCGGAACCTTCCCTTGTTTCCAAATATTCATTAGTATTACTTTCCTAATCTTCGTTAATAGGTCATTAGTCATTTATCATTAAATACTAATTACTATTACTAGTTTTGTGTTTATTAATAATTACTTATAACATTTATGAATAATTATTTCTTTTTCTCTTCATACGTATTGTGTGCAATCCCGTGATCTCGAGTTCGATCCTAACATACGACTACTAAAATAATGTCCATAATCTAACACTTCCATGCTTTCCACATTACTCTCACCAATATCAAAAACATCGTTTATCATGCTACTAACCTCAGCAACACCAATATCTTCATTAGCATCTAAGGACTCTTTAATCACACATGGAGCTTCTTCACTTGGCCATGATAGAACGATATCTATTTTCTCTTCAATGTTCAGCTTTTTCCCTGCAATTATCTCAAAACGAGCCTCCATTATACGGGCCATGGATAAGGCTTCTCCTAAAGTTGTAGGCGCTAACTTTAAGAGTGCACATTGTAGAAGCGGTTTAAGTCCCGAGATATAAATCGATTTAAATAAAGATTCTGAGATCCCCGTTACTTGATTTATAAGAATCTTAAAATCATTCTCCTATTCGGCCACCGTACCCATTTGCAAAAGCTTAAATAGTGCATATTCCGCGTCCCGATCACATCCGTTCGATGCCATGAACATTAACTCAAAAAACAAAAAAAAAACAATTTTTTTTTAATTTTTCCCCGATGAACAGTACCGTGAATAGTACTCGATGAACATTATTATTATTATTTTTATTATTATTATTTTAAATATATTGGAACCCTACGTAAGCCCTCTCAACGAGAGCTCTCTATGAAAGCACCAATTGATACGACCCGGTTAGGGGTTGTATCGGGATAAGACACCACTTTTAGCGTGTGCGAGCTCATTAAGAAATAGAAAAGAAGAACTAGAGAATTATTGATCTTAAAACTTGATTGATTGATAAACTAAAATATTAGAAAAAGTATTTATAAGACAAAGTAAAACTCTAATAACTAAATGAGCATTGGGCTCAAGCCCAAGCGTATCAGGCATACCTAAACATAACTCCAAAATCAATTTAAACAAACTCGAAAATTATCTAACATAAACCCTAGATGGTCGATTCTAGTTGTAGATAGTGTTTTAAGCAAAGGCAGCATTAAACGAACATTATATATCTACTTCCAAAAGAAAAACAGGATGTTTGGACTTTGGATGACTTGTAATAAATGGTCAAATATCATTTTCATGTACATAGACGATAGACCTCAAATATAAAACATTTGTTACAAGGCATTATGTAGCTTTTCCAAATTTTGGTCAAAACTCGACAAAAATGAGTTGACCATCTTAAATCTTTGAAAAGTTGTCACAATTATCCCTTATAACTGAGAGGGGACTTTGTTTTAAGTACAAAATTACAAATGCTCCTCCTAAAAGTTAAGTCCTTTTTAATTCTTAGTCCAAATCACTTCAAATTTAACTCCCCATCAAACGTAAATCCGGTTTTCATTTTTTTTTTCATTTTTTTTAATGCTTATTTTTGTTTGAGAGTTTGCTATTTTGAAGGTTTTAAGCATTTGTTTTTTATGCACACTATAAGAAAAAAGGGTTTTATAGGACGCCTGTTACCTACTATGACTACCAAATAAATAGTTTTCTAACGTTCAGTAACTTGCATGAATATTATGAAAAGTTTAGTAAACAAGGTTAAAAATCTAAAGTTCATTCACCCATAAACAAATGCTCCATCCGTTTTAGAATAATTGTCTTTGACAAAAAACATGAAGTAAAAAAAAACATAATTATTACTGATTTCTTTTTCTTACTTTTTAGCAAAATATCAATTTTACAATTAATTAATTAGTTATTGTTTTCTTTAAAGTTTGAAATAATTTTATATGTACTTTTATTACGTGGACAACTAATCTTAAAAAAAGAAAACGTCGACCGTTAAAAGAAAGGAAAAAAAATCCCATGAGTCAAATAGTCAAAACCAACCAACCAACACGTCCATTAACAGTCGGCAAACAACAAATCATAAATAAACCAACCCCCAATTCCTCCTCATTTTCTCCCCAAAACACAAACCAATCAATCACACAGGGACAATGATTTACCTATTTTACAGCGTGTTACTAATCGAAATGTCGACAATCTTACTCCTTTTATTCAAAACCCCACTCCGTAAGCTATTGATAATCAGTTTAGATCGAGCCAAGAGAGGACGTGCGCCCTTGGTTGTTAAATCTGTTGGCGCAACTGTTTTTGTTATTATGATGTACAACGTTTATAGTGTTACTGAGATACAAGGCAGGGTTGAGGAGGTTGCTGTTAATCCTACTGATCAGATTCTTTTGGCTTATCATATGCTTGAGGCTTCTCTTATGGGTATTTTTTTTTTATTTGATTTGATTGATTGATTTTTGTGTTATTTTAGTTGTGATTGTATGGGTGTAGTGATTATGCTTGTTGGAATGATCAGTTTGAGTAAGGGGGTGTTTGTTTCGGCTTATGGCTTATTTGGTTTTCGACTTATGTTTCATAAGCTTACTTTTTGTGTATTTTCGGCTATGTTTCGCCTTTGGCTTTCGGCTTATATAAGCTTACTTTTTATATAAGTTTACCCAAAAAACTTGTAAGGATATCAATTTGCAGGTTCTAAGACACTCCTTTTAAAATGCAAGGATGTTCACTAGTTTCTTTTCCAATCCTTTAGACGCCATCTCCTAACATGCTTTGCTATCAAATTAAGAGGGAAATATTGAAATTCTATTTTAAGCGACCAAATCTTACAAGCCAGCAAAAATTTGATTTTTGAGGAATCATGTTAATATGCTGACCGTAGGTATCATATCACTGTGATTTGTGTTACACATATGCACTTCTTTTTGAGTCAGGGGGTGTGTTAGCAGTTGGATCAATTGATCGCGGGAGTTAATGGACGACCCAGCCGATTTTGAAAGGGAAACACGCTGTACATGGTAGTTTGATAAACCCTGTTAATCCAATTGAACTGGATAAACGGATAATGTCTTTTTGAAAGAGCTTAAAGGAGCTTGTTCTTACAATTTTTCTTAAATAGTAGTTTGAAATTTAACTCAGGGATATTAAAACTAGCAAGTGTTTTATCTATTCAAACCCTTCATGGTTGTTTTACATATCTAATGATCCGTGAGATAACTGCTAGTGTTCAACATGGTGGTTAGGATGATCTGAGTCTTATTTGGGTTTCTAGTGGACCTTTCCTTATGACTAAGTATGGGTTAATTCTTTCATTATTAAATGCAGGATTCTCGCTTTTCCTGGCACTGATGATAGATAGGCTACATCATTACATCAGAGAACTTCGCATACTTAGAAAGACCTTGGAAGCTACAAAGAAACAAAACCGGACAGCTGAAGAAACCAAGAACTAAAGAAGGAAGAGCATTCACAAACAAGCAAGCAACATCACAAGTCCATCAAGTCAACACAATTCGTACTACTATGCAACCACCAAAGTCATTGAAGTTTAAATTACACCAAGCTACTGTTGTTTCTTGTAATAGTTTCTACAAGTTTCTATAATATTAAGTTATTTAGGATTCAGTTAGAGAAAAGTAAAAGTAGCGGTCAAAGTAGTGTAGTTTGTATCTTGTATAAATAACAGTTGTACTTCACCATTTCATTTCAATAACAGAAAATGGCATTTTCCCGCCGAAACATTCTCTCTCAATTTCCATTCACAATATGGTATCATAGCTGATCACATCAAATCGTGATCAACTCAATGAATCTAGGTTGATAATCTAACCGGATTCATCATCAAGAAACAGTTAACTGAACTAAAAGTTAGTTAAACTGACAGTTAAACCCTCCATAACCATCAAGCTCACTCAATACTCGGTTTCTTCACTAATTAACTCAATCAAACAATCACTTGCTCACAATTTCTCTGTTTTTAACCATCAAAATCACTCGAATCATTCAAAGATCATCATTAACAGATCACAGTTACTTAGCTGTTAAAGTCATCAATAACTAATCATAATCACAATCACAACTGAATAACCAACAAAATGAGTACAGGAAGTGATACTGCAACAACATCAATGGGTGAAGAATCATCAATAACACCTTATCATCCATTGTACCTTCATCAAACAGATCATCCAAGGCAAATTCTGATATCAAATAAGCTAACAGGTTCAGACAATTATGGCTCATAGAGGAGATCAATTATAATCTTTGAATTCAAAGAACAAGTTGAAACTAATTACTGGAGAGTACACAGAACCAAGTATAAACTCTAACACAAGTGCTTTGTGGGAAAGAAATAATGATATGCTTATATCTTGGATTTTGAAGGTGGTTGTTGAACAAATCAGTAACAACTTTAATTTTATTAGTACTGCATCAAAGCTGTGGTTTGAATTGCAAGATCATTACTCACAAATTGATGGTGTTTATCAGTTAAGACATGATTTGATTCAGTTGAAACAACTTAATTGTGATGTTGAAGTGTATTACCAAAAGCTAAAAGGATTCTGGGATGAACTTGATGCATTGGAAGCACCACATTTGTGCATTTGCCCATGTAACTGTGAGAATGGTGGAGTCGGTAGAGAAAGTGATGAAAAGGATCAAAGGAAAAGCTTAATTCAATTTTTGATGGGATTAGATGAAAGCTATGCTAATATCAGGGGTCAAATTCTCCCTGCCATCAGTTGTGAAAGCCTGTGGGATGGTTAGACATAAGGAGAAGCAAAGAGAAGGAATTATGTCTAAGCCAAACACTCCAATTTTCTCAAATAACGAAGGTAATTACACAAATGCATCAAGGTACTCAAGGGAGAGTCTTCTTCATCAGCTGGAAGAAGATCTACCTTTAAGAAAGGGGTTTACTGTGGTAATTGCAGCAAAGAGGGGCATACAAAGGCTGAGTGTTACAAACTTGTTCCGTATTCCACTGGTCATCCACTACATGGAAAGTTTCCACCCAAACTCTCACCAAAACAATCAACTGATTCAAGGAATTTCAAGGCATTTAATATGGTAGTTGGACAAACAGAGACACATCAAATGCTCAGTCACAAAGGACAACTCACTTCTGATTCACATGTAGCAACTAGGATGGACCAGCTCAGAAATCAATATAACCAAGTGTTGTTGATGCTGCAAAACAACAAGGATCCCTACAATGGTAAAATCTACTCTTATCTCACTAGAATTCCTAAATTTACTGCTTCATTTATCTCTGACGTAATAGTAGCATGGATAATAGATAGTGCATCTGATTATATTAGAAGATTCAGGAATCCCTCTGTGAGATTCCTCTCTAGAAATAGTGATGTAAGCATCTTTAACCTCAGGGAGAGGATCCCTGGTTAAAAGAGCAGTTCTCACAGGCTGATAACAATCATCAAGGCCCATGAGAAATTGCATCAATTTCATAAGTTGCTTATGCAACCCTAACTCTTTACTGGCATCACAAGAACATTTAACTTCACAGACACAAATAGGTAACTTGGTTAAAGCATCAAACTCTCTCCATAAAGAATTCAACATATGATAGCAATCAGCCACAGATGTACCACCTTGTTTAACACAATTAATTTTCTGAAGCAAATTATACTCTACAGAACCATCAACTTTGTCATATGTTTCTTGCAATTCTTTCCACACACAAGCAGCATTATCAGAATAAACAAGACCCATATAAACATCTTGAGAAACAGAATTCATCAACCAAGTTAAGACAATAGCATTGCATCTATCCCATTGAGCAGACAAAACATCACTAGTAGAATAAGTTTCTTTCAGACAAGATCCATCAACAAAACTAAACTTATTCCTAGCTTGTAATGCTAATTTCATAGCACCAAACCAAATTCTATAATTTTCAGTTCCAAGAAGTTTAAATGGAATTAAAGCAGTACCACTATTATCATTAGTCTGAATATGCAAAGGATTACCAGCATCAAGATTACTAATTAAAACAGGTGGATCAACACTTCCACCAGCAGCAGACATGATAACAGAAAGAATAATAGCAACAAAGAACTAAAGACAAGTAAAATAGACAGATAACAACTAACAGAGACAATAACCAATATTAATAACCAAAAACAGAACAATAACACTAATGAATCTATACTCACACCCAAGCCTAACAAAATACCAGCCAAGAAGACTGAGAGTGGCCAGAGCAGGTTTCCGTACCTTTCAAGAAGGCAGGTCAAGGAGTTAACCACTCTGTTTGCACCTTCTTGACTAAGTAAGTGTTTGCTTAAAAGAAAAAATATACTTACAGTGAGAATATCGCGGAATGAAACACAAACTTACTAGATTCACTTAGTCTAGTAAGATTGCAACCAAGAACGGGCCCAAATAATCAAGAACCCACTGGAGTAAGCAGATCCCCAAATTTCCAAATTAGGGTTTTTAAAAACCCTAACCAAGAAACCCACAAAATCACCAGATCTAAACCCAAACAGATCAAATCAACCACGGCCGTTAAGAAAACGACCTCAATTAACCAAATCAACCTTCAACAACAAAAACCCCCAAAAAACTAAAGAAACCCTAGAAACCCTAGAATCTCAAATCCACCAGATCAGAACCTATCGCTCTGATACCATGTAAAAATGGTAAAGAACACAAGAACAACACACGGCTACACCCAACCAACCACCCCTTGGTGTATTTTATTATCACTGATAGTTCAAGAAGATAAGTCTCCAACTAGATGCTTACCAATACAAATACAAAGAGAAAAGATGTGATCTCATTCAGAAGGACACCACAAGAACCTTACTACAATAACACTCAACACTCAGACTAACAATCAATCAAAGTGATTGATTCTAAACACTAACCAATACTAGCAGATATCAAAGATTGATATCAACTAAGACTTAAACGTATTCAGAACAATGAGAGAGAGCTGTGTGTAAAATAATGAGAGAATGATATGAGTTATCAAACCCTAGATCAGGACTTGAGCTTATATAACTCATATTTACACTTCAGTCCTTCATCTTTCACTCTTAAGACAAACAGCTTCCAAAGCTTCATAAAGAACAAATGAACTTATCATTATGTCAACTTAAGTCCCTGAAGTATTATATCTTTTAACAGTGCTACTAATCGAAATGTCGACAATCTTGCTGCTTCTATTCAAAACACCACTCCGCAAGCTATTGATAATCAGTTTAGATCGAGCCAAAAGAGGACGTGCACCGTTGGTTGTTAAATTAGTTGGTGCAACTATTTTTGTTATTATGATGTATAACGTTTATAGTGTTACTGAGATTCAAGGCAGGGTTGAGGAGGTTGCTGTTAATCCTACTGATCAGATTCTTTTGGCTTATCATATGCTTGAAGCTTCTCTTATGGGTATTTTACTATTTTATTTATTTATTTATTTTTTTATTTGATCGATTGGTTTTTGTGTTATTTTAGTTGTGATTGTATGAATTTTTATTTTTTATTTTTGTCTGAAATTAGGTGTAGTGATTAATGCAATATCATTTTGTAGTGATTATGCTTGTTGGAATGATCAGTTTGAGTAAGGGGGTGTTTGTTTCGGCTTATATAGCCGGCTTATGGCTTATTTGGTTTTCGACTTATGTTTCATAAGCTTACTTTTTGTGTATTTTCGGCTATGTTTCGCCTTATGGCTTATTTGGCTTTCGGCTTATATAAGCTTACTTTTTATATAAGTTTACCCAAAAAACTTGTAAGGATATCAATTTACAGGTTCTAAGACACTCCTTTTAAAATGCAAGGATGTTCACTAGTTTCATTTTCAATCTTTTAGACGCCATCTCTTAACATGCTTTGCTATCAAATTAAGAGGGAAACATTGAAATTCTATTTTAAGCAACCAAATCTTACAAGCCAGCAAAAATTTGATTTTTGAGGAATCATGTTAATATGCTGACCGTAGGTATCATATCACTGTGATTTGTGTTACACATATGCACTTCTTTTTTAGTCAGGGGGTGTGTTAGCAGTTGGCTCAAGTGATCGCGGGAGTTAATGGACGACCCATCCGATTTTGAAAAGGAAACATGTTGTACATTGTAGTTTGATAAACCCTGTTAATCCACTTGAACTGGATAAACGGATAATGTCTTTTTGAATGAGCTTAAAAGAGCTTGTTCATACAATTTTTCTTAAATAGTAGTTTGAAATTTAACTCATGGATATTAAAACTAGCAAGTGTTTTATCTATTCAAACCTCTTCATGGTTGTTGTACATATCTAATGATCCGTGAGATAACTACTAGTGTTCAACATGGTGGTTAGGATGATCTGAGTTTTGGGTTTCTAGTGGACCTTTCCTTATGACTAAGTGTGGGTTAATTCTTTCATTATTAAATGCAGGATTCTCGCTTTTCCTGGCACTGATGATAGATAGGCTATATCATTACATCAGAGAACTTCGCATACTTAGAAAGACCTTGGAAGCTACAAAGAAACAAAACCGGACAGCTGAAGAAACCGAGAACTAAAGAAGAAAGAGCATTCACAAACAAGCAAGCAACATCACAAGTCCATCAAGTCAACACAATTCGTACTACTACGTAACCACCAAAGTCATTGAAGTTTAAATTACACCAAGCTACTGTTGTTTCTTGTAATAGTTTCTACAAGTTTCTATAATATTAAGTTATTTAGGATTCAGTTAGAGAAAGTAAACGTAGCGGTCAAAGTATTGTAGTTTGTATGTATCTTGTATAAATAACAGTTGTACTTCACCATTTCATTTCAATAACAGAAAATGGCATTTTCCCGCCAAAACATTCTCTCTCAATTTCCATTCACAATATGGTATCATAGCTGATCACATCAAATCGTGATCAACTCAATGAATCTAGGTTGATAATCTAACCGGATTCATCATCAAGAAACAGTTAACTGAACTAAAAGTTAGTTAAACATAGAGTTAAACCCTCCATAACCATCAAGCTCACTCAATACTCGGTTTCTTCACTAATTAACTCAATCAAACAATCACTTGCTCACAATTTCTCTGTTTTTAACCATCAAAATCACTCGAATCATTCAAAGATCATCATTAACAGATCACAGTTATTCTGTTTCTTTAGCTGTTAAAGTCATCAATAACTAATCATAATCACAATCACAACTGAATAACCAACAGAATGAGTACAGGAAGTGATACTGCAACAACATCAATGGGTGAAGAATCATCAATAACACCTTATCATCCATTGTACCTTCATCAAACAGATCATCCAAGGCAAATTCTGATATCAAATAAGCTAACTGGTTCAGACAATTATGGCTCATAGAGGAGATCAACGATAATCTTTGAATGCAAAGAACAAGTTGAAACTAATTACTGGAGGGTACACAGAACCAAGTATAAACTCTAACACAAGAGCTTTGTGGGAAAGAAATAATGATATGCTTATATCTTGGATTTTGAATGTGGTTGTTGAACAAATCAGTAACAACTTTAATTTTATTAGTACTGCATCAAAGCTGTGGTTTGAATTGCAAGATCATTACTCACAAATTTATGGTGTTTATCAGTTAAGACATGATTTGATTCAGTTGAAACAACTTAATTGTGATGTTGAAGTGTATTACCAAAAGCTAAAAGGATTCTGGGATGAACTTGATGCATTGGAAGCACCACATTTGTGCATTTGCCCATGTAACTGTGAGAATGGTGGAGTCTCTAGAGAAAGTGATGAAAAGGATCAAAGGAAAATGCTTAATTCAATTTTTGATGGGATTATTTCATTAGATGAAAGCTATGCTAATATCAGGGGTCAAATTCTGTTAATGCAACCTCTGCGATCAGTTGTGAAAGCCTATGGGATGGTTAGACATAAGGAGAAGCAAAGAGAAGGAATTATGTCTAAGCCAAACACTCCAATTTTCTCAAATAACGAAGGGAATTACACAAATGCATCAAGGTACTCAAAGGAGAGTCTTCTTCATCAGCTGGAAGAAGATCTACCTTTAAGAAACGGGTTTACTGTGGTAATTGCAGCAAAGAGGGGCATACAAAGGCTGAGTGTTACAAACTTGTTCAGAATTCCACTGGTCATCCACTACATGGAAAGTTTCCAGCCAAACTCTCACCAAAACAGTCAACTGATTCAAGGAATTTCAAGGCAGTTAATATGGTAGTTGGACAAACAGAGACACATCAAATGCTCAGTCACAAAGCACAACTCACTTCTGATTCACATGTAGCAGCTAGGATGGACCAGCTCAGAAATCAGTTTAACCAAGTGTTGTTGATGCTGCAAAACAACAAGGATCCCTACAATGGTAAAATCTACTCTTATCTCACTAGAATTCCTAAATTTACTGCTTCATTTATCTCTGACGTAATAGTAGCATGGATAATAGATAGTGCATCTGATTATATTGCAACATCACTTGAATTCTTGTTTAACATCCAATACTTTACCAATCCCATATATGTAACCTTACCAAATGGCCAACACACCAAAGTCACACAATATGGATCAATTACTATCAACGCTCACATCACACTTCATAATGTCTTTTACATCCCAACATTTTCATATAACCTAGTTTTTGTAAGTCAACTTCTCAAAGGCACGAATTAATCACTCATTTTAACTGCCACAATGTGCATTTTCAGGACCAGGACCAGATGATTGCTCTTGGCAGCCTTTTAAATGGTCTCTACTTGTTGAACAAATCACCAACTTCACCACCTAACCACACTGCTTTCACCATCTCAAACAATCAACAACTATGGCATTCTAGACTTGGTCACTCTTCTCTTAATGTTCTCAAACAAATAGAATTTCTTAGTTCTTCATTTTATTGTAACTCTCATTTCAATTATACAATTTGTCCACTTGCAAAGCATCATACTTTACCTTTCAATGAAAGTTCTTCATATGTAAACTCTATGTTTGATCTTGCACACATTGATGTTTGGGGACCTTACAGACACAACCATAAACAAATGCAAATGTTTTCTAACTATAGTTGATGATCACTCAAGGGAAACATGGACTTACTTGATGCCATCAAAACAACATGTTGTTTCAAACATCAAAACCTCTGACTTCTACATTCTAAATCATTTCAAAACAACAATCAAAACAATAAGGAGTGACAATGTGTGACACCCCGTCAATGGCGGAAACACAAGATGTAACTGAGAAAGGCACATTGCATAACATCATAGATTCATACCTTATAATTGTTACAACAATAGTTTACAAAACATTCCTCGACTAAAATTTTGAAATTGAAACATGTCACTTTTGAAATCTTATCGTCTTGAAAACATTGTAGTAAATTAGCAAATGGTCTGACTCCAATAAAAGTGCCTTCGAAAACCTTAATAATGATCACCTGAAAATGGCACTCGAAAACGTCAACAGAATGTTGGTGAGCTCGTAGGTTTAAGAGTTAAACGACGATGCTGTGAATAATAGTGTAGGACAATAGCGAGAAAGATATACAACGCCAGCACTTAATGAAAACCACAATGCCTGCGACAACTGAACCTGCTAAATATCACACAATACCAAAAAGATATTCATCGACACACAGTGTCACGTCTAGGGGAATGAAACCCTGATAGTACTATCAATTGCTTCGGCTCCAAAACAGAGATAAACATTTGCGAACAAATGAACACACATGTGAATCGTAGAGATTAGATAGAGCGCTAGTTGAAGAATTTATAGGCGGAGAACAATTTATTACTGAAGAGATCATTGAGGAAGGGAGTTGTTGGCCAAAGATTGACGACAAGAAATCATACGTGATAGAAAAATTATTAAGGCTACGTTAAAGAACGATCGCCGTCTATGAAGATTGAAGAAGTAAAATGAAGGCTTCCTAATGTGAAGAAGGTTGTTCAAATGCAATTGAAGGAAATGAAGAGGAATATCCAACTCGTGGCATGGAGTTGGTAGTCGTAGTTTGAACATGAAATTTGGAAGGCAATGTTTGTATGGTATGTGGTGTCTTATCCTTACAGACCATAAGAGTCTTACGTACATGTTTCGTAAGAAGGCTCTCATACTAAGGAAAAAGGTACGAACGGGGTTTATTAAAGAGTTACGATGTTGGTGTTCTTATCATGTAGGAAAAGTTTGTTGACATAATCGTTCGAAAGGAAGGAGTAGAATCCAATAAAATTCGATCAATGAGGATATAGATCATTAATAACCTCACAGCGAATATAAGGCTTTTGAAAACAAAGAAATGGACCAACAAATTTCTATATTACTTGAAATAGTAGATTAAAAACATTATATGCCTTTGCAAATAGAGGCTGAGTTCCTGATAATTTTTTTTCCCAGAATCCCAGGTGAACTTTGTAACGGGTTGGCTCAATACCAACTTCAGGAGTGTTTGGATTAGCTTATTTTTTAGGCTTATGAGTACATTTGAAAATGGAAAAGGTTGTAAGGTCATTTAAAACCGTTTATAACCTTAACATTATGGACTTATTTTAGTCAATAAGCCCATAAGCTGTTACATAAGCACATTTTTTGGACCGCGGTAAAACTGCCCAAAATATAAGTTAATCCAAACACCCTCTAACCGTTTAGTTGAAACCTTCAGGTCAGATCCCTACATGCCCACACCTAAAAACATCAAAAGCAAAAATTTACCCATTTAGCAATCTTCATTTTTGATTGTGTAGATCAGATGTGGCAATTTTTATCCATTTAGCAATCTTCATTTTTTAGACAGGTAGTGAAATAGTACTTCTCCTAGGATGTGACTACTTAGATCCATTTAATTATAAATGAGAAGACTTAGAATTTATCATCTCTATCAGGTCAAGAGACTAAAAAAAAAAAAAAAAAAAAAAAAAAAAAAAAAAAAAAAAAGATTTAACTACAAAGGAAACAGTATAAAGGGTTAAACGGGTAGAAAGTACACAAACAGTTAAGTATATGTAAAATTAAAACAAAGGCATATGTAAGCTAACAAATGCATTAAAGACCACTTAAAACTTTAATTTTTTTACATACCACGTGTATCTTGTATGAAAAAAGTTGTTCTTGTCTACGCCTTCGATTACCTGCCGATGGTAAGAAACCGAACACCAACATCACTAAGACGCTATGAGGGTGTTAGTTTCGGTTTATATAAGCGGGCTTATGGCATATTTAGTTTTCGTTTTATGTTTCATAAGGTCACTTTGTGTGGCTTGTATTGAGACTTTTCCACTTATATAAGTTTAATATGCCATAATAAGGTTATATAAGCCGAAAAGTTTCAAGATAAGTCACAGAAAATAAGTTTTATGAAACATAAGCCAAAAACCAAATAAGCCATAAGTCACCTATATAACCGAAACAAATAAGCCAAATAAGCCACTTTTCAGAAACCATAACTGAAATGCTATCAAATTTAATTCACATGTTATTTACTTTGTTATAGACATAGTTTTAATAAATAACACCAAACACCATGTTAGCAATCACCAAATATAAGAAATTTAATACATCAAACGGACGTAAAAGAAAACGCACCAGATGCAAAGTGTGGAAACTTCACCGGCAACATAACCACTGCCTGAAAGGCTTGCTTAGCATATCTGAAACATCGTGCCACTTAATGGAATCCTGCTGATTCATTGGAAAGGCATATCTGGAAATGTGTGTTGATGACGCCATCCTGAAATCAGAATAATATTGGATTTATACCAGCATGAATATCATAAATGTTGGTATTGTTTTTTTTAAGCTTCCGATGTTATCATTGAAAGTGAGATAACAAAAGTACATAGTTTGAAAATAAAGAAATGAACCAACAAATTTCTATATTACTTGAAATAGTAGATTAAAAACATTGTATGCCTTTGCAAATAGAGGCTGAGTTCCCGATAATTTGTTTTCCCAGTTGAACTTTGTAACGGGTTGGCTCAATACCAACTTTAGGAGTGTTTGGATTAGCTTATTTTTTGAGCTTATGAGCACATTTGAAAATGGAAAAGCTAATCCAAACATCCCCATACAGTTCAGAAAAAAAATGTAACTTCGCACATTGGACTTAATATAGATGCAATATAACCCACATCAGCCCATCTTATGTCCTAGGGCATGGGCAAAGATAAAAAGGCAATGTCGAATACCTCATAAGTGTTTGACAGTCAAGGCGCATACCTAATCCAGAAAAAGGACAAACTTTTACCTTTCTATGGTTAAGGAGTCGAGCAATGAACCTCTGGCTGAGCTTTTCTCTGCTCTTTCTCGGAGATCAAAATAAATCTAAATCGAGTAAAGATGTTGGTTTCAGTTTACTGTTTGGTATTCGGGAATTCTTTTGATTAACTAACGCTGATATATGTTTCATTGCATTTCCCGCCTTCTCTTTAGCCCAAGTATATCTGTATATATATATCAAGGAGATGTTTGGGATAAGCTTGGATGTTATTGAAAATCATTAATCTCAAGAGATGCTGCTTATTATATTATTTTATTTAGGAAACTAATCTAACCGTTGTTATTTACCTTAACCATTCCTCCTGTGACTGTTCTTGAAACCGGCCCGAACTAACCATACTCATTTCAACGTATTACCTTACCCGACCTGCCATTTTTACACCGATCTGTTGCTTTCTGTATGTTCCCCTGTATAACCACAAATTACGTAAAGCTAAATAATAAGCATATAATGTGGATATTGAAAGCGATAAATTAAAAAAGAAATATACCCTACGTAGTTTTTCTTCCAAGGTCTGGGTGACTCGCACCCTTCCTATTTCCGTCTGCTGAAAAACGGATCGGCTGCCTTTCGGAGTTGTAAAAGGCTAGCATGTTCTAAGAGTTAGCAGCCAAAACACGATCTTTATACTTACTCTCTCGAGCTCCTTAAATTTCAATCAATAATTTCCTCCTAACACACAAATAAATTTCAATCAGTAATAACACAAAATAAGTTGTCGTTTCAGATTAGTCACAACATTCGCAGCCTTGTGCACACTTGACCTACTTCATCATATAAACTAACCTAATCAAAAATCCCTTTGATCAATATATATATATATATATATATATATATATATATATATATATATATATATATATATATATATATATATTATTTCATAAAAAAAACCGGCCCCCAAACATTATTGTTGCAAGAGAAAAATGTTACCTTTGCTTTATCATTTTCTTTCATCTAATCGCGCCATCATCTCACCATGAACAGATGATATTCAGTTCCAAAGCATCAACGAAGCAAGCATCGGCATCTAATCCAACTACAAAAAACCCCAAAGTTTTTAAAACCATTAACAAAAATAATAAATAACAAAACCCCCCAAATTATGACAAAACCTTAATTTCTAAATTAATTTTGTATATATGTATAAGCTGCAATACCTGTTAAACCTAAAAGAAATAAGAGTGAATTTTTGGTATGTGGGTCTACGGCAGAGCATCACCACATCACCACCATCCTGGATCATCAGTCGATGATCATGAATACCGCAGATATTGGGGCTAATGAATCATGCCACGTCCTTCGATCATCATCATCAGCAGCAGCAGATCACATCCTTCGATCATCATCTCTGTGGAACGTTCTAGGTTTGTGAAGATTTATGTTAATGGATGTGGATGAATCTGGAAACTCACGTGGTGTATATTATCATATAGAAAGAATGATATGGGCTACAATAAGCAGCAAAACAAAGTAAACGGGCCACATTTTTTTTCGGGCTGGGCCATTGCATTTTTGGCGGGAAACCCGGGTTGCAAAACGACGTCGCATACCTTCATTACTATATATATAACGAGCATGAAAACCCGCGCGTTGCCGTGAGAATGTGTTGGTCGATATTAATTTTGTTACATGAGTGTTTGTCGTACGTTATTTGTTTTCTGTTACTTAATGTAAATGTTTGAGAGTGTGTGTGTGCGTGTGTGTTTTTAAGTAGAATGTGTTAGTTGGAATTTGAATAAATTTTAGTTGTTGGCTGTTTTTATTATGTTGTTGAATTTTTATTTTTGTTTATTTATTTATTTATTTATTTATTATTATTATTATTATTATTATTATTATTATTATTATTATTATTATTATTATTATTATTATTATTATTATTATTATTATTATTATTATTATTATTTTGTGTATTTTTTTTAATATGGAAGCGTGTAATTTTGTAAGGAAAAGTGGGGATACTCGCGCGCTGTTGCTGGAAAGTTGTGTTTAATCTAATCTCGAAATGACACGAAACGTACCGAATTTGCCAAATAAATTGACTTCGAGAAATTTATGCGAATTTATATTTGATTTTATTGGAAGAAATATTTCGTGAACAATGTTGCAAGTTTCGTAAATTTTTGAGTCCGTTTGATAAGCCAAATGGGTCCCACAGTTAATATTGTAAAATCCACCATTTATTTTTAATCTTACCTAATATATAAAATACCACTCTCTTTCTCTCCTCACTCTAAATCACACACACATCACCATTACTCTCTCTCTATATATATATATCACCCTCTTTCTGGCAACCACCGCCGCCGCCGGCCACCGCCCGTCACCGGCAAATTTTCCGGCGAAAACTTTTACTCTCCCAATCAATAGATCGGGCTATTCTAAGCCTTTCTGGAGCTTCTTGAGCCTCGACGCGCCACCGAACACCCTCACCGCCGCTGCCACTCCACTGCCGCCACCACACCGTCACTCCATCACCTTTTCTCTCCTCGGTAATACTTCTCACGCGCCTTCCCCCTTCCCCCTTTTTCATTTTAACGAAAACCTTATTTTCTAAACTTTTTATAAAACCTATTAATATATAAAACATTTTATAAAACTCTTTTAAAAACATTAAAAACGTGTAGATCTATAAGTTTTAGCCGCGACTCGGTTGTAACTCGTTGACTCGTCGAGTCAACTCGCGCTGACTCGGTAGAGTTAACCCTTGTTTTGTATTCTTTTGATTTCTAAGCTTTTATTTGTTTGTAGTTTGAATATTTTTTTATTTGTTTGTAGTTTGAATATTTGGACTTGGTTTCGGGTTTGTAAATAGATCTCGCTGCCACTGCTGACTGGCCGGAATCTCCACTGGCGTCATCGGAATCTGCTATTGTTGGAGATGTTTGAGTTGGTTTGAATATTTGGACTTGGTTTCGGGTTTGTATCCTTTGTTGCCTTTTTTTTTTCCAGATTTGTTTCAAGGTTAATAGTAGTTATTTTGTTTAAATTTATTGTAATTTTATTCTAATATTTTGTAATTTTTTTCAAGGTTAATAGTTATTTTTTTTTCCAGATTTGTTGTAATTTTGTTTAAATTGTTGGAGATGTTGTAATAGTTATCTTTAATTTTAAAAAAAGGGTTGTAGCTGCTAAATTTTATATGTATATATGAAGCACAAAGGTTGCAACAATTTCCAAATACACACTGCTACAGTTGAGCAGGAATGAGCTGCAGTTCACCAAGTGTCCAAGTCTACAGTATGCCTGCAGTTTACATAGGATTAAAATTACTGTTGTTAATCATGTGGTTAATTCATGAACAGTGGGCAAAACAGTGAACTCCTCATGTTTGCACCACATATTGTACTACGATCACTGTTTATAAACATGTAATTAATTGATGAATAGTGGGCAAAACAGTAAAGTCCCCATGTTTGCACCACATATTGGGCTATTAACCCTCTGTAATGACATGTTTAATTACCCAGTTTTGCAACCCACATTCCCATCTTTATATATATAGTATAATGTAGCGTCGAAAATGACGCGTACATTGTCGTTTTGATCTTTTGTGGTTTTTCTCCAGCCCATTCGTATTGTTGAGGCCCGTTTTCTTGGCCCATTCCTTTTTTTTAATCTCCTTTGATAGCAACCGCTCGATGCTTACAGACTTATCTTCATCCTGGACCTTTTTGGAGCTTCTGCTGCCTTCTCGATACTCATAGTCATCTTCATCTTGCACCTTTTTTTGGACCTTTTGCTGGCTTGCGTTGTCAACGGGTTCTGGAATTTTATGCCGGCACAACAAATTTGGGAGGTGCGTCATGTGGTTTTGGTTGTGGGGTTTTATTTGGTACAATACTTAAATTATATTTACTGTTTTGTATAATTCAAGAGATTAGTGAAGCAGTTGTTGTCCTTGCGAAATAAATAGAATAAGATTTTGCTAAATTTTATTAATTTAATTGTTATGTTTTTTTATGAAAAATGAATCCCTAAATCTATTTTTGGGTTTTTACAGGAATTCATTGTAGTTTCAAGATAAAGAAGAATTTGCAATTGCATATTTTTACATAATCAAAGTTCTTCAATCTTTATCTGGTATTAAAACCCCTTTGTAATTCTTGCTTAATTTGTGTTTGATTTTATTAAAATCCAACATGTGGGTTTCTTTGGGATTTGTGAATTGTGATTTCGTTTAATAAACATTGTCATTTGCGATTTGGTTTTACTAAAATCCAACTCGGTTGAGTTGCAGACAGTCAGAGCCGACTACCGACAGTTACGGGGGAAGGTGAAAGGTTTGGAAGTTCTTTCAACTCAGGTAAACTAATGAAAGTTCGTATTTTGTTTTGGAAACATGTTAATGAAGTTAAAGGTCTATGCTTTCTAATGATCAAAACTGGATGTAATGATCAGCTGAATTTTCTTTCTCATCGATTTTTCAGGTTCATGATGATGGGGAAGGTCCATCACAATAGCTTGCTATTGGAGTCTTTTAGTGTCGCGTTGGTGTTTGGACTATTACCGTGCCTTGCTACCGCTAAGGTAAAGTTTGTGTACTAGCGGTAACAATTTTTATTATGCTAAACTGAGATGTTATAGCAACTTTTTACTACTAGGCTTAATTATGTTGTTGTTGGAATATTGTTACCGCTTTCGATATGCCGCGTTTTTAAGGTTGCGTCATAAGACAGATACGGACAAGAATAACAAACCAGGGTCCTCATTATAATTCTTTTCCTTTTGTCAATATTTTTCAGTTGATGGTTTGTACATTACCACGCCTTCCTGATGGAAGCTGTTTGAAAGATGGAGTATTCATCCCGCCATATAGTAGCCAGGCTGTTTGTATTGAGGCACAAAATTCAGATAAAGAGGTATGTGATGTACCCATTTTTCTTAGTAGTAGTATTTTGTTGTAACTGATAATTGTATACATTATTTGATTTTTGTTTACGATGTGATTAAGGAGGTATGTGATCACGACCTCTAGGAATCCAGATCCTTGCGAACTAAGTGGTGTGTAGAGGTTTAGTAATTTCAAATATATATATATATATATATATATATATATATATATATATATATATATATATATATATATATATATATATATATATATATATATATAAGAGTTGTAACGTCATTGATGGTTCCAGATTCTTACACAACATATTTGAACAAACACACTATAAGATTTGTTGATATTGCTAATTGTGAAGTTGTTTTAACAGTTACAATATGCACATTTTATGTAATGATTCATTTTCTTTTTAGCGCTTTCCATATGTTTTTTCAGAAGCTGCAGGAGAATAAAAGAAGTGGGTACATGCTAACTTTGACATTGGCAAGCCGCTAGGAAAAGGGAAAACTATATCATGTCTAAATAACAAGAAAAAAAGGGGGTAAGTAAATTAGATCTAATTACTGTGCCTAACATATTATATTTCTGTATTAAGTTAAATTACTATCTTTATCTCTACATGTTGCAGTACTCGCGTTCAACTTTATAGGATTTATCAATTTTGTTCAACTTTCTATATGTGAGCTGACGAAGTTGCCTACAAAACTACATGTGGTAAATCACCTTTATAATTGTACTTGCCGTGCCTAACAGATTATATTTCTGTATTAAGCTAAATTACTATCTTTATCTCTACATGTTGCAATACCCGCGTTCAGCTTTATAGGATTTATCGATTTTGTTCAACTTTATAGGATTTATCGATTTTGTTCAACTTTCTATATGTGAGCTGACGAAGTTGGCTACAAAACTACATGTGGTAAATCACCTTTATAAATGTACTTGCATTCTCATTTTCTTTGTAGTAATTATGAGCAATACCTTTGTTATTTGATAACACAGGGACATGACTCAAGGCTGCAAAGTGTGTTTGATGAAGTAAGTGATGTCCATATGGGAGAAAAATCATGTGGATGAGGACATGCGACAAACCTAGCAACTGACTTTCGCCGTTGTTCGGCTTCGCTTACGGCTGACATGCATAAAAGGTGAAAACGAGGCTACTGTTTCATTATTTGGCATTTGTGTTCAAGCTCGAATATTGGAAGTTATTGGGATTGATCTCCTTTTGTTTGTTGCTGTAGGAATTTGGATAAGGCTTTCAGGATAATTTATGAGGGGGTGGCTGTCATTCATGTAGAAGCTGTTACAAGGTTGAGGCTACACTTCCTTCTAGCATATTAAATTGTATGTCCTTTAACAGTGGTTCTTATGTTTTTTTGGCCTAAGATTGGTTACGTGGTTTAATGATATTGACATTGTTGTGCTACATATATCTTTTCCACTATTTTCATTGAGCCACAGCCTATAATTGATTGTATCTCCTGGACACGGACATTTCAGGTAGACCATTATCTGATTCTGGATGATTCATCTAGCTTTGGTTATAAGCTTAGTAGTTTGGATAGTTGAAACTGGGTTTTCTGAGATTATGTAGTCTAGAGGTATTTTGACTTTTTCAATATGAACATATGCCGCATTCTATGTGGGAATTGCGTACGAATTCTTTTCAGCGTTCACTTTATTTTGGAACAGATGATGAGTTCCGTTTTTGGGTTCACAATGAACGGGTACAAGTTGATGAAGAAACTGAAGGCAAATTTGGAAGTTGGGTATGGTCGATGGTGTGAAAAGCTGTTGGTGGATTTGGTGCCTACCATGTGTTTGATGAATTTCTTGAGAAAATTATGTTTCTGGTAAGTTTTCCTAAATGCTTAGATTTAGGATTATAATTACTTTGCGTTTTGTAATTCTTCATTTTTTATTTTATATATGTATACAGGTTGAATGATTTTATTTTTGTTACGGTCTTACCACATATTTCCCATGGTCATCAAAAGAACGTGTGTTATATTCTTCGGTCGACCAACATTGCAAGTACCGATTATATGAGAATGTTTAGTGCTGAAGTTCGAGGTCAGAAAACCTGCCATCAACAAGTGCTAATTGGCGTCACGGTAAAATGCAAATTCTTTATAAAGAGCGGGAGTATTTTTGCTACAAGTCCTGAATATTGTCATTGGCTAATAAAATGGGTTCAGAGTATTTGGCGAAACTCCTATCTCAGGTATGTTCTATCCACTTAAGATATATGTTACTTTTTGAACCTATCTTACATAGTCTGTAGTTATTGTTGTGAAGTCTTATGAGTAGTTTTATCACACAAAATTTATCTTCAATATGAAGCTTCTATCTTGCAACATTTGGAGTCTACAATCAAATCGAAAATATCCGGCATCATTTCTTTCATAAGCAAAGGTATTGATGAGATGGAGGCTGAGTTGGAACGTCTTGGGAGGCCAATTGCAGTTGATGCAGGGCTTAGTAGCTTTTCTAGCTGTAGATGACGCTACTAAAAATATGACTCAACTTATTTCAAATTTTCCTAACTGCTCTTTTTGAAGCACAAATGTACACCATTTTAGATTATAAGACAGTTTTTATAGACATGAGTTTGATTTCCATGTGAAGTCATTGTTAGAAGTGGCAAATTGGCAGCTTGGGTGACAGGTTAAAAGCGATTTTGATGGATATGGGTCTCTAAATATGCAGCAGGTTAAAATTTAGATGTATAATATGTTAAATTATAAATCGCCACTTTTCATTTGTTAGTCTTTGTGTGAATTTGTAGATATTGTATTCTAATTAAATAGCCATAATAATCGACGAGGTAAGCCGACGCCCCACCGCAACGCGGCGGTCCGTTGCCCACCTCGTTTTTAATATATAACGACGTCGCATACCTTCATTTTTAATATATATTGTAATGTAATGCGGACAAATAGAACAAACGCTGAGATTTCTTTTTAGGCTTTTATTACTCTTTCTGTCTCATAATAAATTTTCATTTCATAATGTACACAATTAAAACCTTTTTAAGCGGACGCATATTTTAAGACATCTTAAAACATGAACGTGAACACTAAATACGAGACGGAGGTACAAAAGTCTTTTATAGATCAACAAAAAACAGCACATCCTCAACATATATAATTATATACTTGCCAAAAAAAACTTTACTATTTGGAAAATGGTAATTACAATCATCAAAAAGTTAAAAAGTTTTAAAAAATGCACCAAATTTTTTTCACTGTTTACTTTTTTACACCCACACATATATAAATCTTTGCTGTAATTTTTTTACCCACTGACATTAATGCCTATCCGGCAACCTAAACCTAATCTCCGTCGCCGGCGACTTAACCGCCACCCCATGCCAACAAATCCCCCTCTACACATCTCATGTGCCACGTCATCACCACCCATCTTACACGTGGCATCAACTTTACGCGACACATCCCACATCAACGTCACCACAAGCACCACCCCAACCACCGCCGTTGAAAGCACCAACACCGCCGCCCCGTCGTAGCTCCGCCCACTCATCTCGCCGGAAACATTGATGATTGCTATTAAGGCTATGTAGAAGATGGTTAGGTTGTTGACCACTATATCGGAAATTGCCATTTGGGTATTGGGGTTTAGGGTGTTTGGGTTAATGGGTATTGGTTTGATTTTGATGGGATTGTGAATTGAATGTGAATTTTGGGATTTAGGGTTAGGGTTTGGTTTTTTATAAAAATTGGGGGAATGTTTGTTTGGTGGGATTTTGGGGGTTTAAATGTTGGTTATAACTAGTTATAAAACCCGTGCACGTACGGGATTTTTTCTAAAACTTTTAGTTATGTATTTTTTTATTTTTTTCCGGCTTGTTAGTTGTTAGTGGTCCAGGTAGCAGTGATATCCAATTAGGCAGTATGCTGATCCTGAACTCCGCCTGCACTTTCTCTTATTCCGCCTGAAGCGGTAAAAGTCTCGCGTGAGACTCGAACTTGAGACCTCCCCTAGCCGAACATCCCCTCCCCTCCCCAAGCCCCCAAAGAATCTTGGTGGCCAACTGAGTTAGCCCAACTGGTTTTTAGTTATGTATAATTGTTGGTTAAAAAAACAAACAACTTTACGACATGTATTATTGTCGGTTAAAAAAGCAAACAACTTTACATGTCGTAGATGGTTTTAGTTGTTTGAAGCTTTCATAATAATGTATATGAAATTTTTCATAATAATTTTTGAACTTTACACATTCATATTTAATAATAAGAAAATTTTCATCATAATGAATATGAACATATCTTTTCGAAGCAATCTAAAGTTGCTAACAAAAAGCTTATAAACATGAGCACAATTGACTGGCTTAAAATAGGTCAACTTTATTCAACCACGGATGTGGTAAAACAAAAGTCAAACTATCTAGGAACCAATGCAATTAAGTCCAAGGAGTACAGGGTATCCCCGGGTCGTTATGTCCCGACGAGGAAGTGAATTGTATCCGAAACGAATTGTGATCGGGTGATTATGAACAGGAAAGGGTTATGATTGGTTATTCTACGGGAATACGAATGAAAATGATTAAACAAAGCTATATAAACAAACACGTGCAAGCAAATAACCTAAAAACGTTTAAAACCTAAAAACGTACGTTTTACGTTTAAATAAACGTAACCGTACAAAAATAAAAGTGAAACGTGAGCTACAAAAATCCTACGGAAATGAAAATTACTTTTTTACAATTCTAATGACAAAAGAAAATTTTAAGAAAAAGAAAAATATTTTTTAGACTATTTAATTATTTAATATTAATTAATTACTAATTATTAATTAAACTAATTTAAATTAAAATAAATACTAAACTAACTTAAATAAATCTGAGATTTTTTTTCTAAAAATACTACAAGACTACTGGAACCTAGGAAAAATATAAAAATGAAAAGTGCTTTTTGAAAAAGCTGAAAAATAAGCCAATTGGCTTAAATAGAAGCTATCACTATTTTAAAATTGATATTTTTGTGTTTTTTCTTTTATGAAACTAATTAACAACTGAAATTATGGAACTTTTGTAAAAACAAACTGAGTGGAACTTGAAAATAAGCTGGATGCAAGCTTAATGAGCCAACAGTGAGCTTTTTGAGCTTTTTGATGATGCAAAAGCTATTAATAAGCTGTACAAAGAGAAACAGAGGTAACACAAGCTGTAAACAAGTGAAGTACACACAAAACAAGCTAAAAGAACTGAAAAATCACACTAGAAAGGCTAGTAAATTGGAATTAGCAATTCCAAATCCTTTCATCCAAACAATCCTGAGAGGGGCTTATACAGGCCTGGATTTAAGCTTATACAATAAGCTCAAGACCTAAATGAGCCTGGAATCAGTGAGTTCACCTTGTAGGATTTCAGTAAAGCCAAGAATTACACCCTGGATCCCACTAATGAGCTCACAATGAGCTCACCAAAATGGCTAGGATACACTGATTACTCTGTATATTCAAGTGACCATGGTGCATAGAAGGACTAATTTGAGCAATGAAATAAGCAAGGAAATGCAATCAATGACTGGATATTACAACTCAGTTGTGTACACTACTCAGATCACCCAAGATCAAGTAACAAGCTCAAAAATTGAGCTTGTTGTAGCCTTGAAAAAAAGGTCAGACAGCAAAAGTACAAAGCAAGTTCTGAAATAAGCAACATGCAAAATAGGACACACAAACTATAAACATGTTAAACACAAGTTGCACAAACCTGAATTAACATAAATAAGATAATTAAAATAACACAAAAGCTAAATCACAACCTAGAACTAACATCAACAAGCTCAGCTAAAGTAATGTAGCAGCTGACACTAGCAGTGGTGGAGCAACTTAAAAGGACAAAAAAATAAGCAATCAAACAAGCAAATAAAGGAAAACCACATATACAGCTATCAAGACAACCTAAGCAGCTTCCTATAACACAATTATCAAGCACAAATATCAACTACTGAACAATATGTGGCTATGAGAAAAATGGGTCAAGTCTGAACTAGGGTGGTGCAGGGGAGGTCAACAATCAACTGGGAAACTTTGAAGCTAAGTCTAGATAAGGAAATGAGCTTTTAAAGCCAAACTTTTTCTTGATTCAGATTCACAAGCAACCAAATAGTACAAAATAACAAGATTTATTCATTTCCAAACTCTTTTGAACCCTGTGGATTGCCTAGAAATTTTATCCATTTTTGACATATAAGACATTTTGACTTTTTTTTATGCTTTGAACTATTGTTAACTAAACTGAATTTAAATTGATCCTATGTAACTTATAATGATGTTTAATCCTAAAATGAAACTAACATAAGCTATATTACCAGTTTATAAACCTATACTAAAGATTTGGCACTTAAAGATACCAACAGTTAAGTAGGTATGAAATTTAAAAGGCTAATTTGACTTTTTATTAAAAAAAGACCTACTTGTTTAATGGTATAAACAGGCTATTATACACTACTGTGACATGTCTCATGCATTATCAACAACAAAAACTCACACAAGCACAACTTAGCCAACAAATCCAAACACCCCCTTAAATTCAGAAAATGAGAAATTATGAAGCAATTCCAAGATTCAAGCCATGCAATTGATAACAGAGCTTATATTAACATGAAACAAGCATACTTAAGCATCATTACACAACATGCAATACTTCAAACCACCAAGATCCAATTATGCATTTTGTGACAGTTGATAAAGCAATGGATTCAAAACCTATCAAAACTATATTTAATGGACTAAATTAATTCTAACAGACTATAAATACCACAAATAAGCCAGAATAAGCAGAATCAAACAACAAAATACAATTATAACTATGAATTACAAGGTATGCAAATATTACACTAAGAACTTGAAAATTGAAAGCAAACTTTGAAAACCTTAACCACTAGCTCAACTAGGGTATCTTGAAGCTGCAACAAGCTCCTAGCTTATCGATAAGCTAGGTAAAGTCCACCTGGCCAATCCATTTAGACCACTTCCAATGCTTCCAGTCAAATGCATAGGTACCCTGTTGGCCAATTTATTTTTCTGATTTTATTCCTTTTTTATGTTTTCTAAGGTGTTTAAAAGCTTATGTGAGCTTGTGAACCATTTGTGACAAGTAACGCGCTTAAACCATATTATAGCTTAAAACTAGAATTCTTAAAATGAAACTGTGAAATGTAAAGAGAACTTGAATTTTTGAAATGGAACTTGATATTAACTTAGATAAAACAGGTTACAAGCTAAATGTTTGATGGAAAAGTAAATTACATTAAATTTGACATAATCTTAAATAAGCTAAAAACTACACATCTTCATTTCTGCTTCCATCTTCCCTTTATAGTGAAAAATTAGGGTTTAGGGCACCCATTTGTCTTTTCCCAGCATTAATCTTGGCCTTTGGATGAGAGGAATTTAATCTTGGCCATTCATTTGTTTTGGCGCCAAAATGGTTATGATAACCATGCCTCTGATAACTTGTATAGAGGGTGTTTATTTGGACTGGAGTGTTTGTTTGGGATATCTAGGGAGTAGAAGTGGGTGGAAGTGATGATGAGGGTGGATCACATGTGACTGGTTTGGGGTGTGTGGTATTGCAGTGGTGTGAAGGTGGTTTTGGAGGGATAAGGGTGGTTTTTGCTTTGACCGTTTGACCAAGGATAAAATAAACGGGGGATGTTTTATTATAAGTTTAGTGGGCTTGGGTAGTGGGCTAGGGATATTGGATTTGGATTAGTTTTGGTTTTTGGGGTGTAATAAAACTTAAGTCCGTTTGGTTTGTAGTTTATGTAAGCCCAAGGACCTTTTGTGTACAAGCTGATTTTTGAGGGACCAAAGCTACCACTTTTCCAAAGTTATCCCAAGGACCATTCTTGCCATCTTTTAATTTCCCGAGGTCCTTTGATGCTAAACTTCCAAAATAAAACCTCCGGGGACTAAAATTGCCAATTCCCCAAACTTTAGGGATCAAACTTGTAATTTCCCAAAACTCATCACCCAAGGACCATTATTGAACATTTCCCAAATTTGAATTCCCAGGGACCTTTTCTGCCAACTTTGAAAGTACAGGGACTAAACTTGTAACTATTGAAATTTGTCACCAAAGGACTAAATATGACAACTTATGATTTCAAAAGGACCTTTGGTGAATTTTCCTACAAAACAAATGCCTAGGGACTAAATTTGACAAGTTTTGAAAGTTGAGGGACTGAAACTGCAAATTTTGCAAACTTTGTTCATTTTTCAACTGTTTTCAATCATTTTGCATTTGAAACAGATAAAACACAATCCCTGGGATATTTTCAGTATTTTAATGCATTTTTGAGTGTTTTTGGATGTTTTGGCGGTTTAGATATGACAAAAATGATGAGTGTTTGAGCACTCATCAATCCCCCACACTAAACTATTGCTAGTCCCTAGCAATCTTTTATGAAAATTTAATGGATTTGAAGTCTCTTTACCAAAAGCCATTACTTCTGGAGTAGCCAAATGTTTCAGTTCAAGTAAGAACTATGGTACACTGATAACCATATGATTTTGACCAAATCACCAGCTTCCATTGGTTTTGATTTGTCTTTACCAGAAGCCGTTTGCTTCTGGACTAGCCAACTCTTAGATAAAATACACTTATTATCTTTGGTGAGCTGATTACCAATTATGGTTTTTCAACTGCCTTTACCACAAGCCATAAACTTGCGGGCTAGCCAACTCTTCACTAATTAAAGATATGGTGAGCTGAATACCATACAATTTTGATCAAATTGCAAGCCGTCAACGGATTTGAGAAATCTTTACCCAGAGCCGTTTGCTCCGGGATTAGCCAATCCTTTTGTTTGTTAGACATGGCGGACTGATAACCATAAGCTGTGTAAGTGCAAAGCACTTCCACCAAAAAAAAAAATTGGCCAGAAATGGGGGAATTAGATGGTATACATGATTAAATTCGTTAGAATTCCCCCCCCCCCCCACAAACACTTAGAAATGAATATTGCCCTCAATATTCAAAGTACCGGCCGTTATGCCGAAACGTAGAACGTAAAAGGGAAATACTACGGGCCATTATTTTTTATTTTATATACACTTTTTTTTTTTTTTTTTTTTTGAAAATAGTGGGGGGCAACTCCCCCACACTAGGGTGGTAGAAAATAGAAGGAAATCAGAAATATGGGTGAAAACCCATATGGTGTGCTACTGTTTTTGTTTCCCGAGTCGCTAGCTTGACTCGATCCCCGCATTCATTGGTTCTTGGGGAAAGTTTGTAGATCCGAGACAACCATGTGTGGTATGTCCTCTCCAAAGTAGTGTTTTAAACGATGACCATTCACTTTGAAATTTGGACCGTCAGTTTGAGATAACTCAACGGTACCATATGGATAAACCTTAGTAATAGTGAATGGTCCAGTCCAACGGGTTTTCAGTTTACCCGAGAAGATCTTTAATCTTGAATTGAAAAGAAGGACTCGATCACCAACGTTGAAAACGCGGTTCTTGATTTTAGAGTCATGAATCTTCTTTGTCTTTTCTTTGTAGATCAAAGAGTTCTCGTAAGCTTGATCACGAAGTTCATTCAATTCATTCATTTGAACTTTCCGATGATCACCCACAGTTTGGAGGTCAAAATTTGCATGCTTGAGGGCCCAATAGGCCTTGTGCTCAAGCTCGATCGGTAGATGGCATGCTTTCCCGTACACAAGCTTGTAAGGCGTACACCCGATGGGTGTTTTGTAAGCTGTACGGAAAGCCCATAGTGTGTCATCTAATTTATCCGACCACGATGCACGATTTTCACCTACAGTTCTTTCCAAGATTCTTTTAATTCCTCGATTGGAAACTTCCACTTGTCCACTTGTTTGTGGGTGGTACGCAATAGAAAGACGGTGAGTTACACCATACTTTTGAATGACTTTATCAAATTTGTCATTGAAAAAGTGCGTACCACGATCACTGATTATAGCACGTGGAGTTCCAAATCGAGCAAAAAGAGCTTTTAAAAATTTCACAACAACTCGGGCATCATTAGTGGGTAAAGCTTTCGCTTCAACCCATTTTGACAAATAGTCAACAGCCACGAGTATGTACTTATTTCCATGAGATGACGGAAATGGCCCCATAAAATCAATGCCCCACACGTCAAAGATTTCACAAACTTGAATTGCATTTTGTGGCATTTCATTCCTTTGTGAAATATTCTCGTGACGTTGGCAAGCGTCAAAGGATTTGACTAATTCCTGGGCATCCTTGTAAATCGTGGGCCAGTAGAAACCGGAATCAAACACCTTTTTGGCGGTGTAGATTGGATTATGGTGGGCTCCCGTGGGACCGGCATGGTAAGCCTTGAGAATTTCAGTGGCTTCCTGACCATAAACGCACCGCCGGATGACTTGATCCGCACAGATTTTAAACAAGTAGGGGTCGTCCCAGAAATAATGTTTGACATCCTTAAAGAATTTATTTTTCTGTTGGGACGACATCCCTTTCACCACAAAGTTACCCGCATGGTAATTTGCAAAGTCTGCAAACCATGGGGTAGTAGAGTCTCCACGAAAAGAAACCGCATTGAGTGTCTCGAGAGGAAATGTTTCATTTATCTCCTTTTTCACGAAAACATCTTGGTGAGGGTTTTCTAGACGGGACAGATGATCAGCAGCCAGGTTCTCAGCTCCTTTTTTATCACGAATTATGATATCAAATTCTTGCAGGAGGAGAACCCAACGGAGTAATCTCGGCTTTGCATCTTGTTTTGCAAAGAGGTACTTCAAGGCCGAGTGATCCGTATACACCACGCATTTGGTCAAGATTAAGTACGGCCGAAACTTTTCAAACGTATACACCACGGCTAATAGTTCTTTTTCCGTAGTGGTGTAATGAGTTTGAGCCTCGGTCATAGTTTTACTTGCGTAATGGATAGGCTGAAAGTGTTTTGATTTGCGTTGCCCCAAAACTGCCCCTATTGCATAATCACTAGCATCACACATAAGTTCAAAGGGCAAGTCCCAATCGGGGGCAACAAGAATCGGTGCCTCAGTAAGCTTTTTCTTCAAAGTTTCAAAAGCTTCAACGCACTCAGGAGAGAAGATAAAAGGAGCATCCTTCTCAAGGAGATGGGTCAAAGGCCGGGCGATTTTAGAAAAATCTTGAATGAATCTACGATAGAATCCGGCATGACCCAAAAAACTCCTAATACCCTTGACGGTAGTGGGAGGAGGTAGTTTAGCAATGACATCAACCTTAGCTCTGTCAACCTCAATCCCACTCTTGGAGATCTTATGGCCGAGGACAATGCCCTCTTTGACCATAAAGTGACTCTTCTCCCAATTTAGACACAAATTTGTATCTTCACAACGTTTTAACATGTTGTCCAAATGGGAGAGACATGTTTTGAACGAATCCCCAATGACCGAGAAGTCATCCATAAATACCTCCATTGTTTTCCCGATCATGACGGAAAATATGGACATCATGCACCTTTGGAATGTGCCAGGAGCGTTGCATAAGCCAAATGGCATACGACAGTAGGCAAAGGTACCATAAGGGCATGTGAAGGTAGTTTTCTCTTGATCCTGCGGATCAATGGGGATCTGAAAGTATCCCGAGAAACCATCTAGGAAACAATAGTATTCGTTTCCCACTAATCTCTCAAGCATTTGGTCCATGAAGGGTAGAGGGAAATGGTCTTTACGGGTGGAATCATTTAACTTGTGATAGTCAATGCAGACACGCCACCCCGTAACCAATCGAGTTGGAATCAACTCATTTTCTTCATTTGTGACAACAGTAATGCCACCCTTTTTAGGAACGCAATGAATGGGACTAACCCAAGAACAATCCGAGATAGGGTAAATCAATCCGGCATCAAGAAATTTGAGAACCTCTTATTTGATAACTGCTGAGGCGAATAATGAACCACTTTTAGGGGGTCATTTAAGCTCGGAATTGAATTTATTTGATCAAATATTGCCCTAAATCGTTCCTTTTGTGATTTTAGGTACTTTGGGAGTGAATTCTGGAAAAAGAAGCAATTCGGACGTTTTTGGAGCATAAAAGTGAAGAAAACGACAAAGACTTAATTTTCCATGCTGAGAATAATACCTGACGGCTTCAAGAAGAAAATCATGACGGCGTCAAGAGTAAAATCCGTGACGACCCAGTGAAAACCTGAATGCGTCACAAGAAGGGCGTCAAGAGTTTATGGTGATGGCCTGCATAAGGAGTACACATGACGGCGTCAGACCCAGATCTAGGCAGTCCGAGAAACTATTTGGCGGCGAGATGACGGCGTCAGAACTTTGTTCTTGACGCCGTCACCTATCAGAATCTATATATAGTTTTCTTTTTTTCATTCATTAAAGAGGAACTTGTGTGGAGAATACTAGGGCCGAACTTTGTAAACCCTAGGTCGTATTTTACAGTATTTTCAAGGGTTTTCACCCCTTGAATCCTTTCATGTTCAATTCAGATAAGTCTTCTTTCAATTCAATCAATATGTCTATGTGTTGTTTGAATATATCTTATGCTTGTCTTGATTTCAACATGCTAGGCTAGATCTATCTTGTGTTTGCTTAGATGTAATGAAACCTAGATGTTAATTATATGTTGATTACTTGTTTATGGTTGTAATGGATGAATGATTTCAATGTTAGGCTTAAGAAAACTGGCAGATCTCCATTGTGTAACATGCTTGAACGTCTTAGGAAACATGAACCGATGTGTACTAGGTTTTATTGGTTGTATTTAATGCATGAGCAAATTCTAGTGATCCCATGTTAGGAGCTTCTTAGCCGGCTCGACATAGGAGTGAAGTAGGCGCTCATAGGATTGGGGAAGTAAGTACGCCACCCCATGAATGGTATTAAGGAATACAATCCGTCATCCACGCAACTATAACAAGTAATTAACCTGTAAAAGATATCTAGGGAGTAGTGAAATCTAAGTAAACACAATTCTCCCATATATTGCTCACAACTCTAGTATAATTTAGTTTATTTTCATTTCTAGTATTTTATTTTGATTGCATCTTAGTATTGGGTTAGTTGACTAGCAACTAATTCCGCCCAACTCCTTCTAACCCAAGATTTTTACTTGCTTTCATAAAAATATAAAAATACAAAAAGAATCATCCCTCATCTCTAGACCTAGTCTTTAGGTTTTCTAATCCTAGCGACACTATTCCTAGCTGAACGATCAATCCCCCGGTACTTGTCATTATACTATACTACATCGATCAGGTACACTGCCTGGTGGGGGTTGTAAGCTTCTCGAGATCCCTTGAGAGGTAAAGCCTGGTGCAATCCCTACGCTACCAAGTTTTTGGCGTCGCAGCCCGGGGAATAGTTATTGTCTTGGTTAGAATCTCTTTTTATTAGGTCTACTGGCTAGATTCCTTTCTAGTAAGATTTTTTTTTTTTTAGGTTCTCTTTAGTCTATCTTATTTCTTCGTGTTTTTGTTTGTAACTCTTCGCCTTCCGACATCATGGACGATGGTAACATCTTTGAACCCGTCATCCCACCACAACAAAACCCACCACTAGCCAACCAACCTCTTAGACCCCGAACCCTAGGAGAGTATTCCCGACCTAGCCACCAAGGCTATCGAAACTCCATTGAGCTCACCCAAGGAGCCAATGTGACCCCCTTGCGATCCGACACCATCCGGTTGGTGCAAAGCGGATGTGCATTCCATGGACTTCGTTCCGAAGATCCAAACCAACATCTCAAGGACTTCCTTAAAATCATAGATTCTATAGACCTTGATTTTACAACTAGAGAGTCAACCCGATTACGCCTATTCCAATTCTCTCTACGTGATCAAGCTAGCCAATGGCTTGAACGTTTACCCGCGGGATCCATCACCTCATGGGATGATCCCACCACTCATTTCCTTGCTCAATTTTTCCCACCGGGGAGAACTACCAAGCTTAGAAATGATATCTTGATGTTCCAACAACGTCAAAGTGAAACTCTATATGAAGCATGGACTCGATTCAAGGACTTACTCCAAAAAGTCCCTCATCATGGCATAGATCTTTGGCTCCAAGTCCAAATCTTCTATGACCACATCGATCTCTCTACAAGGCGAGTCATTGACCAATCGGCCGGTGGTAAGCTACGTGATCTAAGTGCGGAACAATCATGGGAACTCATAGAAGATCTTGCTCTCTATGACAACGAAAGTTGGAATGATCCCCGTGATTTGAACAAAACAGTCAAGGCAATATCTTTGCCTTCGAACAACTCTAGCACTCCCGACCGTAGGATCATGGTACTTGAGGACCAAGTCAAGTTTCTCATGCAATCTTACGAAGCTCCTAAGCCTTCAAGCCAAGTGAACAAAATCACTTCTTCATGCGAATTATGTAGTGGTCCCCATGACACTCGTGATTGTGTGGAACTCCCCGGAACAGCTTTTGCGGACTACGCATCCTCGCGTACCGACGAAGCGGGAGATAAGTGGTACACTTTTAAACCCGAGCCAAACCCTTACGGTGATTCCTACAACCCCTCTTGGAAAAATCACCCAAACCTTAGGTGGAAACAAAATCAAGCCAATTCTTCCAATCCGCCTAATCATTACCAACCAAACGGTCCACCCTCCAACCGTACTTTCAACAACAATCCTTCTAACAACTATGGTAGTACCAACAATCTTGAAGGATTGATGTCTAAGTTCATGGCATCTCAAGAGGCTCGCATAGCTAGGTTTGAAACCGAATTCAACCAACAACAAACGGAGATGACCAACAAGATAGACAACTTGTTGAAAGCCCTCAACAACCAAGCGTTAACTACACCTAGGAAGGACACTAGGGACGCCAATAACGGAATCCAAATTAAGGACCCCTCACCATTAAGCCAAAAGATAAGGATATAGAAGAAAGTGACAAAGATGAAGTTGAAGTAGAAACCGAGACTAGGGATGAAATTAGGGAAGTTGAGGTTAATAAGGGAGAGGAGTTAGAGGAAGTAGAGACTATAGAAAAGCACTTTGATAAGTTGCCCACCAAGGAAGAACGGGAATACCATAAGGTTTTATTCGATGGCCCCGAGACACCATATATCCTTGGCACGCCCCTTATCAAAATGGGAGACCCCTCTAACATCAACATACCATGCAACATCGGGCATATGCATATATGTAAAGCTTTTATCGATCCTAGATCTCCTATAAACATCATGACTAGGACTTATTATAATTGGGTGATGAAGAAACAACTTGGTTATAGGATGATGCCCAATAAGAATTTGATAAGTAATTTTGTAGGAAGAGTGAAGGGATTGCATGTGATTATAGGTAATTTCACCTATGAGATCGATTTTATGATAGTAGAAGATACTCGCCCGGTGATAGATGATTGCCTAAGCCAAGTAATATTCGGAAAACCATTTGTTGAGGTCACTAAGATGAGTTATGATCCGACTTTAGGGATAGTTAGATTCAAGGAAGAGAATGATGAGATTGCCTACCAAATGCCCTACAAGATTGAGCAATACCGCCTCCTTTCTAATATAGAAAAGGAACACAAACAAGCAGCTTACTATAGGAATGATGAGGATAGACGTAGAGGAGTAGAGTATGTGATGAATAGGATGCTTGGTTTCTACAAAGAATGCATGCAATTAGGTCCGAAATACAAAACTGGTATAGGAGACGACCTAGAGAGTGAAACCAATAATGAGGTCACGTAGTAACCCATGACCTTGAGTCTAGCTACAAGACTCGTAAATAAAGAAAAGCGCTTCTTGGGAGGCAACCCATGTTTTGTGTGATTTTTATTTTGTTTGTTTGTTATTTGCTTCCGTATGCATGCTTTATTTTTATTGTTGGTAGATCATGTTTCAAAACTAAAATAGTGAAAATACTTTACTTTGTTGTTTAGCCTAGTCTTAACTTCATCCAAAGGTATTTTTGAAAAAGATAAGTGTAAGGGGAAACCCCAAATATGTTTTTAAAGAAACAAAACTGATCATGATTCTCCACAATATTAAGTGAACATGTATATTCGTATTTGTTAGAGTCAAATGCTTGTATCGAGTCATAATGATGTTTTGCAGGATTTTCCAGGAAGTAGGACGAAGTTTTTCCAGAAATTTTCCAGAAACTTAACATAAGAATTTCTGCAGGCCACTTCTGACGGCGTCAGGAATTAATTCCTAACGGCGTCACGTGTAAAATTCTGGAAATTTTACCAGATTTTTTTTTCTAACGGAGTCTTAAAGTTTTTGTTGAATTATCAGTTTTATAATCTCCAGGAAATCTGCAAACATCATTCCACAAGCATTATATCTTACTTTCTTTTCTAGGATTTATTAGCATATGTAGATTGCCGCCGATTTTATGCGAGGTCGCCTTGTCTGTTTTCTCAGGTTTTACAGGTTATGTATGACAAGAAGATGATTATTATTCTGGAAGGGAAGCTTTGATTGTTCATTCTCTTGGAGGAAGATCTAACCTGGCCACCTTATTATCCATACCGAGCGAATCAGGGGAGTATTTGATTTCATTTGTTTTACTTATTTCACTTTTACATTCTTTACTTGAACATTGGGGACAATGTTCATCCTAAGTGTAAGGGGAGGGTAAAATGATGATACCTTACAGATACACTTTCGCTTGAGTTTGTTTGTTTGATAGTAGATGTGTAATAAAACTATGAGAAATACTTGTTAGTGCAATTTTAGCGCCAAATTTAAAATTTTTTACAACATTTAGGAGTGAAACTTTAGCCATAGCAAGCGTCTCATGGATAGGAGATTGTATGACTAGCACAAAACCGTACTATTCAGAAAAATTTTCCACCCAAATATGTGAGGTTCGCCTTTAGATTTGATAGGAAAAGCATTTACTATTAGTGCTTATGAGTGTACCGGTAGCATTTAGATTCTAGAACTTGCGTTAGTGATGCATCCCGAGACCGCTAGTGAGACTACATTCATGTAGTAGGATTTACTACATGATAAGAGGCATTAGGATCACCCTTGTGTTAAACCCGTATCATAATTACTTGACCATTTAAGTCATATTACTTGGCTAGTTAAGTCAATTAATTTTTCCCACACCTTAGCGTTGTACTCATTTTTAGTACACGAAACCCCTAGTACACCCCTCCGAGCCTATCTTTTCGTTTCTAACTTTAAGCATTTTACTTAAAGGAAGAATTTGTTACACCCCACTTAAATGTACACCCAAATCGCCTTAGCCTTCCGTGTATGCACTCATCTTTAGTGCATTATTGTTATTTGTTAAACCCTAAGTTAATTATCTAATTGATTACATGGTTGCTAAGTCGAGTCATATCCTTGTACATATTGTTTTGGGACGATTGGGACTCATGGGTAAAGTACTTATTTTATGGAGTAATGGGGAAGAACATCATATATTACCCCCGTATGTGCGTTAATCTTAAAATTACTCCAAGTGTTTTGATTTTCTTAATTCGAGTCATTAGATTAGTTTATTGTAAAGTATGTAAAAATTCAAGTGTATGGGGAATATTCATTCCCTATGATGTATTATTTTGGATGGTAGGGTAAGAGTGCATGCAAAAAAAATAATAAAAAAAAAAAAAAAAAAAAAAAACATACGGACTACCATCCCTTTTCATTTTATGTTCATTTTATGTTTTTGTTAGTTTTGATTTATTAGCTTAAGTCGAGTCTAGTCTTGGCTTAGCATTGCCATATTGTACATGTAATTAACCAAGATTGTTAACTCGCCACCAGTAAAGACTGCCTATATCCAATAAAACCGTGTATTCCATATCCCTACACCTAACGTTACAACCCTTAAAGCATTTGGTTTCCCGCTAATCTCTCAAGCATTTGGTCCATGAAGGGTAGAGGGAAATGGTCTTTACGGGTGGCATCATTTAACTTGCGATAGTCAATGCAGACACGCCACCCCTTAACCAATCGAGTTGGAATCAACTCATTTTCTTCATTTGTGACAACAGGTAATGCCACCCTTTTTAGGAACGCAATGAATGGGACTAACCCAAGGACTATCCGAGATAGGGTAAATCAATCCGGCATCAAGAAGTTTGAGAACCTCTTGTTTGATAACTGATGAGGCAAAAAATGAACCACTTTTAGGGGGTCATTTAAGCTCGAAATTGAATTTATTTGATCAAATATTGCCCTAAATCGTTCCTTTTGTGATTTTAGGTACTTTGGGAGTGCATTCTGGAAAATGAAGCAATTCGGACGTTTTTGGAGCATAAAAGTGAAGAAAACGGCAAAGACTTAATTTTCCATGCTGAGAACAATACCTGACAGCGTCAAGAAGAAAATCTTGACGGCGTCAAGAGTAAAATCCGTGACGACCCAGTGAAAACCTGAAGGCGTCACAAGAAGGGCGTCAAGAGTTAATATGGTGACGGCCTGCATAAGGAGTACACATGACGGCGTCAGACCCGGATCTACTATTTGGCGGCGAGATGACGGCGTCAGAACTTTGTTCTTGACGCCGTTACCTATCAGAATCTATATATAGTTTTCTTTTTTTCATTCATTAAAGAGGAACTTGTGTGGAGAATACTAGGGCCGAACTTTGTAAACCATAGGTCGTATTTTACAGTATTTTCAAGGGTTTTCACCCCTTTAATCCTTTCATGTTCAATTGAGATAAGTCTTCTTTCAATTCAATCAATATGTCTATGTGTTGTTTGAATATATCTTATGCTTGTCTTGATTTCAACATGCTAGGCTACATCTATCTTGTGTTTGCTTAGATGTAATGAAACCTAGATGTTAATTATATGTTGATTACTTGTTTATGGTTGTAATGGATGAATGATTTCAATGTTAGGCTTAAGAAAACTGGCAGATCTCCATTATGTAACATGCTTGAACGTCTTAGGAAACATGAACCGATGTGTACTAGGTTTTATTGGTTGTATTTAATGCATGAGCAAATTCTAGTGATCCCATGTTAGGAGCTTCTTAGCCGGCTCGACATAGGAGTGAAGTAGGCGCTCATAGGATTGGGGAAGTTAGTACGCCACCCCATGAATGGTATTAAGGAATACAATCCGTCATCCACGCAACTATAACAAGTAATTAACCTGTAAAAGATATCTACAGAGTAGTGAAATCTAAGTAAACACAATTCTCCCATATATTGCTCACAACTCTAGTATAATTTAGTTTATTTTCATTTCTAGTATTTTATTTTGATTGCATCTTAGTATTGGATTAGTTGACTAGCAACTAATTCCGTCAAACTCCTTCAAACCCGAGATTTTTACTTGCTTTCATAAAAATATAAAAATACAAAAAGAATCATCCCTCATCTCTAGACCTAGTCTTTAAGTTTTCTAATCCTAGCGACACTATTCCTAGCTGAACGATCAATCCCCCGGTACTTGTCATTATACTATACTACATCGATCAGGTACACTGCTTGGTGGGGGTTGTAAGCTTCTCGAGAGGTAAAGCCTGGTGCAATCCCTACGCTACCAATAACATCATGGATTTTAGGATTCACCCTTCTTTGATGTTGGACTGCTGGTTTAAAGTCATCCTCCATTAAAATCTTGTGAGTACAAAATTCAGGGTTGATACCCTTTATGTCGAAGAGTTTCCAAGCAATTGCTTGCTTGTGTGACTTCAAGACCTTTATTAGAGCAGCCTTTTCCTCATCACTTAAATCTTTAGCATTAATGACGGGTAATTTATCATCACCCTCCAAAAATGCGTACTCAAGATGAGGTGGTAAGTCTTTGAGTTCGACCTTAGGAAATTGTTCAGTTTTCTCAACTGATTTGATTTCCTCTTTATGAAGTTCTTTGGGAGGGAGGGGAGGAGAATTTTCTTGGTTTAACAATTGCTCAAGAAGAAGAATATCTCCCTCCAGATCAATCTCAGCGTCATCAATTCCTTCTAGAAATGAATCACACTTGAGAAAAGCCTCGATCTCTTCCAAATTGAAGTCACTTCCCTCAAACGGAGTGAGAGAAGGGGAAGAGTCAGAAATGATAGGTTGAGAAGATGTGGTGGGATCCCCACTCACAGAATTATGAACATAACCAAGAACTTCTTGAGAGTACTCCTCTGAAGCAACATCAATGACATCTATTCGGTTAACCGATTCAGAGTCATAATTTGAGGAGTACCTCGAAGTTTGATCGAGGTTAAAAGTGACTGCTTCATTACCAACACGAAGAGTTATTTCCTCTTTGAAAACATCGATTGGAGCACGGCCCGTTCTTAGGAATCCTCTTCCAAGAATGAGAGGAACCCTCGGATCAGCATCAAATTCAACAACAACGAAGTCAGCTGGAAAATGGAACTCTCCTACTTTCACGAATACATCCTCGGCAATGCCGAGTGGACGAGTGATGGAACGATCTGCAAGCTCTAGAGTCATGCAGGTAGGAGTAAGTTCAGGAACAGACAGTTTCTTCCAGACTGAGTTAGGCATCAGGTTGATGCTAGCGCCAAGATCGGCCAAGGCAAAACAATCAACCATCCCTGGAAAAGTACATGGAATGAGAAATTTTCCAGTATCTCCCAGCTTCTCGGGAAGCTTCTTTAAGATTGTTGCAGAGCAATTCTCGTTTAGGGAAGTCTTTGCCATTTCGTACAATTTTTCCTTGTTGCTTAACAAGTTCTTGATCATTGATGCGAATTTGGGCATCAGAATGATAGCATCCGCAAGGCTTATGTCAAAGTGCAAATCTTGAAAGATTTGATAGAACTTGTCCATTTGGTGACTGGCCTTATCACGGAGCTTTTGCTCATTTAATTGTGAAGGATAAGGTATTGAAGGTTTGGATGGTTTGGATTTAGGGGTCTCAACGGGAGTTTCAACAGGTTCAAAGACAACTCCACGTTTGAGCTTGGTTTTTGGGACAACCTGAGGGTGGACGTGTGCAGTACTTTGTGGGCTAGTAATTTGCACCTTGTCCTTTGTCGCCTCAGGTTCTGGTTCCACTACCTTGGGGGAAGAAGGAGAAACGGTAGTAGGAATCTCAGGTTCCACGTCATACAACGGAGGAGGAATAGGACCAGGGGGTCCATCATAAGCAGCACCACTGCGTGTGGTGATAGCTTTGAGTTCAGCCTTAGGGTTGACAACCGTGTTACCAGGAAGACCTCTCGAGGTGGAAGGCGGAGCAAGATGGGTCATGATACTGGCAAACATATTATCAATCTTGCTTTGATTTTGATCAATTTTGTTGTTCGTTGCCATAAGCTCACTTTTTAGCTCATTACCCTGCTTGGTTATTGAAGATTGAAAATTATCCTTCAAATTAGTGATTTGGTTTTGCATCGCATGCATCTTAGCATCATTAATCTTGATGTGATTAGCGAGCTCATTTGAGGGAGGACCTTGGTAATTAGGAGCTGAATACCCTTGATTACCCCTTTGGGGCTGGTATTGATTGCTTGGGGCATGAAATTGATTTTGCATGTTTTACCCTCTTTGCTGATTAGGATTAAACCTATTTGGATTGTTGGCTTGAGGAAATCCGGGTGGTCCATGTTGGTTGCTAGCACGGTAGTTTGTTTCCACTTGAGGACGGTATTGGTTACCTCCTTGATTAGAGCTACCGGCTATCGCATTAACTTCAAATGTACCATCTGTGGCAGTACAATTGTAATATGCGTATGGACCACCACAAGTGACACAAACTTCTATCTTTTTTACTTCAGCAGTGTGAGAAGTTTGCGGAGCGGACTCTTTCTTTTGTGTGAGCACCAACCCGTGAATAGCTTCCATGATTTTGTCAAATTTATCCTCAGATTTAGAATGACTCATGGGAGATGAAGTAGAAGGATCAGCACTATCCTGAGAATTATATGGTCTGGATCGTGCAGTGCGGACCTTAGACTTATTTTCAATGATCGCAATGGCTTCCTTAGTGGATTTGCTTAGAAAATTACCTCCAGCTGAGGCATTGAGAGAATCTTGGTCAGAATGGTTTAAAACATTGTAGAAAATGTCCATTTGCATCAAATCGGTGAAACCATGATGAGGACATTTGCGAAGCAATCCTTTGAAATGATCCCATGCCTCACGAAATGATTCATCAAATTTCTGAGTGAATTTCATGATTTCATTTTTAAGATGCGTGGTTTTAGAAGGAGGGAAGAATTCATTTATGAACTTCTGAACCAAATCTTCCCATGATTCAATTGATCGAGGGGATTGTTTGTCAAGCCAATTCTTGGCATTCCCATCGATGGAAAACGGGAAAAGAAGAAGTTTGATTGACTCCTCAGGGACATTTTTACATTTGATGGTGGATGTGATTTTATTGAACCATCGAACGTGATCTTGAGGATCGTCCCTTTCAAAACCATAGAATTGACGAGAGGCTACTAGGTTTATCAACCTGATTTTTAGCTCAAAATTCTCAGCCACGATGGCTGGAACAACAATGACATCTCCATAACCCTCGATGGGTGCTTGGAAAAGCTCATTCATTGGACGGTCTTCTGCCATGATGACAGGGATGGGAATAGTACGAATCTCGGGTTCGACTATTTGGGTAGAACGTCTACGACGACGGTTTCATCTTCGAGGTGTGGTGACAAGCTCACGTAATGGGCTCGTAGACCTAGAAGAACGAGTGCGCATGCACTATAAAAAACACTCAATTAAAACAAGACTGAGGCAAAACAACAGTGAACTTAAACCAATAATCACAATATGAATGGCTTCTTTGAAAAAGGTACACCACTCACAAGGATACAAAAGCAAGTTTTAATCTTTTGTTTGGGAACTTATTATGGTCATACCCCCAGTTAGGTAGTACTCTGTCTTGGTTCTCGATAGTGTATTTTATTGGTCTTTATTTAACAAGAAAAACGGAAAATCTTTTTGTGTTTTTATCTTTTATATATATATAAAAAGAAAAGGAAAATATTTTTTGTGTTTTATATGTTTTTGGAAGATTGAAATACGATATTTTTGGTAATCGATCCGTTAAACAAATTAACTTCACGATTGTTTTTGGATTTATAATAATATACACAAGGATGATGGAAAATATACAAAGAGTGAAGTTCAGAAACACTAATCAGCAACGCGTTTCAAAGAATACGCACACAACCTCCCCGGCAGCGGCGCCAAATTTTGACTGGCTTAAAATAGGTCAACTTTATTCAACCACAGATGTGGTAAAACAAAAGTCAAACTATCTAGGAACCAATGAAATTAAGTCCAACGAGAACAGGGTATCCTCGGGTCGTTATGTCCCGACGAGGAAGTGAATTGTATCCGAAACGAATTGTGATCGGGTGATTATGAACAGGAAAGGGTTATGATTGGTTATTCTACGGGAATATGAATGAAAATGATTAAACAAAGCTATATAAACAAATACGTGCAAGCAAATAACCTAAAAACGTTTAAAACCTAAAAACGTACGTTTTACGTTTAAATAAACGTAACCGTACAAAAATAAAAGTGAAACGTGAGCTATAAAAATCCTACGGAAATAAAAATTACTTTTTTACAATTCTAATGACAAAAGAAAATTTTAATAAAAAGAAAAATATTTTTTAGACTATTTAATTATTTAATATTAATTAATTACTAATTATTAATTAAACTAATTTAAATTAAAATAAATACTAAACTAACTTAAATAAATCAGAGATTTTTTTCTAAAAATACTACAAGACTACTGGAACCTAGGAAAAATATAAAAATAAAAAGTGCTTTTTGAAAAAGCTGAAAAATAAGCCAAGTGGCTTAAATAGAAGCTATCACTATTTTAAAATTGATGTTTTTGTGTTTTTTCTTTTATGAAACTAATTAACAACTGAAATTATGGAACTTTTGTAAAAACAAACTGAGTGGAACTTGAAAATAAGCTGGATGCAAGCTTAATGAGCCAACAGTGAGCTTTTTGAGCTTTTTGATGATGCAAAAGCTATTAATAAGCTGTACAATGAGAAACAGAGGTAACACAAGCTGTAAACAAGTGAAGTGCACACAAAACAAGCTAAAAGAACTGAAAAATCACACTAGAAAGGCTAGTAAATTGGAATTAGCAATTCCAAATCCTTTCCGCCAAACAGTCCTGAGAGGGGCTTATACAGGCCTGGATTTAAGCTTATACAATAACCTCAAGACCTAAATGAGCCTGGAATCAGTGAGTTCACCTTGTAGGATTTCCAAAAAGCCAAGAATTACACCCTGGATCCCACTAATGAGCTCACAATGAGCTCACCAAAATGGCTAGGATACACTGATTACTCAGTATATTCAAGTGACCATGGTGCATAGAAGGACTAATTTGAGCAATGAAATAAGCAAGGAAACGTAATCAATGACTGGATATTACAACTCAGTTGTGTAGACTACTCAGATCACCCAAGATCAAGTAACAAGCTCAAAAATTGAGCTTGTTGTACCCTTGAAAAAAAAAGTCAGACAGCAAAAGTACAAAGCAAGTTCTGAAATAAGCAACATGCAAAATAGGACACACAAACTATAAACATGTTAAACACAAGTTGCACAAACCTGAATTAACATAAATAAAATAATTAAAATAACACAAAAGCTAAATCACAACCTAGAACTAACATCAACAAGCTCAGCTAAAGTAATGTAGCAGCTGACACTAGCAGTGGTGGAGCAACTTAAAAGGACAAAACAATAAGCAATCAAACAAGCAAATAAAGGAAAACCACATATACAGCTATCAAGACAACCTAAGCAGCTTCCTATAACAACAATTATCAAGCACAAATATCAACTACTGAACAATATGTGGCTATGAGAAAAATGGGTCAAGTCTGAACTAGGGTGGTGCAGGGGAGGTCAACAATCAACTGGGAAACTTTGAAGCTAAGTCTAGATAAGCAAATGAGCTTTTAAACCCAAACTTTTTCTTGATTCAGATTCACAAGCAACCAAATAGTACAAAATAACAAGATTTATTCATTTCCAAACTCTTTTGAACCCTGTGGATTGCCTAGAAATTTTATCCATTTTTGACATATAAGACATTTTGACTTTTTTTTATGCTTTGAACTAATGTTGACTAAACTGAATTTAAATTGATCCTAGGTAACTTATAATGATGTTTAAACCTAAAATGAAACTAACATAAGCTATATTACCAGTTTCTAAACCTATACTAAAGATTTGGCACTTAAAGATACCAACAGTTAAGTAGGTATGAAATTTAAAAGGCTAATTTGACTTTTTATAAAAAAAAAGACCTACTGGTTTAATGGTAAAAACAGGCTATTATACACTAGTGTGACATGTCTCATGCATTATCAACAATAGAAACTCACATAAGCACAACTTAGCCAACAAATCCAAACACCCCCTTAAATTCAGAAAATGAGAAATTATGAAGCAATTCCAAGATTCAAGCCATGCAATTGATAACAGAGCTTATATTAACATGAAACAAGCATACTTAAGCATCATTACACAACAAGCAATACTTCAAACCACCAAGATCCAATTATGCATTTTGTGGCAGTTGATAAAGCAATGGATTCAAAACCTATCAAAACTATATTTAATGGACTAAATTAATTCTAACAGACTATAAATCCACAAATAAGCTAGAATAAGCAGAATCAAACAACAAACTACAATTATAACTACGAATTACAAGGTATGCAAATATTACACTAAGAACTTGAAAATTGAAAGCAAACTTTGAAAACCTTAACCACTAGCTCAACTAGGGTATCTTGAAGCTGCAACATGCTCCTAGCTTATCGATAAGCTAGGTAAAGTCCACCTGGCCAATCCATTTAGACCACTTCCAATGCTTCCAGTCAAATGCATAGGTACCTTGTTGGCCAATTTATTTTTCTGATTTTATTCCTTTTTTATGTTTTCTAAGGTGTTTAAAAGCTTATGTGAGCTTGTGAACCATTTGTGACAAGTAACGAGCTTAAACCATATTATAGCTTAAAACTAGAATTCTTAAAACGAAACTGAGAAATGTAAAGAGAACTTGAATTTTTGAAATGGAACTTGATATTAACTTAGATAAAACAGGTTACAAGCTAAATGTTTGCTGGAAAAGTAAATTACATTAAAGTTGACATAATCTTAAATAAGCTAAAAACTACACATCTTCATTTCTGCTTCCATCTTCCATTTATAGTGAAAAATTAGGGTTTAGGGCACCCCTTTGTCTTTTCCCAGGATTAATCTTGGCCTTTGGATGAGAGGAATTTAATCTTGGCCATTCATTTGTTTTGGCGCCAAAATGGTTATGATAACCATGCCTCTGATCACTTGTATAGAGGGTGTTTATTTGGACTGGAGTGTTTGTTTGGGATAGCTAGGGAGCAGAAGTGGGTGGAAGTGATGATGAGGGTGGATCACATGTGACTGGTTTGAGGTGTGTGGTATTGCAGTGGTGTGAAGGTGGTTTTGGAGGGATAAGGGTGGTTTTTGCTTTAACTGTTTGACCAAGGATAAAATAAACGGGGGATGTTTTATTATAAGTTTAGTGGGCTTGTGTAGTGGGCTAGGGATACTGGATTTGGATTAGTTTTGGTTTTTGGGGTGTAATAAAACTTATGTCCGTTTGGTTTATAGTTTATGTAAGCCCAAGGACCTTTTGTGTACAAGCTGATTTTTGAGGGACCAAAGCTGCCACTTTTCCAAAGTTATCCCAAGGACCATTCTTGCCATCTTTTAATTTCCCGAGGTCCTTTGATGCTAAAATTCCAAAATAAAACCTCCGGGGACTAAAATCGCCAATTCCCAAACTTTAGGGATCAAACTTGTAATTTCCCAAAACTCATCACCCAAGGACCATTATTGAACATTTCCCAAATTTGAATTCCCAGGGACCTTTTCTGCCAACTTTGAAAGTACAGGGACTAAACTTGTAACTTTTGAAATTTGTCACCAAAGGACTAAATATGACAACTTATGATTTCAAAAGGACCTTTGGTGACTTTTCCTACAAAACAAATGCCTATGGACTAAATTTGACAAGTTTTGAAAGTTGAGGGACTAAAAATGCCATATTTGCAAACTTTGTTCGTTTTTCAACTGTTTTCAATCATTTTGCATTTGAAACACATAAAACACAATCCCTGAGATATTTTCAGTATTTTAATGCATTTTTGAGTGTTTTTGGATGTTTTGGCAGTTTAGATATGACAAAAATGATGAGTGTTTGAGCACTCATCAACAATCTTTGTCAAAACACTTAAAAATGGGTCTTAGCAACGCAATAAGCATAAGCTATTTATAAGGATGTTTGGTATTTCTTGTATTATTTCTTATTTGCTTATTAAACCTGACTCGTTAATTATCTACAAAAAGTGTTGTGCGTATGCGTTCCAATGCATATATAGATTTACACATTTTGACACATTACTCAACCCACCCATTTTGCTTTTCGATAGCCTAGCACATGATTAAAACTTTTTAAGCGACCTCATCAGTAATACTTTGAGTTTAAGTTGGTTGTTTTCTCAAGCATATAAGGGATATGTAAACATATCGGAATAAATAAAATTTTCCTAAATTATTTATGCATTGTGATTGAGGCAAAAGCAGTCAACTAAAGTCAACCACGGATGTGGTCAATATAGTCAAACTCCTTAGGCTCAATGCTCCGTGGAATATAGGGTTTCCCCGGGTCGTTATGTCCCGACGAGGTGTGGATTGTATTCAAACGGGTTTGTGATCGGGTGAATTTGGACAGGAAAGGGGTTTTGTGATTGGTTAAACTAAGGAATCTACAAGGAAATAGCTTAAATAAGCTATATGAACAAGACTGTGAAATCAGAAAAATCAGAAACGTTTAAAACCTAAAACGCGTACGTTTACATTTTAAATAACGTAAACGTACAAAATAAAACATGAAAACTGAAATCTGAAAACCCCCCGGGGGTGAAAATGACTTTTTTGCAAACCTAAGGATGAAAGAAAATTTTTAGAAAAAGAAAATAAATTTTTACACTATTTAATTATTTATTATTAATTAATTACTTAACTAATTTAAATTATTAAAAATAACAAAATAATTTAGAAAATTAAGAAAAATTTTACAAATCTAACTAACCATCACAGGAATCCTAAAAAATTATAAAAAGTTTATAAAAATTATTTTTAAACTAATTTACTAATTATTATTCTAAATATTAATTAATAACTAATTAAATTATAAAAACTACAAGATGAACAGTAAAAATTCTAGAAAAATTCCTAAAATTATATTATAACTTATAAAAGCTAGGAAAAATATAAAAACTAGGTCTTACTTAATAAAAACTAATTTTGCTATTTAATACTTGATATTTAATTAATTATTAATTAAACTAATATTAAATCTAATAAATACTAAATGACAAAATAAAAATCTGAGAAAATTAATAAAATTATTTTAATATAAAAGGAATTTAAGAAAAATATAAAAATGCTAAGTGCTTAACAAAAATCTAAAAAGGAAAATTTAAATTTAAATTACATTAAATAGAAACTATCACTTATTTTAAATTTAGATTTTTTGGATTTTTCTTTTAGAAAACTATTTTACAACTAAAAACATGAACTTTTATAAAAACAAATTTTTTTGGAAATAAAAAATAAGCCAGAATAAGCTAAAAAGCCTAGACGGTTGACTTATGTTGACCAAGTAAGGAAATAAGCTCAAATCAGCTTAAGTGGGACCCACAATGGTAAATTCTGGTTCAACTAAGTTGTGTGGACATGTTTAAGCAAGAATCAAAGAAATTATATCATTAAATAAGCAAATAAGCCAAGAAAAGCACTTGGTTTTCTTGTTTCAAAGCTGAAAATGGGACAAGGTTTAGAGGCAATTCCAAGTGGGTCCCAGGGGTCTTAAGGTCAAACTATGGGTCAAACCTTGAAGAGTGCCAGGAGGGGGGTTCAAAGAACCAAGTATGGGGCTTGTGGGACCACTGTGGTGGCCAGAAACCACCACCAAAGTGGTGGTGTTGGCTGAGGTGCTGCTGCAGCAAGGGATAACCTCCCCCTGCAGATGAGTTTGGGTGAAGGTGGGGCCCAGCAGAAAAATCACAAAAATAAAAGGACCATGGAACCTCAAAGTTCAGCTGAGAGACTACATATCCTAAAAAGTACAAGGGCTGAATCTCATTCTAAAAATCAGAACAATTCCTCTAAGTTTTGGGTTTTCAGCAAAAGAAACAACTTTGACTTTTTTCAATAACTAAGTAGTTTGACTTTACTGGACTTTGATGGGATCTAAATGACTTATAATGTAGTATTAAGCTGTAAGTTACCTAAATTAAGCTATAGGATACACTTGTGCATCAAATGTGATGAGATTAGATCTCCTAACTCCTAACAGTGGACTAAATATGAATCTGAAAACTTGATTTTGACTTTTTATATTGAAGAACTAAATTTGGTGCTAGACCTACCCTATACTAACCTAATGGAAGCTGCTTATGCAGAAAGAACTCAAGCATGAAGCCAAATGCCTAGTTAACTGACTTATGCCAAACACCCTCTTTAAAACTCTTAATGAAAATTTATAAGAAAACTTATTGTTTAGAGCTAAGAGTTCTTATATCTAAGCTATACTAAGGTATAATACACACAAATGAGCTGATACAAACAACAAATAATTGGTACAACAAATGAGAACATGTTATGCTAGAGTTTAAACTAAAAACTTGAAAATTAGAAGGTAAATCTCAAAACCTCTGATCCTTGGTTGAACAAGTGGAATAGTTGGCTGCTACAAGAACCTAGCTTGATCATAAGCTAGGTTAAAACCCTTCAAATGATTTCCATCACTGATAACTTCCATATACCCCTTTATCTCATTTGCTAAGATCCCCTGTGTCATTTTTCTGATTCTATTTCTTTCTTTACTTTTTTTTTTTATGTTTTCTTATGAACTTTAGAACCTAAATGAGCTTATGAGATTATTTCAAACCAGAACTGAGCAATAACAAGGATTTTTACTAAAACTTCAAAATATTTTTCTTTTTCATTCCAACTGAAAATGTTACAACATTCAAATTTAAACACTAAAACTTACATTATCTTAGAAATTACAAGTTTTCAAGCTAAGTTTAATTCTAGAAATACTAGATTACATGAATTTCGACATTAACTAAAATTAAACTAAAATCTATTACCTACTACCTACTGCTTCTTTTTCCTTTTTTCTTCACTTTTATAAGCCCTGGAGATATCTTCTGACTTTCCCACCTTTGTTTGAGGCTGTTGGATGAGCTGAATTGATCCCAGCCATTCAATTGGCTTTTTGGCGGGAAATCTAATTTTGGCAGTTATATGTTTCTTGGAGGATTTTATGGGTAATAAATGGAGTTTTGAAGGTATTGGAGGCTAGGGGGACAAGGTGTGGGTTTGGCTGATGTGGAGGAGGGGGGATGGAGTGTAGCAGTGATGAACCAGGCAAGTGGAAGGGGGAAGAGGGTGAGTCAAACGAAAGTTTGACTGGGGGGAGTATATAAAACGGTTTGGGTTTTTATTTATTTTTGGAGTGGGCTGGTGATGGGCTTAGGGATAGGATGTTTGGATCAGGCTAGGTTTTTGGGTGGATTTGGTGTGTTGGGTTTAGTAACACAAAAGGATCCGTTTGGTTTTTGTTATAACAAGGACCAAAAATGCAATTCAACCAAACATGAGGGGCTGATCATGTAATTTTCTAAAAATAGCCACAAGGGTTAAACATGACATAAATGAATAGTACAAGGTCCTTTAATGTTTATTTTCCATAATGAAATACCCGGGGACCAATTATGCCAAAATCCAAACATGAGGGACCAAAATGTAAATTTCTCCAAACTTCACACCAAGGACTAAAAATGACTTTTGTAACTTCCCAAGGACCCAAAATGATTTTTCTTTCAAAAATATCCCACCAGGGACCAATTCTGCCAAAATTTGAAACTCCAGGGACTAAATTGCAAATTTCCAAAACTTTTGAGATTTTTCACCAAAGGTCTAAATATGACAACTTATGATTTCAAAAGGACCTTTGGTGATAATTTTCAATATTTTGAATGACCAGGGACTAGATTTGACATTTTATGAAAGTTAGGGGATTGAAAATGCCAATTTTGCAAACTTTGTACGTTTTTCATCTGTTTTTACTCATTTTTCATCTAAAACATATAAAACACAACTTTGAAATATTTTCAGTATTTTGATGCGTTTCTGAGTGTTTTTGAATGTTTTGCAGTTCAGATTTGACCAAAAATGATGAGTGTTTGAGCACTCATCACATTGCCTAATTTAAGAAAGTTCCACCACCTTAAACAACCCAAAAAGCAATACAATAGTTAAATACTATCACATGTTTAGTTTTACCCTTCCGCGCGCCATGATTGTATCTTGTCAAGAACATAATTAGTGATAGAACCGATGCGAGCCAATATCCTTTTTAGTATAATGAGAACATTTAAATAGGATAGTCAATATCCCTTGGATTGTTTACACACCATTCATTTTGAATGCTTGTAGAAGAGAATATGACTAATTAATGGAAAAACAAAAGTTGAAGCGCTTTGTTCAAACTAAAAGTATTTTATCAAGGATAAGCATCTATGTGTGAAGCTTTGTTATAGTTTGAAAAATATTAAAGATAAGAGCAGGAGATATTATAAAAGATCAACTATATAGTCTTCCCCTAGTCACTATCAACATTCTTTTTCCTAGGACTCCAAGAAATTATGCAGTGCCTCCAAACGGAAACTTAGGATCTGCTTATCCAGCTATTCCGAGAGCTCAATATCATGTAGTAGTATATAGGCCTTTGAGTGGTCCTCCTATTTGCATACCACTACAAGTTGGATCAAACAACTACAATAACACAAATAAACAAAAAAACGCAATATATAAACTTATTATACTATATAAATTCAAATTTTACTCCCAAAATCACACACACTTCCACACCATAAAGTCTTCTTGTACTTGTTAGCATAATAAATTGAAACATCTTCATATTGTGTTACGACTCGTGTAAATCAATAATATTCATGGGGTGTTTTTTGTTTTTTTGCTTTAGGGTTCTATACCCACATCAATTTAAGACATTATCAACAGAATAACATAATCAAACAAAAAAACACATTAAAAATCATACCTTTTAGTCATTTATGAAACATATATATCTATCACCTCGTCTCCTTTGCCACCAAGCTAACCACAATTTTTTAATTTAAAACATTCAGGTCAATCCCTTCATGTAAGAAAAATAAAAAAAACAAACCATCAAACAATGTTTTAGGGCCCGAGTCACTTAACCGATAATTTAACAAAAACTGTTATAATGACAAATGTCAATACCTTTAAACGTCAATGATATCACACCAGAAAAGAATAGGTTTTGCTCAAATTTAGACAATGAACCAGCAGTTTATCGTCTTAAGAGCCTTCCTTGACTGTTGTATTTCATGAGCAATTTGATGCATGTCGCCTCCACAATGGTTGAGGTTACAAAATGTCCGAGTTCGGTAGTGTGTGATGATCATCCGCTTGAGCCGACCCTATACTTTTTTGGTCCAAAGTTAGAAAAATATTCAAACCAATAAGTAAGTTCGATCTACCAAAAGTACTCTTTTATAAAAGAAGCAATCCAAAGTTGCTAACAAAAAGCGTATCTCATCTTAAATACGCAGATGCGCATGAGCACATTCTTCGTCCAAACACTTAAAAGTAGGTCTTAACGATGCAATAGGCATAAGCTGTTTATAAGGATGTTTGGCATTGCTTGTATTATTGCTTATATGCTTGTTTTCTAAAGCATATAACAGATATGTAAGCATATCGGAATAAATAAAATTTTCCTAAATTTTCCATGCATTGACTAATTAAATGAAGTTCCTGACAACCATAGACAACCCAAAAAACAATCCAAGAGTTTTAATACTATCACATGTTTAGTTTTATCCTTCTGAGCCCATGATTGTACCTTGTCAAAAACATTATTAGTGATAGAACCGATTCGAGCCAATATCCTTTTTAGTAAAAGGCGAACATTTAAATAGGATAGTCAATCTACCATTGGATACGTCAACAAACATTTCATGTTTGATGCTATAAGTACTTAAAAATGTGCATTTTCACTTTCATTTTTCAAATACTTTTACATATAATTCATCATTGCAAATCTTAAGCTTCTAAATATCACAACCAATACTAAGCTACTAAATATCACACTTAAACAACTAATTAGCAATATAACAACACTCAACAAAACACTTACCAAATCTAAAGCTTCTTCGATATCAATGCTCCTCCTTCCTTCCCTTCCACACCCTTCCTCTTCTAAAACGCACGAAAAAGGCTTTCCCTAACCGACTTCTCAACATCCTCCATACACTTCACCCAATCCTTCCTATACTTTTCCACATACTTCTCCCTCCCCATCACCACCACCCTTGTTTTTCACACTTTTTGCGTTCTTCTTAAGAAAATCCTCTACCACTTTCTCCAACTTCCTCTTCTTCTCCTCCGCCAACCATTCCTCCATCTTCTTATCAGTATTCACATGCCTTGATCTTCGTCCACTCATATCACGACAAAATTATTTGTCTTCTTTTGACCTGTATTTTAAAACACAAAATTAAAGTTAGCTGCAATAGTTAGTTTGTTAGTTATAGTAGGCTTTAATATAAACAGGTATGTTAATACAAATATCGCCTAAAAACGTTATTTATATTTTACGATCTTTGCTAAGTTTTGTTAACGACAAAGTCTAAACTTTAGTTTTTAGTAAAACATAATTCAAGTTTAATGTCTTGCATAATTAGACATTTGCTACATTTTACACTTTACACATCACATTTTACATTTTACATTTTCAGATAAAACATAACATATTTATGTTTCTTAAATTAGAAATGTCACATCATATTTATGGTAAGTTTTGTCAATATACATTTAAGGAAAGTAAGTGTGTTTGACTAACCATAATTCTTCTTGCACAAGTTTGTGTATGACAAGTAATAAGTTGATGTGACTTAGGTTGGTTTGGAACTTATGGCAAGGCATTTAAGTTCCAGGTCTGGCAGAACCCTGGAGGACAACGGGTGGAACCCTCCTGAGGGTGCCGCCGTTTCCGCCAGACCTGCTGAAGGTTTTGCTATAAATACCAAACCATTTGTAGCATTTTTCTCTTATCACTTCTTATCATATTTTCACACATACAGCCATATCTTCATCTAACCCCTAACCCTTTTTATTGTTGTGAAGTTTCTTTTTGTAGCAAAGAAGTTCACAAACTCATATAAAGTTTCAAGCTTTCAACACAAAGTTGCAAGTCTTGATAACTTAGCATCGTGTAGACTTCATATAGTTTACACTTCATTTGATTGTGTGTTTTAGTTGTGATCGGTTAGTATTTGGGCCTTAAAATACAAAGTGTGTCGGGAGTTGTTGTACCCTTGTAAAAGAACTAACGGGAGTGGTTGTACCCTTGGTAAAGAACTCGACATCTAGCTTAGTGTCGGTAAACTTGTATAAGCGACGTGTAAGGTTTTCTCCGCCGGTTAAAGGAGCTTGTTGACTAGTGAAAGAAACTCTCGAGTTGGATACTCGGGGCGTGGACGTAGGGCAAGGAAGAGAGTCCTTGTAGCCGAACCACGATAAATACTCGTGTTGTGGTTTGATCGTTTCTTTCTTTATCTTTGCATAATACTTGTTGTGTTTACTTGTTGTGATTGAGTTTAAATCTTTGATTACACGAAAGTTTCAAAAGATAATTAACTTTAAAAATGGTAAACTATTCAACCCCCTTCTAGTTTTCCACAATTGGCATCAAGAGCTACGTTACTCAAGCTTTTAAAATATATTGTGTTTTAAAACTTGAAATGATCCATGGATTTTGAAAATTACAAAGAAGGGCAATATATGCATAGACCACCACTTTTTGAAGAAAATGGTTTTATATATTGGAAAAACCGATTTGAAACTTACGTGAAATCTAAAGACATAGATTTATGGTTTATAATAATTGATGGTGATAATATAGCTACAAACATTAAGGATGAAGATCAAAAGAAATTGATAGCTAAAAACAATGAAGCTAAAATGATGCTTTACAATGCTTTACCTAAGAAAGAATATGAAAGAGTCTTTATGTGTAAAACCGCTAAAGAAATTTGGCAATCTTTAATACTCACTCATCAAGGAAACTCACAAGTTAAGGATAACAAAATTGATCTTCTTATTCAACAATATGAACAATTTGTTATTCCCGAAGATGAGATTATTGATAGTGCATTTGCTAGGTTTAACACTATCATTACTTCACTTAAAGCACTTGATGAATCTTTTTGTAGTAAGAATTTTGTCAGGAAATTCCTTAGAGCACTCCATCCGAAGTGGAGAGCAAAAGTGACGGCGATTGAAGAATCCAAAGATCTTTCAAGCATGTCACTTGATGAGCTAATTGGAAACCTCAAAGTTCATGAAATGGTAATGGAAAAAGATTCGGAAATAGTCAAAGGCAAGAAGGAAAAGATGAAGTCCATTGCCTTGAAAGCTGGAGTCCAATCAAGTGATGATGACGAATCTAGTTCGGATAGTGATGATGAAGAGTATGCCATGGCCGTTAGAGACTTTAAAAAGTTCTTTCGTAGACGAGGAAAGTTTGTAAGGCAACCTAAAGACGACAAGAAAACATTCCGAAAAGATCGTGATGATAAGAAAGGAAAGGTTGAAAGAAAATGCTTTAGGTGTGGAGACACAAGTCATCTCATAGGAGAATGTCCAAAACCACCCAAAAGCAAGTCTCAACAAGCTTTTGTAAGTGGTGCTTGGAGTGACTATGAAGAAGACGATGATGAAACAAAGAATGATGAAGTTGCTCTCATGGCTCATGACTCAAACGAGGTACTCTCCGACTCATCTTATTCTTCTATATATGATGACACCTTGCAAAAAGAATATAACAAACTTTGTGAATTAAGCTTAAAAATCATAAACAAAAATAAATTTTTGAAAACTAAAAAGGAGTTTTTAGAAAATGAAGTTTATGAATTAAAAGAGAAAGTTAAGAGGTTAGAAAAGAGTAAAGGTATAAACACATTATGTAAATCATGTGAAGAGCTTAAACTCGAAATTGAGAAACTAAAAATTACTCAAGACGACCTAATAAAACAAACCACAAAGTTTAAGAAGTTCGATAAGAGTATTTCTTATGCGGATGAAATTATGAAACTCCAAAAATCACCATTTGATAAAACGGGACTAGGTTTCACAAACTTAGAAACTTCAAATGATCAAATGAAACAAGAAAAGAAAACTCAAGAAACTAACAAAAATGTTTTTGCAGCCCGCGAAACAGGCGGAACCCAAAATAGGGTTTTGCCCGTTGAACCCAAAGGTTCCGCCAGGTCTGCAGTAGCTAAGATAGCTTCAACATCAAACCGTTCAAAATTTGTCAAAGTCACACATAAAAATGAAACAAAACCTTCTGTTAAAATTGGAGTATGACTTGGTAGAAACGAGTTTAGAACCAAAACTACTCAACCGAAATCGAAGACACCTATTCCCAAACGCCCCTTTCCAAAGAGTAATTACAACCCACGACCAAACTATCAACATGTTTGGAACCAAAACACTCCTGGACATTATCAAACTCCAAACTATATGTCATGGAACCCGTATGTTCTATTTTCATACTTGGATCGAGTTAATGGTATGTTTAACCAAAATGGACCCATGAGAAATTGGGGACCAAATGTTTGAGTGTTTTTCATAAAATAGGTGTGCCTCAAAGTATCTTTGGAACCGGATGAATGGATCAAAGATAGTGGTTGTTCAAGGCACATGACGGGTAACAAAAGCCTCTTCTCAACATATCACAAATGTGATGGAGGTAATGTCACTTTCGGTAGTAAAGGTAAGAGCAAAATCATCGGAAAAGGTACAATCTCTCATGACTCCCTTTTTATAGATGATGTAGCTCATGTTGATAACTTAGGTTTTAACCTTCTTAGTATTAGTCAACTTTGCCGTAATAAGTATAACGTCCTTTTTAGTGAAAATGGTAGTAAAATACTTAAAGACGGCATAACTGTAGCTAAGGGTGTTCTTAAGAACAACGTGTATGTCATGAAGATGGATCAAACATCTAGAGACAAACTTTGTCTTACTTCATTAGATGAATCTTCAACTTTATGGCATAGACGTTTAGGACACGCTAACATGAGACTAATTCAAAACCTCTCCTCCAAAGACTTAGTTCGAAATCTACCTAAGTTGAAATATGACCAACACTTTTGTGATGCTTGCAAAGTCGGTAAACAAGTCCATAATAGCCATAAGGCTAAAAATATGGCGTCTACATCTAGGTGTCTAGAACTTTTGCATGTGGATTTGTTTGGTCCATCCGCTATACAAAGTTATGGAGGCAACTTCTACACTTTGGTCATAGTAGATGATTATTCAAGATATACTTGGACAAAATTTTTGAAAAGTAAAAATGAAGCTTTTGATAAATTTGAGATTCTAAGTAAGAAAATTCAAAATCAAGTAGGATCTTGCATTGTGTCTATTAGGACGGATCATGGTCGTGAATTTGATAATGAATTTCAATTTGGAGACTTTTGTGATAAAAATGGTATTACTCATAACTTTTCGGCTCCACGTACTCCTCAATCTAATGGTGTAGTAGAACGTAAAAACCGGACCTTGCAAGAGATGAGTAGAACAATGCTTAATGAACAAAACATTCCACAAAAGTTTTGGTGTAATGTCGTTGACACATCAACGTACATTTTAAACCGAGTCCTAATTTGACCATTTTTGAATAAAACTCCTTATGAACTTTATAAAGGTAGAAAGCATACATTAGGATACTTTAGAGTGTTTGGGAGTAAATGTTTTATTTTTAACACCAAGGATTACCTTACCAAGTTTGACCCAAAGTCTTATGAAGGTGTATTTCTTGGATATTCACAAAATAGTAAAGCGTACATTGTTTTAAACAAAGAAACCTTTAGAGTCGAGGAATCGTTGAACGTAACATTCGACGAGAGTCCACCTCCCTCTAAGACATCACCTTTGGTAGATGATGACTTAGTTGAAAGTCAAGCTATGGAAAATCAAGTCACCATAGAAAACGACAAGGAAGAAGAACCATTAAACAAAGAAATTGTTAATGTTAAAGAGTCTAAAAGTCATCCATTAGATAATGTCATAGGCAAAATTAACGAGAGAACGTTAAGGTCTAAAGCCCAAAATGAAAGTAATGATTTTTGTTTCGTGTCAACCATTGAACCCAAAAACATTAACGAAGCCATAAAAGACGAGTCATGGATAATTGCCATGCAAGAAGAGTTAAACCAATTTGTTAGGAATGATGTGTGGACATTAGTTTCTCCACCAAAGAGTCAAACAATAATTGGAACAAAATGGGTCTTTCGTAATAAAATGGATGAAAACGGTGTTGTGTCTAGAAACAAACTAGGTTAGTAGCACAAGGTTATAACCAACAAGAAGGCATTGACTACGATGAAACTTTTGCTCCGGTAGCTAGGCTCGAGTCAATTAGAATCTTACTTGCATATGCATGTGCACACAACTTTAAACTTTTTCAAATGGACGTCAAAAGTTCATTCTTAAACGGTTTCATAAATGAAGAAGTATATGTTGCTCAACCACCGGGCTTCATCGATTTTGAAAAACCTAATCATGGTTTTAAACTTAAAAAGGCTTTATACGGACTTAAGCAAGCTCCAAAAGCATGGTATGATCGACTTAAAACCTTCCTAGTTGACCATAAGTATATCATGGGCTTAGTTGATAATACTCTCTTCACTAAGAAGAAAGATTCACATATTATCATAGTCCAAATCTATGTTGATGACATTATATTTGGATCAACTTGTCAAGATCTATGCGACGATTTCTCAAAAAGGATCTTGAGAAGCTTACAACCCCCACCAGGCAGTGTACCTGATCGTTGTAGTATAGTATAGTGACAAGTACCGGGGGATTGATCGTTCAGCTAGGAATAGTGTCGCTAGGATTAGAAAACCTAAATACTAGTTCTAAAGATGAGGGATAATTATTTTTGTATCTTTTATATTTTTTAGAAAGCAAGTAAAAATCTCGGGTTTGAAGGATTTGGGCGGAATTAGTTGCTAGTCAACTAACCCAATACTAAAGATGCAATCAAAATAAAATACAAGAAATGAAAATGAACTAAATTATACTAAGGTTGTGAGCAATAAGTGGAGAAATTGTGTTTACTTAGATTTCACTACTCCCTAGATATCTTTTATACGTTAATTACTTGTTATAGTTGTGTGGATGACGGATTGTATTCCTTAATACCATTCATGGGGTGGCGCACTTAATTCCCCAATCCTATGAGTGCCTACTTCACTCCTATGTCGAGCCGATTAAGAAGCTCCTAACATGGGATCATTAGAATTTACTCATGCATTAAATACAACCAATAAAACCTAGTGCACGTCAGTTCATGTTTCCTAAGACGTTCAAGCATGTTACCAATTGGAGATCTGCCAGTTTTCTTAAGCCTAACATCGAAATCATTCATCCAATACAACCATAAACAAGTAATCAACACATAATTAACATCTAGGTTTCATTAGATCCAAGCAAACACAAGATAGATCTAGCCTAGCATGATGGAATTAAGACAAGAACAAGATATAGACAACCAACACATAGACATATTGATTGAATAAAAAGAATACTTATCTCAATTACACATGAAATGGATCAAGGGCTGAGAACCCTTGAAAAACCAGTAAAATTCGTACCAAAGTCGGACTTAGGGTTTCTCCAAAACTTCTCTTTTTTATGTGTGAAAATTAGAATACTATATATAGGAAATAGGGTCTGACGGCGTCAAGAACAAATTTGTGACGCCGTCATCTCGCCGCCAAAATAAATCTCGGACTGCCTTGATCCAGATCTGACGCCGTCAAGTGTTATGTGTTTCCAGGCCGTCATGCATTTTACTCTTGACGCCCTACTTCGTGACGCCTTCAATTCTGTACTGGATCATCATGGAAATTACTCTTGACGCCGTCAAGATTTTCTTCTTGACGCCGTCACCTACTGTTCCCAGCAAGGAAAATTAAGACTTTGGCGTTTTCTTCACTTTTACGCTCTAAAAACGTCCGAATTGCTTCCTTTTCCAGATTTCTCTCCCAAAGTACCTAAAATCACAAAAGGAACGATCTAGGGCAATATTTGATCAAATAAATTCAATTCCGGGCTTAAATGACCCCCTAAAAGTGGTTCATTTTTCGCCTCATCATATACCCTTACACTTGAGATTTGCTTGTCCTCAAGCAAATGCGTTTTTATTCTACTCAAAATACAAGTTAGGGGTCATTTAACACTAATATAAAAGTAATTACAATAAATAATCGTTCCACTAAAGACCAATAGACAAGCACGGAAGTCATACACTAGCAACTCACAAATAGTGTTTAGATACTCACATCTCTCAGGTGTAATAAAGTATAAATTACAATATGGAAACGGAAGATATCTCTCACTACCTGTCATAGCAAAATAGAGTACCATAGGCTTGGGAAAGGATCAAACCTCCACCACATGGCGTAAGCACCTAGGATAAACTATCAAAGAGGTCTTTTAAAGGGTTGTAACGTTAGGCGTAGGGATATGAAATACACGGTTTTGTTGGATAAAGGAAGTTTTACTGGTGGTGAGTTAACAATCTTGGTTAATTACATGTACAATATGGCGTTGCTAAGCCAAGACTAGACTCGACTTAAGCTAATAAATGAAAAATAACCAAAAACATAAAATGAACATAGAATGAAAAGGGATGGTAGTCCGTATGTTTTTATCTTTTTCTTTCTCTTTTTCTTTTTTTTTTTCTTTTTCTTGATTTTTCGATTTTTTTTTTTTTTTTTACATACACTTTTACCCTACCATCCAAAATAATACATCATAGGGGATGAACGTTCCCCTTACACTTGAATCTTTACATACTTTACAATGAACTAATCTATTGACTCGAATTAAGAAAATCAAAACACTTGGAGCACTTTTAAGATTAACGTACATATGGGGGTAATAAATGATGTTCTTCCCCATTACTCCATAAAATAAGTACTTTACCCATGAGTCCCAATCGTCCCAAAACAATATGTACAAGGATATGACTCGACTTAGCAACCATGTAATCAATTAGATAATTAACTTAGGGTTTAACAAATAACAATAATGCACTAAAAATGAGCGCATACACGGAAGGATAAGGCGATTTGGGTGTACATTTAAGTGGGGTGTAACAAATTCTTCCTTTAAGTAAGATGCTTAAAGTTAGAAACGAAAAGATAGGCTCGGAGGGGTGTACTAGGGGTTTCGCGTACTAAAAATGAGTACAACGCTAAGGTGTGGGAAAAATTAGTTGACTTAACTAGCCAAGTAATATGACTTAAATGGTCAAGTAATTATGATACGGGTTTAACACAAGGGTGATCCTAATGCCTCTTATCATGTAGTAAATCCTACTACACGAATGTAGTCTCACTAGCGGTCTCGGGATGCATCACTAACGCAAGTTCTAGAATCTAAATGCTACCGGTACACTCATAAGCACTAATAATAAATGCTTTTCCTATCAAATCTAAAGGCGAACCTCACATATTTGGGTGGAAAATTTTTCTGAATATACGGTTATGTGCTAGTCATACAATCTCCTATCCATGAGACGCTTGCTATGGCTAAAGTTTCACTCCTAAATGTTGTAAAAAAATTTAAATTTGGCGCTAAAATTGCACTAACAAGTATTTCTCATAGTTTTATTACACATCTACCATTAAACAAAACAAACTCAAGCGAAAGTGCATATGTAAGGTATTATCATTTTACCCTCCCCTTACACTTAGGATGAACATTGTCCCCAATGTTCAAGTAAAGAATGTAAAAGTGAAAAAGTAAAAAGAACGAAATCAAATACTCCCCTGATTCGCTCGGTATGGATAATAAGGTGGCCAGGTTAAATCTTCCTCCAAGAAAATGAACAATCAAAGCTTCCCTTCCAGAATATAAATCACCTTCTTGTCATACATAACCTGTGAATCCTGAGAAAATAGACAAGACAACCTCGCATAAAATCGGCGGCATCCTATATAATTTACTAAATCCTAGAAAACAAGATAAGATATAATGCTTGTGGAATGAAGTTTGCAGATTTCCTGGAGATTATAAAACTTAATAATTCACAAAAACCATAAGACTCCGTTAGAAAAACAAAACTGGTAAAATTTCCAGATTTTTACACGTGACGCCGTCAAGAATTAATTCTTGACGCCGTCAGAAGTGACCTGCAGGAATTCTTATGTTAAGTTTCCGGAAAATTTCTGGAAAAACTTGGTCCTACTTCCTAGAAAATCCTGCAAAACTTCATTACGACTCAATACAAGCATTCGACTCTAACAAATACGAATATACATTTTCATTTAATATTGTGGAGAATCATGATCGGTTTGTTTCTTGAAAACATATTTGGGGTTTCCCCTTACACTTATCTTTTGCAAAAATACTTTTAGGCGGAGTTAAGACTAGGCCAAAACAACAAAGTAAAGTATTTCCACTATTCAATTGAGAATCATGATCTACCAACAATAAAAATAAAGCATGCATATGGAAACAAATAACAAACAAACAAAATAAAATCACACAAAACATGGGTTGCCTCCCAAGAAGCGCTTTTCTTTATTTACGAGTCTTGTAGCTAGACTCAAGGTCATGGGTTAACGTGTATCGCTTATGCACACATAACCAAGTGTGAGCCATCTAATAGTCGCCTCATCTTTCTTATATTCATCTCCTAACTCTAGACATCCGCGATAGTATTTTTTATTTTTTTCATGAGTATACTTAAGCCCTTTTCTCTTATCATTCTCACTTAGCATTTCTATGGGCGGATACCTACTACACTTCTCCATGGAAAAATCCTTGAACCTAGGGTGGGTGCGGGGCATTTGATACACAAAATCTTCATCCCCCTCCGAGAATGTAATTAACCCTTCTATGAGTTTTTCATCAAGGTTGGTCAACCGTTTGAAAGGTCTTCCAAACACAACTTGGGTCAACTTATCATCAATAAATTCTCCTAGATTCTCCATAACCATGAACTCAACAAGATAGACCAAGCTTCCTACAAACACATGCAATGGTATTGCCCTAGCAATAGTGTTTTCACCTTTGTATTCTAACTCATCTACCATGATTTTATTATATTCATTACGCGAGATTATGTTCATTGGAAGAGATGAGTTAAGATAGGCGTTAAAGCTCTTAAACCCGATCTTACAAGGAAATTGCATGTTAAATGAACTATCACACTCAATTCTGGTTCTAGGATCGACATACCTAAGAGGGTTCACTTCCTCTTCCATCCTATTCTCATTAATCACATCACCATCATCAAGATCCTCATCGGAGTCTGAATAGTAAAAAGGACTAGCCCTACGGTCATCATCATGATCAGACTCCTCTAACTCAGAATTATTGTCAAAGTGGTGGTTGGGCGAGAGGTTAGGTGGGTTCTCATTCTCAACTAAAGGGAGTGGGGCGGGCATTTGGAAAATCCTACGATGAAAAACACGAATAACAGGAATCAAACGATCAATGTTATTGTTATCCATCGAAATAGTTTACGAACAAAGGAAACAAAGAAATAAGATAGACTAAAGAAAATCTAAAAATAAAAATAAAATCTTAATAGAAAGAAATCTAGCAAGTAGACCTAATAAAAAGAAGTTCTAACCTAGACAATAACTATTCCCCGGGCTGCGGCGCCAAAAACTTGATACGTGGGAATCGCACCAGGCTTTACCTCTCAAGGGATCTTGAGAAGCTTACAACCCCCACCAGGCAGTGTACCTGATCGTTGTAGTATAGTATAGTGACAAGTACCGGGGGATTGATCGTTCAGCTAGGAATAGTGTCGCTAGGATTAGAAAACCTAAATACTAGTTCTAAAGATGAGGGATGATTATTTTTGTATTTTTTATATTTTTTAGAAAGCAAGTAAAAATCTCGGGTTTGAAGGATTTGTGCGGAATTAGTTGCTAGTCAACTAACCCAATACTAAAGATGCAATCAAAATAAAATACAAGAAATGAAAATGAACTAAATTATACTAAGGTTGTGAGCAATAAGTGGAGAAATTGTGTTTACTTAGATTTCACTACTCCCTAGATATCTTTTACACGTTAATTACTTGTTATAGTTGCGTGGATGACGGATTGTATTCCTTAATACCATTCATGGGGTGGCGCACTTAATTCCCCAATCCTATGAGTGCCTACTTCACTCCTATGTCGAGCCGATTAAGAAGCTCCTAACATGGGATCATTAGAATTTACTCATGCATTAAATACAACCAATAAAACCTAGTGCACGTCAGTTCATGTTTCCTAAGACGTTCAAGCATGTTACCAATTGGAGATCTGCCAGTTTTCTTAAGCCTAACATCGAAATCATTCATCCAATACAACCATAAACAAGTAATCAACACATAATTAACATCTAGGTTTCATTAGATCCAAGCAAACACAAGATAGATCTAGCCTAACATGATGGAATTAAGACAAGAACAAGATATAGACAACCAACACATAGACATATTGATTGAATAAAAAGAATAATTATCTCAGTTACACATGAAAGGGATCAAGGGCTGAGAACCCTTGAAAAACCTGTAAAATTCGTACCAAAGTCGGACTTAGGGTTTCTCCAAAACTTCTCTTTTTTATGTGTGAAAATTAGAAAACTATATATAGGAAATAGGGTCTGACGGCGTCAAGAACAAATTTGTGACGCCGTCATCTCGCCGCCAAAATAAATCTCGGACTGCCTTGATCCAGATCTGACGCCGTCAAGTGTTATGTGTTTCCAGGCCGTCATGCATTTTACTCTTGACGCCCTACTTCGTGACGCCTTCAATTCTGTACTGGATCGTCATGGAAATTACTCTTGACGCCGTCAAGATTTTCTTCTTGACGCCGTCACCTACTGTTCCCAGCAAGGAAAATTAAGACTTTGGCGTTTTCTTCACTTTTATGCTCTAAAAACGTCCGAATTGCTTCCTTTTCCAGATTTCTCTCCCAAAGTACCTAAAATCACAAAAGGAACGATTTATGGCAATATTTGATCAAATAAATTCAACTCTGGGCTTAAATGACCCCCTAAAAGTGGTTCATTTTTCGCCTCATCAGTCTACTTTACCTAACGGCTAGTAGACCCGACATTATGTTTAGTGTTTGTCTATGTGCTCGTTTTCAAGAAGATCCTAAAACAATTCATCTTGAAGCCGTTAAAATGATCTTTAGATACATTAAGGGCACTACACACTTAGGATTATGGTATCCCAAAGGAACGGGAGTAGACACCATAGTGTATGCCGACTCGGATCATGCCGGTGACTATGTTGATAGAAAAAGCACAAGTGGTACTTGTACTTTTGTTGGACATTGTCTCACCTCATGGTTTTCTAAGAAACAAACGTCTCTCGCTATCTCAACAACGGAAGCCGAATACGTATCGGCCGGAAAAGCATGTCAACAAGCTCTTTGGATGAAGCAAGCTCTTGTCGACTACGGAATCCAACTCAACGGCATCACCATTCTTTGTGACAACAAAGGAGCCATTAACCTCAGCAAAAACCCCGTTCAACACTCACGTACCAAACATATTGAAATCCGTCATCATTTCCTTCATGACAACGTTCAAAAAGGAAATATCTCAATTGAGAAAGTTTCTTCCGAAGACAACATAGCCGACATCCTCACCAAACCCCTCAAATGAGAACCATTTAACCTTCTTAGGCTAGGATTAGGTCTTATGGAACTTACCGTGTAGTTGTAGACATTAGACAAAAATCAAAACAAACCAACTAGCCTTTTCTCAGCAGACCCGGCGGAACCCTCAGCCCAAACGGGCGGAACCCTCCTGAGGGTACCGCCGTTTCCGCCGGTCTGCAGATTCCCTCATTAGTTTATATTAAACCAAACACCCATTTCTCACCACCATTTTAAAACTGCCACTATTCACTCATTTTTGATCTCTCAATCATCCTCATTGCTCACCAATCATCATTGTAAGTGTTCTAAACATAATTACATTCCTGATCTGAGTCTAGGAATTCAATTTTTGCACAAAAACTAAAACTTGGGGTTATGCATTAATTTGAGTAATTAGTGTAGAAACTTAGGTGTTTAACAAAACTAATTATGTTTCCCATAGTTAGGAATTGCATCCTTCTAAGCTATTAACATGTTTATTAAAACATCCCATGTAAAACCTTTGCAAAAATTTCTCACAAATAGGACAAATATTTTTTCGTCTCGCATTGTGAATACAAAATAAAAATGTTATGTTCAAAACATCACTTGCATAATGTCTCTTGAATGCTAAAGGGAATACATAACTAATATGTATTTTCGGGTACATTCAAACGAAGCTACATTGAACTAGGAGCGTTTGGGTTATCTTTTGTTTTATAACAAAACTTGCACTATAAAAACGTTTTGAGCATCATAATGAGTCAAGATAACCGCACCTCCACATTGTTTTCATATAGGCACACACTAGAAAATTTACATTGCAATAGTCATTAACATATACTAGAATGTGATATTTTATTTTTCTAGGAATCATCATGCCTCCCGTAACTCATTACGATCACAAAGACACCCTTAAGTACCTTCCAAAACACCACAAAACCAAAGGCCTTACCGAAAACCAAATCAACATTTTCAAAGCCCTAGAAAAGAGATATGTTCATGAGGGTAGAACCATCGACCCATCTTTCCTAGAAGGCACAAACCTACCCGCCGAACTTGCGGCCATTCACTTTGATTGTCTCTTAGAGATAGACGAGCCTATTTGTCCTAGGTTCATTCTAGAGTTCTATGCATCCATCCACCTCTCCTCCGATGATTATGGACGCATGTCCATTAACTTTTCGGCTAGTGGCTATCCTTACTCCTTCACCCTAGATGAGTTTGCTCACATCTTAGGAGTTCCTAACCGTGGTACGTGTCTCTACTCCGGCAAACATTCCCTATCAACTCTTGACACTCTCATCGACCGCATCCATCCCTATGACACTCCTCTTGTGTCCAAGGATGTACTCCGTGACTGATGAGGCGAAAAATGATCCGTTTTTAGGGGGTCATTTAAGCCCGAATCCGAATTTATTTGATCAAATATTGCCCTAAATCGTTCCTTTTGTGATTTTAGGTACTTGGAGAGTGAATTCTGGAAAAGAAGCCATTTTGGACGTTTTTGGAGCATAAAAGTGAAGAAAACGACAAAGTCTCAATTTTCCATGCTGGGAACAGTAGGTGACGGCGTCAAGAGTAATTTCCTGACGGCGTCAAACCTCAATAATAAAATCCGAGAGTTCATGAAGGCGTCAAGAGTTTTCCTGACGGCGTCAAAACCCCAAGAATTAAAATCCGTAGTTGATGACGGCGTCACACACAGGGCGTCAAGAGTAATTTGTGTGACGGCCTAGGCCTTGACGGCGTCAGAAGTAGATCAAGGCCGTCCGAGGAAGTATTTGGCGGCGAGATCACGGCGTCACACCTTTGTTCTTGACGTCGTCATCCCTATTTTCCTATATATAGTTTTCTAGTTTTTCACATTTAAAAGAGAGAAGTTTTGGGAGAAACCCTAAAGACGATTTTGGTGTAACTTTACAGGTTTTTCAAGGGTTCCAACCCCTTGATACCTTGCATGATTAATTAAGATAAGTGTTCTTCTAATTCAATCAATATGTCTATGTGTTGGTTGTCTATATCATGTTCTTGTCTTAATTCTATCATGCTAGGCTAGATCTCTTTTGTGTTTGCTTAGATCTAATGAAACCTAGATATTGATTATGTGTTGATTACTTGTTTATTCTTGTCTTGGATGAATGATTTATATGTTAGGCTTAAGAAAACTGGTAGATCTCCAAATGGTAACATGCTTGAACGTCTTAAGAAACATGAACCGAGGCGTATTAGGTCTTTATTGGTTGTATTTAATGCATGAGCCACTGTTTACAATCCCTATAGTTGTGATGGGCATGGTGTAGGAGGAGATAAGAGCTCATAGAATTGGGGAGTTATGTATGCCACCCCATGAATGGTATTAAGGAATACGATCCGTCATCCATGCAATTATAACAAGTAATTAACGTGTAAAAGATATCTAGGGAGTAGTGAAATCTAAGTAAACACATTTTCTCCAATTACTGCTCACAACCTTAGTATAATTTAGTTATTTTCATTTTTAGTATTTTATTTTGATTGCATTGTAGTATTGGGTTAGTTGACTAGCAACTAATTCCGCCCAAATCCTTCAAACCCCGAGATTTTACTTGCTTTCCATAAAATATAAAAACACAAAAATAATCATCCCTCACTTTTAGAACTAGTAATTAAGCTTTCTAATCCTAGCGACACTATTCCTAAGCTGAACGATCAATCCCCCGGTACTTGTCACTATACTATACTACAACGATCAGGTACACTGCCTGGTGGGGGTTGTAAGCTTCTCGAGATCCCTCGAGAGGTAAAGCCTGTTGCGATTCCCACGCATCAGTGACCACCTCTTTGTTAGGACCACCACCACTAGGAGAACCCGAACCGGGAATGAAGTTCTTAAGGACCCTTATGGTATGGAACTAAATGAACTCAAGCCCGAATTTAGGAAGTGGGAAGAAGTCCTTAGAGCCAACGTCATTAGCACCATAGGAAACCGAGATCATATCAACATTTGCCTTTGCTACATGATGTACTCCTTGTCCGTTAGGCTACCTTTCAATCTAGCCTACTACATGGCAAAGAGGATGGCCGACATTCCCGTGCAAGGCACAACGGTTATGCCGTATGGAATGCTTTTGACCCGTCTCTTTAGGCACATCTCTCCTATTCCGGCAAATCCTAGAGGTCTTCGTCTTGACTACTCTCTCATTCCACACACCTTTGTTCCACTTAGTGACAAGAGAGTATACAAAGCCTAAGGAAAACGCCCTCATCCTCCTACCTCCTCATCATCCTCTTCAATGAGTGAAGATGAGACTTTGCCAAACTCTAGACTTCCGCCCCTAGAATACCTTTCCCAACTTTCGGATATTCCAAATGAGTCGGCGGAGTTCAAGCAAACAAAGGGGATGTTCAAGAATCTTGGGAGGTTCCTTGGAAAGCTCAAGAAGAAGATAGACCGCCAATGAGAACGTGTAGGAAGAGTGCGGGTGTGTTAGGAATGTTTGGCACAAGGTGCTATTTGAACAATTTGGGTGTTAAACAATGTGTTCTATGGATTTATGTGTTTGTAGGAATATTTGATAATATTTGGAATTTGTATTAACTAACAATGATGCAGGATGACAACATTTGACATGTTGTCAAATTTTCAAGTTTATGAAAATTTCACTAAGTATAGTGAAATTCGCTAGCCCCCGGTCAAAGTCCTATAGTATGAGTGTTTACATGTCCAATTTTTGCTTTCCCTAACCAGAAATAGGATAGATTTTTGTTTTTAAGAGTTTTCAAAAATTTTGAAAATCGTCTCGACACTAGAAAAAGCGGACTGTGACTTTTTTCAGGTCTGGCGGATCTGGCGGATCCCTCAAATGGGTTCTGCCAGTGTAAAAATCTGGAAACCCAGGTTTGGCCCAGCGGAAACGACGGAACCCTCAAATGGGTTCCGCCCGTTATACCCCAGGGTACCGCCGTGTCTCCAGGAAATTTTTAGCAAATTTTCAAAATTCTTACAACCAAAATACCACAAATCAGCCTTATAGGTTAGAAACTCATTTCTTGTTAGTTCACATCACCCTTAGGAGCATTCTAATGATCTAAAAACATTAGGAACCCTTTTCCCTCCAAAAATCAAACTAACCCATAACAACCTCAAGGATCCCTCACCCTTAGGGGAAGGAACCCTTCTGAAGGATCCTTCAAATCCGTGAAAAATATACTTCCATCCAATTTGACAAACCACTAAGCATTTAGTGCAAATCTTTGTCTTCTTACTCCATCCTCTTCATTGGATTGACTTCCTTTGATTTGACAACCTTCATTACTCACCCAAATCATTAGCAACCTCAAGCTTTCTATAGCCAAACATCAAATCCAAACACTTCTTCCCACATTACTCAACCTTATAAATATAACCATCTTAAAACAACCTTAAATCACACCATCACCATCACAATCCCTGATCTTAAGCATCAAAACAACTACTTTAACCATGACAAAGTCATCTTTCCACTCTCAACCATCAAGGCCCATTCGAAGAACTGCTCGAATAAGTGTCAAACCACTTTGGTCAAACCACACAATCAACTTAAGCTCTTCATCCTCGGATGAATTCTCATCACCAATCAAAAATGAACATTTCCTAAACCTTGCATCACCATCTCCATCACCAAAAGGACCTCATGAGCTTACTACTCCACCACCAACAAAATCAACTATTGACCCAACTCCACCAAGTGCACCAATCCAAACATCCAAAACTCCATCACCACCACTACACCCTAAACTTGAACCAATGGAGCTATTTGGATCTCCACCAACATCACCACACCCCTTCATTGAAGATCTCAATGATCTTCCACCTAGATCAACCAATCCACCTCTTATTAACCCATTTGATCACATTGAACAAACAACAAAACCAAGGCCATTATTTGAGCCTTTTGACCACAACCAACCACCTCAACAACAATACCACCACCAAAAACCATTGTTGTTTCACCCCATCTTCAAAGATATCTATGGTCCTCTATATGGAGAACCATACTTTGAAAACCATGATCACCCAACTCCAACACCTTCACAACCTCAATCCTTTGAATCCTTCTTTCCCTCTTATGAGGAAATTCAAAGAATGGTTGAAAATCACCTCCATCAAGCAATGGACTTGCAAACCACCTTGCTTGACTCCATTCAAAACCCATCAACCACCCAAGAAACCAATATAAAACCACCACCACCACCATCACCAAATGCCTCGTTTCAACCCACTCCTTACCATGTTTGCTCACAATGTGAGCAAATGGTCAAATTAGGTGAAAGCATCAAAACCTTGCTTCACCAATTTCAAGATGAAACCCGCTTTGCCATACAACACATCCTTGAGCATTTGGATGCTTTTTCCCACCCAAACCAATCCTAGAGCTTTTGAAGGCCTTTTGCCCCATTTTAGGAAGTGTTGAAGTCTTCTACTTATAGAAGTAGGATTTTTAATTTTCTTTTATTTCTTGGTTATTTTTTAATTTTTATTTTTATTTTTAAATGTAGGAGGATAGTTTTTCATTTCTTGTCATTGACTTTTATAAAGTAAATTCTTACTTGGAATGACATATCTCTCTACTATCTTATTTGCATTGTTGGTTGATCATATATGAGTTATGTTTGTGTTGGCTTATATTCTCATATTGTGTGGTGACTACATGTTTGATAATGTGTCATTATCACCAACTAACCATTTTTTTGTAGGTCCAAATCCATGTTTCCTAACTTGGCACTCCTTTTAGGGGGAGTATCGACCAAGGGGGAGCACGTGCATAGTTCCGCATCGCTACTCTTCTTTTTGTTTTAACAAAAAGGGGGAGAACGTATATCTAAACTTATTAACTTAAAATGATTTTCGTCAATTAAGTAAAACAAGTTTAAATATAAAAGTTTTTAAAGACTTAACACTAAAATTAGTGATTTACTTAAAAACAAAGTTTATGTTTTGTCATCAACAAAAAGGGGGAGATTGTTAATACAAATATCGCCTAAAAACGTTATTTATATTTTACGATCTTTGCTAAGTTTTGTTAACGACAAAGTCTAAACTTTAGTTTTTAGTAAAACATAATTCTAGTTTAATGTCTTGCATAATTAGACATTTGCTACATTTTACATTTTACACTTTACACTTCACATTTTACATTTTACATTTTCATATAAAACATAACATATTTATGTTTCTTAAATTAGAAATGTCACATCATATTTATGGTAAGTTTTGTCAATATACATTTAAGGAAAGTAAGTGTGTTTGACTAACCATAATTCTTCTTGCACAAGTTTGTGTATGACAAGTAATAAGTTGATGTGACTTAGGTTGGTTTGGAACTTATGGCAAGGCATTTAAGTTCCAGGTCTGGCAGAACCCTGGAGGACAACGGGCAGAACCCTCCTGAGGGTGCCGCCGTTTCCGCCAGACCTGCTGAAGGTTTTCCTATAATTACCAAACCATTTGAAGCATTTTTCTCTTATCACTTCTTATCATATTTTCACACATACAGCCATATCTTCATTTAACCCCTAACCCTTTTGAAGTTTCTTTTTGTAGCAAAGAAGTTCACAAACTCATATAAAGTTTCAAGCTTTCAACACAAAGTTGCAAGTCTTGATAACTTAGCATCGTGTAGACTTCATATAGTTTACACTTCATTTGATTGTGTGTTTTAGTTGTGATCGGTTAGTATTTGGGCCTTAAAATACAAAGTGTGTCGGGAGTTGTTGTACCCTTGTAAAAGAACTAACGGGAGTGGTTGTACCCTTGGTAAAGAACTTGACATCTAGCTTAGTGTCGGTAAACTTGTATAAGCGACGTGTAAGGTTTTCTCTGCCGGTTAAAGGAGCTTGTTGACTAGTGAAAGAAACTTTCGAGTTGGATACTCGGGGCGTGGATGTAGGGCAAGGAAGAGAGTCCTTGTAGCCGAACCACGATAAATACTCGTGTTGTGGTTTGATCGTTTCTTTCTTTATCTTTGCATAATACTTGTTGTGTTTAGTTATTGTGATTGAGTTTAAATCTTTGATTACACGAAAGTTTCAAAAGATAATTAACTTTAAAACGGTAAACTATTCAACCCCCCTTCTAGTTTTCCACAAGATATATTCTAAACTTATTTCATACACATATGACATAACACAATTAGTTGGTTTGTTACACTAAGAGAAGGACAAATTGTAAATGTCGCATACGAAGGAGTAAATCTCTTCTGTCATCAACTTTGACTTTAGCTATATAACTAATTTGACTCTTGTAAGTCAAGCATGGGAAAGTTATGTACTAACCAAAAGTTGGCTGTTGTAAGCAAAAGAAGTATATAAAAGTCAACTTAGTTATGAATGCGTGAAGCTGGTTTCAATATGCAGCTTGAACCGACTTGTAGCTTATTCCAACTTAATTATACTTATTTGCATCTTAGAAATAAAATTTCCCACTGATTATTGTTTTTTAGGCATTTGATCCATTCTTTTTGTCCTGCAAATACATTTAATTATAATATTTATAAACATCAATTAAAAGATGATCTTCAACTTTAAATAGCTCTATAAAAACAGCTTAGAAAAAACGTAACCATATTCATTCACAAAGGATAGAAAATTAGTATCAAACTTTCGTACTGGACAATGATTTTATAAGATTAAAAGAACAAATTTAATAGCATGATTTTATATAAGACTTGATACACATATCAGGAACTAAGGAACATTAACAAAAAAAATATACAATTAAACTCACCTTACAGATTGTCGGATTTGATTTACACGTATCATCCTTTTATGATAGGTCGATGGTCACCATTTCCGGCAATGCTCTTGACACGAACATAGAAAAGATAATCCCAATTCATCAATTGTGACAAACAATCTTCTTTGTCAAGTAGAAGCCCAAACAACTTAATGTTGCAAAGTCTATTTCAATGAGTCACTTAACCGAATGTGGTGCGCCATACTTTGAACCTCATTACCTGTTACTCCAATGCCATAAGGTTTAGACTTATGCAAATTAATTTTTAATCCCGAAGACATATAAAAGTAATGTAAAATTATGAGAAGATTGTGAATATTCGTAGACGACCATTCCCCCATAAATAAAACATCATCCGCATAGAACAAATGAGAAATCGTCAGCTCGTCACTTCCAATCTTTAGGCCTTGAAAGAAATTGGATGCAATTGCATCCTCCATAGCCACATGTAACCCCTCCATAGCTATAATAAAGAGGAAAGGAGATAGAGGATCCCCTTGTCGTAATCCCCGTTGTAGCCTGAACTTGGTAGTAGGACTCCCATTTATTAGGATGGACGCTCTTGCTGAATGCAGGGAAGCCCGAATCCATTTCCTCCACTGAGTTGGAAAATGCATAAACTCCATCATTCTATCCAAAAATTCCCAACTCACCGAATCAAAAGACTTTTCAAAGTCAATTTTGAAAACCATAGCTCGCTTCTTTTTCTTTTTATACCAAGCCAAGACCTCATTCACCAACATCGGACCTTCTAAAATTTGACGACCCTTCACAAAAGCAGTTTGCTCTAAACTTACTATCGAATCAACCACCTTAGCTAATCGAAGAGCCAAAACTTTTGTTATAATTTTATACTGAATCCCTATAAGGCTTATAGGCCTATAATCATTCACACCCGTCGGATTAATCACTTTAGGAATTAGAGTGATGAACGATGAATTACACCCCGTTGGAATAAAACATGTAACAAAGAATTTGGTAACAAACTGCAGTATGTCGGTTTTGAATAGCTCCGAATACTTGTTAACAAGAGAAAAAGTAAAACCGTCCGGACCTGGCGCCTTATCATTACCACAACTCCACACCGCATCTTTTAATTCATGTTTGATTCCCATATTTTCTGTTCCTATCAGATCCGAACGTCCATCTCCATTCTGATTGTCCTCCTAGTGTCGACATACCCATCTGATCCGGCAAGAGAATTGAACGGCGGCTGGGATTTTTGTTTTTTATTAATTTTGATTGAAATTTGAATTGGGGGAAATGATGAATTGGTGATTTTGGATGTGGGTTTTGAAGGAATTGAAGTTTAGTGGAATGGAAGTGAGTTAATTTTGATTTGTGTATTCATGGCGAAGGTGAGGGAAGTGAGTTGCAGTGAGTTCTCTGGGTTAAATTGAATGCATATTGGTACATAGAATGCATTTATGTTTATACGTGTGTTGTCCAGATGTTTTACAAAAATAGTACACATAAAATTTTCAACAAAAGAAGAAACCTAAGACCGGGCGTAATAAAGGGTCAAGACAGAGTCTTGGTGCGCGTCGGCCTTGTTACAGATCGTTTTGAGCACATGTCTTCAAATAACAAAAATGAAGACTCGGTCGATGCCAAGACCGAGTTGTGTAGTTTGTGTTTTTATGTGTGTGTGTGTGTGTGCGTGCCACTTTGGTGGGTATATTTGTTTTTAGGTAGGATATGTATTGGTAGTGAAGTTGGTTTTAGAGAAAGAAAGTTAATGTCCGATTAACAAGGCAATTCATGAATTTTTTGCTTGATTTTAATAAAAGGTAAAATAAAATGGCACGTAACTCTAGATGATAAATATAGTCATAGACTAACATACACAAATAGGATCAGTGGGTACGAAGGGTTGATCAATATGAAAACGTACCGTAAGAGATTGGAGAATAAAGAAAAAAAATTAACTTTAGAGCGTGCAAATAACGTGTTATGAATACAAGATTGGAGAATGAAAAGTATTCTTCAATTGATCATAATGTCAAAGGGTATATATAGGATACATATTAGGGTAAAAACCCTAATAGCTAATTGGGTATATTGACATCCACTAATAATTATCCATAACAAATATAATTATTACTAAAAACACATCCACAAACTATTTCTCTTTGATGTCTACACATAACAAGATGGCAGAATGTATGAAACATAAACAAACAAACTGAATAATTTAAAGAAATGTCACACGAATGTGCTATAAAAAAACATACAATAATAAATAAAATAAATCAGGACCACCTTGGTTCAATCCACCCATGACGGCTGAGATGATGTTTCGTCCCAAAGAAATCCCCAAAGCTGTCTTCGTTATTCAAAGTGTGAAACCTGCATGTTTCGAGTGAATAGTACATTATTGGAGAAGTTGGAAAGTAGATCTTGTTCTCCATCTGTGGTGTTTTGGCATCAAGGCAGACAGATGAATCGCCACATATAAATATCATATGTTTCCTTAACTTAACTACTTTCAACCATTTTTTTGAATCAGTCAATGTGAATACCTCAACTGATTCTCCAAACTTGCCCACGATGACTCGTAAAATATGGCGATCACATATCAAATGGAAACACTGTGGTAAAGAAGATGTGCAACAGCTTGCTGGGGCTTTAGCTAGATCACGCTTCCATTCATGTTTTTCTCTACCCATTTCCATGAAAACATCAAATCCTCCATCCTCCCTCAAGGCATAAAGATCTCGGCCATAGAATGTTACAGACTTAAAAAAATCAGCACCCCTAAAATTTAAAAAAATTGTACGCCAGGATGGTTCTCCGCCTACAATATGGATGCAAGCCTGACACCCAGTTAAACAATCTACTGTAATTCCAACAACCATACAATCGGGAGAAGTAGGTGGTGCAGAGAAACAAATTTTATATGTATCGGGTAACTCTGGAAGCTCGAGGATATCACTTGTGAAAGGGTTAAAGAACATCAATGATCCACCAGGTTTCAAAATCAGCAACCAACCAAACCTCGAACACATTATTTGGAAATCATCGCACATCAACTCTTGAGGTGTTTTTATAAAATACTTATCACCAAACATGGGATCGGTCAAAGTGATAATGCCTTTATGTTTGTCAAACACTATCAGCCATGGTGAAGGTAATGAATATTTTTGCATTATCTTTGATGCTTTACCGTTGTTCCATGGTATTAAAGGTGCAGCTAAATGACAACATTTGCACGTAGAACGGAACTTGAGGTATTCGACACCAGCACAAAACTCCATTAACATCTCCAAAACATGAGGTGGAAGGTTGAGCAGGTGTGATTCATCATCATCAGCCTTATCACTTTCTAACCTACAAAATATATTGTACTGAAAAATCAAATTTCTCTTTTGTTGTTGCAGGAAAGAGTCAGAGAGAAGAAGGAAGTTATTCTTTGAACGTGTTACAAATACCATACTAAAAATATTGATTGTCATGAGAATAGTGTTTTTCTATTACGATTCTAAATGACTGAAGTGATCTATAATAAAACATAAATCACATTTCATAAGTTGAAAGAAAATTAGCCGTTATTAATTTCAATCAGTCCATTTTGTCACCCATAATATGTACTGTAAATTACTAAAACCAATACAGTACCTGCATTCATACCCAGCATATGGAATGGAGGACAGCTTAAGGCATTCGACACCAACACAAAATTCCTTCATTTTCAAAAGACCATTTCGAAGGTGTGATTCAGTCTTATGATTACCTTTTACTGATCTTACAACTATCTTATCCTCCTTGTGGCCCTCTTTATCTTGTTTAGACTCAAGATGCACACGATCACCTTCTAACCTACATAGAATATGATTTTTCAAGGAAACTAAAGGTAAATAAATAGAAGCAGGAGTCGGGTTTATCCCCTAAGGAGAAAGGTTCGAGGCTTGCATACTGCCCAATTGGATGTCACTGTGCGCTCGAATCACTAACTACTAACTCGCCGTTCAAAAAAAAAAATACAATTAAGGAAAATAAGCAATACAATACCTGGTGCATTCGAGCATGGCCCATGCTGACACATGGTTTGTTCCTGCTACACAAGGAATAGAAGAGAAGGAGATGGTTTTGTCTTTGACGTGGTACGAGTATATGATTTTTCCCTTATCAGCAAGAATATGTATATAACCCCCGAATTCTGATGAGGCAATTGCTGGGCTGTAAAATAGGGGTGAACCAGTATTAAGTTCGACGGATAATATAGTGTCCTTGAGGTCTTGGATTTCTTCCCACGTCTTATTATTCATGTCCAGTTTCAACAATTTCACAGCACCAACTGTTTTACGCCTGTCTTTTAAGCCTAAAACAAGAAGGAACAGTTCTGTTGAAGATCCTTTCAGTAAAGGTGAAATGCAGCCAATATCAATGATGGGATGAGCAACGAATTCCAAAATTGGCAATAAAGTTATCACAAATTCGCTTAGTTTCTTGCTTTCACAATCATTAATCACAATGTTAACCTCCACGATAAGTAGAGTACCATGAAGATTGCCAAATAACTCAATGTAAGCATATACTTTACCATTGCAGCAAGTTAGGCAATGCAGCGAACCATCACAGTCGGTTATCATCTTTATTTGGTTTGCATATGTCGATTCACTCCATCTTAACTCCTTTCTATTATTATATGAATCGATTCCGAGCCTAAAGTACACAAAATTGGGTTTTGCGTTTCTTATTAACAAAAGAACCGAATTAGGATCTTCGGGAGGGGCCGACAAACAACATTCACTTATATCATCCCCTTGTGATCCGCTATGATTCAAGGGAGGGAGGTTAATAATCTTAGATGTAATTGGGTTCCAAAGAGACCAAATGACGTCATGTGGATGGTTGGAGGAGAGAACCACCCAACAGCCATGGAAACACCCTCGGAGACGTTTTCCAAGTAGCTCAGGGATTTGGCACCGATAATGAGACATTGGGTCATGAATGTTGAACAAAATATGGAATTGGGTGTTGTCTCCTTCGTCTTCCACTTTCTGTGAAACAAACCATGGATGTTTAGGAGGTAGGATTGAATCACAAGATATCTCCGTATGCTTTGCTTCCATCTAAGATTCTCGCTGTTGATTTAAATTTTATGCCCCTCTGCAAGGTGTCATAATACTATTAATTTTAATGCAACACTAATATCCTACAACAAAGGAACATATAAATATTAAAGCTGCTTTCATACCATGAGTACTAAGTATCAAAAACCATATAAAAACATCATAATTACATCAATCACTAAACGAAGGTACCCCTAATGAAGCAAACTAATCCTAGACATACATTAAACAAGAAGAGGGCATACATGTCCACCAAAAACCTTAAATCACTGCTCAAGTTTTATTTGTATTTTTTTTTAGTAGAAACCGAAGCATAAAACATATTAAGAAAGGGATGTGTTATAGGAACCCTCCCTATATTGTCACATCAATAGGTTTTGGTCAAACCGTACAACCCGCGATGCACACTGTACAAGCCAATGATGCACTCAATGATTGTATACCCTCCCTATGGGAGGGTGTGGATAACTTGTCCCATTAAGAAAACACTAGCTGAAATAGACAGAATATGACGCAAACTAAATCTTAGACATAGAATGCATGCGACACTGAAACCTTGTGAGGAAAAGTTAAAAAGTTGGTATTTTTATCAAACAAGAAGATGAGTTGCGTGATAGTCATGACACAAATTACTTGGTAAAAAAAAGATTTATATAGAAATCTAACATATTAAGGAAACCTTAGTAGGAACACAAAACATATGAAGCAAACTGAAGTAAGCATGAATCAAACAAGATAGCATAAGTGAAAGCAAACACCTGATTAAAAAAAAAAAAAAAAAAAAAAAAAAAAAAAAAAAAAAAAGTGAAAAAAACCTTAAAAATTTCAGATTTTCATCGGGTTTTCAGTAGAAATTGAAGCATCTGCGTAATTTTTAGGATGGGATAATAGCATAAAACACAGATACAGAGCATTAATAATCCTAAAAAGGCATGATTTTTAATTAAGAAATCCAAGCATATACCATATGGAGCATTATACCTCAAAAGATGGGATTTTGATCAAAAGAATATTAAAAAAAAAAAAAAAAAAAAAAAAAAAAAAAATCTATAAAAGTGCCGAAAGCTTAAAAAGTTTGGATTTTTATCAACAAATTAATCAGTAAAGAGTTATAAAACCTAAAAAAGTTTGGATTTTTATTTTAAAAAATCACAAACAAACATCAAGAATACATCAGAGACAGTAAGAACATCAAATTAATTGGTAAAAACTGAAAAAAAAAAAAAAAAAAAAAAAAAAAAAAAAAAAAAAAAAAAAAAAAAGATTGGATTTTTATCAAAATAAGTGACAGTAAAAGCATCAAATTAGCAAAAACTCATAAAAAAGTAGGGATTTTTATCAGATAATCATAAAAATCAAGCATCAAGAATACATAAGTGACAGCAAAAACATCAAATTAATAAAAACTCGTAAAAAAGTTTGGATTTTTATCAGATAATTATAGATATCAAACATCATCAAAATAATCAGTAAAAACATCAAATTAATCAGTAAGAGCATCACATCAATATATAAAAACATCAACTTAATGGGTAAAAACCTATAGCAGTGCAGAAAGCTTATAAAGTATGGATTTTTATAAGATAATCATAAAAATCAAGCATCAAGAATACATCAAAGACAGTTAAAACATCAAATTAATGGGTAAAAACATCAAATTGATCAGTAAAAACATAAAATTAATTGGTAAAAACATCAATTAATTGGTAAAAACATCAAATTAATCGGTGAAAACCTAAAAAAAGGGCAGAAAGCTTATAAAGTATGGATTTTTATAAGATAACCATAGAAATCAAACATCAGAGACAGTAAAAGAATCAAATTAAAGAGTAAAAAAGATTGGATAGATACCTCAAACCGAGCGGATCTTGAGAAGTGATTATTTATTTATTTAGGGGTTTTATTTTATACAAGAAGAAGAAGAAGATTTTTTGAAATCTTATCTTAAAATAAATGTGCCCCTTTTCTTTATTTTGGAATCTTTTCTATAATTAAGCGGGACGGTGGTGATTTTGAATTCTTCTAGATGTAATCCCTTTTTTGAAATAATAATAAAAATAATAATAATAATAATAATAAATAGGGTGGTGTTTTTATTTTTCGTAGAGTTAGCTTTTGTATTCAGAAATAAGTAGGAGCATAACTTGTGTCTAGATTTTCATCCAAACTTTATGTAAAATTATTATGTTAGAATAATAAATAATAATAAGGGAATATATTAGCTACAATTAATTGTAGGCAATTGGCTACAATTTTGTGCTAAAAATGTGGGTCCCTGATTCTTTTTGTGGGTCCTAATTCTTTTATGCGGGTCCCTGATTCATTAGTAGTGTATTTTTAATGAAGGATTGTAGCTAATTAGCTACAAAAATTGTAGCTAAGCTATCCCATAATAATAATATATGATACATATGGCTTTTTCATTAACTTATGCTAGCAAATTTACTACGGAGTAATTAAACTAAATAATAAAGTTAATACACTTAATCTAATAGTAATAGAAAAGAAAAAAAGTGTGATGCTCAAATAGCAGATTAAATGATTTATTAAGATTTATAGAGATCATGTAATTTATATACTTGTATCATCTATGATTCCCTAGTATATGTTTTACCTCTTTTTATATACATGATTTTCGATTGAGTATAGCCAAATATATAATTTTGTAAGCTCGATTCATGAAATTGGCCAAAGAAATTTTGTTATTCGAGCTACAGTCAAGATCATGAATTATTTAACGAGCTCAAGTAAATTATAAATTGTTGAGTCGTTAACAAAAAATAGTAATGTGTATGTGTATTAATGTATCCTCATGTGTCTCTTGTAAATGTATGTGTGTATCATATGTAAGAGTGTATGTAAACGTTACTCCGTAATTTGTATAAATGCTCATATGAGAGACATTGTATGCTCATCCTACAAGTTCCTCGAGTGTCTTAGTTCTGTTTCATCTACTGGCTCTTCGCAATAGCTGAAACCGATATAGCCATAAGTAGTGGTTAAATCCCATATAAGATAGGGTTGTAATGCAAACACTAATCATTGTAGTAATATGTAATATCCTGTAAAAATCCCTAGTTAATAATAAACACTAATCATGAAGTAATTGTGTATTAGTGTTCACACACCCATTTTTAAACAAAATTTTAAACTTTTTTTTACACTATGCAACTATGAATCATTATATGTTATGTGATTCACACACCTTTATGGAAACGAGCTCACACGCATACCACAATGTCCTGGAACACATGCAAATGAACCTTGGAATTGTTGTGAACACCCACACCACACAAAACACTCACAAATTACATCACTGTCCTGCCTCACTGATATGTCTCAGTCTTTTATGCCAAACTTGCGCAAGACCGTCTTTTTCTTCAACACTAGCATTAAGCTCAACCGCCACTATCACTGGTACAGAAACTTCTATTGGTCACGCCAGAAATGTGTGACGATATGCATATAGTCACACACGTTTTTTTTGTCTTGTTTCACAAAAGGTCCCGCCACTGTAGGTGGCATATAGTCACATTTTTTAGTTCGTGACCTTTTCCATCGAAAAAGAGTGACCAAAACCTCGAATATGTGTGACAAACTAGGCACCAGTTTTGTTGAATTAGTCATTATCAGTGACCGTAAACACTTTATAGTCACACGAATGTTTTTAGAGAGTAATTATTGTTCATCCTTTGGCCACATAAATATATAACATATGTGACATTTGAGATGATTTATTCAAGTAAATGTGTATTATGTGTGACTATTTCTCATCCTGTGGCCACATGAATATATAATAAATGTGACGTTTGATATGATTTAGTCACACAACAGGTATTGTTTTTTTTTTGAGTTAGTCACATACAATTTAAAATAAAAAAATAAATAAATAAATAAATAAATGGCTAAAAATGTTAATAAGTGTGACCATATGTTATTTAAAGTGAAGAAATATGTACTTTGTGTGACTATTGTTCATCCAATGGCCACATTAATTTTTTGTTTGTGTGGCCTTTTTGTAATATTTAGTCATACAAAGCATCTTTGTTTTGGGTATTTAGTCACATACAATTAAGTATAAAGTGGCCAAAAATGTTAATAAGTGTGACCATATGTTGTTTAAAGTGAAGAAATGTATATTTTGTGTGACTCTTAATCATCCAATTGCTACATGAATTTTTTTTTGTGTGGCCTTTTGTAATATTTAGTCACATAACGAATTAAGCAAACAGTTACCAAACGTGTTAATAAGTATGACTGTATGCATCTTTTAGTAACATTTAAAAAATCAATATATATCAAAACAAATTCAAATATATATATAAAAAAAATCAAATACAATAAAACTGGAATGTATATAACACAACAAAATATAACATTGGACCTCCTTTTATACACCAAGGAGTCCTAGTTGGCTTACAATACATATCATATAAGCAGTACTAACAATATGAACCAATAGTACTAACTTATAACTAACCGTTGTAACTAATACACAAGCAGTATTAACTTCGAGCGGTACTAACTTTGTACTAGCAGTACTAACTTCACTAGCAGTGTACCAAAGAAGAACATCATTGCAGGCAAAAAGAATAAACTGTGATAATCCAAATGCAAAGCCGATTACCATACCATACGAGAAGCTTTTTGTGAATGTTTAAAGTAGTTGCAATCTGTAAAGCTCCGCTAGCACAGAATGACACGACGGTGTATATATTTCTAACTGCATCCTCAAGGACCAGTGATGCTATATTTATGAATCATAGTGTTCCATCTTCAAATGATTCCTCAATACCTTCTCTTCTTTTCACATGGTCCATATCTGCAATTGATGCCGCCACTGTACCTGATTTTTTTTTTTTTTTTTTCTATAAAATATCAAATTTTCTTTTATGGGAAATGAGACAATATGAATGGATGGTTGACAGATCAAACCTCCACTGAAGTAGCTCTTCTTTAGTAATTTTGTAGCTTCTGTACATATAGCAAGAAAGTCGACTAAGGATAACCATGTATACAAAATATTTCAAATATTATATTTTTCCTATATATCTTATTTCTTGATTTTTGTATTTACAAACACGGATACAAAAACTTTATTATATGATTGCCAAATGTCTAGCTATTGCTACTTACCATTTCGAACTATCAAAGCTCCAAGTCCAGTTGGATAGCCAAAAAGCTATGACCAAAAAAGAATAAATCCAATAAATAACTTATACAGATCCCCCCTCATATCTAAATTAGTTACATAAAATTGAATAGGTACCTTGTAAAATGAGATGGCAACAAAGTCATGCTTATGATTTGATAAATCTGGAGGGTCTGTGGAACATCCTTTTGCAGCATCAAGCAAAACCAGCCAGCATCCCCTGGTTGGAAACACTATGTGTAAACATTACGAACATCCTCTCCTTCAAATAATTCAGATAGTGCGAAAAACCAAGTAGTTGCATGGAATATCAAATTATACCTAGAAAGTTCATAACCTTCCAGTAATTGTTCCGAATCATCCTTAATCCTGTATATTAAATCAAGATTAAACCTTGCTCCTGAGAAATTACACTCCGAGGGGAACGCAAATAAATTGTATGCTTGATATGTACATACATCAGAGATGTGACAAACATTTATTACATTGAAAATAAATTAGATAAGTACGATTGAAATCAGCTTGCAGTTGAAATTGGCTAGCAGTAGGCTCTTTGTCCAATGTCCTAACGTCACTTCGCTTCTTTAGCGGATGGTGTAAAACCTTTAAGTTATATCAATCTTTTTAAGCAAGTATAGTTATATCAATTTATGTTCTTATAATAATCTAAACATAATAAATATCCTGCATTTCAATGTCGGATAAAAGGAAGGATGTGTGTGTAACAAGTTACCTGAAGACGAGCATCTTCTACATTATGGTATCACAATTACCAAATCAATATTGAAAACTAGAGAGGGATGCATGTATTCTTGTGCTGCTTCAAAACATAAATTGACTAAGATACTAATAGAAATTGAATGCCAGATGCCTATCAGAACATAGAGAATCAAAGTAACTAATGTTTATCAATACTGAACCATATGTTGTAGATCATCAGAACCATAAGTCACTAAATAAAGTGAGCAATAAATAAACAAACAAACCTGCACTGCCCAACAATGACATGGTCATCCTTTTTCACACTACAACATGGTGAGATGTGAGCAGGTATATTGGAGTGTCTCTTCTCACGTCTGTATAAAGCAAGTCAATGTAAACACAATTAGATAGCACAATACAGTTTGTGCTATCTAATTATTACAAAAATATTAAAGATTTCAGAAATCATATTATTAGGAAAAGCTTATATGCAAAATTACTTAATTATTACAAAAATATTATAGATTTCGAAATAAACCTAACCTGATTGTGCCCGTCACTTTTGTACCATTGAAATCAATTGTGGATATGTGTTTTGAAACCTTATCCTGATTTTGCCCATCACTTTTCAAGCCATACTTGATATACTGAAACATGGTATAGATTAGCTCAATCTTTGTTTGAATTAGGATATGGGTTTTGTGAATTGGGGGAGTTTTTTTTGGGAAGCCCGAGTGAAATGTGGATTGACTCACCGGCGGTGGAGATAAACTCGAATCAAATGAGACCCTAATTAACATCACCATCTAAACCCAAGTACAACCTCCACAACCTTTCTTGTTATTGGTGGTGTGAAACGACATCGTGAGGCGGCTGTGGAGGTGGTGGTCAATGGACAGGCGACGTGTGAGGGGGAGAAGGGTGGCGGTGGAGAGGGGGTGAGATAGATTAATAAAATTAGCTTGGGAGAAAACATATTAGGAAGATGAGCTTGGGGAGGGTTAGGGTGGCTAGCAAAGGAAAACCAATGATGGTTTGTGGTTGGCGGCAGAGAAGAGAGAAAGAGGATGGGATAAGAGTGGGTTATGAGACCTAGATAAGTATAGGAGGGCAATGAAAATGTAAATTTGATTTTGGGGAAGAAAGTGGGCGGGAGTAGTGAAAATATGTGACTATGTGAGGGATATCAAAGGGACAATGAAAATGTAAAGAGTAAACTGCAAAATACATTCTCGTGGTTTACATATTTTGGAATCTTACATTTCTGTCAGAAACTTTTGGCAATATACATCCCTCGTTAGGCAAACGTTTGCCACAATACATCACTCGTTAACAATGAGGACTAACGGCTCAAATTTTTCTCCCGTTATCTCTTAACGAGACTGAAAATATTACACCGTTAGCCTTCGTTAGCCAAATTTTTGCACCGTTAGTCCTCTTTTTTAGAAAGAAAAAAAATAATAAATTTTTTTAAGTTAATATTTTAAAAAAAATAATCAAAATCTTTTAAAAAAATTAATATTTGCAAAAAAAAATTTATTTTTTTTTATAAATACGCATTTTTTAAAAATACTAAAAAAGGAAAAAAAATTAAAAATTATTTTTTTAAAAGTTTATATTTAAAAAAAATTAAAAATTAATATTTGCGAAAAAAAAATTTATAAAAACATTAATTTTTTTATAAATAATAATTAATTTTTTTTAAAATGCGTATTTTTAAAAAAATTAATTTTTATTAAGAAATGTGTATTTTTTTTAAAAAATGCGTATTTTTTTTTTAAAAATTAATTTTTTTTATAAAAATTTTTTTTTAAAAAAAAATTAATGTTTTTTTTTTAAAAAAAATCGCAAATATTAATTTTTTTTTTTTTTAATTTTGATTTTTTTTAAATATTAACCTTAAAAAAAATTAATTTTTAAAATTTTTTCCTTTTTTCTTAATTTTTTTAAAAAATGCGTATTTATAAAAAAAAAATTAATTTTTTTCGCAAATATTAATTTTTTTTTAAATTTGATTTTTTTTAAAATATAAACTTTAAAAAAATTAATTTTTAAAATTTTTTCCCTTTTTTTTAATATTTTTAAAAAATGCGTATTTATAAATTTTTTTTCGCAAATATTAATTTTTTAAAAAAATTTTGATTTTTTTTAAATATTAACTTTAAAAAAATTATTTTTTTAAAATTTTATCCTTTTTTTTTTAATTTTAACTTTTTTTTTTAATTTAATTTTTTTTAACTTTTTTTTTCCCTAAAAAAGAGGACTAACGGTTCAAATGTTTGGCTAACGAAGGCTAACGGTGTAATATTTTCAGTCTCGTTAAGAGATAACGGAGGAAAAATTTGCACCGTTAGTCCTCATTGTTAACGAGGGATGTATTGTGGCAAACGTTTGCCTAACGGAGGATGTATATTGCAAAAAGTTTCTGACAGGGATGTAAGATGCCAAAATATGTAAACCACAAGGATGTATTGTACAGTTTACTCAAATGTAAATTTGATTTTAGGGAAAAAAGTGGGCGGAGTTGTGAAAATATGTGAGGGAGATATCAAAATTTGAGAAATATTATAAAACATTTTGAACTATAAAAGCAAAAGTGTGACCATATATAACATTTAGACACACTGTTCAAGTGTGTGACATATATTTGTCACTTTTAAATGCATATCGTGACTAATGCTTCAAACTTATTTTTCAGTTGTCACACTTTTCAAATTCATATGTGGCTAAATTTTCAACAAAAACTAGCAGTCACATTTAAATAATGTGTGACAAACTTGAGTATATGATTTAGCCACATACACAATTACTTCATGTGACCATATATGGATTTTGGTCACACTGTTCAATTGTGTGACATATATTTGTCACATATGTATATATATAGTATGACTAATGTTTCAAACTTATTTGTATCCGTCACACGTCCCAAATTATAAGTGACTAAATAATCAAAACAAGTTTTACCAGATACCTCTGGTCAAGAAAATATTCAAATGTGTGGCTGTAGCCTCAGCTGTAATTCCGAAATGATCACACAAGTCGGATCACATGTGATTGTTTATTTTATTCTGGTACATTTAGTCACATAAAAAAGTTACTATGTGGTCGTTCGAAAAACAACATGTGTGACGAAATCCCAGTTTTGTACTAGTGTGCATGGCCATCCAAAGAGTATACGCAATTATCCCTTCGGGTTCCAGATAAAATGACCATGGAACCATAAATCACCTTGATTTTGTCCGATTGCATTTTTACGGTATATCCCTCTTTTTCAAGAGTTCCTAGCGATATCAAGTTTCTTTTCAATTCAGGAATATACCTGACATTGTGTCATACAAAACTTGACCCATCTTTCAGTTGTAGCCTTACCTTGCCAATACATGTGATCTTGCACTCCCTGTTGTCACCCAATAGTACCCTGCCCCCATCGCATTCCAGAAAATCAAAAAAGATATCTAACCTGGGTGTCATGTGGTATGAACCTCCTGAATCTATGATCCAATCTAGCAGAGCCTCTGCACTAATAACCATCATCACCTCAGAACCGTCATAAATCGAACCATTGGAGCTTGGCTGATCATCTTTCTTGACGAAACCATTTGACTTCTTGCGATTATTTTTCGGACAGTTTCTCTTCAAGTGCTCCTCAGATTGGAAAATATAGCACTTGAGTCTTCCACCTCGAGACTTTGATCTTGACTTTCCCCTAGACTGATGCCAATTCCTGCGATCAACTCTTCCCCTCACGTATAACCCTTCACCATCATCCCCTTTGCCTTAGATCTCTCTTTGATTTCCTTTGAATTCAGTGTGGCCATCACATCCTCCAAAGTCAAAGCTTCCCATCCATAAAGCAATGTATCCACAAAGTGTTCGTATGATGCTGATAAAGATGTGAGTAATAATAAAGCAAGATCTTCATCCTCGAATTTTACCTCAATATTTGCTAAATCAAGAATGATTTTGTTGAACTCATCTATATGCTTGGAAATCGTTCGTCCAGCCGGCATGTAGAAAGTATACAACTTCTTCTTCAGGTACAACTTGTTGGCCAAGGACTTTGTCATGTACAAAGTCTCGAGTTTAGTCCAAACCCCCGCTGCAGTCGTATCCCGGTAACCTCTCTCAGAACTTTGTTACCTAAACACAAAATATGGCACTGTGAGCTTTCTTGATTAGCTCAGCTTTTGTTGTAGCATCCATCTCCGCGGTTAAAACCTCCAGAGCTGCTTCACATCCATGTTGAATTAATAAAGCACGCATCTTGATCCTCCATAATCCGAAATCACCAGTTCCATCGAATATCACGATGTCAAACTTGGCTCCCGTCATTCTTTAATCCCTTTATTATTTTGCTAAACCTTGTGAAAAAACCTCACAATCACAAACTAACAAAGTCCCTTGTGCAAAAATAATACCCTTCAAATATAATACGGAATAACCTTTTTGCTTTAAGAATAAAACAAAAAAGTATATAAATCGAATATGACTTTTTCTTTCCACCCACTTTGAAGTATTTAACTTGGTGTTTTATTTATTTATAACCAAATAACAAAACAAACAAACAAACAAAAAAAAAAAAAAAAAAAAAAAAAAAACAACAACAGGATCTAGTTACTGTTCTTCTTCTTCTTCTTCTTTATCTGTCACCTCAAAAACGAATCGACCAGAAAAAATTAGGGCCCGTTTGGTTTGTATATGGGTTTTGGATTAGGATTAGAATTTGGGTTTGGTTGGATTTGGATTTGAGGTTTGAATTAAATGAAGAGAGAGAAAATAAATTATTTAAATTTATTTTATATATTTGTTTGAAATAAAAAATAAAAAAAAAAAGTAAAAAAGTTGTGGCTAAAAAAGAAGTATCAACTAAAATAAAAAAATGTGATTGGTCACATTTATGACACCCACCAAATACCCACCAAAATTGTATGGAATGAAAATTGGGAGTCAATCGGTTGTGTCAGAGGTGTGGATTGATACCAAACAATTATTTTCAACAACCTTTCATTTCAATCCTCCTAAACACCATGTACCAAACGGCACCTTTGTCAATCTTCAATACACCGAAAATCAACCAAAACTCAAGTCTTCTATACCTTGTCGCAAACCCGGACAATCGAAGACCCAAGCACCCTTCTCTGTCGATATCAACCTGTTGCTCGTTCTTGTTGTTCTGAACCGAACTCAAGAACCCTTCAAGATGATCGAACCTAGCTCTTGTTAGTCTCCAACCGAGCTCTTGATACCACTTGTTGGTATTCAGTCGCAACCAACACCCAAGAACTAGATGCGGAACCCGATCGACTTCTTGAAGAATATTGACACACAAAGACAGCAACAATAAAGTGACAGAAAGATAGAAGCTTTGCACAAGAATATTGAAAGAATGCGTGACAACCCCCCCCCCCCCACACACACACACACATCCTTTTATAGAGATCAGGGAGAAGAAAAACGACTCTATAAGTCGGCTGTAAACAAGACACGGGTTGGGCTTGAGACACAAGCCAACCAAACCGACTCCTACTTGACTAAGAATAAGAAACGGACACTTAACACCCTAGACATAATATAGGCTAAAAGAAAGACTAAATATAACAAGGTATTTCTCAATTCAACCAGCCAGTTCCGACCAACAGGTTTTCGATTTAACCTGTTGAACCAACTGTCCAATTCGCTTCCAAACCGAACTTTTACTCTTGACCGCTCCATAGACCACTGGATTATTCAACACATGTCACTTTCAGTTTGTTAAATATATAATTTAGGTGTTTTTTTTCTTTTTTCCTAAAGCTTTATTATAAGGCAACTACCTAAACCACATACTTTGAGCTTTTGGTTTCTTGGCTAATTAGAATGCGAACACTATAAAATCGTTTTGAATTATAACAAACCCAACTTGATAAATACTACTACGTAACTATAAAAAAGCAGATATGTGTCACCTACCAGTCCATCATATTGTTTATAGCTTTTTTGTTGCTTGTACGCAAAGCAAGGTTAGGTAGATTGGTTTGTCACAAACTTTCTTTCCCAATTTATGTTTTTGTACATCCCTTTTTATTGATCGACATTAAAAGCAATGCCAATATATATCATGTATGTGACTATCCAGTAATAACTATGTTCATGCAATCAACATTAAAGGCAATGCATGTGACTGTGGGTGTGTTTGGTAAAAGTAGCAGTGAGCAGTAGCTGTGAGCTGCGAGCAGTGAGCTGTCAGCAGTAGTCACAGCTCACCACTCACAGATTAATAAAGAAGCATTGGAAAAATGAGCTTTCCTAAAAAACAGCAAAGCTCACCGCTCCTTTACCAAACGAACAATAAAAATCAAAAAACTCATAACTCACCGCTTATCAACCCAAAAAGCTCAAAAAAGCTCCACGCCAAACATAGCCTGCGTTGATGCGATCAAACTTGTTGCAAATGGAACAATAACTGCATTTATATCTAGCCCACTAGGACCACATATACAACCTTGAACTTTATAGTCCACCTTTTAAATAGTAACCGTCAATTTAAACTTTATGTATCCGGCTTTATTTTTCTCAATTTAATGTATCTAAGTTAGTTTTAGTGCAATCTAAGATTTTCTCGACTTTTAAAAGATGCAATTGATCATTTTTTTTAGATAAAATGGTTAATTAAAAGTCACTTCGGCCAAAACTATTTACCAGTAATCGCTTTCGAAGAGTCAAAAAAATCTTGTATTGCAAAAAAATAAAAATGACTTCGATGCCTTAAGTTGAAAAAGAAAAAACTGGGTACCTAAAATTCAAATTAACTTATAATTTGATACATTTTTTTTTGCGATTTGCCCTTTTAAATAACACGCTAAAAAATCAAACTCATTGTTTATCTAATTGTGTAATAATTTGGATTGGTTTTTAAGTTAATCGAAATTGTTACGAATATCAGCTTGTAGTTGATTTTACTATAAACAAGTTAACTCGAGTTATATTTTACACTTTAACGAGGTAAACTGATGAGGTTACAAACTTTACATCATCTTTATAGCCACGTGCAAGTTACTTAAAAGTTGTTCTAAAATTAGTTTTGACTTCGTGATTCAACTAAATTTAAAATAAATAAATGGGTTTTGCTAATAACAGCCCTTAGAGTTGTTGTTAAGAGATCTATAAATCACTGTGATTGGATGTCAATCCTAAAAAAACAATGATACAATCCCTAAAAATCCAGATGCACAACAAACATTTGGGGTGCGTTTGGTTTGCTATGTGGAATCACTATAGATATGACTTTGATATAAAGAATGTATGAGATTCGGTATGACTATTTCATTAATTGTGTTTGGTTTGTTTTTTGAGGCATGTGTATGAAAGATTAGTAGGTTCATTTAAATAATATTAAATAAAATTTTAAAGTGTAAGATTATATAATGGTGGGGCTAATTTGGAATTAAATTTGTACTTTGTGAGTATGAGAGAGAAAATATTAAGATAAATAATTATTTGCTTTAAAGATAAAAAATGATAGAATGATTGATAGATTCAAAGACACCCATATGCCCTCCTATCAATTTTGATAGGTGTTATGGGTTTCATACCATCATTGCCTTATAACAAACAATATGTATCACTTTGACTCCCATACCTCCATTCGCATATGCCTCAACCAAACGCACCCTTGATTTTCATTGGATTGTTTCATTTCTTACATTAAATTGTAATAAAAAGATTCCTCTAAACCACAGCCCTAAGGGCTGCCATTAGCATTTCTCTAAATAAATAAATAAAAATCTAAAAGTCAAGTAGAGCATGATCAAGTCAACAAACATTTTATAACGGTTGTTTGATATTTTGATATATAAGTTGTTGTGTTTGATGCGAGGCTTATAAGGGCTTATATGAGTTTAAACTTTTTAAATAAGCTAGTTTATAAAATAAGATTCGTTTGTCACCTAGACTTATAAAAGCTTATATAAGCTATAAGTCAAAGCCTATTAAAAGAGGCTTATGAGACTTTTAACTAGTCAAATTACTTAAATTAGGTTTTAAAATATAATTGATTATCACGCAAAAGTTGCAAATATATTTGAATTAAATTTAATGTATTTTTATGCGATTTTACATTAATAAGTTTCAGTTTTAACTAATTCGTCAAAAAACTTTATGAAAATATAAGCTACAATTTTCAACTTATAATATAAGCTTCAACCTCAGCTACAAGCCTACAATTCATTTTGCCAAACATACCCGTAAGGCCGTAACCAAGTGAAGGGAAAGGAGAAAAAACCCATGAAGAAAATATATCGTTATAACAATGACCATTATACAAAATGAACTTGTTCATATCTACTTGACATATAAATATATAGACTTATGTCATTCACACACCACTATAAAATTTTCACATTTTCCAATGCTCTAACTAATTCAAGGGCAGTGTAAAGACACTTAATAAGGCGGGAAAAAAAATCCAAAATAGACCCTACCAAGTACCAACCAATAATATACCAATCCTAACAAATAAAATCTTTTTCTATCAGTTGAAATATGAAGTGAAAATTTTGTCCATAATAGAAACGAACGGAGAAGCCCGCGCGTTGCCGCATGAGTGTTTTGTCAATAGTATCACTTATGTTTACAATAGGAAGAAAGATTAAGAGGATAATCACTTCGCAAAAAAAATATTATGAACGGTGTTTTACAATGGTTTTTAGTGATATATACAATTCATTGTCGAAATAAGGACTAACAAATGGTACTGGCCTATTTGTATGTAGCCCGTTGTTGAAGTTGTTTGCGTCATAACCCATTTGCACACTTAGCAACCTGCAACAAAATCAACGAAAATTATACGAAGTTAAAAGAAAATCTGGTATAACAAAATAGTAGGTTAAAATCCGAATAAAAAATGACCCATTACCGTCTAGCGAACTTCTGATTTGTGTAGAAAGTCGAGCCCAAAGATGATCAGTTTTTTGGTTGTTAAACACGAATTTCTCAATCTGTAATACAAACTGAATCAGCGTGTATGCATGATTTAGACGAATATTGAATGTCTTTCACATATAGGAATCGTCCTGTCGGCTTTGCCTGCAAAAGAGACCATAAACGTCACCTCAGATCCCATACATCAGGCTGCTATCTATTTACGCAATAATATATGTGTGTTATACAACTGATCATGTCAAAGAATGGTAAATCGAAAGTACAAACATACATTTGACCTATATGAATCCAATTGCTTTCTTCGCACTTTCTTTGCCGAATCTTAGACCGTGAGTATGCAACAAAAAGATTTAGTCAACGATTTCCTTCTCGTGAAAACTATTGCAAAATATAGCTTCATCACATCCTTACTTAGGGGTGTTTGGGAATGCATGCTTATTTGAGACTGTCGTGCTTAAATAAAGAGAAATAAGAGCGTAATTACCGAACCTTGGACTTTTTATATGTAACCCAACATGTTTTGACCCATTCGACCCACTCCTTTAACCAATCAACTTCTGATTTGATATGTTTAATAGTAGTTTCAACAAACTGTGGATTCTGTTGATGAGGCATATGGTGGATTCTGTTGCCAAACGTGTTGGACTCACCCTAACTAAACCCAGAAGTGATCAAAGTGGTTTGAAATAGCAACAAAACAGCCATGCTTGAATCCCTCAAAGCTTGTGCCTTCATGATTCTTTCCGTATTGGCGGTCCACCCGCAGCATAATCTTTTGCCTGAAAAGTTGAGGGAAGAAATTATAAATAACACTATAACAAACGAAAAACACTAATTGAGGCGATACAAAGTTCAGGTAAATTTTTTTATTAAGTTACATATATTCACCACATTACGGTTATGGCCAATATACCATCTAGAAAAGTAGTCTTCCCTGTTTATTGGAAAACAGGGAAAATGACTGTGCACTTAATAATGGTAAGTATAACAGTGAGTGCTTAACTGGTTACTCTAACACCATTCTCGAGTATCGGAAGGAGATTGTAATAACTTCATCTTTTAAAGACATGACATGGATGTCTCTTATTACGCCTAAATTTTGACTTTAGTACAATTATGGTTTCCCTACCATAATTGTAAATCTTAAAACATAGAGAATAATGGTGACTGAAATTAAACAAAGCAAACGACTAAAGAAATGATTAATTATTTTTAGCATAATGTGCCCAGTCCATAACTTACAATCAAACTAATCTCTGGGCCAAGCCTTCCTCCAATTATTATTTACTGATATTAGGTAACCTCATCTTGACTTATCACGAAAACTATTTGGTGTATCGTCAAACTTAAACGATCATTAACAAAAACATCCGTTTTCCTTAGTTGGGTAAAAAATAAATAGTTGAATTTGAGGTTGCCTTTTAGAATACATGGTAAGTTGATATTTATACTTACCCTATTATTATCTACCAGATATTTCGTCTGTGAGTTCTGATAAGTGCGGACGAAAAGGTTTATAGGATATAAAACGTTTTTTCAAGTTTACTGAGTATGGAAAGGCTTGGCCCATTTGGCTTTTTCAAACTAACCAGGTAAATATCATTGCTAGAAAGAGAATGGGTCAGTCGTTCAGGCAGTTTTAAGTCGCCCAAACCAGTATCCGCCTCCGGTCACGGATTACAGAAACTGATGGAAACCCAAAAAAATATTCTTAACCGCCTACCCACAACAAACACTTAATGCACCATATCAAATAACAAAGATGATATGTGATATGCACATTGAGTTATGATCGAACAAAGAAAGTTAGTATAAATTTTACCTGTATCAGCTGGCCACGGGCGTTCTCTAACTGTATTAAGCATCAAAATTTTCTTATCAATTTGTGTGTCGGAAATTGGTGTCCTGCTACGATTGAGTTCATTAGATGGACTGATGGAGTAAATATATGTTATCCTCCTTGCGGAACGCTTGACACACAACCTGGGAAGTACAATGCATAATATAAGTAATTAATCGTCAAAGAATCAAAATAAAATAAATTGGTTTCAAACGCCCAAGAAAAACAGAAAATAATACCTTAGGTAAGAAGCTTACTAAACCACCTATACTCACAGCAACCAACGTTGACATTCGGCCTAATTTTTAATATCATGTATAATAAAAACTGAAGTTTAACGCGTACCGTTGGCTCAACGGTTAATGATCAAAACCGGCATCACTGATATTATTATATCTTTGAAGAAGCAAGTACAACAGCAACTTTGTTAGCATGTGACACGTTCGCGCGAACCATATCCCACTTTCCTCGTCGACAGCCTAAAAACCTAAAGGCAAAGGTAAAAAAGTTTAATCAGTGCAAATCCAAAAGTGGCAAAATCCAATGCAAAGTCAAGGTGCATACCACATCCGCTAATAAAATAAGGCAGATAATATTAATATATCTACATTATCTATGAAAGAAATAAGCTAAACCAAACACACCCTTAATTCTATGTACTCATACACACAAATTTTACCTGCGACATAATAGAGGCGATTGTATCAATGAAGAAAATATATAACAGGTAAAAAAGAATCAAAAGTAGGCCCATTTTAGGTTTACTGCTTTTAATAATCGATCAATGTGGTATGATGCATAAAAAATAGTATCCATAAAGGGCGTAAGAATCTAAACTGATATCAGGTACTAACCTTGCTTACTTTCCATCTTGTTGTTGACGCTGTTAACTTTGCCGCTCTACTGTAGCTTCGATGTTGATGACGCCATTGAAGAAAACACCTGGAAGTTAGAAAAGTGGTGTCGTGATATCAATTCAAAGCTTACATTATAGTTCAAGAAGCAACAAACTGATACACTAAGGCATACTAAAACTTCAAAATTACCTTTTGTTTGCCATCGTTTGTTTTCCTCTCTATTAGAGAAGGAGACAACACTGTAGCATTTTCAGAGTCGTTAACCCAAAAACCATGCCCTGGCACACTCCACAGCTGAAATCCAACCTAAATTTGAAAAATACAGAGTGCACCTGCAAGTCTGCAACCTACACACTTTAGAAACTATTTCAGCAATATATAATTAAAGCGAGAAGAAGCACATAATGTACCTCCAACCTATAGACTGTTGTTATCTCAAATTGTTGCATCTTGGTTATACTTGATGTATTCGAGTGTTTTCATCAGCAGCCTAAAAATTTCAACGCAAAGTTAACTATTTAATCAACGCAAATCTAAAAGTCACAACCCAGTGCAAGGTTAAGGTGCATACCTCAAATGTTCTTATCAAACATCATCTGTTGTTATTTATATCAACAAAGCAACCATCATCAGAGGCCATAATAAGCCTGCGCAGAACGCGTTGTCAAAAAAGTGTGGCTCAGATTTGCAAATACAGATAATTCATTATTCCAAACAACATGATAAACAAAACCCATAAATCTTTTAAGAAACTGATTACCGATAAGCATACATATCACAAACCCATTAACGAAATGAATAAACAATCACAAAATTAAGAAATTCAATCTTCAAGATTCAGTTTTTATACAGTCTACAATCAATAAAAATGGTACCTTTTAAGCATCGGTGATCAAACTGAAAAACTGTAACTACATTTTGGTTAAGCATTTTATCAAACATTTGGCATGCTTATTCCTTAAAAAACTTATAACCACAATTTTTAGTTTCAAAAGCACCCAACACCTTTTAATTAAAGCAAGGCATGCCAAAAACACTATCCAAAATGTTTTTTTAGCCGAGTCATTCTAACAAACACTATCGATATAACCTAAAAATATCCTTTTTTTTTTTTTCAGAAGTACCATAATCAAAGAATCTTGACGTACAAACACATATAGATAAATAACTAATTAAAATTAATCACTATGAATGATAAGGAATGCCTCAACAATCTTAAAAGCGCAAACATACTTGATTATGGTTTTAATCAATGAAAATCATAAACTGATTAAAAATTAAAATCATTAGGAGTTAAAAAAAAGATGGGACCTTGGAAGAAGATTCAGGAACATGATGGACCGTGTGTTTTTTAGAGGGAGGAAGATAATAATGGTGTGTGGAAGCTTCAAGAGAAAGAAACGGAAATCATTGTTTGAAGCACTGTAGCTTTAATGAATAGTGCACATAACGGAATGGAGAACGGAAAACGGGCTCCCTTTTAGTATACAGCCACCTGAAGGAAATGGATGTGTAACGGGTTTTTGAACGGGCGCAAAAAATGAGTTTTAGTATATATTATAACAAGTATGGCGGCGGCCAGCCGCGTTGCGGCCTGGCGGGTTTTTTTGTCGTTGTATATGGGTTTTGAAAAAATGGTATTAATTATAAGTGAAGTAGAAAGTGCTAATCTCTGTTCGAAGGTTCGCTGCTAAAAAATACAAAATATTACATAGAAAAATAATAACTTGCAACTTACCCTTTATACCCGGACTCTTCGAGTTTCCTATGAAGACAAATTTCATAACACAAACTGAATACAATGGGCGAAAGCTTGCTTCATGATACTACAAAGTAAACCAACCCTCATTAGTGGTGTCTTCATTAATCTTGATTTTGTTGGTAATAACTTCCATAGCATGCAGTCCTTGTTAAGTTTTTGTTTAATCTGCATACATATATGATAAGAACAATGGTTCGCTTAGCACCAAAGTGAACATCATAAGAGAGAGGGAATACCATTAACTATATGCCAAAGTAATTACATGGGGAAGATAGTGAGGGCATGTTTGAATACCAAAAAATTGAGTTGATAATCAACAACGTTGTGATTCCAACAAAATCTTGCCAATCTGGTGGTTTCCCCTGAAATAATCATATTACATCACAAATATGTTATATGCGCACAGAGTAACACAAATTAGTAGAGGTAGAGAGATACCGCTCCATTAGCCAAGCAAATAGCCATATTAGCAGCAACTTCCATGACCCATGATAGAGGATTCCACATGAACCCCAAGAACCTGAGAATTTTGCTTTCCTACATAATGGTTGTCATCAAACATCAATATGAATACTATATGGGAAAATTTCATAAGACCACGACGTTACTTTTCGATATGGTCTAATTTAGTATTTATACTTTTGTATATTCAACTTAACTTATTCGGAACTTCAAAAAGTACATTGTTATTAGCTAAAATTTCACCAAGATAATAAAATTACCTTTTTCTCTTTTAACTTTATTTGGACTGAAAATTCCAAGCCTTCTTTTACCTTCTTCAGATGTCAACACCTCTTTTTTACATTTCAATTGATCAAATAGTTCATCCATTGGCATATGTTCCTGTAATCAAACAAATTACATTCCATTAACTCACCGACATTGTAGCTTTAATATGAATACTATTTAGAGAACGATAGAAAAATACATAGTTTGAAAACAAAGAAATGGACCAACAAATTTCTATATTACTTGAAACAGTAGATTAAAAACATTATATGCCTTTGCAAATAGAGGCTGAGTTCCTGATAATTTGTTTTCCCAGAATCCCAGGTGAACTTTGTAACAGGTTGGCTCAATACCAACTTCAGGAGTGTTTGGATTAGCTTATTTTTTAGGCTTATGAGTACATTTGAAAATGGAAAAGGTTGTAAGGTCATTTAAAACCGCTTATAACCTTAACATTATGGACTTATTTTAGTCAATAAGCCCATAAGCTGTTACATAAGCACATTTTTTGGACCGCGGTAAAACTGCCCAAAATATAAGTTAATCCAAACACCCTCTAACCGTTTAGTTGAAACCTTCAGGTCAGATCCCTACATGCCCACACCTAAAAACATCAAAAGCAAAAATTTACCCATTTAGCAATCTTCATTTTTGATTGTGTAGATCAAATGTGGCAATTTTTATCCATTTAGCAATCTTCATTTTTTAGACAGGTAGTGAAATAGTACTTCTCCTAGGATGTGACTACTTAGATCCATTTAATTATAAATGAGAAGACTTAGAATTTATCATCTCTATCAGGTCAAGAGATTAAAAAAAAAAAAAAAAAAAAAAAAAAAGATTTAACTACAAAGGAAACAGTATAAAGGGTTAAACGGGTAGAAAGTACACAAACAGTTAAGTATATGTAAAATTAAAACAAAGGCATATGTAAGCTAACAAATGCATTAAAGACCACTTAAAACTTTAATTTTTTTTACATACCACGTGTATCTTGTATGAAAAAAGTTGTTCTTGTCTACGCCTTCGATTACCTGCCGATGGTAAGAAACCGAACACCAACATCACTAAGACGCTATGAGGGTGTTAGTTTCGGTTTATATAAGCGGGCTTATGGCATATTCAGTTTTCGTCTTATGTTTCATAAGGTCACTTTGTGTGGCTTGTTTTGAGACTTTTCCACTTATATAAGTTTAATATGCCATAATAAGGTTATATAAGCCGAAAAGTTTCAAGATAAGTCACAGAAAGTAAGTTTTATGAAACATAAGCCAAAAACCAAATAAGCCATAAGCCACCTATATAACCGAAACAAATAAGCCAAATAAGCCACTTTTCAGAAACCATAACTGAAATGCTATCAAATTTAATTCACATGTTATTTACTTTGTTATAGACATAGTTTTAATAAATAACACCAAACACCATGTTAGCAATCACCAAATATAAGAAATTTAATACATCAAACGGACGTAAAAGAAAACGCACCAGATGCAAAGTGTGGAAACTTCACCGGCAACATAACGACTGCCTGAAAGGCTTGCTTAGCATATCTGAAGCATTCTGAAACAACGTGCCACTTAATGAAATCCTGCTGATTCATTGGAAAGGCATATCTGGAAATGTGTGTTGATGACGCCATCCTGAAATCAGAATAATATTGGATTTATACCAGCATGAATATCATAAATGTTGGTATTGTTTTTTTTAAGCTTCCGATGTTATCATTGTAAGTGAGATAACAAAAATACATAGTTTGAAAATAAAGAAATGAACCAACAAATTTCTATATTACTTGAAATAGTAGATTAAAAACATTGTATGCCTTTGCAAATAGAGGCTGAGTTCCCGATAATTTGTTTTCCCAGTTGAACTTTGTAACGGGTTGGCTCAATACCAACTTTAGGAGTGTTTGGATTAGCTTATTTTTTGAGCTTATGAGCACATTTGAAAATGGAAAAGCTAATTCAAACATCCCCATACAGTTCAGAAAAAAATGTAACTTCGCACATTGGACTTAATATAGATGCAATATAACCCACATCAGCCCATCTTATGTCCTAGGGCATGGGCAAAGATAAAAAGGCAATGTCGAATACCTCATAAGTGTTTGACAGTCAAGGCGCATACCTAATCCAGAAAAGGGACAAACTTTTACCTTTCTATGGTTAAGGAGTCGAGCAATGAACCTCTGGCCGAGCTTTTCTCTGCTCTTTCTCAGAGATCAAAATAAATCTAAATCGAGTAAAGATGTTGGTTTTAGTTTACTGTTTGGTATTCAGGAATTCTTTTGATTAACTAACGCTGATATATGTTTCATTGCATATCCCGCATTCTCTTTAGCCCAGGTATATCTGTATATATATATCAAGGAGATGTTTGGGATAAGCTTGGATGTTATTGAAAATCATTAATCTCAAGAGATGTTGCTTATTATATTATTTTATAATGGTGGAGTCTGTAGAGAAAGTGATGAAAAGGATCAAAGGAAAAGCTTAATTCAATTTTTGATGGGATTAGATGAAAGCTATGCTAATATCAAGGGTCAAATTCTGTTAATGCAACCCCTGCCATCAGTTGTGAAAGCATGTGGGATGGTTAGACATAAGGAGAAGCAAAGAGAAGGAATTATGTCTAAGCCAAACACTCCAATTTTCTTAAATAACGAAGGGGATTACACAAATGCATCAAGGTACTCAAAGGAGAGTCTTCTTCATCAGCTGGAAGAAGATCTACCTTTAAGAAAGGGGTTTTGATGAGGCGAAAAATGAACCACTTTTAGGGGGTCATTTAAGCCCGGAATTGAATTTATTTGATCAAATATTGCCCTAAATCGTTCCTTTTGTGATTTTAGGTACTTTGGGAGTGAATTCTGGAAAAAGAAGCAATTTAGACGTTTTTGGAGCATAAAAGTGAAGAAAACGGCAAAGACTTAATTTTCCATGCTGAGAACAGTACATGACGGCGTCAAGAGTAAAACCCATGACGACCCAGTGCAAACCTGAAGGCGTCACAACAAGGGCGTCAAGAGTTAATTTGGTGACGGCCTGCATAAGGAGTATACATGACGGCATCAGACCCAGATCTAGGCAGTCCGAGAAACTATTTGGCGGCGAGATGACGGCGTCAAACATTTGTTCTTGACGCCGTCACCTATCAAAATCTATATATAGTTTTCTATTTTTCATTCATAAAGGAGGAACTTGTGTGGTGAATACTAGGGCCGAACTTTGTAAACCCTAGGTCGTATTTTACAGTGTTTTCAAGGGTTTTCACCCCTTGAATCCTTTCATGTTCAATTGAGATAAGTCTTCTTTCAATTCAATCAATATGTCTATGTGTTGTTTGAATATATCTTATGCTTGTCTTGATTTCAACATGCTAGGCTAGATCTATCTTGTGTTTGCTTAGATGTAATGAAACCTAGATATTAATTATATGTTGATTACTTGTTTATGGTTGTAATGGATGAATGATTTCAATGTTAGGCTTAAGAAAACTGGCAGATCTCCATTGTGTAACATGCTTGAACGTCTTAGGAAACATGAACCGATGTGTACTAGGTTTTATTGGTTGTATTTAATGCATGAGCAAATTCTAGTGATCCCATGTTAGGACCTACTTAGCCGGCTCGACATAGGAGTGAAGTAGGCGCTCATAGGATTGGGGAAGTAAGTACGCCACCCCATGAATGATATTAAGGAATACAATCCGTCATCCACGCAACTATAACAAGTAATTAACGTGTAAAAGATATCTAGGGAGTAGTGAAATCTAAGTAAACACAATTCTCCCACATATTGCTCACAACTCTAGTTTAATTTAGTTTATTTTCATTTTTAGTATTTTATTTTGATTGCATCTTAGTATTGGGTTAGTTGACTAGCAACTAATTCCGCCCAACTCCTTCAAACCCGAGATTTTTACTTGCTTTTCATAAAATATAAAAAATACAGAAAGAATCATCCCTCATCTCTAGACCTAGTCTTTAGGTTTTCTAATCCTAGCAACACTATTCCTAGCTGAACGATCAATCACCCGGTACTTGTCATTATACTATACTACATCGATCAGGTACACTGCCTGGTGGGGGTTGTAAGCTTCTCGAGATCCCTCGAGAGGTAAAGCCTGGTGCAATCCCTACGCATCAAGTTTTTGGCGCCGCAGCCCGGGGAATAGTTATTGTCTAGGTTAGAATCTCTTTTTATTATGTCTACTTGCTAGATTCCTTTCTAGTAAGGTTTTATTTTTATTTTTAGGTTCTCTTTAGTCTATCTTATTTCTTCGTGTTTTTGTTTGTAACTCTTTGCCATCCGACATCATGGACGATGGTAACATCTTTGAACCCATCATCCCACCACAACAAAACCCACCACTAGATAACCAACCTCTTAGACCCCGAACCTTAGGAGAGTATTCCCGACCTAGCCACCAAGGCTACCGAAACACCATTGAGCTCACCTAAGGAGCCAATGTGACCCCCTTGCGATCCGACACCATCCGGTTGGTGCAAAGCGGATGTGCATTCCATGGACTTCGTTCCGAAGATCCAAACCAACATCTCAAGGACTTCCTTAAAATCGTAGATTCTATAGACCTTGATGCTACAACTAGAGAGTCAACCCGATTACGCCTATTCCAATTCTCTCTACGTGATCAAGCTAGTCAATGGCTTGAACGTTTACCCGTGGGATCCATCACCTCATGGGATGATCTCACCACTCGTTTCCTTGCTCAATTTTTCCCACCGGGGAGAACTACCAAGCTTAGAAATAATATCTTGATGTTCCAACAACGTCAAGGTGAAACTCTATATGAAGCATGGACTCGATACAAGGACTTACTCCAAAAAGTCCCTCATCATGGCATAGATCTTTGGCTCCAAGTCCAAATCTTCTATGACCATATCGATCTCACCACAAGGTGAGCCATTGACCAATCGGCCGGTGGTAAGCTACGTGATCTAAGGGCGGAACAATCATGGGAACTCATAGAAGATCTTGCTCTCTATGACAACGAAAGTTGGAATGATCCCCATGATTTGAACAAAACGGTCAAGGCAATATCTTTGCCTTCGAACAATTCTAGCACTCCCGACCGTAGGATCATGGAACTTGAAGGTCGAGTCAAGTCTCTCATGAAATCTTATGAAGTTCAAAAGCATTCAAGCCAAGTGAGCAGAATCGCTTCTGCATGTAAATTGTGTAATGGCCCTCACGAGACTCATAACTGCATGGAACTTCCAAAACGCGCTTATAAAGAATTCACATCGTCACACGTCGGTCTAGGCCCTCGAAACTCTGACGAGGCCTATGAGGCATGGAAGGATAAACCTAATTTCAGAGGGTACCAAACGCGGAGCATATCCTTCAATGACTCCTCCCCACTCAAATGGTCCGAGCATTTTCTATCACAGAGCACTCCTAGGCAAAGCTGTGAAGATGCCTTGCGAAAATTCATTCTATCTCAAGAATTACAGCTCTCTACGCTCGAGGCTAAATTTAGACAACAACAAGCCGATATGAATAACAAGATTTGTAATCTGTTAACTGCTATCAAAGAGCACGCTGTTAATAAACCTATTCAAGCTGAAGAGGTCAAATCTGTTACCATCATAAATCAGCCAACTTCTCCTGTGAAAATAAAAAGTCCTAGTAAGCTATTTAAACATCTGTCACCAAAATTAAAAGACCCTGTCAACCCCCTAGGACCGATCCATTTCGTAAATACCATCACCACGATATCTGCTTCTACACCTAACCTGAACCAACAACAAACGGGAAATATGGGTCATACAGCTAAAGATGAAACCTCAAGGTTGGACCATGAATTGGCCAAGGGCCCTACCAACTCATTCGAGCACTCCGCCACGCAAGAGTCTAGCAAATCGGATGAGGTGAAAGAGGGATTGAAAGAGCATATGAGAAATCCAACCATTTTGGGTAAATCTATTATAGAGGAACCCGAGAGAAAAATGGAGGATATTACTAGTGGGAGTAGTGATAGGACTGAGGAAAGCGACTCTAAAGTTTTCAAGATTTCCTGCTGATGCGTGGGAATCGCAACAGGCTTTACCTCTCGAGGGATCTCGAGAAGCTTACAACCCCCACCAGGCAGTGTACCTGATCGTTGTAGTATAGTATAGTGACAAGTACCGGGGGATTGATCGTTCAGCTTAGGAATAGTGTCGCTAGGATTAGAAAGCCTAAATACTAGTTCTAAAGGTGAGGGATGATTATTTTTGTATTTTTATATTTTTATGAAAGCAAGTAAAATCTCGGGGTTTGAGGGATTTGGGCGGAATTAGTTGCTATTCAACTAACCCAATACTAAGATGCACTCAAAATAAAATAATAAAAATGAAATTAAGCTAATTAAACTAAAGTTGTGAGCAGTAATTGGAGAAAATGTGTTTACTTAGATTTCGCTACTCCCTAGATATCTTTTACACGTTAATTACTTGTTATAATTGCATGGATGACGGATCGTATTCCTTAATACCATTCATGGGGTGGCACACATAACTCCCCAATTCTATGAGCTCTTATCTCCTCCTACACCATGCCCAGTACAACTATAGGGATTGTAAACAGTGGCTCATGCATTAAATACAACCAATAAAGACCTAGTGCGCCTCGGTTCATGTTTCTTAAGACATTCAAGCACGTTACCATTTGGTGATCTGCCAGTTTTCTTAAGCCTAACATATAAATCATTCATCCAAGACAAGAATAAACAAGTAATCAACACATAATCAATATCTAGGTTTCATTAGATCTAAGCAAACACAAGATAGATCTAGCCTAACATGATAGAATTAAGACAAGAACAAGATATAGACAACCAACACATAGACATATTGATTGAATTAGAAGAACACTTATCTTGATTAATCAAGCAAGGTATCAAGGGGTTGGAACCCTTGAAAAACCTGTAAAGTTACACCAAAATCGTACTTAGGGTTTCTCCCAAAACTTCTCTTTTTAATGTGTGAAAAATAGAAAACTATATATAGAGAAATAGGTCTGACGGCGTCAAGAAAAACAATGTGACGCCGTCACCTCGCCGCCAAAACTCTCCTCGGACTGCCTAGATCCACTGTCAAGACTTAGGTACTTCCAGGCCATCATGACTCTTTTACTCTTGACGCCGGCCGGCCGATTGGTCAATGGTTGTTCCGCACTAAGATCACGTAGCTTACCGCCGGCCGATTGGTCAATGGTTCGCCTCGTGGAGATGTCGATATGGTCATAGAAGATTTGGACTTGGAGCCAAAGATCTATGCCATGATGAGGGACTTTTTGGAGTAAGTCCTTGAAACGAGTCCATGCTTCATAAAGAGATTCATTTTGACGTTGTTGAAACATCAAGATGTCATTCCTAAGTTTAGTAGTTCTCCCCGGTGGGAAAAATTGAGCAAGGAAACGAGTGGTGAGATCATCCCATGTGGTGATGGATCCCGCGGGTAAACGCTCAAGCCATTGACTAGCTTGATCCCGTAGAGAGAATTGGAATAGGCATAAACGGGTAGTCTCTCTAGTTTCAACACCTAGGTCTATGGAATCTACGATTTTGAGGAAGTCCTTAAGGTGTTGGTTTGGATCTTCGGAACGAAGTCCATGGAATGCACATCCGCTTTGCACCAACCGGATGGTGTCGGATCGCAAGGGGGTCACATTGGCTCCGGTGAGCTCAATGGTGTTTCGGTAGCCTTGGTGGCTGGGTCGGGAATACTCTCCTAAGGTTCGGGGCCTAAGGGGTTCTAATGGTGGGTTTTGTTGTGGTGGGATGATGGGTTTAAAGATGTTACCACCTTCCATGATGTCGGATGGTAAAGAGTTACGAACAAAGGCACGAAGAAATAAGATAGACTAAAGAAGACCTAAAAATAAAAATAAAAATCTTACTAGAAAGGAATCTAGCAAGTAGACCTAATAAAAAGAAATCCTAACCTAGACAATAACTATTCCCCGGCAGCGGCGCCAAAAACTTGATGCGTGGGAATCGCACCTTGCTTTACCTCTCGAGGGATCTCGAGAAGCTTACAACCCCCACCAGGCAGTGTACCTGATCGTTGTAGTATAGTATAGTGACAAGTACCGGGGGATTGATCGTTCAGCTTAGGAATAGTGTCGCTAGGATTAGAAAACCTAATTAATAGTTCTAGAGGTGAGAGATGATTATTTTTGTATTTTTATATTTTTATGAAAGCAAGTAAAATCTCGGGTTTTAGAAGAGTGGGCGGAATTAGTTGCTATTCAACTAACCCAAAGCTATTATATAATTAAAATAAAACAATGAAAATGAAATTAAACTAATTAAACTAAGGTTGTGAGCAGTAATTGGATAAATTGTGTTTACTTAGACTTCATTACTCCCTAGATATCTTTTACATGTTAATTACTTGTTACACTTGTATGAATGACGGATTGTATTCCTTAATACCATTCGTGGGGTGGCATACATAACTCCCCAACTCTATGAGCTCTTATCTCCTCCTACACCATGACCCAGCACAACTATAGGGATTGTAAACAGTGGCTCATGCATTAAATACAACCAATAAAGACCTAGTACGCCTCGGTTCATGTTTCTTAAGACGTTCAAGCATGTTACCATTTGGAGATCTGCCAGTTTTCTTAAGCCTAACATATAAATCATTCATTCAAAACAAGAATAGACAAGTAATCAACACATAATCAACATCTAGGTTTCATTAGATCTAAGCAAACACAAGAGAGATCTAGCCTAGCATAGTAGAATTGAGACAAGAACAAGAGATAAACAACCAACACATAGACATATTGATTGGATTGAAAGTACACTTATCTCAATTACAATGCAAGGTCTCAAGGGTTTGGAACCCTTGAAAAACCTGTAAAAGAGGCACCAAAATCGTCTTTAGGGTTTCACCAAAACTTCTCCCTCTTTAATGAAAAAACTAGAAAACTATATATAGAAAAAATAGTCTGACGGCGTCAAGAGTTAATTCTGACGCCGTCACCTCGCCGCCATATACTTCCTCGGACGGCCTAGATCCACTTATGACGGCCTACGTGACGCCGTCACCACCCACGGTATAATATTTTAGCCACTTTGACGCCGTCACCAGTCCATCTGATGCCGTCACCAGCTACGATGTTTAATTCTCCATGTCTGACGCCGTCAAGAAGGTAGTCTTGACGCCGTCACCTTGTATCTTCAGCATGGATTTTTGGTACTTTGCCGTTTTCTTCACTTTTATGCTCCAAAAACGTCCAAAATAGCTTCTTTTCCAGAATTCACTCTCCAAACACCTAAAATCACAAAAGGAACGATTTAGGGCAATATTTGATCAAATAAAGTCGGATTCGGGCTTAAATGACTCCCTAAAAACGGATCATTTTTTGCCTTATCATATACCCTTACACTTGAGATTTGCTTGTCCTCAAGCAAATGAGCTTTTATTCTACTCAAAAGACAAGTTTGGGGTCATTTAACACTAATATAAAAGTAATTACAACAAATAATCGTTCCACTAAAGACCAATAGACAAGCACGGAGGTCATACACAAGCACCTCACAAATAGTGTTCAGATACTCACATCTCTCGGGTGTAATAAAGTAATATAACATTATGGAAATGGAAGATATCTCTCACTACCTGTCATAGCAAAATAGATTACCATAGGCTTGGGAAAGGATCAAACCTCCACCACATGGCGTAAGCACCTAGGATAAATTATCAAAGAGGTCTTTTAAAGGGTTATAACGTTAGGTGTAGGGATATGAATTACACGGTTTTGTTGGATAAAGGAAGTTTTACTGGTGGCGAGTTAACAATCTTAGTTAATTACATGTACAAGTTGGCGTTGCTAAGCCAAGACTAGACTCGACTTAAGCTAATAAATGAAAAATAACAAAAACATAAAATGAACATAGAATAAAAACGGGATGGTAGTCCGTATGTTTTTTTTTTCTTTTTTTTTTTCTTTTTTTCTTTTCTATTTTTTTTTCTTTTTTTTCTTAATTTTTCGATTTTTTTTTTTCATACACTCTTACCCTACCATCCAAAATAATACATCATAGGGGTATAAACGTTCCCCTTACACTTGAATCTTTACATACTTTACATTTAACTAATCTAATGACTCGAATTAAGAAAATCAAAACACTTGGCGCACTTTTAAGATTAACGTACATATGGGGGTAATAATATGATGTTCTTCCCCATTACTCCATAAAATAAGTACTTACCCATGAGTCCCAATCGTCCCAAAACAATATGTACAAAGATATGACTCGACTTAGCAACCATGTAATCAATTAGAAAGTTAACTTAGGGTTTAACAAATAACAATAATGCACTAAAAATGAGCGCATACACGGAAGGCTAAGGCGATTTGGGTGTACATTTAAGTGGAGTGTAACAAATTCTTCCTTTAAGTAAAATGCTTAAAGTTAGAAACGAAAAGATAGGCTCGGAGGGGTGTACTAGGGGTTTCGTGTACTAAAAATGAGTACAACGCTAAGGGTGTGGGAAAAATTAGTTGACTTAACTAGTCAAGTAATATGACTTAAATGGTCAAGTAATTATAATACGGGTTTAACACAAGGGTGATCCTAATGCCTCTTATCATGTAGTAAATCCTACCACACGAATGTAGTCTCACTAGCGGTCTCGGGATGCATCACTAACGCAAGTTCTAGAATCTAAATGCTACCGGTACACTCATAAGCACCAATAATGAATGCTTTTCCTATCAAATCTAAAGGCGAACCTCACATTTTTGGGTGGAAAATTTTTCTGAATATACGGTTATGTGCTAGTCATACAACCTCCTATCCATGAGACGCTTGCTATGGCTAAAGTTTCACTCCTAAATGTTGTAAAAAATTTTAAATTTGGCGCTAAAATTACACTAACAAGTATTTCTCGTAGTTTTATTACTCATCTACTATCAAACAAAACAAACTCAAGCAAAAGTGCATATGTAAGGTATCATCTTTTTACCCTCCCCTTACACTTAAGATGAACATTGTCCCCAATGTTCAAGTAAAGAATGTAAAAGTTAAAAAGTAAAGAGAATGAAATCAAATACTCCCCTGATTTGCTCGGTATGGATTTTAGGTTGGCCAGGTTAAATCTTCTTCCAAGAAAACGAACAATCAAAGCTTCCCTTCCAGAATATAAATCATCTTCTTGTCACAAATAACCTGTAAATCCTGACAAAAGTAGACAAGGCAACCTCGCGTAAAATCGGCGGCATCCTATATAAGTTACTAACTCCTAGAAAACAAAGTAAGATATAATGCTTGTGGAATGAAGTTTGCAGATTTCCTGGAGATTATAAAACTTAATAATTCACAAAAACCATAAGACTCCGTTAGAAAAACAAAACCGGTAAAATTTCCAGATTTTAACTCCTGACGCCGTCAAGAGCAAACCCTGACGCCGTCAGAATGAACCTGCAGAAATTCTTATGTTAAGTTTCCGGAAAATTTCTGGAAAAACTTTGTCCTACTTCCTGGAAAATCCTGCAAAACTTCATTATGACTCAATACAAGCATTTGACTCTAACAAATACGAATATACATGTTTATTTAAATATTGTGGAGAATCATGATCGGTTTGTTTCTTAAAAACATATTTGGGGTTTCCCCTTACACTTATCTTTTGCAAAAATACCTTTAGGTTGAAGTTAAGACTAGGCTAAACAACATAATAAAGTATTTCACATTTTAATTGAGAAACATGATTAACCAACAATAAAAATAAAACATGCATACGGAAACAAATAACAATCAAACAAATAAAATCACACAAAACATGGGTTGCCTCCCAAGAAGCGCTTTTCTTTATTTACGAGTCTTGTAGCTAGACTCAAAGTCGTGGGTTACTACGTGATTCGGGTGAGTTCCTCATTGAGGACATCTTTGGGATCGAACTTAGGTTTCAACTTTCTATTGGTTCCCTTAGTGTGGTATGACCTTTCAAACTTTTCTCCATCCGGATCATACAAGGTCATTCTAATATGCCATGACCCGTCACCTTCTTTAGGTGGCTTGTCCCACCTCCATTTATACTTATCTCCATCTCTTTTCCATTTATTCAACTCTATATTAATAGGCATTACGCTCAAGAACTCAATCATCTTTCTAAAGACTAAGGGGTCCTCAAAGGGATCTAGCTCCTCATCTCTAGCTATGAGTTATTCTACTGAATGTGTCTTCTCAATGAAATCCTTTTCTAGATAAAATGGGCATTGAGGACCTATGAAGTTCCTTTCTATCCAAGGTCCATATCTAGATGGTCTCCTATTCATCTCTACCCAATGCGGTGTTGGTTCATCATCACAATCATAACTATGCTTCTTAACATCATACACCGACCAAGTATCGCCTTCTCCTACCGCTATCTTGGATTCCTTGCAATCTATCATGGCACTAGCGGTTGCTAAAAATCCTCTTCCTACCAATAATGGGCATGTAGTGTCACTAACCATGTCTAGGACGTGAAAATCTGCTAATATAGTTAACCTTCCTATGTGAACAACTACATCCTTAATCATTCCAACCGGGTGGGCAATACTTCCATCCGCTAGCCCTATCAATACCTCCGTTTCCTCTAACTTTCCTAGCTTAAGAGCGGTGAATAAGGATAAGGGAATCAAGTTGAGGCTTGACCCTAAATCGGCTAGTGTGTCGAAAGCTTCGGATCTTCCTATCTTACAAGGCAAAACAAATATACCCGGATCATCAAGCTTTTTAGGCAACTTGTTTTGAACGAAGGCGGTCCCATTTTTACCTAGCTTATACTTCTCATATTTTTCTAGGAGGGCACTATAGTAAGGAGCACGCGCTAAGACATCAATGACGGGGCGTTCAAGGTGAAGTTCTTCGAATTCATCGTCAAGGTCTTGTGTAAGAGGTGTTTCAACTATGCTTTTGACCGGCTCTATAGTGGGTGTTTTAGTTGATTGGTCCTTTTGGGGGACTTGGTGTTGTTTGAAACACGTGCTCGTTGATTTAACCGAGTAGTATTGTGGACACGAAGTGGGTGACGAAACTGAAGATATGGCATTAACGTTTAGTTTCGGATTCTTGATTGTGTCGCTTGGGAGTGCTCCCATTTCTCGGTCATTGAGAACTTTCAACAATGCGTCAATTCTATTGGTAATCTCGCTTTGATTTTGTTTGAAATCGGCTTCAAACTTAGCTATGCGAGCTTCTTGAGATGCCATAAATTTCGACATCAATCCTTCAAGATTGTTGGTACTACCATAGTTGTTAGAAGGATTGTTGTTGAAGGTACGGTTGGATGGGGGACCGTTTGATTGGTAACGATTAGGCGGATTGGAAGAATTTGGTTGATTTTGTTTCCACCTAAGGTTTGGGTGATTTTTCCATGAGGGGTTATATGAATCACCGTATGTGTTTGGCTCGGGCTTGAAAGTGTACCACTTATCTCCCGCTTCATCGGTACGCGTGGATGCGTAGTCCGCAAAAGCTGTTCCGGGGAGTTCCACACAATCACGAGTGTCATGGGGACCACTACATAATTCGCATGAAGAAGTGATTTTGTTCACTTGGCTTGAATGCTTCGGAGCTTCGTAAGATTTCATGAGAAACTTGACTTGGTCCTCAAGTTCCATGATCCTACGGTCGGAAGTGCTTGAATTATTTGAAGGCAAAGATATTGCCTTGACCGTTTTGTTCAAATCACGGGGATCATTCCAACTTTCGTTGTCATAGAGAGCAAGATCTTCTATGAGTTCCCATGATTGTTCCGCACTAAGATCACGTAGCTTACCGCCGGCCGATTGGTCAATGGTTCGCCTCGTGGAGATGTCGATATGGTCATAGAAGATTTGGACTTGGAGCCAAAGATCTATGCCATGATGAGGGACTTTTTGGAGTAAGTCCTTGAAACGAGTCCATGCTTCATAAAGAGATTCATTTTGACGTTGTTGAAACATCAAGATGTCATTCCTAAGTTTAGTAGTTCTCCCCGGTGGGAAAAATTGAGCAAGGAAACGAGTGGTGAGATCATCCCATGTGGTGATGGATCCCACGGGTAAACGCTCAAGCCATTGACTAGCTTGATCCCGTAGAGAGAATTGGAATAGGCGTAAACGGGTAGTCTCTCTAGTTTCAACACCTAGGTCTATGGAATCTACGATTTTGAGGAAGTCCTTAAGGTGTTGGTTTGGATCTTCGGAACGAAGTCCATGGAATGCACATCCGCTTTGCACCAACCGGATGGTGTCGGATCGCAAGGGGGTCACATTGGCTCCGGTGAGCTCAATGGTGTTTCGGTAGCCTTGGTGGCTGGGTCGGGAATACTCTCCTAAGGTTCGGGGCCTAAGGGGTTCTAATGGTGGGTTTTGTTGTGGTGGGATGATGGGTTTAAAGATGTTACCACCTTCCATGATGTCGGATGGTAAAGAGTTACGAACAAAGGCACGAAGAAATAAGATAGACTAAAGAAGACCTAAAAATAAAAATAAAAATCTTACTAGAAAGGAATCTAGCAAGTAGACCTAATAAAAAGAAATCCTAACCTAGACAATAACTATTCCCCGGCAGCGGCGCCAAAAACTTGATGCGTGGGAATCGCACCTTGCTTTACCTCTCGAGGGATCTCGAGAAGCTTACAACCCCCACCAGGCAGTGTACCTGATCGTTGTAGTATAGTATAGTGACAAGTACCGGGGGATTGATCGTTCAGCTTAGGAATAGTGTCGCTAGGATTAGAAAACCTAATTAATAGTTCTAGAGGTGAGAGATGATTATTTTTGTATTTTTATATTTTTATGAAAGCAAGTAAAATCTCGGGTTTTAGAAGAGTGGGCGGAATTAGTTGCTATTCAACTAACCCAAAGCTATTATATAATTAAAATAAAACAATGAAAATGAAATTAAACTAATTAAACTAAGGTTGTGAGCAGTAATTGGATAAATTGTGTTTACTTAGACTTCATTACTCCCTAGATATCTTTTACATGTTAATTACTTGTTACACTTGTATGAATGACGGATTGTATTCCTTAATACCATTCGTGGGGTGGCATACATAACTCCCCAACTCTATGAGCTCTTATCTCCTCCTACACCATGACCCAGCACAACTATAGGGATTGTAAACAGTGGCTCATGCATTAAATACAACCAATAAAGACCTAGTACGCCTCGGTTCATGTTTCTTAAGACGTTCAAGCATGTTACCATTTGGAGATCTGCCAGTTTTCTTAAGCCTAACATATAAATCATTCATTCAAAACAAGAATAGACAAGTAATCAACACATAATCAACATCTAGGTTTCATTAGATCTAAGCAAACACAAGAGAGATCTAGCCTAGCATAGTAGAATTGAGACAAGAACAAGAGATAAACAACCAACACATAGACATATTGATTGGATTGAAAGTACACTTATCTCAATTACAATGCAAGGTCTCAAGGGTTTGGAACCCTTGAAAAACCTGTAAAAGAGGCACCAAAATCGTCTTTAGGGTTTCACCAAAACTTCTCCCTCTTTAATGAAAAAACTAGAAAACTATATATAGAAAAAATAGTCTGACGGCGTCAAGAGTTAATTCTGACGCCGTCACCTCGCCGCCATATACTTCCTCGGACGGCCTAGATCCACTTATGACGGCCTACGTGACGCCGTCACCACCCACGGTATAATATTTTAGCCACTTTGACGCCGTCACCAGTCCATCTGATGCCGTCACCAGCTACGATGTTTAATTCTCCATGTCTGACGCCGTCAAGAAGGTAGTCTTGACGCCGTCACCTTGTATCTTCAGCATGGATTTTTGGTACTTTGCCGTTTTCTTCACTTTTATGCTCCAAAAACGTCCAAAATAGCTTCTTTTCCAGAATTCACTCTCCAAACACCTAAAATCACAAAAGGAACGATTTAGGGCAATATTTGATCAAATAAAGTCGGATTCGGGCTTAAATGACCCCCTAAAAATGGATCATTTTTCGCCTTATCAGAGGTGTACGAGTACCGTCCTTCCCTTGAAGGGAACCTATATGGTTCAAGGGATGGAGGATCGGGGAGAATAAGGCGACGTGATCCGAACAATCTCAAAATCCCCTGCATGATCGGTCATAAGTATTTCAATAATGTCTACATTAACGTATTCCTGCCTAAGAATTTTATGTCCCTATTCCATTATAACAATATCTGCAGATGGGGAATGATTTACAAGGGAGAGAATGTGGTTGGTAGAGATCATGAAATCCAGGTATTCGTAGGAAATATGGCATTCGCTATGGAATTTACAATCGTGGACAACATCGAAGACTATGTCGACCCAAAGTTGTCACAAGTTGTTTTCGGAGCACCCTTTTGTGAAATCACTAATTTAATAGTTGATGACCGGAACGGAATCATGACCTTTGCTGATGGAATTAGGAGGGTTTCATACCAAACGCCGTACAAGAGAAAAGATCTCAAGGAAATCGATTGTGACGGGCTTGATAGGCTAAGTTCCCAACTTATTTTATGTGATGAAGATGTTCGGAGAGGATGTAAGAACACTTCTGATTTATCATGTGGGTTCTTTAAAGATGTTAGTAAACTTGGGTCTAAATATCGAAAAGATGTATTTGAGTTCGAAGACCCGAAATGCCTGCACTATGAAAGCGATACTGGTATAGGAGACGACCTAGAGAGTGAAACCAACAATGAGGTCACGTAGTAACCCATGACCTTGAGTCTAGCTACAAGACTCGTAAATAAAGAAAAGCGCTTCTTGGGAGGCAACCCATGTTTTGTGTGATTTTTATTTTTGTTTGTTTGTTATTTGCTTCCGTATGCATGCTTTATTTTTATTGTTGGTAGATCATGTTTCAAAACTAAAATGGTGGAAATACTTTACTTTGTTGTTTAGCTTAGTCTTAACTTCATCCAAAGGTATTTTTGCAAAAGATAAGTGTAAGGGGAAACCCCAAATATGTTTTTAAGAAACAAAACCGATCATGATTCTCCACAATATTAAGTGAACATGTATATTCGTATTTGTTAGAGTCAAATGCTTGTATCGAGTCATGATGATGTTTTGCAGGATTTTCCAGAAAGTAGGACGAAGTTTTTCCAGAAATTTTCCAGAAACTTAACATAAGAATTTCTGTAGGTCACTTCTGACGGCGTCATGAGTTTACTCTTGACGACGTCACGTGTAAAAATCTGGAAATTTTACCAGTTTTGTTTTTCTAACGAAGTCTTAAAGTTTTTGTTGAATTATCAGTTTTATAATCTCCAGGAAATCTGCAAACATCATCCCACAAGCATTATATCTTATTTTGTTTTTTTAGGATTTGTTAGCATATGTAGATTGCCGCCGATTTTATACGAGGTTGCTGATGAGTGCTCAAACACTCATCATTTTTATCGTATTTGAACTGCCAAAACATCCGAAAACGCTCAGAAATGCATCAAAATACTAAAAATATCCCAGGGATTGTATTTTATACGTTTCAGATGCAAAATGAGCAAAAACAATGAAAAACGAACAAAAGTTTACATAATTGGCAGTTTCAGTCCCCCGACTTTCAAAAATTTACAAAACTAGTCCCTACGCATTTGTTTTGAAAGGAAAGTCAACCTAAGGCATTTAAAAGTCAAAATTGATCCTTAGGTAAAAACTTTGGAAAAATTACAAAATTAGTCCCTGCAGTTTGGGAAATTGACAAAATCAGTCCCTGGGTACTTTTAAAATGGAAAACATATTTTGTGGCCCTTATGATTTTGAAATGTGGTAGTCTGGTCCCTGGATTAACTTTGAGCAGTTGGCAAGTTTAGTCCTCACAAAAATAAAAAATTACAATTTTGGTCCTTGATTAACATACATACCAAACGGACCATTTGTAATATTACCTAATCCAAACACAAACCAAAACCAATTACCCAATCCACATCCCTTTTATTTCCAGCCCACCCAACCAAGGCCCAAATTACCCAATCCACCACCCACTTATAATAATAAAAGGACGGGTCAAAAGAACTCAACCCCCCCACCCTCCTTTCTCCTTGCCGCCATAACCAGACACCAAATACACTCAGCCACCAACATACCCCTGCTCTCCCAACAAGTTTGTCTCCCCCCTCCTCTCCAACACATCCTACTCAGCCACCCTACAACCCTCAATAATCCAAAACCATGTACTAATTTACCTTTTCCCCCTCCTCCATTTGGGCGCCAAGTCTGATCAATGGCTGAGATTGCTTCTGCTTCATCCAACAGCTGGGATTTAATCACAAGATGAGCACAAGAGGCAAGGGGACCCAAGGAAACCTGGAGGGTCAGTATAAAAGGGAGATGAGAGAAGCAGAGATGGCTAGTTAATTTTTAGTAGAATTTTTAGGAGTAGAAGTAGTTTAATGTAACCTTAGTTTAATTTCAATGCTCATTGTCTTTTGAATTCAGCTTACATTCCAATTTTATGTACTCTTTACTTTTGATCAATGCAATTTAATTTTTTATAACTCCTTTCAAAACTGCTTATTTAGTTGGCTTATCCAAACTGCTTATTATTGTGAGTTGTATGTTTATTTGTTCATGATTCAGGTTCACATATGCTTATATGTCATTAATGTTTGCTTAGTCGTGAATTTGTTCATTAACTGTTTCTAACAACTATTCAATAGCTCATTTTTGTTTACCTGTATAAACTGCTTATTCAATAAGCTAGTTGTGTTAGTCAAGCTTCTTTAACTTTAGTTAATGTCTCTGTTCAAGCTTATGGGGTAAAACAGACTACCTCATGTTTGAAATGGAAAAACCAAAATTTAAAGTAGTGTTTGGCATAACCCTCACTTGAATCCAAAATCAGTTTTTGACTACTCTTTCAATTCCCATAAGCCTTAGTTAGCGTATATGAGTTGTTTTGAACCTAGTTTGTGCACTCCCATTTAGTTTTCAAGTTACTAAGGAAGTTTTCAAAAGTTCTTCTTTTTAACTATTTTTATTTAATTATCAGGATAGATTCTTGTTTCAGCTCTTGTAGTTGTTGTTTTGCCTTAGGTTTAGTTCAAAATAGGTTAGTGCACTTGTTAGTATATAGTTTTGGACTTTTGTGGGTCAAAGCTCACCCAATTTGACCCACTTTACCCAACTAGTTCATCAGCCCTGCACCGCCCTATTTGAATTAGATTTTAGGTATGTAGAAGTAGGATTTAGCTTATTGAATTGGTTGTGCAAGTTGAGTACTGCTTAGGCTCCATTAGGTTAAGCTCATTTATGAGTTTGAAGCCCTTTCACAGCTTAATTTATGCCCTGCAAATTGTCCATCAAACATAGCCCTTTGGTCCACTGATCTCTTGGCCAGTTTTGGTTCTCTTTGTTTTGCTTGCTTAATGAATGATTCAGGCTTAGTAAAGATGTTGATTATCCATCTCTTTAGTGTTTATTAGGTCCATCAGTGTTTCCTTGCTAATTAGTTGTTTGCATAAACATGTTCATCAATTGGAGGCTTGCTGCATCAGCTAACCTTGCCCAATCAGCCCCCTCATAAACTCATTTATAGTCAAGATTGTGACCACTTGTTCTTTAGTTGCATGATATCATAGATTTTAGCTATTTTTCTCTGCTTTTGCTTAGTTGATAGCAGCTTATTTTGTGGCTTATATCAAATCCCCCTGGAACCTGCTATTTGTTCATTTCATTAGACCCCTGATCAATCAGTGTTCATTAGCCTTTTCCCAAGCCCACAATAAGCTTAATACTTGAGCTTATTGCTTGTTTGTGGACATTTTGGAATGCCCTCCTTGTAGGCTCTTGATTTCCACCACCATCTTGGCTTCCAAATCACCTAGGTGGGCCCCACAGAGGGCTGCAAGTGCCCTCTCAAGCCTGTTTGGTCTTAGTGGCTTTCGCAGTTTTGCTTATTCTTCTTCTCAGCTTATTTAGTAAGATGTTTCTTGTGTTTTAGATTACTTCAAGTTTCTTTCACATTGTTCTAGCTTATTGTTATCTTTGGTTTCAGTTTGTAACTTTTGTGATAGCTTTTCAAAGCTTAAAAATCCATTTCAAAAATATTACTTAAGCTGTTAAGCAAATAAGCTCACTCTGAGCTTATCTTGGAGTTTTGAAAAGTTTGTCTTTATAAAAAATTGTTATTTTTATGTGTTTAATAGTTTTGTAAAGTTAAAACAGAATCGAAAAATAAAAAAAGAAAAGTGTCATAGGTGGGGTTTGAACCCAGGACCTGGTGGTTTGACCTGGTCAACATCAGACCAAAGCTGAGCACCAACTGCCCCATGTGAACTGTAGTGTTATTTCTTTCTTCTCTTATTTTTATACTTAACCTTTTCAGTTTTAGCTTATTAGCTTATTAGCTTAATTTTCCAGCTTATTTGTAAGCTTTTCATAAATTTTATATTTTTCCTAGTATACTAATAGTATAAAGTAATTTTAGAAAAAGTTTCATAATTTTCATAATTAGTTTAATATTTTTAATAATTAATTTTAGTTTAATTAGTATTTAATTAATAATAAATAATTAAAAAGTCTAAAAAATATTTTTCTTTTTCTCAAAATTTTCTTTTATCGTTAGGTTCATAAAAATATAATTTTCATGTCCGTAGGGGTAGCGTAGCTCCAATTTCACTTTTTATTTCGCGCACTCGCGTTTTTATTTAAATAACTTTTGCGTTTTTAAATTAAGGTTACGTTTGTAAAAGTAGTTTGTTAAATAAGAAAAACCAAAAACATAAATAAAGTGATAGCTTCTATTTAAGCCGATTGGCTTATTTTTCTGCTTATGTATAAGCAATTTCTGATTTTAAGTTTTTTTTATTACGTTTTAAGTTAATTAGGTTTCACGTCATTGTTAATATGTGTGTTTAATCGTTCTCACTTATATTTTCGTAGTGCAATCATTCTAATCACTCAAACTCCTTTCTGTCCAAATTCACCCGATCACAAACCCGTTTTGATTACAATCCACACCTCGTCGGGACATAACGACCCGGGGAAACCCTATACTTCTGCGGAGATTTGGTCTGAGACGTTTGACTTAGTTGACCATTCACCTGGTCAATTTAGGTTGACCGTTTTGAGCCAATCAGTTGCCTTGTCTGTTTTCTCAGGTTTTAAAGGTTATGTATGACAAGAAGATGATTATTATTCTGGAAGGGAAGCTTTGATCGTTCATTTTCTTGGAGGAAGATCTAACCTGGTCACCTTATTATCCATACCGAGCGAATCAGGGGAGTATTTGATTTCATTCGTTTTACTTATTTCACTTTTACAATCTTTACTTGAACATTGGGGACAATGTTCATCCTAAGTGTAAGGGGAGGGTAAAATGATGATACCTTACAAATACACTTTCGCTTGAGTTTGTTTGTTTGATAGTAGATGTGTAATAAAACTATGAGAAATACTTGTTAGTGTAATTTTAGCGCCAAATTTAAATTTTTTTACAACATTTAGGAGTGAAACTTTAGCCATAGCAAGCGTCTCATGGATATGAGATTGTATGACTAGCACAAAACCGTACTATTCAGAAAAATTTTCCACCCAAATATGTGAGGTTTGCCTTTAGATTTGATAGGAAAAGCATTTACTATTAGTGCTTATGAGTGTACCGGTAGCATTTAGATTCTAGAACTTCCGTTAGTGATGCATCCCGAGACCGCTAGTGAGACTACATTCGTGTAGTAGGATTTACTACATGATAAGAGGCATTAGGATCACCCTTGTGTTAAACCCGTATTATAATTACTTGACCATTTAAGTCATATTACTTGGCTAGTTAAGTCAATTAATTTTTCCCACACCTTAGCGTTGTACTCATTCTTAGTACACGAAACCCCTAGTACACCCCTCCGAGCCTATCTTTTCGTTTATAACTTTAAGCATTTTACTTAAAGGAATAATTTGTTACACCCCACTTAAATGTACACCCAAATCGCCTTAGCCTTCCGTGTATGCACTCATCTTTAGTGCATTATTGTTATTTGTTTAAACCCTAAGTTAATTATCTAATTGATTACATGGTTGCTAAGTCGAGTCATATCCTTGTACATATTGTTTTGGGACGATTGGGACTCATGGGTAAAGTACTTATTTTATGGAGTAATGGGGAAGAACATCATTTATTACCCCCATATGTGCGTTAATCTTAAAAGTACTCCAAGTGTTTTTGATTTTCTTAATTCGAGTTATTAGATTAGTTTATTGTAAAGTATGTAAAAATTCAAGTGTAAGGGGAATTTTCATTCCCTATGATGTATTATTTTGGATGGTAGGGTAAGAGTGTATGAAAAAAAAAATAAAAAAAAAATCAAAAAAATCAAGAAAAAGAAAAAAAAAATAGAAAAAAATAAATAAATAAAACATACGGACTACCATCCCTTTTCATTCTATGTTCATTTTATGTTTTTGTTATTTTTCATTTATTAGCTTAAGTCGAGTCTAGTCTTGGCTTAGCAACGCCATATTATACATGTAATTAACCAAGATTGTTAACTCGCAACAGTAAAGACTGCCTATATCCAACAAAACCGTGTATTCCATATCCCTACACCTAACGTTACAACTCTTTAAAAGACCTCTTTGATAGTTTATCCTAGGTGCTTACGCCATGTGGTGGAAGTTTGATCCTTTCCCAAGCTTATGGTAATCTATTTTGCTATGACAGGTAGTGAGAGATGTTTTCCAATTCCATATTGTGATATATACTTTATAACACCCGAGAGATGTGAGTATCTAAACACTATTTGTGAGGTGCTAGTGTATGACCTCCGTGCTTGTCTTTGGTCTTTAGTGGAACGATTATTTATTGTAATTACTTTTATATTAGTGTTAAATGACCCCTAACTTGTATTTTGACTATAATAAAAGCGCATTTGCTTGAGGACAAGCAAATCTCAAGTGTAAGGGTATATGATAAGGCGAAAAATGAACCACTTTTAGGGGGTCATTTAAGCCCGAAATTGAATTTATTTGATCAAATATTGCCCTAAATCGTTCCTTTTGTGATTTTAGGTACTTTGGGAGTGAATTCTGGAAAAGGAAGCAATTTAGACGTTTTTGGAGCATAAAAGTGAAGAAAACGGCAAAGACTTAATTTTCCATGCTGAGAACAGTACCTGACGGCGTCAAGAAGGAAATCATGACGGCGTCAAGAGTAAAACCCATGACGACCCAGTGCAAACCTGAAGGCGTCACAACAAGGGCGTCAAGAGTTAATTTGGTGACGGCCTGCATAAGGAGTATACATGACGGCGTCAGACCTAGATCTAGGCAGTCCGAGAAACTATTTGGCGGCGAGATGACGGCGTCAGACATTTGTTCTTGACGCCTTCTCCTATCAAAACCTATATATAGTTTTCTATTTTTCATTCATAAAGGAGGAACTTGTGTGGTGAATACTAGGGCCGAACTTTGTAAACCCTAGGTCGTATTTTACAGTGTTTTCAAGGGTTTTCACCCCTTGAATCCTTTCATGTTCAATTGAGATAAGTCTTCTTTCAATTCAATCAATATGTCTATGTGTTGTTTGAATATATCTTATGCTTGTCTTGATTTCAACATGCTAGGCTAGATCTATCTTGTGTTTGCTTAGATGTAATGAAACCTAGATGTTAATTATATGTTGATTACTTGTTTATGGTTATAATGGATGAATGATTTCAATGTTAGGCTTAAGAAAACTGGCAGATCTCCATTGTGTAACATGCTTGAACGTCTTAGGAAACATGAACCGATGTGTACTAGGTTTTATTAGTTGTATTTAATGCATGAGCAAATTCTAGTGATCCCATGTTAGGAGCTTCTTAGCCGGCTCGACATAGGAGTGAAGTAGGCGCTCATAGGATTGGGGAAGTAAGTACGCCACCCCATGAATGATATTAAGGAATACAATCCGTCATCCACGCAACTATAATAAGTAATTAACGTGTAAAAGATATCTAGGGAGTAGTGAAATCTAAGTAAACACAATTCTCCCACATATTGCTCACAACTCTAGTTTAATTTAGTTTATTTTTATTTTTAGTATTTTATTTTGATTGCAACTTAGTATTGGGTTAGTTGACTAGCAACTAATTCCGCCCAACTCCTTCAAACCCGAGATTTTTACTTGCTTTTCATAAAATATAAAAAATACAAAAAGAATCATCCCTCATCTCGAGACCTAGTCTTTAGGTTTTCTAATCCTAGCGACACTATTCCTAGCTGAACGATCAATCCCCCGGTACTTGTCATTATACTATACTACATCAATCAGGTACACTGCCTGGTGGGGGTTGTAAGCTTCTCGAGATCCCTCGAGAGGTAAAGCCTGGTGCAATCCCTACGCATCAGGTTTACTGTGGTAATTGCAGCAAAGAGGGGCATACAAAGGCTGAGTGTTACAAACTTGTTCCGTATTCCACTGGTCATCCACTACATGGAAAGTTTCCAGCCAAACTCTCACCAAAATAGTCAACTAATTCAAGGAATTTCAAGGCAGTTAATATGGTAGTTGGACAAACAGAGACACATCAAATGCTCAGTCACAAAGCACAACTCACTTCTGATTCACATGTAGCAGCTAGGATGGACCAGCTCAGAAATCAGTTTAACCAAGTGTTGTTGATGCTGCAAAACAACAAGGATCCCTACAATGGTAAAATCTACTCTTATCTCACTAGAATTCCTAAATTTACTGCTTCATTTATCTCTGGCATAATAGTAGCATGGATAATAGATAGTGCATCTGATTATATTGCAACATCACTTGAATTCTTGTTTAACATCCAATACTTTACCAATCCCATATATGTAACCTTACCAAATGGCCAACACACCAAAGTCACACAATATGGATCAATTACTATCAACGCTCACATCACACTTCATAATGTCTTTTACATCCCAACATTTTCATATAACCTAGTTTTTGTAAGTCAACTTCTCAAAGGCACAAATTAATCACTCATTTTAACTGCCACAATGTGCATTTTCAGGACCAGGACCAGATGATTGCTCTTGGCAGCCTTTTAAATGGTCTCTACTTGTTGAACAAATCACCAACTTCACCACCTAACCACACTGCTTTCACCATCTCAAACAATCAACAACTATGGCATTCTAGACTTGGTCACTCTTCTCTTAATGTTCTCAAACAAATAGAATTTCTTAGTTCTTCATTTTATTGTAACTCTCATTTCAATTATACAATTTGTCCACTTGCAAAGCATCATACTTTACCTTTCAATGAAAGTTCTTCATATGTAAACTCTATGTTTGATCTTGTACACATTGATGTTTGGGGACCTTACAGACACAACCATAAACAAATGCAAATATTTTCTAACTATAGTTGATGATCACTCAAGGGAAACATGGACTTACTTGATGCCATCAAAACAACATGTTGTTTCAAACATCAAAACCTCTGACTTCTACATTCTAAATCATTTCAAAACAACAATCAAAACAATAAGGAGTGACAATGTGTGACACCCCGTCAATGGCGGAAACACAAGATGTAACTGAGAAAGGCACATTGCATAACATCATAGATTCATACCTTATAATTGTTACAACAATAGTTTACAAAACATTCCTCGACTAAAATTTTGAAATTGAAACATGTCACTTTTGAAATCTTATCGTCTTGAAAACATTGTAGTAAATTAGCAAATGGTCTGACTCCAATAAACGTGCCTTCGAAAACCTTAATAATGATCACCTGAAAATGGCACTCGAAAACGTCAACAGAATGTTGGTGAGCTCGTAGGTTTAAGAGTTAAACGACGATGCTGTGAATAATATAGTGTAGGACAATAGCGAGAAAGATATACAACGCCAGCACTTAATGAAAACCACAATGCTTGCGACAACTGAACCTGCTAAATATCACACAATACCAAAAAGATATTCATCGACACACAGTGTCAGGTCTAGGGGAATGAAACCCTGATAGTACTATCAATTGCTTCGGCTCCAAAACAGAGATAAACATTTGCGAACAAATGAACACACATGTGAATCTTAGAGATTAGATAGAGCGCTAGTTGAAGAATTTATAGGCGGAGAACAATTTATTACTGAAGAGATCATTGAGGAAGGGAGTTGTTGGCCAAAGATTGACGGAAAGAAATCATACGTGATAGAAAAATTATTAAGGCTGCTTTAAAGAACGATCGCCGTCTATGAAGATTGAAGAAGTAAAATGAAGGCTTCCTAATGTGAAGAAGGTTGTTCAAAGGCAATTGAAGGAAATGAAGAGGAATATCCAACTCGTGGCATGGAGTTGGTAGTCGTAGTTTGAACATGAAATTTGGAAGGCAATGTTCGTATGGTATGTGGTGTCTTATCCTTACAGACCATAAGAGTCTTACGTACATGTTTCGTAAGAAGGCTCTCATACTAAGGAAAAAGGTACGAACGGGGTTTATTAAAGAGTTACGATGTTGGTGTTCTTATCATGTAGGAAAAGTTTGTTGACATAATCGTTCGAAAGGAAGGAGTAGAATCCAATAAAGTTCGATCAATGAGGATATAGATCATTAATAACCTCACAGCGAATATAAGGCTTTTGACAGAAAAGCCCTTGGTGTGAAAACATCAGGGAAGAATGTGTTGTCATATGCACGAATAGTTGGAGACGATGGTCCATGGATCAAAAGATCTAAAGACAGAGTGCGATGCCAATAATTTGAAATGTTTGGAGATTATTATGAGATAAGGCTCATAAATCCAAGTGTTCAATTCGTCTAGGCAAAATTCGGATGTATGATGATTCAAAATTGTTGCCAAGTGAATACTACGTCGAGAGATGCTTGTCTTGCTATAAGTGAATGCAAAGGTCTTATGGTCCGGTGCAACTTCTTGATATCCAATGTAAGAGTGAAGTCATGTCCCAATGCGACTAAGTTAGCTAGGACTCCGAAAAGACACATTGTCTTTTGAGTAATTGTACATCGATTTTATAACTCAGTGCATTTCCAACCAATGCGATAATCTTATCATACAGCTTAATTGGGAAGGTTGTACTTCGAAGGAATAGTGTCAAGGTATGGCATATCACTATTGACAATCTGGGGCAGAGGTGTTCGATTTACTTCTAAGTTCAAATAATGTGTAAGTATAGTGTGTGTTCCTTTTTGGAGGCATTGTTTTAAAATTAGTTAACAACATTTTTTTGAGTAAAAATTTTGACCATAAATGCATTTTGGAGCAACATCATTTGAAATTTCAACAACTATAGTCATGTGAAAAGATATGACTACCAAAAAGTTTGTATATTGATAAAATGACATTTTGTATCTGGTTTGAGTATTGACCCTCAAGGTAATTGATGCTTGAACAAAAATTTAAGACAATTTATAAATAAAATCCAACCATTGAGAATCACAAATTTATCATACCTCGTAAGGTTTGCAAGAAATCATTTCATTTGTGCAAATATTACCAATAGACTTTGACTTATCCGAATTGGTACCATCTCCGGAACACGAATACTATGGCGGGCATTGTTATCTCGGTCAACACAAAAACTTAGTTGTAAAGTCATCACCATTTTATGAATCTTATTATTTTACTTGTATTTTCCCAAAGACATATTATAATGTCAAAACCACTAATGTGACCACACTGGTCGGTGGGTTGTTCCTAGGGCGACTCATCGGCTTAGAATAAGATGTATTCCAACTTGCTAACAAAGGGAGAGGTGTGGCGAGACAGGGCATGTGACATAATGGCATAGGGAAATATTTGCGTGATCATGTATCTAAATCAAAAATAGTATTTCAAAATAGTGTTTCCAAAATAGTTTACCAAAAACAGTGCCTTAAAATAGTGCATCAAAATGATATTTTCAAAATAGCGAAACCAATGTTGGTCTTCCAACAATGAGTTGTTGGGATGCATCTAAAATAGTATTCAAAATAGTCTAACGTATCTAAGATAACGTATCCATATATATTTAGTAAAATATAATAGTATGAGTTTGTGTGCGTAAAGGGATAAATAATATCAAACACACGAGTATGGGGAATGACACGAATAATATTCTAACTGAAATCAAATAAAACCATATCAAATCGCATCATATCAATCAAATCAAACCTCAAACAATCGAATCAAAGCACTCAAGTACGCAATTACAAGCACATACATTGTCTCAAAGCTACAAGTCTAGCACACAGATTACAGAGCATCATAACCTGAGATGCACATAACACATAAGGCAGATGCACATACATAGACCAACGCGCTTTTAGGTGATCTAGACTTTGACTCCAACCAAACACGACCCAAGGTAACTACCCCCATTATCCCATAATCCCTTCTGAATTAAGCATAGTTAATTAGGCTATGCGCAATTTAGGAAAAAACGATGGAATGCTCGGGCTAATCGACTCGTACCATGTTTGGGATAAAAACTTTAGTCTGGTTATAGTTGAGGTTTTTATTTTTGAAAAACCGGCATTCTCTATAACCTTAGGCTCTGAAACCATTCTGTCGCACCTCGTCAATGGCGAAAACACAAGATGTAACTGAGAAAGGCACATTGCATAACATCATAGATTCATACCTTACAATTGTTACAACATTAGTTTACAAAACATTCCTCGACTAAAAATTTGAAAGTGAAACATGTCACTTTTGAAATCTTATCGTCTTGAAAACATTGTAGTAAAGTAGCAAATGGTCTGACTCCAATAAATGTGCCTTCGAATACCTTAATAATGATCACCTGAAAGTGGCACTCGAAAACGTCAACATAACGTTGGTGAGCTTATAGGTTTAAGAGTTAAACCACGATGCTATGAATAATATAGTGTAGGACAATAGCGAGCAAGATATACAACGCCATCACTTAATGAAAACCATAATTCCTGCGACAACTGAACCTACTAAATGTCACACAATACCAAAAAGATATTCATCGACACACAATGTCGGGTCTAGGGGAATGAAACTCCGATAGTACTATCAATTACTTCAGCTCCAAAACAGAGTTAAACATTTACGCACAAGTGAACACACATGATGAAACGACACAACAAGCCAAATATTGCAATCAAACGCACATGTTGTTCAAAAACATGAAAACAGTGTATCACTGCATGAAAATAGTCAAAATATCATTTGAGTACCATTTTCCCCTAAAGAAAACATAATGAAAAAGGGGCTACGAAAACTCACCTCAATAGGGTATTGCAACTTGGAAAGTGACAAAGCTCGACATGCAATGCAACTCTAACCGTGACCTAAGTAATTAGGCCATTTTAGGGAAATATGCAACATGTATTATAAGTGTATGATTTTTATGATGTTTAGCACCGTTATATACTTGTAGTGGGGTTTTAACAAGTTACGTAAGTTGGTCGTTTAAGAAATATATTTCAAAACGCGTTTTAGTTACTTGGAACCCTAGAAAATTAAAGTGTTATATCAGTTATGTTTAACCCGTCTTGGAAAGCGTGTATCAAACTCGCTTTAAGTCCCTTTTTCATTTTTAAACTCCCTAAATGTTAATGAACATGTCTACTATCATTATTTCAAAGTTCCGGTTTAATAAAATAGGTGTCAAGTGTCAGTTTTCATCATAACAAGGTTTGGGCAGCTATCATAACAAGTGATCATTATTTCAAGTCTCTTATTTTCAGAAATTTTCCTCTTAATTGGGTTATTGCTTGATTATTTTCTAAAGAAGACATTTGTTTAAAAGGGTCTAGGTTCATCGTTTTCGAGTATGGTTTCCAAAAATACCAACCATTCGACTCAGGTCATAACCGACTATTTTATAAGGTCAAAAACGTAAGATGGTGTCAAAGCTATTAAAAATTCAGTTTACTAGTCCTACGATCTCGGGGCCATAGCTCCTTCATTATTTATAGTTAGGACTCGGTTTTGCCATCCTCATAAAGGTATAAGAATTCTCTATAGGAACTATTTGTAACATTTTTACATATCTAGGCCTTAGGGTGGTCATTTTTCTCAATTTATAAATGTTAATGAGTTTCATGTCGTTTTCTTACGATTTATTAAAAATAGTAAACTAATTCCAAAAATTATGAAACAATTCAGGTAACATCATAAGACTATGTAAGCCTACAAAAATTTTCAAGGTACATAAAAATGTCTAGGTAGGGTGTCTATGTCGAAACATGTGACTGATTTTCTGGGACAGAAACTGTGAGATTTGGTCTAACTTTATACAAAATTCCTCAACACTAAAAGTATGTACAAGTGATATAATGAACATAGGATGTAATGTACATGTAAAATAAAGTATGTAAATGATTTTATGATTCTTACAAAGATTTGGTGGATGGTTGGTGCAAAAGAACCCAAGAACACTAAGAAAACTAGTTTATGTTATCAAAACTCTTGAACATTTTAGCAAAATCTTAGCTCACCCTTGAAACTTGTATAGATGCCTTGAGATCAGTAGATAGTTGAGAGAAAAAGAGTGTATTTTGGGTGTGATAAATGATTAAATGATGAAGATGAGTGTCTTATTTATAGTGCAAGGGAACGAAGAACTAGCTAGTTTTTCTAGTTTAGTTGGTATGGAATTAGGACTTAGGAGACAAGTTATGACAATGAACACTTATGAGACACATGGGGATGGGTTAGGGGCTGATTATTTCGTGGATTTTGGTACCAATGGATGTGTTTTTTTATGGTAATTGACACAATGGAAGTGTGGAGGTTCAAGTCTTACCTAATGTGTACATGGTAGGTTTGAAAATAAAACATGTTATGACAAGAGTTGGTGACTAGCTTGTAAAAAGAAGGGGGCTAGTTTTCTTTGTGATATAATGGGGAGAAACGAGTTAATTTGAATGTATGTAATATATAAGAGATGTTAATTTAAAGGTGAAACGGGTATTGGGTAAGTATTGCATGAATGTAAGTCTAAAACGCGTAACAAAAGTGTTTTACGAGAAACTTGAAAAATAAAAAGTGTAAACTTATAAAATGTGATTGAAATAGTCATATGGCATATATTTTTATGTGGACTTAACTTTGTATAATGCCAGTTTACGTTTAACATTGTTTTTCGGGTTAGGTGATTAGACTTAACGGTTAGACGTAAAAGTGAAATTTTAAGCAACCAAAGTAAATAGTTTCGAGTTTGAGATAATTATTGACCTGGAAAAATACGAGTTGTTATACAATGGGACTGAATCCCTAAATTCATCCTTGTCAGATTTATTTTCACAATATGGAATCAATCACCAAACAACTAGTCCATACACACCTCAACAAAATGCAAGGGTAGAACGAAAACATAAACAACTCTTTGAAATTGCAAGAGCTCTAAAAATCCAAGCCAACTTTCCTATACATTTTTGGGGATACTGTGTTTTAGCAGCAACCTATATCATTAATAGACTTCTTTCAACAACCATTCAAAACAAGTCACCCTTTGAGTTACTTTACAAGACACCACCCACTTTAGATCATCTCAAAATAATTGGATGCAGAGCTTTTATTCATCAAAACACAACTAACAAGTTTGATCAAAGAGCAATTCCAGCAGTTTTAGTTGGCTACCCACATCACCAAAAAGGATACATACTCTATGATCCTAAGACCCATAAAACCACAACCAGCATACATGTAACTTTTGATGAAACATCTTTCCCTTTTTATACTCCTATTCAACCTACTTCAACATCACAATCTCCTCAAACAACACAATTCACTCCTATTTACACACCACCTACATCTTCTTCTCAGCCAATCAACCAACCACAAATACTAACTCCTTCTACTCCCATTCCTAGCCCACAACATCAAGTACAGATCATACAAACTCCCTCACATCTACGTCTAACTCATTTTCTAATTCTCAAGAACAAACACTCACTGAACCAAACACTCTCACAGAAGTCACGGTCAATGAACAACTCTCACTGAAGTCATAGTTACTGACCCAAACGACTTCATTGAAGTAACTGATCCACCCCAACCAACCACACCACCCCCTATACCCACCAGAACTTCCACAAGAATAAAGAACATATTTACTAAACCAAATGACTATCATCATAACTTACCAAAATCCAAAGTTAACACTGTATCCAAAAACCACTTTTCCAACTTCATTAATAACATCCATACTCCCAAACACAGACATCACATTAACGCTGTTAATGCACATAAACATTCAAAACTTTTATTTATACTTTACAATCTTTCAACATTTTGTCGATAACAAACGTAAAATCATTTTAACGAAATAAATAAAATGCGTAATGCTTTGAGCCAATAGTTTACTAACTCATTTCACTAAACAAATATATATTAAACATGTTTAGTTATATAGTTAACATGAAACCAAAACTATTTTATAAAAATATTTTAGTAACATTTGTTACTTACATTTTATAAAATACATGTTAAGAAAAATGCTTAGTAAACACTTGGACTATCCATGACCCAAAACCAAATCCATAATCCATAACCCATGGAGTTTTGATCCATAACCCATGACCCATTGCATGACATCATGCATGACACTCGTAATGGGTAAGACCCATAACCCATGACCCAAAGTCCATAACCCATGACCCAAAGTCCATGACCCATGACCCAAGATGTCTTTGACATCAGGCATAAAATCATTTATCCATGGACCATAACCCATAACCCATGACCCGGTTTGTAACCCAAAATCCGGACTAGTTTACCCAATGACCGAATCCCTCTAGGGAGGGAACCGCGGAACCGGGTGAACAGTATCGTAGTCTTTGATTCTTCAATGTCTGCAAACTTTGTACTTCAAGCAATGATCTTGTGATTAATGTTCCTTTGGCTTGTGTGATCTTTGAGCATGCTTTGAGATCATCAGCCACCTTAAATCTTCAAGTCATCTTTTGTAGTATCACCTCCATGTGATGTAGTGACTATCGGACTGACATGCTCACATTCTTCAGGATCATGATTTTTAGCATCAGAGTTGCGAAAGCGATGTTGTAGGTTATTCTTCTATCATGATTTCTTTGATTATGAGTGTGAAGTGTGAGCATGAGGTTATGAATTGACGTCTCATTGGCCATCAGCTGCAACCATCGGGGGTTCCTACAAACAACAATTAGCAATAAACAAGCGAAAGTGTCTTTGTTCACTTTCGTTGAATAGGGTTACAAGAACCACGGTTCTCCGTTGATCAATACAAATACTACCTATGATCAGGTAGAATTCCGAAGAATCTCCTTGACAGGGTTTCGCAGCTGTACTAGCCGTTCTCAAACCGGAGAGTCTCAAAGTAGACAAAGCACGGAATAGGTAAAACTATTCAACCCCCTTCTAGTTTTCTATAAACGCTATCAATCACACAACTGAACCACATACCTATAAAAAGGCCGATAAAGATCCTATAAGGGTAGATGCAATGACAAAAGGAAATTTAGGTCCTATAATCAAACCACACTTGGTAAGTCACCCAACTTCCTCCTACCAAATCACCTATTGGTTGTAAATGGGTCTTTAGAGTAAAATATCATGCAGATGGATCCATAGGAAGATTCAAGGCAAGACTAGTTGCAAAAGGCTTCACCTAAAAGGGCATTGACCACAAAGAGACCTTTGCACCTATAGCTAAAATGGTCAATATCAGAGCTCTTTTGGCCACAGTTGCACATCAAATAGGACATCGATAATACTTTTCTGCATGTTGATCTTGATGAGGAAATGTACATGACAATTCCACAAGACTATGTTTATTCTACTCCTCCCCCACAGTTTGCAGGCTTAAGAAATCCCTCTATGGTCTAAAACAAGCAAACATGCAGTGGTTCACAAAGTTGAAAACTTTCCTTTTATCCTTGGGCTTCGTTCAAAGTTATGTTGATGCTTCTCTCCTCACTCTCAACAAGCAACACAGTTTCATTGTCCTACTGGTATACGCGGATGAATTCCTTTTGGCTGGCAATAATCAACCTTTACTCAACAATATTAAACACCAACTCAACCATACTTTCAGCATCAAATATTTAGGCCCTCTGCACTATTATCTTGGTATTGAATTTATAAGAAATTCTACTGACATAGCTATGTCTCATAGGAAGCATGCTCTTGAATTACTCCAAACAGGCAAGGTACTCAATGAAAAGCCTGCTATTACACCTCTTGATCCTCAAATTATGCTCAACAACACTGAAGGTGAACTCCTATCATATCCATCTCACTACAGAACTCTAGTTGGGAAACTAATTTACCTCACTATCACTAGACCAAACCTTTCATTTCCAGCCCAACTCCTAAGCCAATTTTCTCGTGCTCCTAGAACCACTCACATGAAAGCTTTAACAAGAGTCCCCTGGTCAAGGTCTTTACATGAAAGCTGATTTAGGAGCATGCGTTAGTGTAATGCCTTACTCGACTTTTACAAAATTAGGTTTGGGAAAGCTTGCCCCTACTCGTTTAAATATTGAATTGGCTGATAAAACCGTAAAACATCCCAAAGGAATAGTAGAAAACGTTTTGGTGAAAGTAGATTTTTTTTTTTTTTTGATATGCTTGAAGTAGGGGTGAGCATCGGTCTAAGACTGGACCGACCAAGATCGACACCGAAATAGCCTAAAAACCTAGATCGAGGACGGGGCCGAATGTGTTCGGTCTGGTCTGGTCCTTCGGTCGGTCCGGTCTGGTCCAAAAAGGCATAATAGTCGGATTTTACGTAAAACCGGACTGAACCAAGACCGAAATAAGGAAAAAATCCGGACCGAGACCGGACCACTAGTCTTTTGGTTCGGTCGGTCCTGTCGGTCTTCTCGATCTCGGTCGATTTTGGTCTGCGATGCTCAACTATGAGAGGAAAAAAAAAAAAAAATGAATGAATGAACAGGCCCCCTCGTTAACAAGTCGGCAAACAACAAACCAAACCATAAATAAATGGGGTCAATCAAACCTCATTTTCTCCCCAAAACACAAACCAAACCAATCAAACAGGGACAATGATTTACCTATTTTACAGCGTGTTACTAATCGAAATGTCGACAATCTTACTCCTTTTATTCAAAACACCACTCCGTAAGCTGTTAATAATCAGTTTAGATCGAGCCAAAAGGGGACGTGCGCCCTTGGTTGTTAAATCCGTCGGTGCAACTGTTTTTATTATTATGATGTATAACGTTTATAGTGTTACCGAGATTCAAGGCAGGGCTGAGGAGGCTGTTGTTAATCCTACTGATCAAATTCTTTTGGCTTATCATATGCTTGAAGCTTCTCTTATGGGTATTTTTTTATTTTTTATTTTTATTAATTGTGTTATTTTATAATTTATTTGATTGATTTATTTTTGTGTTATTTTAGTTGTGATTATATGAATTTGTATTGTTTTTTTTGTTTGTGAAATTAGGGGGTGTTTGTTTCGGCATATATAGTCGGCTTGTGGCTTATTTGGTTTTCGGCTTATGTTTCATAAGTTCATACGCCGGAAAATTTCATAATAAGCCACAAAAAGTAAGCTTATAAACATAAGTCCAAAACCAAATAAGCCATAAGCCGAAACAAACACCCCCTTATATTTCATAAGCTCACTTTTTCTGGCTTATTTTGAAACTTTTCGGCTTGTATAAGTTTATTATGACACAATAAGCTTATATAAGCCGAAAAGTTTCAAAATAAGCCGTACGAACACCCCCTTATTGTGTTTTTTATACTGCATATAATTAGGTTTGAGGGTGTTTTGGATTGTTTATCTAATTTGCTTACTAAATTATTTGTGTGATATATTTCATATATGTGAGTGAAATTTTCAAATGATGTTTTCAATTTTAAAAAGAAAATATTGCAACAGCGAGATTAGTTTTCAAACTAATAATTTTACTTTAGTTGATGACAAAATGTGTTTCATCGAATCACTTTAAACTGAGTAATATGCTAAATAGTTTGCAAATGCAGTCCCAAACACCCTTTACCAGAAGCTGTTTTCATGTCATCATAGTGGATTGGTGGGAGTAATTATATTTTTGTGCACATTAATCTTAATTACATGTTAACAATTACCAACATATGTATCTAAATGTATATTAGCTTCTGTATGAGTTATCATAAAAAAAAAACCTGGTTAGAGAAATAACACTTAGCAGGGTGAACCATGAGCAATTATTGTGATTTCATTGTGAACCTGTAAAATTTGAAGTTGCGGCATTGTGCTATTGTGTGTCTTTTTAGTACACATCTGTCATAAAGTGATTGATAGCTCAGAAAGGTCTATACATATTATGCACTGCACTGCCATGTTTTGCATCCATCTGAACTCTGTTTGTAACGCTACTGGAAAAAGTACCCAATCTCTGATCTTGCTTTTTACAGAGTATTATTGTTAAACGCATACTTAGATTATATTCCTAAAAGCCTAGTGTCGGTTGTTTGAGGATATGGGCATTTAAAATGTTGGAGATATATATCAAGGATAATGTATAGCTTAACCCTCTATAAAGTGAATGACACTTAATCATTTAGGTGCCTAGTTGTAATGTAATTTAAGTTTAAAGTGGTTTCATTTCAGCTTTCTGATAAATTAGTTTCTCTCCCAAATTCGCGCTCCTACAATTCGTAGGTTCTTTTTTTATATATATGTGAAATTCGTAAGGATGTCTATTTACAGGTTCAAAGACACCCCATTTAAAATGCTAGGATGTTCGCTGGTTTCATTTTCAATCCTTTAAACGACATCTCTTAACATGCTTTGCTATTAAATTAAGAGGGAAACATTGAAATAATATTTTAAGCAACCAAATCTTACAAGCCAGCAAAGATTTGATTTTTGAGGAATCATGTTAATATGCTGACCGTAGGTATCATATCCAGACATCATTCTATCTAACTGAGGGTCTAGATTTAATCACGAAGTGCATACATAAAATATAGATATATAACTGTGATTTGTGTTACACATATGCACTTCTTTTTAAGTCTGGGTGTGGGTTAGCAGTTGGATCAAGTGATCGCGGGAGTTAATGGACGTCCCAACCGATTTTGAAAGGAAAACACGCTGTACATGGTAGTTTGATAAACCCTGTTAATCCACTTGAACTGGATAAATGGATAATGCCTTTTTGAAAGAGCTTAAAGGAGCTTCTTCATACAATTTTTTTTTTTTTTTTTTTTTTTTTTTTTTTTTTTTTTTTTTTTTAATAGTAGTGTGAAATTTAACTCGGGATATTAAAACAGCAAGTGTTTTATCTATTCTAACCTCTTCACGGTTGTTTTACACATCTAATGATCCGTCAGATAACTGCTAGTGTTCAACATGGTTGCCAGGATGATCAGTCTTATTTGGGTTTCTAATGGACCTCTCCTTGTGACCAAATTTGGTTTCATTATTAAATGCAGGATTCTCGCTTTTCCTGGCACTGATGATAGATAGGCTACATCATTACATCAGAGAACTTCGCATACTCAGAAAGACCATGGAAGCTGCTAAGAAACAAAACCGGACAGCTGAAGAAACCAAGAACAAAGGTGCAGATGAGGTTAAAATCTTGAATGAAGAAATGTCTAAATTGAAAGCACAAATCCAAAATCTGGAATCTGAACATGCAACAAAGGAGAAAGAGATTAAATCTGCAGAAGCCAATTCAGTTGCACTCAAGAACCAATCAGAAGGCTTCCTTCTTGAATACGACCGCTTGCTAGCAGAAAACCAAAATCTTAGAGATCAACTACGTTCCATCGATGAAAACGTGTCTCATTCCAATGGAAAGAAGAATATGTAAGTTAACAATCCATGTTGCGAAAGGAAATATTAGCTTCTTACTTTAGATCAAATGGAGATTTTAGTACTTGGTATCTTCAGATCATGGATGCTTGGCAAGTTTTCTGCTATATGTATGTGGCTAAAAATGATTTTATTTGCATCTTATTTCACTTTTTCTCTTACCATAGAACCTTTACCATTAGTACTAAAATAGAATGATGAGCTCAGTATATACACCAAGTAAATTGTAGGATGCAATTGAGGTCATTATGGTTCTAAGCTGATTTGAAAGGCTGTGTCAGCTTAAGGGTTTGGGTTCAGGTTGTTATATTTCTATGGTACACTGGGTTGAATGTCTTCAAAATAATGCACCTGCACGCCAGGCTGCTTAGTTTTGAATGCTTATCTGCTTAAAATTATCAGATTAACGAACAGTTTCATTGCACACTCAAAACTGCTTATCTACTTAGAAAAATAAGCAGGTAAGCACTTAAATAATCAATCCAAAGGATCCTCATATCCTTTGTACCTAATTTTTAAATTACAAAACCTTTTACTACTGTTATCAGAATCTTTCATCGCAATACTTGAATTTTTTTATGCGCGTATAACACTATAATCATCAAAACAAAACATGAGTTATTACAATATACAAATTTAACAGATAATTGTGACACGAACTTTCAGCTTTTATATATATATATATATATATATATATATATATATATATATATATATATATATATATATATAAACTATGTTTTCTTATTGTTTTTATTTGATAAAACGAAAAAAAAAAAAAAAAAAAAAAAAAAAACGACAATAACTAAAACGCTTGCTTCAACTATAAATATTTTACGCCCATAACTGATAACTCTTTATCAAATAAATTGCAGAAAAATGACATCATATTACAGTACTACATATAGGTTTCCTAATATCATCCGTTTGTTAACAATTTGCATAATGTCATGACCTATGACAAGTTTTATAATTATGACTATTTGCTTTCAAAATAGTAAGGTGTCGTTTGGTATTGCAACCTATTTGGAACAAGCATTTTAAAATAATATGATTTGTAGATGATGTTATGGCGATGCTCGGTAGTATAGATAATCTACACACCACCAAGAAAGACCAACCGCCAGGATGATAACACCCGCACAAGTTCCTATAGCAATGACTGTGGATGTACGGCTCCAAACTGAAATGACATGTTTTATTACATTAGTCAGAATAATATTTCCTTTCCATGTTGCAAAAAAAAATAATAATAAATCACACACAGATAATCTACACATATTCAGTTTCAGCAGTTCATATATTAATATATTCTATTTACCAGAAGAAAAAAGTTATATATGTGGAAATTTCACTTTTAAGTTTGTGAGTCGTAATCAACCCCTAAACATAGCTGTATTATTAATCTTGGTAATAAAGTAAATATTTTTTTAAAAGAATATACCAGAAGGAGAACGAGATCTCGGTATCGTGGGAGCTTCATGAGTAGCTACACTAACTCGTAAGTTAGGATTACCAGCAAAACTGTAAAATGAAAAAAGAATAATTTTAACATAAGTGTCACTTTTTTAATATTGGAAAACACAAATGATATGAAGCATACCTGCTAGCTGGGATATGAGAGAAGGAACCATTATGCAATACATCTCCACTCAAATTGTTGTTTGAAATATCACTATTATACAAATTTAAAACAAAATTTAGTTTTTTATATATGATCCTCTATGCACAAATATTAAGTAAATGGTAAAATTATACTCACATGAATTCTAATGTATTTATAGCCGTTAATGATACTGGAACACTTCCCGTCAGTTTGTTGTTGTTGAGAAGACTGTACTTGCACACACATCAACAACATTAGATTGTCAATTAGTAGCAGACTGGATGACCAAAACACTTTCAAAATTTTTTAAAAGGTCAAAACGGGTAATCTATAGTGTGGATCATAACACGTTGGGCCGAATTTAGCTGGACCGACAGCAGACAGTTTTTATCGTTACGTGTCTTAGTGTTTATAGATAGCTAATGTTTAAACACGATTGAAAAAACTACTTTAGTACAACCAATGAACTTTTGAATATCACACCATTCAACCCGGTTCCATGTCACCTAATTTTTAAAACACTACCCATTTGACATCTTAGGGGCAAAGCATAACCCAAAACGGCCGGTTAATGTTGGTTCGGTGTCACAGGTGCTTTGTGGAACCAATCTTTGTTCGACTTGTGTTTTGGATTCATGGTGGTTCGAATGTGAATGTGGTGTGCAGATAATATATGTAAAATAGATAATACAAAGACTTGAAATATATAAACTATATAAAGGTTAAAAACACACGATTACAAATCCTACGGTTTAGGGATATATATAAGTTATGAAACGTTGTGACTTATCACCAAAGGATGCAACGTTTCATCCCAACCGATATAACTGTCATTTGTTTCCTAACTGTCTTAAAGGGACGTTTGGCATTGGGTTTAACCCAATCCAACCCATTCGACCCAAATACTAAATACAATACAATAAACATAATACTAACAACATACAGTAATTAATTGTTCTACATTTCCTCCCTAATTACTTAGTTGTTGTTCCTTCTTGCTGCTGAATGGTGCTTTTCTTCAAACAATGACAATAAAGTCATCACTTTCACTACTTTCTTCTGAAATTGCTGTCTTGTACGCTCCTTCACTTTCTTCCATTTCAGTCTTGAACTTTTTCTTGGGTGATTCGACTATGTCTTCTTCCATATCTTCTGCATCAGGCTGTGGTAAGGTATCTGCAACATCTTTGCCATCTTCATCACTTTCTGCCTCAGGCTGTGGTAAGGTATCTGCAACATCTTTGCCATCTTCATCACTTTCTGCCTCAGGCTGTGGTAAGGTATCTGCAACATCTTTGCCATCTTCATCACTTTCTGCCTTTCCTTGCTTTGTTCTTAGTGCTTCCTCATAGTATATCTTCACCAAACTTATGTACTCTTTGTAACATTCTTTGACTGAATCTTTTTCTTCACTTGTTAATCCTAATATCTTAGCAACCATATCCCATGTGTTGTTGAAGGTAACATTCATGTAACCTCCCATCTCATCTACAATCTTGTACAATCCAAGCAAGTCTACTTTTGTCATCCCAATAGTGGGTGGCAATTTTCTTAGTATGCTTTGTCTCATAAAACCCATGTAAAACCATTCCAGTATCTCAATAAACCTTTTGCTCAATATTTCCCAGTTTGTATACACCAATCTATCTATTTTAATCAAATTCAAGAAAGAAACGAGTCTAGGAAAGCTATTAACCTTCATTGCATATAATGTTCCATTAAGACTCATATAATCTTGATCCAAGTAGTCATGTTCTTCATTCTTATCCATGTTGAGATCTTCTAAACCTTTTATTAAAGAACACTCTTCTTCCATACTTAACGACTTGAAATAATCTTCTAAGAAACTATTGTGTTGTGCAATTATTTCCTTGTCATCTTGATCTTTCATTTCAATATCACCACTTGCATTACTTTCCCAACTATCAAACATATATCTAATTTCACAAGTATCTGTCCCATAATCTATGATAAAGCCTTGATCTTGCAATTGTTCTAAACTTAAAACATTCAATGTAATTTCTGGAGTATATAGAACATTAGATATCAACAAATCCCCATTCTTAGTGCCTACAATCGCTTCTCCTACACCATATGAGAAGATGAATTTTTTCTCATCTTCCTCAACGCCTTCTACCTTAAACCTTTTATGCAATCTCTTAAATAAGTGTTTCATGGGAGACATGTGATGTTTATAGGCTGAACTTATATACCAAATATTATTCCAACCATTCCTATCAGATCCTTCTATCATATAATCAGTAAGTACATGAACCCTTTCTTGATATAAAGCCTTTTCTAATCCTTGTTGTTCATTACTAGTCAAATCATAAATCGAGGGGGGGGGTGATAAATTGCTTACTATTTCGATAGGAGTGGTGGGGATCAATACTTGTTTTCGTTGTGGACACTTTCTACAAACATGCCCACGCTTTCGGCATATGAAGCATCTTGGCCTTCGATCCTTTGATTTACTTGATTCTCCCACTTCTCTTTTCTTGTTCTTCAATTTCCTTGTGTTGAATCTGATAATTTCTTCCATCTTTTCTTTCAACATTCTTTTGACCTCTGGAGATATCTTCCTCTTATTTCTGTCCCACGAAGTATAACTGCTCTCGGTGTGACTTGGTTCTCGGATAGGGTTTGTTTCGTTTTGTCTGATATCAGGTAGGTTTTCGATTGGTTCCTTCCAGGAATCAGAACATGCGCTCTGATACCACTGTTGGTTCGGTGTCACAGGTGCTTTGTGGAACCAATCTTTGTTCGACTTGTGTTTTGGATTCATGGTGGTTCGAATGTGAATGTGGTGTGCAGATAATATATGTAAAATAGATAATACAAAGACTTGAAATATATAAACTATATAAAGGTTAAAAACACACGATTACAAATCCTACGGTTTAGGGATATATATAAGTTATGAAACGTTGTGACTTATCACCAAAGGATGCAACGTTTCATCCCAACCGATATAACTGTCATTTGTTTCCTAACTGTCTTAAAGGGACGTTTGGCATTGGGTTTAACCCAATCCAACCCATTCGACCCAAATACTAAATACAATACAATAAACATAATACTAACAACATACAGTAATTAATTGTTCTACAGTTAACCCATAAGTTGGGGCCAAAAAATGACACCTCTATTCTTCATTTCAATTACAAATCCGTGGCCAGGACGGACCGGGCCTTAGACCGCACCCAATAAATCCAGGACCAGATTGATGTAAAAATAAAAAAAGGCCCCAAGTTTAACTGTTAAATGGCAATAACTAAAAGCAAACAGCAAAAAAACTATAATCCAGGGCCTAGATTCATACAGGTATTGAAGCATCCAGAGCTTGCCCAGTGAATTAGGAATTGCACCATGCAACTGGTTGAATGAAAGATCTAGACTCCTTATGCTGGTTAAGTTTCCAAGCTCATCCGGAATTCTTCCAGTTATATTATTTCCAGAAAGTTGCCTGTAGAATTATTCAAAAACAACTTATTAGCATATCTATCTATCTAAAACCTCAAACTGTTTTTTTTTGTTGACATACGAATAAAATGTTCATATCTATCTCCGCGCTCACGTATCAAATAACACAGTATATTATATTATTTAGTTATATATTTTTCCGGTATGCAGTTATGCTATATATCTCTATGCTGGCTATATGGTGTGACTCATGGCCTTCGTGTGTTAGGAATATATATCAATATTGTAGTCGTTAATGTATATATGACTATATGAGTTTCCCTCTTTGCATTTACCTATTAGTTTTCAACCATAACATCAGGCAAACACCCTCTTTCATGTTCTGCGCCACATTTCTTTCATTATAATGTGATTAGCCGTTAGCGTTGATAAGTAATCGACTCTGATCTTATTTACAGAAGATGAATCATAGTTATGGTAAATAAAGTGCAAAAATAAGTTATGCATATTATTTGACAACAAAAGTGTAGGAAATTTATCAATGGAATGGGCATAGTATTTTTGTCAAGGCTTACTATTTTCGTCAAGGCCTTAGTATGTGGTTATATAGAAATAAGCTGGAATCAGTTATGCTGTGAAGTTACTATCTGGAATCAATTGTTTTGACTTTGTTAAGTTACATTCTATGCAATTTATGGATCATTTATTAGTAGGCAATTGTGTAAGGTCCAAGCAACTGTTTTGCGGGAGAATGAGGAGAACATGACTGTGGAAGAGACATTACAACCCAAGACAATGAGCCCCTAAATGATCAACCTTTAAGTTCTATTGAGAAATTGGTCATAAGGCTCTTTCTTACTGCTTATTTTCCTTTTATGTTGTAGTATTCTGTATACACCCTCTAGAAAATTAGGTCTCCACAAGCCCACACAATAACTTGATAATGAGAGGTTCCCAGCTTTTATATAATAAAGGGAAACCTCATTTAGATGTTTTTGACATATGAGATTTTTGAAACTTTATTTATTAGGTAATAGTTGAATTAAAGTAACCTTTTTTATTGTTTTTATGTTATTTAAGGCATATTGTTTTGTTTTCTTCAAGTTGGAAGTGCTAAAAAAAAACTAATTATTTATCAAAATGTTATTTATAATCTATTACAACAATGATCAAAAGTTAGTTGACACACCTAGCTTATAGCTTTTGAATATTATAACTAGACTTTTGCACAGGGTGTTTCGATTGCTGATTGATAGTGCTTATTAGGGGTATGAAATATCTTACTTGCTTATTGTAGAGTAAATAGTTAGTTTAGAATAAGGAGATAGGTTTTCACTTTTGATATAGTAGTAAAAGATCAGTTTTAAATTGCTCTCACGGTGTTGCCGTTATGCCTCAAAGACCGTTTTGTGTTAAATTGTGATAAGGTTCTGATTTTTTTCCCGCATAATTGGATTGTATCTTGGTACAGGTTTGTGTTAATCTGCAAATTTAGGTATCTTTATGTGATTTTGTGATAAATTGTTGAGATTGTTCATATAAGTGATGTGTTAACATATGCAGTGATGGGCATCTATTGTTTTCTTTTCGTGTTAGGGATGTTTTGGAGAAAATAAAAATGATTATATGATAATTATGTTTCTATACCACTATTAGTTTGTCCATTGGTCTCTCTTCTGCTATACATCAATGTCATATTCTGATAAATCAGTCATTATAATAACACAATGCCAAACGGCCCATTGAAACAGTATTCCTCATCCCCTTGCAGTCCATTTTGTTAGAACTAATTATTTTGCGGTGATTATTCCATTATCACACAGCTGCGTGCAAAACACAATGCCAAACACCCCTTAGTTGATAGCATAGCATTAAAACTAATTAATTCTTGTTTCAAGTTTAGTTTTCGTTGTCAATGTAAACTACCTTTTTAAAACACGCAAATCAGTTATATATCAGTAAAGTCAGAACATATTTTAATTATTGCGCTAATATAAAGCTAAAGTTCTAGCCATAGGAAAACACGTGTTTTGCACATAAATTGGACATGTATTAGAATATATTATATAGGTTCATGATACGCTTGCTACTCAAATTAAGATATAGGAATGGATGAATGTTCATTATAAAATTTAAATCAAATTCAAGGTACACCTGTTCGCTGCTATAAAATAACTAAAATAGTATAGGGTGTATAAAATATGCATTCTTCGAGCCTTTGAAGTAAAAAAAAAAAAAAAAAAAAAAAAAAAAAAAAAAAAAAAGTGTTTCTTTTGCAGGTAGAAGCAGAATAAACTTAGCAGTTGCATCAACTCTTGAAAGAAAAAATAAAGATCAAAGCTTGCGTATATTAGACATGAAAATGAAACAAAAGCAACGTGTGGAAGAAATTCGGGGAACTCAAAAGAAGGTTTGTAGAATATTTTCAATGTCCCTTTTGTGATATTTGAACTTTTATAACTTTTCACAATGTGCATAAGTTATATAAGGAGTGTGTTTCCTAATAACTTGTTTGTGCAAAATTAGTATACTTTGTGGTTTTTTCGTCTAAACATTTCTGTCCAGAAAATTGCATTTTTTGCATTAATACAAAGTATTAACAGACGGTAAGACTATAAACCAGTTTCGTAATAACTTGTGTTTGGGACTGATTATAAAATTGCTGTTTAAACAAAACTGCGCTGAATTTACCTTGTGCAGGAATTGTTTGTTCGATGTGTTTTCTGTTCACTTTTGTAAATTGTTCTGTCCCAAATTATGTTCCACATTTCTCTATCCACAATCTAATAATTGTTATATTCAAACAGTCCCTTAAAGTGCTCTAATCCAAATAGCCTTTAAATTGTTTTGTCCAAACAACCCTTAAACTGTTTTTCCCCCTTAACCAACTTTGTCCAGAATTTTAGTCCCGAGAACAATCTTTACAAGCTAGATTGCCTTTATTGGTTTTTTATAGTTCAAGTTTATGCAGAGTTTTCTGCATTTGTTTTTGTCCAACACCCCTTATCTCTTCTAAGATTTAGGCCCAAGAACAACCTTTACAAACCAAATTGCCTTAACTGGACTTTGGACTTTGCTTGCTGCAAGCGAAGGTTCTGTTCCATTTCACATGAGGTTTAGTATTGTAGTTGCATTGCCAATGGTCATGCATACCAGTGGCGGAACTAGAACATTTTTTTTGGGGGGGCTGAATTTATTTATTTATTTATTTATTTTTTTTTTTTTTTGGGGGGGGGGGGGGGGGGGGGGGGGGGGGGGGGGAATCGGTGATTTGTTTGTAACCTCAACTAAATTACCCCTAAAACCTATAATATTTACACTAGGTGTCGCAAATTTTTGGAGGGCCGAGACCCTCCCCTGCCCCTACATAGGTCCGTCATTGTTGCATACGATGTTATCACTTCTTGCTAGCTGTAACATGGAACATCATCATTCAACTAACATATCCAAAACTTACATATCTAAAAAATTTCAAATCACACCCATGTATAGAGACTAAAACTTACAATTTATAGCTTGAATGCATGAGTTTTTCTAATCATGGACAATGTAAAAGGGAAATTATTGTTATAAACTCACGTATTTGCTATTTTTTTGCATTTGTTTATTAAGTTTTCATCCGTTTCAAGCAATTTTTCAATCATTTTCTCCCATAAAACGGGTCACTTATGCTGTATTGACCAAGTTTTTTTTTATAAACCATCTATGTTAATAAAATCTTTTTTTTTTCTTTTACAAAAATGTATGAACTCTTATACATTATAATTACACTTCCATATACTTGAAGTTTGAACACCTTTACCCCGTTTGACCAATTGACTTTTTAACTTTTTTTTGTTTGTTTTTTTGTGTGCGTGTGTGTATGTGAATTGGTGAATCTTATATTAAGTATCAAAACCTATATACATCATTATATAGACTTCTTGTGCCATGACATACCAAGGCTACCAAGCAAGACTATACAAGGGATACATCAACAAGATTAAAAGCTACAACTTATACACAGAAAGTTGCAGCATACCATCATTGCCACAACAATAAGTATTCACCAATTCACAAAGGCCTACATTTCCTTCCCACGATTTTCCATCTAAACTGATTGATATAGTTACCATCCTCATACCAATAGCTAGATATACACCAGTGGAAGGCCTCAGCCTCTCCATTCAAACCAACCATCCACCAGGGCAATGAAACAGGCATATGACTACATTTCCATAATAACACAATCAAACCTGCATCTATTAGTAATATAGATACAGATTAAGCTTATGCATCATGGCATCATCATATACCAGACATCACCCATCCTCCATAGAATATCCCAATTAGAGTAGACTACATTTCCGACAAGATGATTGCTCAAACTGCTTCAATGTAGCTTCATCTTCATATTGAAAACGGTGATTAAGTTTCTATCAGGCATCATCTACACTAAAAGAGACACCCATGGGAACACCTAAACACCTCTGGAAACCTTCCTTATGAGACTTAACTACTAAGCCATCTAGAGCAGAGCAGATAACTAGACTTAGTTGCCACCCATAACCCCTAAGCAATAGTCAGCTGATGCTCCAGAAAACTTTCCATCAAGCTCAGGATACAAAGGCCATCAGACACATCAAGGTACATCTGCCAGCAACCATATAATCTTGAAACTCAACTGGAAGCTGAAAGATGTTCGAAAAAACAATTACCTCATATATAATCAGTAATGCCAAACACCCCTTAATAAGAACAATCCAACACTGCATATCCAGAATCGAATACAACTCAATCATTCACTTGATAAATAAGGGTAGTCTCATCTCTCATAACTCACCCTAATAATCACATTGACCTCCATCTAATTAGTCTGTCTTGAGTACTTAACCTCCTTTAAATTACTACCCATAAAGTGAAAGCATGTCTAGGAATGCATTGAAAAACCATAACCGGATCATCTTACACCATGGCACAGTTTGGTATTCCTCACATAGGTCCTCCCAAACACCTTTTACAGAAAATTTTATTTGTTCCCCCTTTGAGTTATTCCAAACAATTTTATCACTTCTACCACTAATTAATGTTGGAACTTTGATTTCCACCACATTAGGATATTATTTAACATTCCATTCTTCAGGCCAATTCCACCTCCCATTCACTATCATATCCTTCAAATTCAATTTCAAGTCTAGCCTTGCATCATAAATGCTTCTGTGAGTTACATGGTTTATGAGAGGTCCAATCTCTGACCAATTATCATACCAAAAAGATATTGCAGACCAATCTCCCACTTTACATACCATATGATATACTACCATATCCCTCACTTTCAATAAGCTTTTCCAACACCAATTGTCACTTTTGCCGTTTGACCCATTTTTGTAAAGCTAAGTCTTTTGACTATACTTATTTGATCCGTTAGATATCACATATAGCCATGGTCAATGCTTTATTAGTATCATGCTTCAAATTCACGTTGCCTACTAATAATTGTAAAAAGGGTAGAAAGATCCTCAACAACTAAAACACTTTTAATGATTAATTTTTAAAACATGTGATGTTATATGTAAAACCAGATGATGCAATAGACTATTGCTTATAACCACTTTGGTAGAGCCTATTCAAAGTGGGCTACTTGTTGGGTATTGGGGGTGTCCCATGGATAATGTGCAGGCAAGATGATGCTCCGGATTCAATTGTAAGTAGCATCCTTCATGAATCTGTTCATGTCCATGTTTCTTTTGCTATTTTCTTCTTTTTTTTTTTTTTTTTTTTTTTTTTTTTTTTTTTTTTTGGTGAAATGGTGTAAATATATCAAGTCTCCAAACATATATACACAACATTAGGAAGCACACAGATGAAGGCTTCATCCCTCCAACATAAAACCATCCATCCTCCTGAAGGCACTAGACTTAACACAGGCTACATTTCCTATTCTATGCCTATATACTAACACTAAGACTGCATAGTCTAAAGATAGACATGCACATAAAAGGCCTCACCTGTGTCAAGTTAGCACCACTCCTCCATACCATAGTTGTCAAAAGCGAAAGCGATTGCAAAGCGCAAAGACCCAAAAATCGCTATAGCGAGAAGCGCAAAAAAAGCGCTGGCTATAAAAAAAAAAGCGCAGGGTTGCAATAAACTTTGATTTTGATTCATTTTGTGTTTCTGGTTAGATTCTAGGGTTGTAATAAGATTCACACTGCATTCTAACACTATCCCACTAACTTAATTGGATTAAAACACTCTAAATCAAAAAATCTCAAATCTTACCATGAACCCTAATTTCCAAAATCAAACCAAACGTGTTTCTGGGTATGATTGGATCCTTGTATCATGTTTATAACATGATTCCGACCAAAACCCACCCATTTAATCACACCCTAATTTCCAAATCGTCGCTTTAAATGATTGTGGGCTATTGCCTCGTGGGCATAGCGATGTGGGCCCGCTCTCGCTACGCTTCTCGCTATAGCGCATGTAGCGCTCGCTTTTGACAACACTGCTCCATACAACACTCAATTCAACATTGACTACATTTCCTACTAGCAAATCCAACCAATTCCATCAATGCAGCTACATCCTCACATTGAATGAAAAGGGCCTGATAAACGAAGCAGGCATCATCAGTATTAAAATGAATGTCTATGGGAAAGCACCAAAGTGCTATTATCCAGTTACTCCTATTTCACCGTGCCATTTCCATCTTTCTAGTGCTGGGATGCTTATCTCAAACACTGCAGTTCTCATCAATCATTTCTTCATTACCAATCTGCATATTCATTTTTACTTGCCACATTTCAGCAACTTTGGACACTTGCACAGAGTGTATTACTTTCAAGCTGGACAGTTTGAATCTTATTTCATTAGTTATCACTTTCACTAGGTCCATCCAACTCCTCTGCTCACTAGAGAATAGTCTCCTATTTCTCTCTATCCAAATATGGTATACTCTTGCAGCAAGAACCAGCCTTCTAGTCACACTAAAAATGTTTCTGCTGCAAGGCATAGAGCTCAACCTCAATATAATCTCCTCCCAATCCTAGCTTAAACCATCCTGGCCCATTTTTATTCTCATCTCATTCCATACATTTCTGGAATATGAACAGTCTAAGAACAAATGTTTATGAACAAAGGGCATCTCATAACTTTATCTGGAAACCACGTGTACCTGAACTCATTTTGACATGTCGTATAAGTCGGGTGCTTTGCCACCTCTTCATTTTTATGTGGTTATTTACTTATTATGTTTATCTTACATTCACTCCTAATGTCTCATTTATTTTGTTGTTTCATTTTTGTATTACATGGGAATAATATGTTATGCAAGTGTACATGCTCATCTTGGAAGAACAGGGCCAAAGGGGTGATTTGGATCCTTTCATTTTACCCTTATATTTCTACTTTGTGGCCGGCAGTCTTAGAAAGGATTCTAGGTTGGTTTTCTACTTGTTAATATGTTAGCATCTGTATGAAATTGGACAGAAACGAGATATATCCAAGAGGAGAGTGTTCATATGATTTGAACTGTTCTTGAATTCTTTTTCTTTGTAACAGCAACCTATAATACGATTTTGTTTGGAAGATGAGAGTTAAATGAATTGGTGCGGCACTAATCATGTATGAAAGGATATTTGGTTTAGATATCTTAGCACAATTATGATTTTTAAATTGCTATGAACAACTCATACTAACTTAGAATATTGATTTTGTTGTATTTAAGGTGAATTCGCTGTATTTCTACTATCTTGTTCATTATGGATGCAACTTTAATTACGATCTTCTTCATTTTACCCATTAAATATTAACGCTTTCACTTCATAACATTGATACCTAACATGCTTCGTAGATAGACGAGTCAGTAGTTAGACAACGCGGTGAAGTAGTGGAAGAGGTAGATTACCATTTGTGTAGCTTCAATGAGTATTGCAAAATTATGTTTAAGAAAGTTGTACGACATAACAAAACCAAAGAAAGATCAACCTGCACAACAGTTTGGTAAAGACCTCATATTTTGACATTTCTAATTTAAATTAGAGTAAATTGCATTTTTGGTCCTTGTGGTTTGGCCAAATTGCAGGATTGGTCCCTATCTTTTCGAAAGTGCAGCGGTAGTCTTCATTTTGAAGTTTGGATTGCAAATTAGTCCCTCGATCGACGTGAATGGCCAAATTACCCTTGTCTTCTTTTTTATAAATTAAGGGTATTTTAGTCATTTAACTTTGTCTAGAGACCAAACATGCAATCTAAACTTCAAAATGAGGACTGCCGCTGCATTTTTGAAAGGATAGATACCAAACCTGCAATTTGACCAAACCACAGTGACCAAAATGCACCAAAATGCAATTTACTCTTTAAGGTATTGATAAATTGGTTTTATAACTTCAATAATAAAGCGTTTATAAAAAAAAAACCATAAAACATACAACCAAATTCAGTATTACGAGCGACCTACTCTAAATAATAATCGACTACATACACCAATAAAAAAAACTATGCACGACAATTATCCAACACACAATAATCAAAACATAACAGACTTGATTTATGTGTTGAAGCAATCGGTATAAAAGCCTTGGCAGATTGATTTTCCTATGTTCTTTAAACTCATGTAAAAACTAGAGGTGGAAGGAAAAAAAGGGCGTTTTAGTCATTTCATTTTGGAAAGTTCCCCGCAAAGACGTTGGCTGCACTTTCGAAAATGATAGGGATTGTACATGTAATTTGATCAAACCAGTGGGACGATTTATGCAATTTACTCTAGAAGGGAATAAGAATAATAAAAATAATACTTCTTTCGTCTTAAATTAATAGTTCATATTTTTTTATTTGGATGTTTTAAAATAATTGTTCACATTTTTTTTAAGTAAAAACTAGAGAATTTAGTGAGAAATATATTATTTGAGTGATTAAAAATTAAAGTGGCTTTACTTTTATTAAAATTTGTAATTATTATCTCCTGACAATAATTTTAAGACGGAAGGAGTAATAGAAAAACAAAACATAGCATGCACTGAGTTGACCGAGTTCCGGAACCAGTGGACCAGACAAGTTAAAGTTATCAAGGACACTGCATGCATACATGTAACAAACACCCAAATACGTTAATTTAGTCAACTAATAACTCATTGTAGCTATATATATTAAGCAATAAAATTAGGGTAAATAAACTTACACCATAAGCACGCTATTCTCACTGTTGCAGGTTATATATTGCCAATTATATCGACACGGATCCAGCATAGTTGTGTTCCAACTTTGAAGACGATTGTTCGAATCATCATCGGTTATTAAGCTAGCCTTGAAAGCAATTAACGCAACCCCTGCACGTCATGACCCAAATTAAATTACTAAAACTAGTAAATTTATGAGCTGGAAAAAGGTGTACTTCCAACAACCATACCTTCTTCAATATTCCCATGCACATTTCTGGAAAACAACAACAGTACTGACACTAGTAAAATAGTAGCCGAAATAAGAGAGAGTACTCGGCCCCATTGATCCATTCGTATTCCTAGCATTATGCAAAACTAACAACAAATTAACCTTCACCTATAGAAAAGAGATCGGAAGGTTCTAGCTAGAAGAATCTAACAGATCGATCAGCTTTTGCTTCTTTCAAGTGTCACGTGAAAAAGATGATCAACTTACCGATTTTAGTTTTCTTTCGGTCGGCGATGATGACGTAAAAAAGAAAGAAGAAGATACGACCTAGAAAGAGAAAATATGAATTATATCATACTTTTTTATACTGTAATAGACAATTTATACTGTAATAGATACGGCCCTGGGGCTGGGCGAGCTGGGCGACCGCCCAGGGCATCAAACTAATCGAGGGCATCAAATTTCTGGTGTTACGAATCGATTTTATATGATGTACGGTGCTTGTGATGAAAAAACATGCCTGATAGAATAGGGGCAGACCTAACATAGTGAAACAAAGATTATAAGGTGGAAGCGAACGGTGGCAAATATGGAGGTTAAAATTTTCCGATGAGATGGGTGTTTTAACAAGGAAGATGAAGTTTTAAGGAATGTGATTGGTCTATACCTTTTGCTTCTTTCAAGTGTCACGTGGGCTTTCAATTAAAGCTAAACTTAATTAGTTTATTTTTCATTACTTTTTTAAACCAATTTACTAGGTTTTACTTTTTTACTTCAAACTTATAATGTGACACGGTACGGTGTGGTTTTTAACTTTCTAATAGTATTTTAGTAATTTTTTTTTTTTTTTTTTTTTTTTTTTGCAAAGGTGAAAGTATTTTTATTAATAACACAAATAATACATCACTAATTCAAGAGATAAGACATGCCTTATCTCTTAACACAAATACAATCCTCTATCTTAGCCAAAAAAACTAAGCTGCAATCTTATTCATTCTACCTTATCCAGATATCAGACATCATTCATTATGCTGCTTCACTTTCATCTTAATACAAGCACCTACCATCTAACTACATTTCCATATCATCCCCCCACCTAGACCATTCAACCAACACCCACAACAGTCACGGTAGGAAAGGATGTATGGCTTCGTTAGGAACCTAAATCATTCCAGTCAAGGGCTCTTCTAGGACCCCTACATTTCCCTCTTTACAAAAGGCTTCAAGGTCCTAGAAACACTCACCTTGAGGGAGAAACTACATGCCCCCTTAGTGGTACACTGAAAGGACCAAGTAGGGTCATCTTTCATCCCTCACTATTCCAATCATCCCATGTACCACCAACCAGTCCATTTTACCCTTCACTATGGGAAACCTACTTAATGAAAAGCTTAAAACCATAACACAAAGGAAATGACAGTCACTTTGAATAACTACCTAACAAAGGCCTGTTATTCAAAAGAAAACTGACATCACCAGTGTATTAAGTTTAAACTTATCAAGGTACAAGGCCATCCATAGTAGTGAACTAATGATATCATGTAATCCATTCAGATAGATTACAAGATAGACAATATAACCTGATAAACTTGCAGTGTATTCATGAACTTCATCACTGCTAAAAAGCTTCATAAAGTCACAAATAAAATGCATTCCCAAACACCCCTTAAGTGCAGCAGATAAGCTATGTATATGCAATTCTATAATTAGTCATAACATATTTCAAATATGCTTTCTAAAATTTCTATTCGACATTATCGTAGTTTATAAAAATTACATTTAACCATTCACTAAATCCGTTTTGGTTGGTTGAACCAATAAAGAGATCGTTTTAATTATGTCCAATTTGCAGGAATTAACAAATTAAAAAACCAATGACAAGATCGATTATATGTAACTCATTCTGGTTTTCACGAGTTAACTAATGAGTTGTGTTCATAAATACATTATAGTTATAAGGTCCTTTTTATATAAGATAAATAACGTGTTTTCACTAAACAATGTTTAGTTGGGGCATTTTTCAATAGCCTCACCCCGGGCATAAAAAAGCTCAGGACCGGCCCTGTAGATACGCATAGACTTATGGAACTAGCAACTATACTTTTTTATATTTTTATTTGGCAACTGATTTTTATTTATATTTTTATTTTTTTTTATTATTTTTTTATTGTAACTGATTTCTTTTCCCTCCAAAGAGGATAATAGTTATTTAATGATTTTTAAATTAGTTAACAACGTTTTCTTTTTATAGCATGATTTTTTTTATTTATTTTATTTTTTATTTTATTTATTTTTTTTTATATCTATCTTTAATGATTTTTAAATTAGTTAACAACGTTTTCTCTTTATAGCATGATTTTTTTTTTTTTTTTTTTTTTTTTTTTTTTTTTTATCTTTAATGATTTTAATTGGATGTGCAAATTTATACAACATTTTATATATTTTTGTATTTTATGACTCGCAAAAAGTTTTAGTTATTTGATGTCTGTTTTCTAAAGACGCCCGATTGATCCGTGTTCGTTTGAGCCCGCGCTTATTTTGTCCGTGCCCGTTTTGCTAGAGTTTTGAGTTTGCCCGTTTTGGCTCGTGCCCGTATAACCTGTCGCCCGGCCCGCCCATTTTGCGACCATACGGAGTATTTATTGTGCAGCTCACTGGTTAAATCCAACTTTTCTGTATAATCGCAAGAATCTTTGCACGAAGGGTGAGGTGTTTAACGGAGTTCTTGAAATGGTTGAGAAATATTATTCCGGTAATCTACAGATCTTAATAAGGCTTTAGGAAAGTTTTATGACAGTAAGTAACTTTGGTAGAATTAATGTTGTTGAAGGTTGTACTAAAAATCATCCAGCTGGTAATTCAACATTATATCGTTTTTTATCTTATTATGAAATATATTAGTATGTTGTTACGAAATGTTTTTTTTCTTTTTCTAACCACTTCTATATTAGATGAGTGGTGGCCCCATATTGCAAAACTTTGCTAGTAGCAGTGTAAGTGACTTGTAAAAAGGATTTACGTTGTAGGAATTTTTATTTTATTATTTATTTATTTTTCAAATTTGTTATGAAAAGGCAAATACGTGTTTAAATCGAATAGTTCTCAGAATAAAAACAGAAGAAAGTTGTTTTCTAATCTATAAGTAATCTTTACAACTATGATATGCACTTATAATATGACTATACGTTATGCTCTTTAATTGCCTGTATAGGATTAACATTGTTGAACAAAACGAATTCATTGTTTTATAAATACAAAACGAATTCATTGTTTTATAAATACAAAACGAACGGAAACACAAGATGGATTAATTCTTGAACATATTAACCAAAACAATACATGGGATCTCTTCTGTAGAAAGTTACTCACCACATATTTATTTCATACTGTAGTTTGGACTTTATACATTTTATTTTAACAGTATTGTAACAAAATAATACGATATGTTAATAACTGATGAAAAACAAATGAGCAAATTTATATTGCTATAAAAATATATATTATAAAATCGAAGTAAAATAAGTCATTTTTTAGTAAATAGTTAAATTTTTCGTAATTTCGAGGCCATTTAAATTTTGGCACATGGCCCCCGAAATCCACGGGACGGCTGGCCTGGGTGGTTGCAGAAAAATATTAAGGAAGATGAGATGGTAAAGAGTGAAGACGGTGTACTTACTATACGAAGAGAGACAATGTATAATTTAATACAGTGTTTAGTTTTTTTTACTTCTTAGGGCATCAACTATAGTAGTTTACGAAAAGGTTTATAAAATAATGAAGAGGTATAAGACTATAAGCACTTGTAAATTATAGAGGATAGGTTTATAAACAGGTCTAGAATGAATATGTCTAGAATATCAAACCTCTTCATAATTAAATGCATTTGCATTATACATGATATCTTTAAAGCTTCATGAGGTTTATAAATAGTGAATATAGGTTTACAAAACAAAAAGGTTTATAAATTAATATCATAATAAATTTATAAACCTTTATATAAGTTTAACAAAGTAGATGACCTTAGACTATAGTTTTGTTTGTTTTTTTTTTTTTTTTTTTTAGCTTACATTTCTCTACTTGTCTTTATATTTATAAATATCACAAACTGCTTTATTTTATTTATGGTTGAATTTTTTTTTTATTATTATTTTTATACTTTCCCTAAATTACAATGAAAAAAAAAAAAAAAAAAAAAAAAAATTACTTTTTTGACAAATAAAAAACTAAAAATTTAAAAATATTCGTGAAGCGAAGCGAGGCGAACATCAGCCACACACGGTTTAAAATTCTGTATCCACCACCGGTTATAATGGTTTAAGAGGTTAAATGGGGACGAAGGGGGCTGTTGTAGCCTGTAGGATGGCTAGAAGCCTATAAGGGAAGTTCAAAATGATAGGTCCAGTTACTTTAAAAGGGGTCATATCAAATTTCAAAGAGGTCAAAAAGGTTTAAACAAGATAAGAATACTTTGGAAAAAATGTGATATTTATTTTGAGTATTGTTGAAAAGTGTTTTAAAATGATATTGAAAAGAAAAAAAATTTGTAATATGAAAATGTTTTGGTTTCTTACTGATTATATATGTTGATCAGAATCAATTGAAAGAACATATATTTAGTTCAAAAACATGTATGACAAAATAATTGATAATGTTTTCACTACAACAAACACACAAGGACATGTAAAACTTGTAGTTAGGAGTTTATCTTGTGTTAGTTGTAACACTATATTTACGAAATAAACAAAACGTGTAGAAGCTTGGCCTAGCTAAGAACCGGTTGGGGGCATTTTCAGTCGGCTCGCCCTATGCATCAAATTAGTTACTCACGACCTGCTGTGTATGAGTAAAAACTATGTTACAAATTCTAGCATATGGCATGACACTGTTTACTTCTATGTTCGAGGAGGGCACATGGGCCTTTGTTAATCACTCGGAATAGATTCACCCATAGTATGGCTACTTGGGCATTAGCTTATATTCCAATTAACGTAAATAATGGTATAGTACATTCCGAGTCAAATGTGAACTTTATGTAACAATTCTTTTAAAACAATAAGCAATTAGCTAGCTTATTGTATCTTCAACTACAAAATAATATTTTTACCTAATCAAAATAAGCCAACAAACACCTAAGTAATATTATGTTTTAAATTTCTAAAACGTAACTATAAATAAATGGAAAATATATAACCGCAATGAAGTTTTCGCAGCAACGGGACGATTGTAACTCGTTAAAATAGACAAGAATTCGGGGCATAACTTTTAAGTAAAACATTTTTTTTTTTTTTTAATATTTTTATGAAGAACATATGTGCGAAATATATGTTTTAATAAAGAAAATGTTTATGAAGAACATACGTGCGAAAATGATGGTTAAGAAACGTGATACAATCTTGATGTGCGTTACGGTCATGATTAAAAATGGTCGGTAAATCCTAGTAAATCTCTTACTAATTGTCATTTGTCTTTCTCATTTTGCTTTTGTTTTCATTTCTACTCTTATTACTTGTTTTGAAACAATATTTGTTTTTTCACAAGCAACAAAAAACCTACATCATCAAAATAAACTACATTTATTTACACACAATAGTTTTATCATTTTTTTAGAACAACATCATTAACTAAAACAAAAAGCTAACAAAGAAAAAAACATAACAAAACAAGAAAGTAAGAAAATAGACGTCACAAAGAATATTTGGACCACATGGAATGATGCAGAGTTTTATTCTAAATTTGGCAATTAACCAATTCATTAAGTAATCAAACACCCTTTAAAAGTCTCGGCACAAGTAAATTTTCACACGGGCCTATACGAAGTTTTTTTTTTTTTTTTTTTTTTTTTTTTTTTTTTGAAACACAATTTGTCAAATAAAAGTTCAAGCATAAACTATCTTCTCGGAAATGGCACTTCAATTTCTTTGTAAAAAGCTAAAGTATACTCAACATAACTAAAACATGGTCAATTTCATGTACAAAAGTTGCAAAATTATTTGGGATAGACCCATTTTATTGTAGTTAACTAACATCTCAGAAACAAACGAAAAGGCACACTGCCAAAAGCGTTTTGCTTATATAAAACAGATTTTGGACCAATCACATATATGCTACACACGATTGGAAATATTCTCAAACTCTCGATGACCAATGCAAGAAACTAACAAATTAAACTATATATAGTTTTTTGAGCAACATTTCTGGTGCTTCTCACCACATTCGTTAGAGCTTGTCCTACAACATAAAAATGATGTTATTAGGTGAAAGATTTTTACAACAATGCATAGTGGTCATATAAACACAAATTAATCTACCAACAACAATATAACTTTTGTAACAAAACACCAATTTCAAACATAATCCATCAAGAATTCTCATCCTTTCAAAAGTAGTACAACATTACACACATAAACCTGAAACTCAAGAGACATTTTAACACCCTTAAGGCCGGCCTTACTACAAAACAACCAACTTTATAGAAGGTAGCGATATATAGTATGTTGTGAAAAGTTTTCATTGCATTTCATTTCATCTACCTAACAATTTCGATTCAGATTTCGATCAACTAACAAACTATTCGCCTTCTTCCATAAATTTGTATTCGAACCTATTCTCACCATGTTGAATACAAGCCCCGTAGGTATTGCCGAACTTGTATTCGGACCTATTCTCGGAGTCCTGGTAGCTTTTGTGTTGCACATGGTTCGAGTAAATCGTCTCCGAGCTAAGAAAAGTGATCATGCAGAGATAGTCTTGTATACAACCACGATAAGACGCCAAGACCTAGCCTTCCTGGAGCAAGACAATGCAGAGGCAACACTAGATGTTATCGGTCATGGAGGCTGTGCTACAGTCTACAGGGCAAATTTACCAGATAACATGCAAGGTGCAATCAAGAAGATCGTGTTGCGGGATGTCTGAAATTCTTGGATCATTTTATACATATTCGGAAGTGCTAATCACTTTATCTATTAGCTTTTTGGTAGTTTCTTGTTGCGGTTCATGATTAGCATAGATAAAGTGATCAAGACATGGAAGCAAGGATCGCCGACAACAAATAACAGATGTCAACTAATACCTGAACATTGTGTACCACTTTAGCAAAAAAAAAAAAAAAAAAAAAAAAAAAAAAAAAAAAAAAAAAAAAAAAAAACCACATTTATCATCACCAAAAATTTGACTCACAAGAAGGAAAAATACAGAAGCGATATATTGGTAAACTAACCTTTAGAGGAGGCTTCAACTAACCATTGAGTGCCACATTCAATAACATCAAAAAGTCTTAGATAACATCAATATATAGGGGTGTTCAAACCATCCATATTCGGGTATCTGAAATTTTGATATGAATTTATTGAAAAATTGGGATATAAGATTTGTCACTTTCGGAACTCAAATATTAGTTCTACAAAAACTCGATATTTTTAGAAATCCTATTTTCGGATATCCAGATATATATAAAACCGCTATCCAAAATTTCAGATGTCTGAAATTCTTGGATCATTTTATACACATTGCGCTTGTCATGGTTTACCGATTATAACTAAGTGCAACAATAACAAAAGTTGCACAATTAGACAATGCTTTTGATGTATAGACTATGATTATACCCATTCTCAAGTGTGATAAGTTTCAAGACTTGAGGTAGATATAAGTTACACGATTAGGCCGTGTTAGGTTAGTAAGTTAATATGATTAAGGTACAAGTCCAAACACCCTTTAACTGCAGCAACAGACCAATCCAAACACCCTTTAAATCAGCTAGCACAGACCAACCCAAATACCCCTTAATCCAGCAGTTTTTCTTTCATAAAACCATTGATAAAACCATACATCTTATTCAATCATAAAAAAATCATATTCGTCTGCTTATGGTTAAAACCAAACGGATAAACATAAAATATGAAATCATCATTCAGTTTTCCCATCTCAAAAAAATCATTCCGTATAATTGATTTTTTAACCTCTAAAAATCTCAATCTTCCTTTCCTTTCCGCCCCTGAAAAATCTCAATCTTCCCATCTCATAACTAACCATTGTTAAAAGCCAAACGGATGTTTGTTGAAAGATCAACAGCTGGAATTAACAAAAAAGAAGTGATCACCTACGACCAACATACAATGAATTTTTTGGACATGTTACATATCTCGCAGGTATTGCGGGACCTGTATTCAGAGTTGTTCTCGGAGTCCTGGCGGCTTTTTGTTTTGGAAATAGTTCGAGTAAATTGTCTCGAAGCTAAAACAGTGATCATGCAGAGATATAGTTTACTCTTGTCTTGTATACAACCATGATAAGACGCGAAGAACTAGCCTTCCTGAAGCAAGACAATGCAGAGGCAACACTAGATGAGATCGGTCGTGGAGGCTCTGCTACGGTATATAGGGCACAGTTACGAGATATACTGCAAGTAACGGCGAGATTGAGACCAACCGAATATTAGCATCTTGTAGACCAAGTTAACGCCGAGATTGAGATTGGGCAGCGAGTCAGACACCAGAATGTAGTTCCGTTGCTTACCCATGTTTCTACTCCTTGGTGCGTCTACTTTATTTTTGAGTTTATGAGTAATCGTAGCCTCAATTTCCTACTTAGGGAAGCTCGAAGAGACCCTTCTATTTTAGACTGGCCTTTGAAGTACAAGATAGTCGTGGGAGTTGCGAGTGGGCTCGACTACTTGCATCATGACGTGAATCTAAATGTCATTCATGAGGATTTAAAGCCTGACAACATGTTGCTTGTTCAAGACATGGAAGCGAGGAACGATGAATTTGGGCTTGCAATATCGATTCCAGATACCGAGGATCTCTTATGCATGCCCGGTAGTAATGGAACCCTAGGATATATGACCCAGAGTATTTTAGCACGCGGTAATTAAGAAGATGTAGTGATGTGTTCAGCTTTGGTATCTTCCTCACTGAGATGCTCATGCTCACGTCTCCTAGCAGCCTCACAGAAGATACCACTCTGTTAGAAGTGATAAATAATAAGGTGAATTCGGATGATCCGATAAGATCAATCGCTCCCATGTTAAAAGGGAGTGAATATGAAGACTAAGTGGTTGGCGTTGTTAACCGCTATGAATAAATATCAAGTTTTTTACTTAAACGAAACTTAAGTTAAAACTTTAAATCACTTTTTCGTAAAATATCATAATTTCAAAACTTTCCATTTATACTAGATACTATCAAGTTAAAACCTCTGTCATCTACCTAAAAAATTAAACTACATACACGCCTTCTCTAATTTCATCTTCTTCCATAAAAGTTCCGCAATAAATACCTACTTTTTGTCTTCATCTTTCTCCTTTCATATAATTAGTTGCAAGGTGATTCCCTTAAACCACTAGATTGTACGATGCTCACCATGTTGAATACAAGTCCTGTAAGTATTGCGGAACTTGTATTCGGAGCTATTCTCGGAGTCCTGGCAGATTTTGTGTCAGAAATTGTTCGAGTAAATCATCTCCGAGCTAAAAAAAAGTGATCATGCAGAGATAGAGTTTACTCCTGTCATGTATGCAACCACGATAAGACAGCGAAGAACTAGCCTTCCTTGAACAAGAGAATGGAGAGGCAACACTAGCTGAGATCTAGGGATGAGCACGGTACCGGTCCCGTACCTAATTAGTGGTACCGATTTTTTTCCGAGCATAAATTAGTGGTACCGATACCGTACCGAACGGGATTCGGATATCAGTACCGGTACCGGGAAATCGGGTTTTCCCGCTTTTTTCGGGAATTTCCCGATTTGGTACCGGTCCTGTACCAAATTAGTGGTTCCGATTTTTTTTCACCTTATTTCGTAGTCCCGGTACTATACCGTATATCGGAAATCGGTACCGTTTCGGTACGGTACCGGTTCGGTTCCGGGATTCGGTTCGAAATGCTCATCCCTACTGAGATCTGTCATGGAGGCTCTGGTATAGTGTATAGGGCTCATTTACGAGATAGCAAAGCTGCTATCAAGAAGATCGTGTTGGGGGAACCTGATACAAGCGGTTATAATAACGCCAAAATTGAGATTAGGAAGTGAGTCAGACACCGGAATGTGGTTCCACAGCTTGCCAATGTTTATGCTCCTAGATGACATTAAAGGGCAAGGCTCCACTTAGCGGGTATTCAAAACTATCCTATTCGGGTATCCGAAATTTTGATATGGATTTACTGAAAAGTTTGGATATATGATTTGTCACTTTCAGAACTCAAATATTAGTTCTACAAAAACTCGATATTTTTTGAAATCCTATTTTTGGATATTCATATATATATATATATATATATATATATATATATATATATATATATATATATATATATATATATATATATAAAACCGTTATTCGAAATTTTGGATGTTTGAAATTCTTGGATCATTTTATACACATTGTGCTTAATTGGCATGGTGTAAAATAATTTCGGATAGCTAAAGACAAATGCGCACGTACGGCTGAATAGAATACTTTCGGGTTGATGTTGTTAAAATTGAATAGCCAAGAATTCTGTATAAGTTACAAAACAAAACTACCCATTTTCACCTCCTGGTTTCCCAAGCGAGGGCCTTTGACTCTTGGCTAAGCATCACTAATTATTTTTTCTACTTATTTTATATACTACGATCACTAAGTTCAAATAACCGCAGTTAAAAAGCAGTCTGTGAATTTTTATATTATTTAAAAATCAAACAAAAATAATGCAATTTGTATCTTATTTAAAAATCAATCAAAATACCCAAGTCAAAACTTTTAACTTAAAATTTAATACAAAATACCTGATTTTCCTAGAAAGCGATTATGAACTCCTTCAATTCACAGTTGGCTAAATTTTCCTTATACGTACATGACCACTAATTCTCAAACTAATGACTAACCACCTTTAACAGGAAAAAGAAAAAATAATGCACTAGTATTTTAAGCATTTCTCTTTTACAGTAGCATATGCATATATTCTCTTTCTCTCCCTATTTTACACTTTTCCGGAAACCACCAACGACCAACATACAATGAATTTGTTGGACATGTGACATTATCCCGCATGTATTGCAGGACTTGTATTTGGAGGTATTCTCGGAGTCCTAGCAGCTTTTGTGTTGGAAATGGATCGAGTAAATCGTCTCAAAGCTAAAAAGAGTGATGATGATGCGAGCAGCCAAGATGCAGAGGTGAACCCAACCAAGTAATAGGCCTACTAATCATGAAGCTAGCTAGAATAATGTTGGAAATTTTGAAATTGATTTAGCTAATTGTGTTGTAAATCAACTTTCAAATGTTTCTGATGTACTGATTAAAATTTGAATGAAGTAGTTGTTTGATGTATCTGAATTTGATATATTGTTGCTTTAAAGATATGTTCACAATGTTTATGATGTATAATTGTACATGATTAATATTATTAATTAGAAAACTACATCCTATGCTCACAATGTTCATAAAACGGCTATTAAGAACAGGCAAACAATTGTCAACTCACATCAAGTGCCCACTCAGGTGGCTGAATGCCTACACGTATTACACGCCTCTTAGACACTGATGCGTGGGAATTGCACCAGGCTTTACCTATCGAGGGATCTCGAGAAGCTTACAACCCCCACCAGGCAGTGTACCTGATCGTTGTAGTATAGTATAGTGACAAGTACCGATGGATTGATCGTTCAACTCAGGAATAGTGTCGGTAGGATTAGAAAACCTAAAAACTAGGTCTAGAGGTGAGGGATGATTCTTTTTGTATTTTTTTATATTTTATAAAAGCAATTAAAATTCTCGGGTTTTAGAGGAGTGGGCGGAATTAGTTGCTAGTCAACTAACCCAACAACTAAGATGCAATCAAAATAAAATAACAAAAATGAAAATAAAACTAAATTAACTAGTGGTGTGAACAATAAATGGGAGAATTGTGTTTACTTAGATTTCACTACTCCCTATATATCTTTTACAGGTTAATTGTTTGTTACAGTTGCATGGATGACGGGTTATATTCCTTAATACCAATCGTGGGGTGGCGTACGTACTTCCCCAACTCTATGAAGCTCCTACTTCACTCCTATGTCGAGCCTGCAAGAAGCTCCTAACATGGGATCACTAGAATTCGCTCATGCATTAAATACAACCATAAAAACCTTAGTACGCATTGGTTCATGTTTCTTAAGACGTTCAAGCAAGTTACACAATGGAGATCTGCCAGTTTTCTTAAGCCTAACATCGAAATCATTCATCCATTACAACTATAAATAAGCAATCAACCTATAATCAACATCTAGGTTTCATTACATCTAAGCAAACACACAAAAGATCTAGCCTAGCATGTTAAAATCAAGACAAGCGTAAGATATATTCAAACAACACATAGACATATTGAATGAATTGAAATGATACTTATCTAAATTGAACATGAAGGGTTTCAAAGGGTGAAAACCCTTGAAAATACTGTAAAAGTCGTGTTAGGGTTTATTAAGTTCGACCCTAAAATTCTCCTCTCTTTTAGAATGAAAATTACAAAGACTATATATATATTTACTAAGGTGACGGCGTCAAGAAGAAACTTCTGACGCTGTCAACCCGCCGCCAAAAATATTCTCGGATTGCCTAGATCCAGATCTGACGCCGTCATGTGTAATCTTGTTTTGGGCCGTCACCACATTTACTCTTGACGGCCATGTTCTGACGCCGTCACGTTTTCTCTGGGCCGTCACCAAAATTGCTCTTGACGCCGTCAGGTACTGTTCTTAGCAAGGAAAATTAATACTTTGCCTTTTTCTTCACTTTTATGCTCCAAAAACGTCCAAAATGCTTCCTTTTTCAGAATTCACTCCCAAAGTACCTAAAGTCACAAAAGAAACGATATAGGGCAATATTTGATCAAATAAATTCAAATTCCGGCTTAAATGACCCCCTAAAACCGGATCATTTTTCGCCTCATCATATACCCTTACACTTGAGATTTGCTTGTCCTCAAGCTAATGCGCTTTTATTCTAATCAAAATACAAGTTAGGGGTCATTTAAAACTAATATGAAAGTAATTACAACAAATAATCGTTCCACTAAAGACCAAAGACAAGCACGAAGGTCATACACTAGCACCTCACAAATAGTGTTTAGATACTCACATCTCTCGGGTGTAATAAAGTATATATCATAATATGGAAATGAAAAATATCTCTCACTACCTGTCATAGCAAAATAGATTACCATAGGCTTGGGAAAGGATCAAACCTCCACCACATGGCGTAAGCACCTAGGATAAACTACCAAAGAGGTCTTTTTAAAGGGTTATAACGTTAGGTATAGGGATATGGAATACACGGTTTTGTTGGATATAGGCAATCTTTACTAGTGGTGAGTTAAAAATCTTAGTCAATTACATGTACAATATGACGTTGCTAAGTCAAGACTAGACTCGACTTAAGCTAATAAATGAAAAATAACAAAAACATAAAACAAACATTGAATGAAACGGGATGGTAGTCCGTATGTTTTTACTCTTTTTTCTTTCTTTTTTTCTTTATATATATATATATATATATATATATATATATATATATATATATATATATATATATATATATATATATATATATATATATATATATATATATATATATATATATTTTGCATACACTCTTACCCTACCATCCAAAATAATACATCATAGGGAATGTACATTCCCCTTACACTTGAATTTTTACATACTTTACAATAAACTAATCTAATTACTCGAATTAAGATAATCAAAACACTTGGAGTACTTTTAAGATTAACGCACATATGGGGGTAATAAAATGATATTCTTCCCCATTACTCCATAACACAAGTACTTTACCCATGAGTTCCAATCGTCCCAAAACAATATGTACAAGCATATGACTCGACTAAGCAACCATGTAGTCAATTAGATAATTAACTCAGGGTTTAACAAATAACAATAATGCACTAAAGATGAGTGCATACACGGAAGGCTAAGGCGATTTGGTTGTACATTTAAGTGGGGTGTAACAAATTCTTCCTTTAAGTAAGATGCTTAAAGTTAGAAACGAAAAGATAGGCTCGGAGGGGTGTACTAGGGGTTTCGTGTACTAAAAATGAGTACAACGCTAAGGTGTGGGAAAAATTAATTGACTTTACTAGCCAAGTAATATGACTTAAATGGTCAAGTAATTATGATACGGGTTTAACACAAGGGTGATCCTAATGCCTCTTATCATGTAGTAAATCCTACTATACGAATGTAGTCTCACTAGCGGTCTCGGGATGCATCATTAACGCAAGTTCTAGAATATAAATGCTACCGGTACACTCATAAGCACTAATAGTAAATGCTTTTCCTATCAAATCTAAAGGCGAACCTCACATATTTGGGTGGAAAATTTTTCTGAATAGTACGGTTTTCTGCTAGTCATAAGACTCCTATCCATGAGACGCTTGCTAAGGCTAAAGTTTCACTCCTAAATGTTGTAAAATTTTTTAAATTTGGCGCTAAAATTACACTAACAAGTATTTCTCATAGTTTTATTACACACCTACCATCAAACAAACAAACTCAAGTGAAAGTGTATCCTATAAGATATCATCATTTACCTTCCCCTTACACTTAGGATGAACATTGTCCCCAATGTTCAATTAAAGAATATAAAAGTGAAATAGGTAAAAGAATGAAATCAAATACTCCCCTGATTCGCTCGGTATGGATAGTGTGGTAACAATGTTAGATCTTCCTCCAAGAAAATGAACCATCAAAGCTTCCCTTCCAGAATATAAATCATCTTCTTGTCATACATAACCTGTTAAACCTGAGAAAACAAACAAGGCAACCTCGCGTAAAATCGGCGGCAATCTATATATATTAATAAATCCTAGAAAACAAAGTAAGATATAATGCTTGTGGAATGATGTTTGCAGATTCCCTGGAGTTTATAAAACTAAAGATTCAACAAAAACCTTAAGACTCCGTTAGAAAAACAAAACTAGCAAAATTTCCAGATTTTTACACATGACGCCGTCAGGAATTTCTTCCTGACGCCGTCAGAAGTGACATGCAGAAATTCTTTACGTTAAGTTTCCGGAAAATTTCTGGAAAAACTTTGTCCTACTTCCTGGAAAATCCTGCAAAACATCATTATGACTCGATACAAGCATTTGACTCTAACAAATACGAATACACATGTTCATTTAATATTGTGGAGAATCATGATCGAGTTTGTTTCTTAAAAATATATTTGGGGTTTCCCCTTACACTTATCTTTTTGCGAAATACCTTTGTATGAAGTTAAGACAAAGCCAAACGACAAAATAAAGTATTTTCACCATTTTAGTTTTGAAACATGATCTACCAACAATAAAAATAAAGCATGCATACGGAAATAAATAACAATCAAACAAAATAAAAATCACACAAAGCATGGGTTGCCTCCCAAGAAGCGCTTTTCTTTATTTACGAGTCTTGTAGCTAGACTCAAGGTCATGGGTTACTACGTTTTCCTTTCCCACTTTTGTGCCGACTCAAAACATCTAACCCAATTCTCATCACGCTTGTACTCAGGGCCTAGAATCATGCAACCTGAATAGTACGTTCGCCTCTTCTCATAATAAGCATCATCATCAATTCCATCTTCCTTAACCTCATAAGGTCGAATCACATCAATTTGTAAATTCTTGATGCCCCTTAATTCTTCCTTCATGTGAGGCATCATAAAAGTAATCTTTTCTATCCCATCAGTAAACTGAACTATCCCCATCCCATGATCACAATACATCTTAGTATTCTCAACAAAAGGTCATCCTAGAACCATTTCTCCTAGGTGTGGATCTATAATGCCTCTAACATCTTCTAGGATTACAAAGTCGCATTGATAAAATTTCCTATAAAGATGTGTACCTCTTTAACTCTCCTGACGAAATTACATAGCCTATTAGAGTTGTAAGGGTCTTTTCTAGGGCATAACCTTTCGTTCATTATCCAGTTGTAGTAGAGCCTAGACATAATATTCATGGGTGCTTTTAAGTCAATGTATGTATGCTCTCTAGACATGTACCCAATCATGCAAGTAATTTTTATGTTCCTAAAGTTATGCCTCCTAATCCATGGTATCTTTCTGTATTTTGAGGGGCAGGGGTGTTGTAAAAGAAATCTATGGTAACTCAATTCATCAGGGGTTGGAGCGAAGTCTGTAAACTTAATTTTCATCTGAAGGGGCTTAATAGATTTCTTAAATGTGTTAGCTTCTCTCTTTCTTCTTTTATGCGCTATAAGCCTCTTGCTAACTTCTAAACGGCGATTCTCTAAATCCATAAAGACCAACCTAATACGAACAAACACACAAAGAAATAAGATAGACTAAAGAAAACCTAAAAATAAAAATAAAATCTTACTAGAAAGGAATCTAGCAAGTAGACCTAATAAAAGGAAATCCTAACTTAGACAATAACTATTCCCCGGGCTGCGGCGCCAAAAACTTGATGCGTGGGAATTGCACCAGGCTTTACCTCTCGAGGGATCTCGAGAAGCTTACAACCCCCACCAGGCAGTGTACCTGATCGTTGTAGTATAGTATAGTGATGTAAATCGTTTTAAGTATAGTGTTTGTTTTTCCGAAGAAATGCTTAGGAAAGTATTTCCCCGGGTCGTGTCCCAACGAAGGTGTGAATGGAATTTCGAATTCCCGGTTCGTGAAATGTGTCGTGAAAGGGGATAAAAGAGATATGATGGGAAATTAAGCTAAAAATTACCAACTAAACTATGCTAATCAAGCAAATAAGAGATAAATGATAAAAGGATATACTTGTTAAGCAAATCATCACGATCCTTAAGTGTGGTTTATTATTTCTTTTAGGTACTCTATTGATGAATCAATATCTTTTACAAACAATTATTTTCTCACAACGTTGGTTTATTTTGAAAACAATTTCGTAAAGAGATATCAATATCTAGATTAAAACCCAATTATTTTCACGGCTTTTGCCCGTTCAAACAACCAAAATTTCAATCCAAGTAATTTAGAATTACCTACCAATATATTGTCTAACTTTTATAAAACCACACTTAATTCACATAACAATCTACTCAACAAGCATAATAACAATCTACTCAATACTCATATTATTTAAACCAACATCAATAATAAATCCAACCACATTAAACATATTAATAAGCTAATTATCTAAAAATTAAAAGGATGAGAAAGTAGAACCCGATTTAACGCGCGAAAATGAGACGAATTAAACCACCCGATCTCATAAACTTATCAAACACTAAAGCTTATTTCCTTATAAACTTTTATATTACTAAATAGATTATAAAGCTTGTGACTTTACTCACTAATTAGTTTTATAAAAGCTATAAAAACTATAAACTTTAAGTAATAAGTAAGCTTATGAGACCCTTAAGCTCCGGCCTTAGCGGTAGATCGCAATGAGAAACAATGAAAAATACAAACTTTATAAAAGGTTAGAACCAAATATGCGATAATATGGACCAAATAAGCTATGGAAGAGCTTATTAGTTAAGAGAGTACTAATTAAACTAAGGAAAAGCTAAAATTTTAAAAATTTATTATAAAAACCTAATAGATCTAAGATAATAAGCTAATTTTATAAGAAAAACTAATAAATTTGCAAACTTTTTAAGAAATTAGTATTAAAACTATTTAGATCTAATATAATAAACTAATATATGTCTTTTAATAAAAGTAAAACTAATAAAAATCAAATATTTTTGGTTTTTTATAAAGTAATTTGTAGAATAAAAAGTAGATCTAAGTTTATAAAAACATTTAAAACAAAATAGTAAAATAATGATTTATAAAAAAAACTAGATCTAAATAAACCACAAAAAACTATTAAGCCAAATTAGATTTGTAGATAAAATAAAGAGAAAATAATAATAATAATAAAAGAAAAGAGATGAGAAGAAAAGAGATAATAAACTATATAACCTTCATAATATTAATCTTCATTAATAAGCCTGAAATAAGTTGGGTTCAATAAAAATTTGATAAAAAGCTAAGAGTTTTACAAGGAAAATAAGCTATTACAAATACTTAAATAAGCTAAAACTAATACTACATAAAAAAAAAAACTAAACTGCTACCTAAAATAAATTGTGTGTGTGAAAACTATTGAAAGGAAAAGCTGCTCTCTATGTGTTGGATCGGGTGCTATTTAAAGCCAATGTGAGTTTGAATATTGCTCACATCCCGTCCACATGCATCCACATTCTCATCCAATCAAGCATATTCTCGATCCTTCCATCCTGACAGCTCATGATTAGCTAATGACGAGGACACCTGTCGATCTTGCAATGGCTGAAGAATAAAATAGTGCGTGAGAGCGGAGGTAGTAGAAGGGCCACGCGCCTATTTGTAATTAATTTGAGATGTGTTGTTGACGCAAGGAACAAAAAGAAGGCAACATTCACTCAATTTTATCATAAGTTCCATGAGTCACGTGGCCTTCATTCTTCATTTCTTTCGTTTCTTCCAACTATCGCTTCCCATGTGATATATATACATTTCTTTTAATACTTGAAATGGCCATCATTATTTTCTTCGATTTATCTTTATGAAGAGGAGTAGAAAGCATGACCCCATGTGCCATATAAATAATCTTCAAATTATTGGCTTTGGTGTTTTGTCGTGATATCCAGCCATCCAAAAAACTAAATATCATTCATTCTTTCTTTTCTTTTGCGCAATAAAAGAAACCACTGGTCTTTATTTTGCAATTTGCTTAATCCAAAAGTTATACTCAGGTGGGCCTTAACTTCATTTCTTCTCAATTGGGCTTGGACGCAAGGACTGGGCTGCTGCTACTTGAAATTTCAATATGATTCACTTGGGCCCAAATTAATAATACTTGAGCTTTATCTTCGGGCTTTATTCGGACCTCGATTATTCTTCAAGTTTCTCTTCTCTTGCCTCGATGCTTCAATATAAAATTATCGTTGATCCCGTAATTTCGTACTCTTTCCAATCTCGTGCTCGTTTTTGTCGGTTTTGCTTTGTTTTTGTTCATTTTTCTCATATCCGTACCTGCACATACACAAATACAAAAACAAACATTCTCTTGGCATTTTTGGTTAGTATTTGGTATTTTTGGTCTGAATTAAGGCCTACAAAGGATGTGTGATTAATCACTCATCATATAGTGACAAGTACTGGGGGATTGATCGTTCAACTCAGGAATAGTGTCGCTAGGATTAGAAAACCTAAAAACTAGTTCTAGAGGCGAGGGATGATTCTTTTTGTATTTTTTTATATTTTATAAAAGCAATTAAAATTCTCGGGTTTTAGAGGAGTGGGCGGAATTCGTTGCTAGTCAACTAACCCAACAACTAAGATGCAATCAAAATAAAATAACAAAAATGAAAATACAACTAATTTAACTAGTGGTGTGAACAATAAATGGGAGAATTGTGTTTACTTAGATTTCACTACTCCCTAGATATCTTTTACATGTTAATTGTTTGTTACAGTTGCGTGGATGACGGGTTATATTCCTTAATACCAATCGTGGGGTGGCGTACTTCCCCAACTCTATGAAGCTCCTACTTCACTCCTATGTCGAGCCTGCAAGAAGCTCCTAACATGGGAACACTAGAATTCGCTCATGCATTAAATACAACCATAAAAACCTTAGTACGCATTGGTTCATGTTTCTTAAGACGTTCAAGCAAGTTACACAATGGAGATCTGCCAGTTTTCTTAAGCCTAACATTGAAATCATTCATCCATTACAACTATAAACAAGCAATCAAACTATAATCAACATCTAGGTTTCATTACATCTAAGCAAACACACAAAAGATCTAGCCTAGCATGTTAAAATCAAGACAAGCGTAAGATATATTCAAACAACACATAGACATATTGAATGAATTGAAAGGATACTTATCTCAATTGAACATGAAGGGTTTCAAAGGGTGAAAACCCTTGAAAATAATGTAAAAGTCGTGTTAGAGTTTATTAAGTTCGACCCTAAAATTCTCCTCTCTTTTAGAATGAGAATTACAAAGACTATATATAGATTTACTAAGCTGACGGCGTCAAGAAGAAACTTCTGACGCCGTCAACCCGCCGCCAAAAATATTCTCGGATTGCCTAGATCTAGATCTGACGCCGTCATGTGTAATCTTGTTCTGGGCCGTCACCACATTTACTCTTGACGGCCATGTTCTGACGCCGTCACGTTTTCTCTGGGCCGTCACCAAAATTGCTCTTGACGCCGTCATAAAAATCTTCTTGACGCCGTCAGGTACTGTTCCCAGGAAGGAAAATTAAGACTTTGCCGTTTTCTTCACTTTTATGATCCAAAAACGTCCAAAATGCTTCCTTTTCCAGAATTCACTCCCAAAGTACCTAAAATCACAAAATTTAGGGCAATATTTGATCAAATAAATTCAAATTCTGGCTTAATTGACCCCCTAAAAACAGATCATTTTTCGCCTCATCAGACACTGGATGTGGACTCAACAACCTGAAAATATTAGAACCAACAATATCTTATAGTACCTTGTCCAATCAAAGTGAAGAACTTAGCAGTCAGTAACAAACCAAAGCGACGAAGGCGCTTTAATTCAACACATTCCAAAAGTTAATTAATTAAAAAGATTCAATTGTATATGCTCTACTGAGACAAAAAGCAAAAATTGATCATTGCTTAAAAAAGTAGAAGCAATTCTTCTATGGTTTGTCTCTCAGAAGCGTGTTTGGATATGAGTTTTATGGTATCGGAGGGTGAATATTTTTGTAGATGGCTTTGTCCCTTGGAATTGATCCTTATATGCACTAAACTTCTTGTTCCTAGTATTTTGTGTGCTATGAAAAATGGAGCAACACTATACTCGGAATGGGATTATTCTGTGTAGCTTTAAGTTGTTCACTCCAAAAGGAAAGTTTCCTGCTAATGAATGGTTCTATAATGAATTTTAATCTTGAAAAGAGTTGTTTGATGTATAAAGAAAGTTGCAGACTTGGTGCATGTCATGAAAAGGTATGGAAAATGTTAAGGATAGTAGATGTTTTGTTTGGAATTGTAGCAGAAAAACTAGAAGAGGGGTGTTTAGATATTGATTTTATCCAGTTTGATTATGAATATGCGGATAGCTTTGTACATTGGGAATGCTTTCTTAGCTATTGGGATTCTACCTCTTATTTATTGTATGCTATGGAGTAAGAATAAAGGTTGAAAGGTCTCAGAGCATGGTTTCGAAGTTTAGCTAGTAAAGTTGGCAGTGGTATGCTTGTATTAGCTTTAGTATGTTTGTTTAGGTGTTTTATTTATATGAATTCAAGTTGTATTAGTCTTCTATATGGCATTGGGTATTACCATGGAATTCATTGAAGAATTTCCATCATAAAATGGCAAGAATACAATCTTTGTGGTAGTTGACCGTGTTAGTGAATCAAATCGTTTTTTACCTTGTCTCATCCATATAAACCCAAAAATCCATAATTAGTGAACGTTATCTGATCTTCCTCAGCCACTTTTAGCATGAGTACTTTAAGTTATCAGCACTCAACTTACCACATATCTATTGGGTTGACCCCTTTTCAAGCTTTATATGGACTACTCCTGCCTTTAGTTACACATTGTAGGGATTCCTACGGCCCAGCATCTCACCAAGTCCAATATATAAGCCCAACTGAGGTTCCATTCTAAAACCAATTGGTGATAGAAGGAGTAGCCCACCAAGCTTATAAGTTAACTTTGAGATTATAGTTCTACCGATGTGGGATTGGGTTTGTACACCCAACAATCCTCCCCTCAAACCCAAACCACCATGGGCCTCCCCTTCGACTATAGCCACGATCCCACCTTTTTCATACCGCCGACCTTTACCATCGGAACACACCGCCTTTTACCGGCTTCCTTTCGGTACAAGGTTTACCGGGATCCACTAATACCGTCGAACCGAGGTCTAATCGAGGGAACACCATCGACATCATCACTGGGCCCAACCTGTCTCTGATACCACTTGTGAGATTCTTACGGCCCAACATCTCACCAAGTCCAACATATAAGCCCAAATGAGGTTCCATTCTAAAACCATTTGGCTAGTCGTTTTTTTGGACCATATCAAGTTAATGCAAAACTGAAAAAGATGGCCTATAAATTCAAGGTGCCTGAGGATTCTCGCGTCCATCTAGTTTTTGGTTTTCCAGGTTTCATTGCTTAAGATTTCCATTGATGTGGCATCTGTTATGAGCAATGACCTACCACAAAGGCATCTGATGTTGATATTGTGATGGTTCTATATGTAGCCGTCTTCAATTCTAGATGGATTGAAAATGGATTGGATCCGACTTTGTTGAGCTGAAAGACGAGTTTATTAACTGGAACCTCGAGGACAATGTGCCACTGAAAGACAGTAAAGAATGAAAGATGATAAACCACAAAGTTCTATGTAGAACTAGTGGCGTTTGACATGGGAGACAATTTAATTTATGGGGTACTTGTGTATTTGCCCTATGAATTGGAGCATGCTTCAAGCCTTGCCCTTTTTTATTTTACATTTCGCATTTGCCCCATTGCGACTTATGTAACCTAAGCGAATCGTACAAACCAATAAAATGTTGCCACATGTCCTAGTACCAAGTACACTTTTACAAGTGTGTGTAAGACACAAGTACATGTGTGTAAGTGTCATTTTTCTTACGACTAGTACTATGTGTAAGTGTACAATTATGCAACTTGTACCATGTGTAAGTGTACTATTATGCAACTTGTACAATTTTTAAAAAAAATATTCATTAAATTTTTATGCAAATTGTACAATTTATTTCGATTTGACATTTGAAATAGTATTTGTACCTTTTATGCGAACTGTACAAACTTTATTTCGATTTGACATGTGCAATAATATTTGTACTTTTTATGCGATTTGTACAATTTTTGTTTGATTAGATAGTTGTACTTTTTATTTATGCAACATGTACAATTTTTTTTAAGTGACTTGATATTTGAAATAGTATAAGAACTTTTTATGCACTTTGTACAAATGGTGTTTTATTAGATATGTGTACTTTTTATGCGCTTTGTACTTTAATGTATTTTTTAATTTAGACTTGATAATTTTACTACATTTAATGCGATTTGTACTTTTAATTACTTTTTTAATATATGCAAGTTGTAAAAAAATCTACAATATGCGACTTGATAGTTTAAAAAAACAAAAAATTCAAAATACAAACTAACCAGAATCTAAATCAAACACAGAATAAACCTTGTAACTATTGGAAGAATTAGTAGCAGTTTCCCAAACTGAAGAAGCAAAAAAGAGCGAACCACAAAAAACAAGAACATATACCCGATCAAACTTCCCCAAACACATATTGCATTTCAATTTTTTTTCCAGAAACCCTAACTGTAGCAGTGGCGGATATGTCAATTGAAACCGAGGTATTTGATGCAAAAGTTAGTGTCCGGTCTAAGTTGCATTACCTGGTAAAGATTAAAGCTAAGTTGGCAGCCCACCCAAATCGTGATATTATGTTTAGGAATAGTGTCTTTGGGCGTTGGTTAGATATCCCCCATAGCCCCAATGATAATCATTTGTTGAATTATGTTCTTCAACATCAAGTTTTTGTGCCACAAGTAAGTATTTCTTCCCCAGATTTAATTTACAAAATAGGTGATCAGGAACTTCATTTTGGTCGGCGTGAGTTTTGTTTAATTACTGGTTTTAGATGTGGCAATCTTCCTCCTGAAGATAGTAGGCAAAGTTGTTTTACTTACCGTGTGTTTCCTGAGAAGAAATCCAAAAAAACAAAGAGTGTAAAGGCCAGCGAGCTATGGGTTGTTGTTCAAAATGAACAACGCTGGGTTGCATTGAACGATGAAGATGCCGTAAGGGTATGTCTTTTGGTTGTGTGCGAGCTTATATTTATGGGCCGTGAAGAGTTTCTAAACGTGCCTCACCATCTATTGACACTAGTTGATGATTTCTTTGCTTGGAATGCATATCCATGGGGAGAATACATGTGGACATATTTTTACAAAAGAACAGTCAATGTTGTTCCTAAGCATGCCAATATGCATTTAGAGTTAAAGAAGCTTGAATCGAAGAAACAGGCGACATATAATCTGAATGGTTTTGTTTGGGCGTTAAAGGTTAGTAGTATGTGAGGACCTATTTTTTGACTGTCTAATAATGTTTTTTTTTTTAATATTAACATTCCATTTTTTGCATTCATTAACTAATTTTGTTGTTTTTTTCATGATAAAATTAGATATGGATTCTTGAAACATACCCTAACAGCAAAAACTGGTAGTCGAAAGACACAGATGTAATTCCGCGTGGACTAGGTTGGTCAAACTTTAGGAGATTTGAAAAAATAGATTATGAGCGGTTGTTTGTGCAGGTAATCATACTCACATTTTTGTCCCTCTTGTTATAACATGTGCTGTTATACAGATAGTAAATGTTTAATCTTGAATGAATTAATAGGATCCAAAACCCATCATTGACCTTGTTCCAACTGAGAGAGAGCTGCAGCAACCATGGTTCATTCGAAGTCTTGGCTTTTTTAGAGGAGAGGATGTTCCTTTTATCCAAGCCATTCGACCAGTTGTTGTTGGGTTGGATAAGGATAAAGAGGGTTCATCTTTGATAGGGAGCGAGATTGTTTCAAAGGATGCGTATCCCAAAGAAATTGTTGATAGAAAAGAGGGTTTACATGATGTGGCCCTACCAAAGAACAATGTCCGACAGGACATTGTTCACGAAACTTTTGTTCGGGATGATGGTCAGTATGTTGAAAAGTATGTTGTTACAGAAGCACGTCAGCTAATGGACGCGTTTGAAGCACTGTGTAAAGAAGTTCTGGATGTGCAGCCGGAACTTGTTTCTAAGGTTGATGAATTAAGGAAACTGTATGGTGCTTCTGTCCGAATACCAGTTGAGCCTATTAAAGTCAAAGAAAAGGAGTGTTTTAAGAAAAATCATGAAGAAGTTACCGAAAAGCTGAATCATGTAAACTCACAACCACGTATTGGAACGGCTGGTGCAGTAGATAATATTACTTATGAGGCATACACACAGCCATCCACACTTACTCAGTTGATTGATGCAATGGCTTATGTGACCGATCCACCTTCATTGACTGGTGTTAATTGCCACGTACCCGATACAGTAAGATAATATTGTTTGTTAATTAAATTTAATTTGTTTTTTTGTATCAAATTTGTCTGGTTATGCATTTATAGTAATGTTATTTTTTATAGCCCAAGCATGTGACGGGTGATAAGCTGGATGTTGAGAGACAAGAGCCAAACCATTGTCTTGTTACAGATCCACCATCTGCGCCTTTTGGTGATTGCGAGATGCTTGACAAAGTAATATATTTTTAACTATTATTTTTTTCTTAATTTGTTTGGTTATATGTTTACAGTAATGAAAATTTTACAGGGGAACGATCCCTTGAGTGATTACATGGATGTGGAGAGACAATTACCAAATTATTCTTTGGATAATATGTCGGCTGGTTTTGAAGACGATAATGTCTCCAATACCGATGTCTCTATAACGGCAAATGAAGAACAAAAACAAAACGCGGTTGGTGCAGACGTTCGGTCAGAAGATAAAACACGGGTGAACCAAACTATGGATTGTGCTACATCGTTGGAGGCGAATACTAGTGACTTGATTGTTTTTAACCAAAAAAAGAATGATCTTGATAAGTTCATTGGAGAATTAACAAACAATGAAATGATGAAGCAATTGATGGCATCCCCACCCCCAAATGGTTATAAAGAGGATGTGTACGGAGGTACGCGGAGGCGCCGAAAACCAGGTCCTGCATGCATAACACCTTACCAAAAGCAACCCGAAACCACTCCACAACCAAGAAAAAGGGCTAAGATAGCCAGAAAGGTGACTAAGCCTTTGGTGCCAGTAGAATGCCCAATCAATGATACCAGCGATGGTCCCCGACCGTTAACTACAGACGACATTGATTGGCAAAAACTACATGTCGAACCTTTTAGAGAGGTACAGTATTCGAATACATTGCGTGCTACTTTATTAATCTTTAATTCACAAAATATGTAACGTCTGGCCTGTTTTGTTCCAGGATCCTAAGCGGCACAAAAAAGCAAACCCATGGAAAGTGACTGTGCCTGGATATTTGAAATACTTGTTAAAAAAAGGTGACAGTGAAGAGTCCATGAAAATGTACAAGTTTCCGTGGGGCGGATGTCATATTGTTGTTGATGATGAATTCTGGATTGCATTATTGGGATTGGACAAGGTAAAAAGAGGTTGGCTGACAGACATGGTAAGTTACTAGTTTATATTCAATTACAGCAATCTTGCAACTGATGTTTTGTTGAATCCCTTTTTATTAACTTGTGTCTGAATCGCATTAGGTTTTTTTAATGGTGTTGTTTATTGGTTGTTAAGTACGACTAGAATGGTATACAAATTGGTGTATGTTTCTTCTTATGGGTTGTAAATATTCATATGCTTAAGTTATAAAATAGGATATCTTATAGTACCAATTTTTGTTTGTCACAACAGCATATGGAAGTTTGGGTAGACGTAATATGGCGATTTAGGCAACCTGCTGCAGACTGGTCCCTTTTTAGCTCTTTTTTTGCTTCAACTCTACTAGATGGTGGCATGCCTCTCTCGTATGCAACTTCCAATAGATACCATGTGCCATTGACGAGTGTAGAGAAGGTATGTATATCAAATTATATATGGGGTTGTGTATTCATATAATCCTAATATTCATTGCTTATTTAACTTGGTTTGCAGTTATATTTCCCTCTTAATGAACCGGGCACCCATTGGGCGCTTGCGGAGCTGTAAATCAGTACAGGGAGTATCACAATTTATGATTCGTCGACCCCGTGTAAGCGACAAAAGAATTTGCCAATACAGGAGAACAGAAGGTGGTGGGTAAGTATGCGGGAAAAGTTGTCGCGTCAACTTCCGGTGTTCCTGAATGAGAGTGGAGTGTTAGAAAGTAAGGGATTAACGTTGGGGTCGTACCAAATTACATTTCAGTTTTCAGAATGTGTTCCATGTCAATCGGGTGGGTATGGAGATTGTGGTGTTTGGGTTTGTCTACTGTTACACAGGTTGACGAACAACATGCCACTAGTGTTTGGTGACCCCCGTGAAGTTGCCCTTGCGTTCCGTGAACGTATGGTTTCTTATTTCTGGAAACACAAGGTGCTTTATGTCCATCATGAAATTGACGAGGGAGATGATGTGGAGTATATGTAACTGCTGGGAGTATTTCCATGGATGTTGTAAACAACAATTGTATTAATAGTGTATCTTTATGATTTTTCATGTTTGTAATATTTAATCATCCTTTGTAGTAGTTTGAACGTAATCATGTGTCCTTTCATAAAGGTGTACCCTTTCACAAAGCTTGACACTTTCAACATTTGAATTAAAAAATTAAGCTGGATACTATCAAAATTGGATTCAAAATGAAAGCGGATAAAATGTTAAATTTAAATTCAAAGAATCATCCTATAAATACATATTCGTAAATTTAAAATGAAATACACACACAAATTACCAAGAATTAATTTTTCTTCTTCATACTTTACAATGTCGCACAACACATCACCTGTTAACGAATCGGTTTACAACACACCACCGGAAGACAGTTCTGCCCAAAACACTTCACCGGAAGATCTATTTCCCGTATTCCAAATAACGAATCGGAGAAACCAAAGAGCGGAACGACGATGGAAAATGGGTCTTCCACCTGTGCCATCGAGTTAGGACGATTCAAGTGCCTCCTATTCGAGTCGCGCGGGCTATGTGTCTTATGATTCATTTAATTGAAGCGTACTTTTATGTTTTATGTTAATTGTAGGTTTAATGCGTGTTAACATTTTAAGTAACTTTTAACTTTAATGTGTGTTTAAAGTTTATGTAGTAATGGAAGTTGTGTTAACCGGGCCGGGTTTGGCTTTCCTAATTGTCCAAAAAGTGTGGGTCGTTGAAAAGTCAAATACTTCGAACAAAAGGGGTTTTTTTTCCATAATTCATTTGTTGTTCCAATAAACCCTAAAATTTTCATTGAACAAATTCACAAAAATAATCTGTCACAATCAATCCAATAAGAATGTCAAACAATAAAAAGGGTAAGTCACTGTCCTTTAGATCAGACGAGGAGGAGTGGGATACAGTTTTGTCAAACCTACATTTGTTTGACAAAATACTTGATGCGCTAAAGAAAATACCTAACGATCTCAGATCAAATATCCTTAAATGGCTCAGGGAAAACGATTACTACTATCATGAGCTGGAAGGTGTTGGAAAGGAGAAGACAACACCTGTTGACGGAATGAGTGACGATTTAGAAAACAGAATAACAAAACTAGAAACTGTGTTCGCATACCTATGAGAAAGGAATGGGTTGGAAGGTTGTGGTTCTACCAAAGGCGAATGAACACTGGGCACAGTTGAAATACATTGCAGAAATATAATTATATGTATGTCTTCTTTTTATCGATGTTATTTCTGGAATTAACTATATATTGTAATCCTAGCTTATGTATTTTAACTTTGTTTGGTTAAACAAGTGAAAAATTAGCAGCACATAAATATTCAACGAATCCAATTCAAGGAACCCATAGACAAGGAACCCATAGACACACATTTAAGTGTAGCCATGTTGGTTAAGCAGCGCATATATACTTAACGATCATAGCATTTAACACATAAAACATTGACAGTCAATCTAATACAAATTTGAGTCATTACGCCTATGTGGCTGACTCATAAAATCTGCAACTCTACTGCAACCTTGTGTTACTTGTGTACCACTGCCACTATCAGGAAGCGTATCCTTATTGAACACCTTAACTATGTTTCTTTTAGTAATGTTAAGGTAATGCAAAGACACTTTTGGAGTAAAAACTGAAACATTAGCAAGTACCAAAGTTGTCCCCTCGGTAAAATGTTTCCTTCCATAACCCCCCTCGTCATTAATGACTTTGTGGTGTATTGCACCACTAACTGAGCTAGTAGGATCCTTCAAAGTAACTGTTAGATCTCCAATTGCATTTGGAGAAACAGACATCACTATTGCAATAACTTGCTCAAGTTTACCTTTCTTCATAAATTTTTCGATGTTTCCGAGACAGCCGTAGACAATCCCCCCATTATTATGAACATAATCAACCGCTCTAACCCACGGTCCACGTGTAAAACACTCATTCGGATCTAATTGTTCATCTACCTTCAGGATGAAGGCTTGTGTTGGTGTTTGGGAGTCCTCGACTCCGTCCTCAATAAGCTGTGTTTTAAGCAGCTTTGCTGATTGAACAATACCCGCAGGGCCCGGTATTATCCTAACCGGTTGAGAATCATTTTTTTGAAAAACAAAGCTTTTATTTGACACATTTTTTTGACTGCTTGTATTCTCCACACGTGCTTCCGGGTTGTTGATCGTACGTTTGGTGGAGGTTAAGAATAGATCAGAATCGTCTACATCAAGCGATAGCTGCCAATCTTCACCTTCATTTGGGTTCATCTTTTCAAACTGCTGCGTACTGCTGATTGATGCTAAACCACCAACTTATATTGACCAAGTAATGGTCAATAAAGTCAAATAGCCTAGATCAATACTCCGGGCAATATAGGGGTTTCCCCGGGTCGTTATGTCCCGACGAGGTGTGAATTGAATTGAAACGGCTTTGTGATCGGGTGAATTTGGATGGAAAGGGGTTTGATGATATTTATAACTAAGGAATCTACAAGAGAATAGCTTAAATAAGCTATATGAATAATACGGGAAACTAGGAAAAACCAAAAACGATTTAAACCTAAAAATGCGTACGTTACGTTTAAATAAAACGTAAACGTACAAAATAAAACGTGAAAACTGAAATCTGAAAACACCCAGGGGGTGAAAATGACTTTTTTACAAACTATAAGATAAAAGAAAATTTTTAGAAAAAGAAAATTAATTTTAACACTAATTATTTATTTATTATTAATTAAATACTAATTAATAATATTTAAGACATTTAAATACAATATAATATTAATTAAGCACTAGAAAAATGAAAATAAAATTTCTAAAATTATAAAATAACTAAAAATAAGTTTTAAAACTAAAAATATGTGTTTTTGTCTTTTTGTGGTTTTTCTATTAATTAATTACAAATTAATTACTAATTACCTAATTAAACTATTTTAAATTAAGAAAAATACTAAATGAACAGTAAAAATTCTAAGAAAATTTCTAAAATTATTTTATAACATATAAAAGCTATAAAAAATATAAAATCTAGGTTTTACTTAATAAAAACTAATTATGCTATTTTAAACTTAATATTAATTAATTATCAATTAAACTAAGATTAATTCTTATAAATACTAAATGATAAAGTAAAATTCTGAGAAAATTATTATAAATACTTTAATATATGAGGAATTTAATAAAAATATAAAAGAGCTAAGTTCTTAATAAAAATATAAAAATGAAAAATAAAATTTAAATTAAATTAAATAGAAACTATCACTTATAATTAAATTGGATTTTCTGGATTTTTATTTTAGAAAACTATTTTATAACTAAAAACAACAAACTTTTGTAAAAACAAGATTTTTAGAACTTAAAAATAAGCTGAGAACAAGCTTATAAGTTGTGACAGTTGACTTTGGTCAACTGTCAAGGGAAAAAGGGTGTGTAGGCAGCTAGGGGGGCCCACAATGGTGAAATAAGATGGAAATAAGTTAAATTGACCAAAATAAGGTGGGAGGAACAAGTACCAGGCCTGAATAAGCCAAATAAGTTGTATAAGCTAATCCAAAACCAAACAGACAACACAGTTAAGGGACAAGGTTTAGGGGTATAGCAACCCTATTAAATGAAGCTCAAATTCCAAAATAAGCCAAGGACTATGAAGAGGGGCTTATTGGCTTTTCAAAAAGCCAATAAGCATCCTCTGGGTCCCACTATGTAAGCCATGAGAGGCCTTGGAAGTTGGGGGGTTTGAACTGATGCTGAAGCAGGGCATACCTTTGCCCTGCAGGTGAGTTTGAGCCAGTGTGGACCCCACAGAAAAATTGCTAAAAATATGATGATGTTAGGAACTTGAAGCTGAGGTGGTAGACTTTGCACACAAGAAAATTCAAATCCTAACTCCAAGCACACAATTCACATAAAATCTTGCAAAAATTGAAAAAAAAAACTGAAAACATGAACATTTGACTTTTTAATGAAACTTGCTATGTTGACTTTGGCCAATTTTGATTGAGTATAACTGACTGATTATGTTCTAACAAGCTTTAATGAGACTAAATTATAGAAATACAACAACTTATAAGCTAAGATTAGTGATTATAGGACTTAAAACCAAAACAGTTAACAGACAATGTGGATTTGGGTAGGACTTTGACTTTGGCCAACTGATTCTTGGGTTTTGATGTTAAATATACCTAATATACTCTAAAACAACATGTTACAAACAGAACTAACAACAATAGATACCCTGAGCATGGATTAAACAGCAATCCCAAACACTCCCTAAAACTTGATTTTCAAATGAAACTTGATGCAATCTTAAATTAAAACTGAATGTATGAACTGATCTACATCTAGTGAGTAATAACAACTCTAAATAAACACAGATAAGCAAGAAATTAGTACAATGGAATTCAAACACAACTTATGCAATGGAAAATGGAAGTTCTTACAGAATGTTCCAAGCATGATGTACTAAACCAAGAACCAAACTACCCTATACCTCCCCTGAGGTTACTAGACCATTACCATTCTTCCAAAATCCAAAATGCTTCAAGCAACTTCAGTTATGAACACTATTTTTTTTTATTTGGAATTTTTGCTAACTTTTGTAAATAAACTCTAAACTGAATAACACCTCTTTGAAGCTTAAGAAAACTTTAGATTGAACTTTAAATGAACTCAAACTAGCATAAACTAACAACAATTAACAAGGTTAAGCAAAATTATCAATTTCACTTGAGATCACCAAAAACTGAGCTTGTATTTTGAGAATTGAAACTGAGGACTATTGAAATACTTTTCATTAACATAAAAGCTTGATACAACTTGAATTAAAAACAGAATTTTAAAGGTTTACAACATAAAATTAAAGTTTACAATACGAAATGGTCTAAAAACTAGTGACAACCTATTCTTCTCTTTTTTTCTTCATCTTTATAGGATCCTGGCATCAACTTCTTTGTTATTACCAAGAAACACGTTCGGGAGGTCGCGGTTGATCAAAATACACCATGTTTCTAGTGAGAGAAAGTAGAGAGAGAAAGGTGAAGAAAAGGTGGTTTATTAAAATGACAAAGGTTTGGTTACACACACAATTTCCCGCACCCCTCATGGAGAGTCATGAGGGGTATTTATAGGCTCATTACAACATTACTTTGCCTACTTGACAATAGTAGTCCCTGTAGTATCTAATCTAGTCCATTTCACATGTGTGATGTTATCTTTATAAAAAAGCGAAGCTAACAATCTCCCTCCAAGATATCGTCACACATGAATGGATACAATGAGACCTATAAACACATAAACATGTAAATTACAACAATAGTAAACTATGTTGATGTAGTTGAAGCGCAGAGTCTCTGTAGTCTAGATACTGAGGCAGACTTGAAGTTCTCTCTTCCGACGATCTCGGCGTATGATCTTTGACACTGACGGCAAAGGTCTTTGTAGCTCTGAACTTCAACTGTAATGGTCTAGTTAGGTTATTACTCCCTCCTAACTAGTGAGCCTTTATTCTTTTTCTTCTGCTCCCTCCTGAACAGATAACTCTCTTCTCATCTCGCAGCGGATAAGGTAGATACTAATAAGTTTACACCATGGTTGTTGTTCTGGGAGCATCATAGCATAACTCACATAGTATTGCACAGAAGGTTGGTAATACGCTCCGATATACACATCATTAGTACTTCTTCGGTTCCAGTGTAAGCACGATTCCCTCGATCAACCAACGTACTAGAGATGAAACACTACTTCTTTTGGCATGTTCTTCTCCCTCCTGATGGTTGCGTTGTATCGAAATCATCATACTCTTGTGTGTACATGCCAAAATTACCCGTACTTTACACTTCTGATGCAATATAGATAGACCGTGTAAGCATAAGTTGTGAGAATATGCTGATAGGATATGACTCTCTTTATTATACAATCTCTTCTCTTCTCTTCAACCTTTAAGCGACCTCTTCAAATTCCAACCAGCTAGTAAATGACCAATGACTATAGAAATAACCCAGTATAACCAATCTGAAAATGAAGTAAACATCCCTCAGATATGTGACTTAATCTTGTACGATGGTGTGACTAAGAACCTATACTGAGCACAACAACGTAACTCCTTTAAGCATAGGTTGATCCATATACTCAAACGAGTAAACAGTATATGAAATCTCCGCCTCTTGAACTATCCACAACTACGTGCGTCACTGAGTACTACAACGTAACTCCTTAAAGTGATAGCCATAACCCGTGAGTACTACAATGTAACTCCTTACATCGGGTATAACTAGATAATCCAAGTCTTAATCACTATTTCTACCAGTGTTTGCCCAAACAAGTATCTTCGAAAGTCATGCATCCATCCACCCCTAGACTTTGAGATAAATAAGTACACATGTCCTTGAAATGAACTTTAAACCCAGAAAAGTGATAAAGAATTGTTCCCATAATCACAAAAACCGATACTAGCCGTTGTCATTTGATTGTGATTCTTGATCAAGATCGTTTAAGCAATTCGTGGTGTGTTTTTGGTGAATCTTGAAATTCTATTTCGTTGATTCGTAGTGATTTCGGATTTTCCCTCCAAAAATAAAATTGGAAAATATTCTCGCCCATAACTTGGAAATCACTATGAAATGCAATTCTAAGGTTACCAGAAAAATTTGAGTTTTGAAAATTTTTTACGCAAAATTTCACCGAAAAAATTTGAATTTTGGCCTAAAAATTTGAATTTCGGGCCAAAATTTTTTTTTTTTTTTTTTTTTTTTTTTTTGGTTCCTAACTCGATAATACTTGTATCCTAACTCGGTATGTCTAACAAATCTCAAACTCGATAAACCCAGATAGTGGTCCAAACTCGATAACCTCAAATACCCCTAACTCGATAACCTCAAACTCGATACCTTCCCAAACTCGATAATCATAAACCTTCAAACTCGATAACCATATTTCTTCAAACTCGATAACCATTAACTGCATCTAACTCGATAACCATTAGAAATTTTGGCAGAGTTTCGACTTAGGAGTAAGCCACAAAAAACCTAACTCGATAAACGATTAGGTGAAACAGCCTAACTCGGCAAAAAATCCTAACTCGATAAGTACATGTATCCTAACTCGATAACACATGTATCCTAACTCGATAAAAAATTGTACCCAAACTCGATAAACAATCCAAACTCCAAACTCGATAGAACTGGTTCCAAACTCGAAAAACTACTACTAACTCGAAAAGTTTTGGCGATGAACAGTAACTTCGAATCAAAATTCACTTAAAAACACGATTTTACACCCAAAAACACCACGATTCGCCCCCGGTTAGCTCTGATGCCACTTGTTATTACCAAGAAACACGTTCGGGAGGTCGCGGTTGATCAAAATACACCATGTTTCTAGAGAGAGAAAGTAGAGAGAGAAAGGTGAAGAAAAGGTGGTTTATTAAAATGACAAAGGTTTGGTTACACACACAATTTCCCGCACCCCTCATGGAGAGTCATGAGGGGTATTTATAGGCTCATTACAACATTACTTTGCCTACTTGACAATAGTAGTCCCTGTAGTATCTAATCTAGTCCATTTCACATGTGTGATGTTATCTTTATAAAAAAGCGAAGCTAACATTCTTTCTTTCCCACCTCTTCTGAGCCGTTGGATTGGCTTCTATGATCCCAGCCGTTTAAATTCCTTTTTTGGCGGGAAATGGGGGATTGGCAGTTTAGTGGTGTTTGGTGAGAATTAAATGAGGAGGGGGAAAGGTGAGGGTGTAGGTGAAGTTATTAATGAGGTTTGGTGAGGTTGGTGAAGACTTTGGAGGAGGGGGGGAACATGGAAGCTTGAAACGGGGGAGGATGATGGTGTACAATGTTCTGTGGTGTGGGTGTTGACTGGGTCAACGCAAGGGAGGTGGTATTATTAGTTTTAGGAGTGGGCTTTGGTGGGCTAGGTTTTGGGCTTGGGTTGTATTACTGGATCAGGTCTGGTTTATGGTAAGGGTGGATTGGGCTAAAGGGTGATGGATCAGGTTGTTGTTTTATGATAACACAAGGGTCCAATTTGGTAATTAGTTAAGATACAAGGACCAAAATGTAATTTTGTGAAAAGATGAGGGGCTGTAATTGTAACTTTCCAAAAGTAGTATAAGAACCATTATTGACAAGTTAGAAAATTATACGAACCAAAATTACAATTTTCCAAAATTTGATCCCCGAGGACCAAAATTGACATTTTCCAAAGTTTAGGGGTTAAACTTGCCATTTTGTAAAATCTTTTATCCAAGGACCAAATTTGAACATTTTTGAACTTCCAAGGACTAAAAATGATTTTTCATCCAAAAATATCCCACCAGGGACTAAATCTGCCAAAATCCGTAACTCCAGGGACCAAAACTGTAAATTTCCAAAACTTTTCCAATTTTTCACCAAAGGACTAAATATGACAACTTATGATTTCAAAAGGACCTTTGGTGATAATTTTCCATATTTTGAATATCCAGGGACTAGTTTTGTCATTTTATGAAAGTTGGGGGACTGAAACTGCCAATTTTGCAAACTTTGTGCGTTTTTCATTTGTTTTTGCTAATTTTGCATCTAAAACATATAAAACACAATTTTGAAATATTTTTGGTATTTTGATGCATTACTAAGTGTTTTTGTATGTTTTGCAGTTCAGATTCGACCAAAAATGATGAGTGTTTGAGCACTCATCAATCCCCCACACTAAACTATTGCTAGTCCCTAGCAATACTGTTTTGAAAACTTTATGGATTTTAAACTCTTTACCAAAAGCCATCACTTCTGGAGTAGCCAGGTGTAAGAACTGTGGCACACCTGATAACCGTGTGATTTTGAGCAAACCACCAGCTGTCAACGGATTTGATTAGTCTTTACTAGGAGCTGTTTGCTTCTGGACTAGCCAACTCTTGATGGAATAGTCAACATCTTGGTGAGATGATTACCAATTATGGATTTTCCACGGCCTTTACCACAAGCCATAATCTTGTGGGCTAGCCAACTCATTTGTTTTTGGGGAGTTGAGGAACCATACAATTTTGGGCAAATTGCAAGCCATAAACGGATTTGATATGTCTTTACCAAGAGTCGTTTACTCCTGGACTAGCCAATCCCTTTTGTCGGTTAGACAAGGCGGACTGATTACCACAAAAATTTTGAAGCACCAGTGAAATTTTTTTGAAAATTTTTTAAATTTTGGCTAAAAACGGGGGTATTATATGGTAAAATGTGATAAAATTTGCTAGAATAGCGAAATACCCCCCCCCCCCCACACTTAGCATGAATATTGTCCTCAATATTCAAAGTCCCGGCTATTATGCCGAAGCTATGAACGTAAAAGGGCAACATTACAAGCTAAGCGTGGAAAACACCATTTTGTTTTTCACTTTTGTAACCATAGTATGGGGGACTCCCCCACACTTAGGGTGAAAACCCTATAAGTATGCTCTGTTTTTGTTTACCGAGTCGCTAGCGTGACTCGACCTCGAATTCAATTGTCCTTGGGGAAGCATGATGTGGAAGAAACAATCTCAATCGGACTTTCATTCAAGATGTTTGGACAAACATTTGAAGCACGTGAAAGTTCCACACCGATGAGATAAGTATCCGGCTCAAGATAATGATACATGAAAATGCCGGGATCAAAGATAGTGTCTTCATTCCCGAAGGAGTGAAGAAGAGAAGAAGTCACCTTGTAGGTGAAGAAAAGGAAGAAAATCATGATAAAAAGCATGATTTGATCTTCTTCCTCGAGAGCAGGCTCCGTAGCCTGAGTTTGGATTTCAAAGGGTAAGCTCGTAAACAACCCGGGAGGGTGGGTGGAAATTTGCAAATTCTCATAATTGAGAGCATCTACCCCCGGGCTATCAAACTCCGGAGGAGTCGTGACATGATGAGCGAGTTCACCGGAGAACTCCTCATGAAGAGAATTATTCACAAGATGTGAATTTGTGAATTCATGTTCCGGAATAGACTCATCGCAATCCTCATTCTGAATATCAAAGAGTGGATTATCAGAAATCAAAGTGAATTCAGAGTCGAATTCAAATAGAGGATTGGTGAGAGTGGTATTGAATGTTTCGGGAACAAAGTGATCAATATTCTCTATTGGACTGCTGGGATAAGAAGTGAGTGACGGATCATGATAAAGGAGACTTTCAATTTCTCCCAGATCGGCTTGGAAATCGAGGAGACCATAATCACTTTCCATTGAAAGTGGATTGATGTGAGTAAGTTCATCAGCGAACTCCTCAAGAAGAGGATCAACATCAGAATGAGGCAATGGTGCATCAATATACTCAATGTCTCCATGAGATGTACAATCATCATTAAAATCTGAGAAAGTCTCAAAATGATCGGTTGAACACTCAAGAGGTGAAGGAATATCACATACATGATCCAAAGTTCCCTGTGACTCTCTCGGGATTGGGACAAGGATCTCAACACTAGACTTTATTAATTCGTCCGATTCCTTATTAGGAACAGTGCTAAGATGCTCATCCCCCATGATTAGAGAGTGAGTGTGAACTTCGGGTGTGATAACAGACTGAGGGAGTTTAGAAGTACTAGCAGTTATGGAATTTTCAAGTTCCATTTGATCAACGGCTAGTGACTCCGTCACATTATTTTCTCCCTGATTCTCCATGGAAGGAATCACAACAGATGAATCTGATGAATCTTTTTGAATAATAACAATGTTATCTTCATCATCATCACTGTCATCATCATCATCATAAAGAGCAGCATAGCGAAGATTGGCACGTATTTTAGCCGCTCTTTGCTCAGCAAGTAATTCTTCCATGCTCTTTTCGTTTCTAGCTTCTTGTTCTTCAGCAAGTAATTCTGCCATTGATTTTTCACGAGAATCTTGAAACGATGTAGTAGCCAACCCCTCCTTAAATTTTTTAAATGCATCACAAAGGTCTTGCGGGAATTGAGGAGTTGCTTGGGTAGTTTGGTACTGTGGAGGTGGGTCTGAATACGAATAGTCGTAATTGTTACAAGGAAACGGATTCCCTGTTTGACAATCAGAGCTAGTGTGCGGACCTCCACAATACTCACAACAGTAAAACTGATGTGGCTGTGAGTGGTGGGTGCTGTAGTCATAATTGTTATCAGGAAACTGCTCATAGACAAGCGTGCTTCCTGATTGACAATCAGAACTGTAGTGGGAACCACCACAGTACTCACAACAGTTAAACTGTTGAGTCTGGACTGGTGTATCTTGATACGAAGCATCATTGAAGTTTGGATAATATGATTCTTGCTCGTATGAATGTGTTGGGTAATTGGAAAAATTTGAAGAGTCGTTGAATGAGTTTTGATTAGGATCATAAGCAAATGAATTACTCGACCCACAAAACAAACAACTCCCGTTTTGGATATCATTACCACATTGTACACATGTACACCAACGACATGGCAAACCAAAAAGTGGCTCACCACAACAAACACAAGGAATAAAAGCCGGAGGTGGGACAAGTGGTGTGCTCTTAGAGCTAGCAATTTCCACCACTTCCGTTATGGTCTCGGGTTTTGGTTCTTGATAAACGTGAAGGTTAGGTAAGTCGTTCTTTTCAGTCACTGCCCTAAGCTCTGTATGTTTGCTTGATGACCTTATAACCTTATATCGTGAAAGGCTAGGATCAATTGTGAGCTTAGGTTTTTGGACAACCGTAGGTTGGACGTATTTAGCACTTCCATCGTCAGAGGGAAGTACATGGTCCTTTGTTACCTTGGTTTCTCGTTCCATTTCCCTCACCGGAGAGGGAATATGAATCGATGGTCCATCATGATCAACACGACATCTCGATATTTTTGATAAGGCCATAAGTTTTTCAATTTTGCTCTGAAAGGCCCATTGTTCAAAGAAATCATCATCGAGAGATGTCATTTAGAATTATACATGAGAGGGGTATAAGAAGGTAGAATCAAATGGATAGAGGGTAAGGAAAAATATTGTTGGGTTTTTTTGTGAAAAGGTATGAACAAGAATGGATAAATGTACAATGGAACGAATTCCAAAGTCACTAATCAGAAAAACCGTTTATAAAACGCACACAACCTCCCCGGCAGCGGCGCCAAAAATTGATTGATGCTAAACCACCAACTTATATTGACCAAGTAATGGTCAATAAAGTCAAATAGCCTAGATCAATACTCCGGGCAATATAGGGGTTTCCCCGGGTCGTTATGTCCCGACGAGGTGTGAATTGAATTGAAACGGCTTTGTGATCGGGTGAATTTGGATGGAAAGGGGTTTGATGATATTTATAACTAAGGAATCTACAAGAGAATAGCTTAAATAAGCTATATGAATAAGACGGGAAACTAGGAAAAACCAAAAACGATTTAAACCTAAAAATGCGTACGTTACGTTTAAATAAAACGTAAACGTACAAAATAAAACGTGAAAACTGAAATCTGAAAACACCCAGGGGGTGAAAATGACTTTTTTACAAACTATAAGATAAAAGAAAATTTTTAGAAAAAGAAAATTAATTTTAACACTAATTATTTATTTATTATTAATTAAATACTAATTAATAATATTTAAGACATTTAAATACAATATAATATTAATTAAGCACTAGAAAAATGAAAATAAAATTTCTAAAATTATAAAATAACTAAAAATAAGTTTTAAAACTAAAAATATGTGTTTTTGTCTTTTTGAGGTTTTTCTATTAATTAATTACTAATTACCTAATTAAACTATTTTAAATTAAGAAAAATACTAAATGAACAGTAAAAATTCTAAGAAAATTTCTAAAATTATTTTATAACATATAAAAGCTATAAAAAATATAAAATCTAGGTTTTACTTAATAAAAACTAATTATGCTATTTTAAACTTAATATTAATTAATTATCAATTAAACTAAGATTAATTCTAATAAATACTAAATGATAAAGTAAAATTCTGAGAAAATTATTATAAATACTTTAATATATGAGGAATTTAATAAAAATATAAAAGAGCTAAGTTCTTAATAAAAATATAAAAATGAAAAATAAAATTTAAATTAAATTAAATAGAAACTATCACTTAGAATTAAATTGGATTTTCTGGATTTTTATTTTAGAAAACTATTTTATAACTAAAACAACAAACTTTTGTGAAAACAAGATTTTTAGAACTTAAAAATAAGCTGAGAACAAGCTTATAAGTTGTGACAGTTGACTTTGGTCAACTGTCAAGGGAAAAAGGGTGTGTAGGAAGCTAGGGGGCCCACAATGGTGAAATAAGATGGAAATAAGTTAAATTGACCAAAATAAGGTGGGAGGAACAAGTACCAGGCCTGAATAAGCCAAATAAGTTGTATAAGCTAATCCAAAACCAAACAGACAACACAGTTAAGGGACAAGGTTTAGGGGTATAGCAGCCCTATTAAATGAAGCTCAAATTCCAAAATAAGCCAAGGACTATGAAGAGGGGCTTATTGGCTTTTCAAAAAGCCAATAAGCATCCTCTGGGTCCCACTATGTAAGCCATGAGAGGCCTTGGAAGTTGGGGGGTTTGAACTGATGCTGAAGCAGGGCATACCTTTGCCCTGCAGGTGAGTTTGAGCCAGTGTGGACCCCACAGAAAAATTGCTAAAAATATGATGATGTTAGGAACTTGAAGCTGAGGTGGTAGACTTTGCACACAAGAAAATTCAAATCCTAACTCCAAGCACACAATTCACATAAAATCTTGCAAAAATTGAAAAAAAAAACTGAAAACATGAACATTTGACTTTTTAATGAAACTTGCTATGTTGACTTTGGCCAATTTTGATTGAGTATAACTGACTGATTATGTTCTAACAAGCTTTAATGAGACTAAATTATAGAAATAGAACAACTTATAAGCTAAGATTAGTGATTATAGGACTTAAAACCAAAACAGTTAACAGACAATGTGGATTTGGGTAGGACTTTGACTTTGGCCAACTGATTCTTGGGTTTTGATGTTAAATATACCTAATATACTCTAAAACAACATGTTACAAACAGAACTAACAACAATAGATACCATGAGCATGGATTAAACAGCAATCCCAAACACTCCCTAAAACTTGATTTTCAAATGAAACTTGATGCAATCTTAAATTAAAACTGAATGTATGAACTGATCTACATCTAGTGAGTAATAACAACTCTAAATAAACACAGATAAGCAAGAAATTAGTACAATGGAATTCAAACACAACTTATGCAATGGAAAATGGAAGTTCTTACAGAATGTTCCAAGCATGATGTACTAAACCAAGAACCAAACTACCCTATACCTCCCCTGAGGTTACTAGACCATTACCATTCTTCCAAAATCCAAAATGCTTCAAGCAACTTCAGTTATGAACACTATTTTTTTTTATTTGGAATTTTTGCTAACTTTTGTAAATAAACTCTAAACTGAATAACACCTCTTTGAAGCTTAAGAAAACTTTAGATTGAACTTTAAATGAACTCAAACTAGCATAAACTAACAACAATTAACAAGGTTAAGCAAAATTATCAATTTCACTTGAGATCACCAAAAACTGAGCTTGTATTTTGAGAATTGAAACTGAGGACTAATGAAATACTTTTCATTAACATAAAAGCTTGATACAACTTGAATTAAAAACAGAATTTTAAAGGTTTACAACATAAAATTAAAGTTTACAATACGAAATGGTCTAAAAACTAGTGACAACCTATTCTTCTCTTTTTTTCTTCATCTTTATAGGATCCTGGCATCAACTTCTTTCTTTCCCACCTCTTCTGAGCCGTTGGATTGGCTTCTATGATCCCAGCCGTTTAAATTCCTTTTTTTGGCGGGAAATGGGGGATTGGCAGTTTAGTGGTGTTTGGTGAGAATTAAATGAGGATGGGGAAAGGTGAGGGTGTAGGTGAAGTTATTAATGAGGTTTGGTGAGGTTGGTGAAGACTTTGGAGGAGGGGGAACATGGAAGCTTGAAACGGGGGAGGATGATGGTGTACAGTGTTCTGTGGTGTGGGTGTTGACTGGGTCAACGCGAGGGAGGTGGTATTATTAGTTTTAGGAGTGGGCTTTGGTGGGCTAGGTTTTGGGCTTGGGTTGTATTACTGGATCAGGTCTGGTTTATGGTAAGGGTGGATTGGGCTAAAGGGTGATGGATCAGGTTGTTGTTTTATGATAACACAAGGGTCCAATTTGGTAATTAGTTAAGATACAAGGACCAAAATGTAATTTTGTGAAAAGATGAGGGGCTGTAATTGTAACTTTCCAAAAGTAGTATAAGAACCATTATTGACAAGTTAGAAAATTATACGAACCAAAATTACAATTTTCCAAAATTTGAACCCCGAGGACCAAAATTGACATTTTCCAAAGTTTAGGGGTTAAACTTGCCATTTTGTAAAATCTTTTATCCAAGGACCAAATTTGAACATTTTTGAACTTCCAAGGACTAAAAATGATTTTTCATCCAAAAATATCCCACCAGGGACTAAATCTGCCAAAATCCGTAACTCCAGGGACCAAAACTGTAAATTTCCAAAACTTTTCCAATTTTTCACCAAAGGACTAAATATGACAACTTATGATTTCAAAAGGACCTTTGGTGATAATTTTCCATATTTTGAATATCCAGGGACTAGTTTTGTCATTTTATGAAAGTTGGGGGACTGAAACTGCCAATTTTGCAAACTTTGTGCGTTTTTCATTTATTTTTACTAATTTTGCATCTAAAACATATAAAACACAATTTTGAAATATTTTTGGTATTTTGATGCATTACTGAGTGTTTTTGTATGTTTTGCAGTTCAGATTCGACCAAAAATGATGAGTGTTTGAGCACTCATCAACTGCGTATGCAGACAACAAATCAAAATTTTTCAAGTATTTGCCAATTCCACAAACATGAGCTTTAATATTCCTATGATGCCAGGCTTAAGGATTGTTCACATTATTATGCAAATGTACTTATTATGCTGTAATTATGATTTTATGGATCGCGTAGTTGAACCAATTAAATGTATGATTGGTGGTTGGTGGTTAGGGAAGTTATTAGATTGTACTATGTTTATGCAACTTCATTTACTTAACTTCATATGGTTGTTAAGGCAATTTACTACTATATTCATTGCTATGCACTTCTCCTATTCGTCCTGTATATGCTGCATAAGCATACTCAAAATTAACAAACACTAACACCAGGTTCAACACAATGAGTTCTCAGAATTCCACCAACAAATTTAAATGTTTTCTCGTGTGTCAGACATCAACACGGAAAGTGTTACTCCCACACAACATCAACTACTTGAATCTAGTTAATTATTGCAGAGAAAAGTTCTCCATCAGTATAGATGTTAAGATATCGCTGTTCTACGAAATATGTTCTGAAGTAATTGATGTTAATGATGATGAAGACGTTGAAAGCTTTGTGTGTGATTCTTCACATGTTACCGACCAAATACCGAAACTGTTTATCAAGTTGCACGAGGTGAAAACGTATTCGTCTTGTAAGTCTGCTGATTTTGATTTAAATAAGCCTTACATACCTGATATATCATCACAAAATAATCCCAACAAAATGTTTACACATATGCCTGACCCTCCAATTGCACCTGTAATTGATATTAAAGATACTTACAGATGTAACTTGGAAAATAGAGTTCCATGTACCATTAGAATAGGTGATAGATTTACTGATAAGGCAGAGTGTATAATTGCAATAGCAACGAAAGCTATAATAGAAGGGTTTGAATTTTACATTATTAAATCTTGTTCGAAAAGGTATAGTGTTAGATGTGCTGTTCTAGAATGCAGTTGGAACATTTACACACGCAAGTTTGCAGATTGCAATATTTTTAGGGTCACCAACCTTCACCCTTCACACACATGTGAAAAAACACAATTACTCCTTAACCATAGGAATGCTTCAAAGGTTATAATTGGTCACATGATCATGGAAAAATTGAGGAACAACAGACGAGTGTATACAGGTACGGACATAAAGACAGATTTTAAAATAGAATGGAAAATTGACATTTCTTACCTTCGGGCATGGACTGGGAAAAATTATGCACTAAAATTGCTGTACGGATCCCATGCTGATTCGTTTTCCATCTTACCCAAATATTGTTACAACCTTAAATTGGAAAATCCAGGTACTGTGACACACATTGAGACAGATGCAGAAGGACAATTCAAGATGTGTTTTGTAGGATTTGGTGTTTCGGTAAGCATAATTAACAAATTATATCAAATTTATATATCATAATATTTTTATTAAATTTATTTTTTAAACTGACTTATATGTTTTTAACTGAATAGATCCGGAGTTTCTTAAAGTATATGCGGCCGCTTATAAAGACAGATGCCGCGCACCTAAAAGGAAAGTACCTTGGAACCAACCTGCTTGCTGTCGGAATGGATGCTAACAATCAGATAATACCACTTGCAACAGGTGTGGCTCAGGGTGAGACTGTTGAATCATGGTCCTGGTTCCTGTCGAAGCTGAAGGAATGTATAGGTGAACATGATGGTTTTGCTATTATATCTGATAGGCATTACGCCATTACCATTGCATGTCAAACTGTTTTCCCCCAAGCCTTTCATGGGTACTACTGTCGGCATTTGATGATGAATTGCAGATTGAAAACTAAAAAGTACAAGGGCCTATTTTGGAAGACATGTAAAGCGTACTTGGAGTCTGATTTTCAAAACACAATCTCTGAGATTAGAAGGTTAAGACCTGAAGCGTACAGAAAACTGGAAGACGCTGGTTTTGATAGGTGGTCAAGAGCATACTGTCCAGGAAAAAGATACAACTACATGACATCAAATAGCGCCGAGTCAATAAATTCGTTAACCAAGTTTGTGCGCAATGTTCCAATAACAATGTTAATAGAGTATTACCGAGAGCTTATTCAACGGTGGTTCTTTGAGCGTAGATACAACGGTGAAGGTAATGCTGTGACAGGCACGAATGTGGATTTCTTATTTTAATCATCGGAAATTTCATATTAGATTCTTGTTTTAATCATTGTTTATTTCACATTAGATGTTTTAACAACGAATAATATGAATACTATTTCATAGGTGAACCGCCTGCAACCGCGTTGACAGCTTGGGCTACTGGTAAAGTTAATGACAGGATGATAAAAAGCAGCACATGGGTTGTCCGTGGTATTCAGCATGCACAAATTTATGAGGTTAGGGACCACAAAGCCGTGCACACAGTTAAATTGACAGAGGGTGATTGTAGTTGCCGCAAGTGGCAACTTTCTGGGTTACCTTGCGGCCACGTTTGTGCTGTGGCTAGATTTTGTCACATGAGTAATTGTAATCATTGGGCAAAGGGTTGGTTTTCCCAAACAACTCTGAAACGTACATATGAACATTTGGTGCATCCTCTTCGAGACACGTGGGAAACTCCAGTTGACCTGCAAGTTGTTTTACCGCCTGCTCTTGTTAAGCGGCAACCTGGACGTCCAAAGGCAAATCACCGTATAAGATCACAAGGGGAGGAGCCTATGATCGTACATTGTGGAAGATGTGGTGCGGGAGGACACTATCGAGACGCTTGTCATGAACCATTGGCAAATGAGAACGTAAGTTTTTCAGTTAATTTATCTCTACCTAGTTTCTGTGTTACCTGCTATTCCTAACGTACCATATACACTCGTCCATTTACAGCTGCGGCGTACACATAATACAAACGACGACCGAGAATTTGCTGATGATGCCCCGTTGGAAGATGAGATGGATTACGATCAAGATGATGATGCGCCGGTGGAAGATGCGATGGAATCTGAACACTATAATTCGCCTGCATCTCACAACGAGTCGTCAATGGGTGACGCCAGGGGGTTATCACAACATTTGTCGAATGATAGTTACTACTATCCTCAGTTTGATGTTTAATGGTTATGTGTCCATGTAGTATAAACAATGAAGGATGGACTTCAAAAAAGTCAATGTAATGCATGTTGAACAATTTATGCTTATATTTCTATTAATTCTAGTTTTAACGACCAATATAGTCTGGTCAAATTCAATTATCATAGTATAACTAACGAATGTAAACACGAAACCCTTGTTTTTGGGTTAATGAGTCAAATTTACACCAGTATATTGCGTTTACAAATACATAAACTTGACTACAAAACGTTCAATCACATTAGGTACCTCAGTTGGTCTAGTAATTGATGTGTTCGTTTTAAAAACAATTTTATGAAACACGACTATGATATATCTGCATGGGAAAGTATACATAAGGTGTGAATTAATTACAATTAAAGCCCTGCATTGAATATTCACCTGTTCACTTACCATTATACTTCTTTATATACGCTTGCATCATGACCATAGTAAACCATATGCTCTAACTTATCTACACCCTCTAAAAAACCCTAAGTCTCATAAGAATAAAATCAATGGCTTCAGAAACTCCTATGATCTATCATCTGAAACAGATTTTTGGCACACAGAAACTTCACGAATGCTTCAAGCTTCTGACTGTTCATGAGAAACTCGAAGACGAAGCCTTTATTAGGTACCTAGGCGAACGACGCAATGAGCTGGATGCCAAGATGTTATGTTTGTAGATTTATTGCTCTCATAGTATTTAAGTTGACACATATTACCTTACATTAGTGAAAATATGTTGTCTATTACATTGTCCATAAGTTGGTTAAAGAAATAAAATACTACTGGTATCCATTACATTATGCATTGGGTGAAGCATAAACACCTTGACTGTCATTTGGGTTTCACCCATATTGACTATTACCCTGGTTCAAACTACCCTCTTACCGGAACAAATTGCAACAATCCTGCAATGAATATGGTTACAAATTAGTTAGAAGACATCCAAACAATGCAACCTTACACAAAAAGGTTTTTAACAAACTAAACTAGCACAAGGTATGCCTACTATATATTTAATCAGTATAAACAACAATATATATATATATATATATATATATATATATATATATATATATATATATATATATATATATATATATATATATATATATATATATACATATATTTTGATCTAATAGATATTAAGCATATTTTTTTACAGATAATCAATATAAAGAGACAACTTTAAAACATGAAAAAAACTTGTTGATCATCTAAAGCCAAAAAGACCCATTCAAAACGACATAAGACAAAATAAAAATAAAGGCTTAGAGCTCCATAGCCTGTAGCTTTTCAATCAATTTCAACAGATCAGCCGCCAGATTTCGTTTCTTCCTGGCATTCTGAAGCAGCATTGACATCTCTGTTTGGTCTTCTGTTTGCAGCCGGTTCAAATGATCAAGGCTTTGCAGGGTGGAATCAAAAGCAAACAATAGCTCTAGTTCCTGAATAACGGACTCCCTACCGGTCACCCTAGACCTTATTTCATTGGCTTTCTTGCTCAGATCAGCTTCCTCAAGTATGATAACATCAACTTCTCTCTTAAATTTAACAATCATCATGTCTTTCACAAGCCTTGACCCCGCAGCTCTAGCCAACTCATCGATGAAAGGCATTCGAGTGGTCATTTTTTTGTGTTTCTTTAGGATTTATATATATATATATATATATATATATATATATATATATATATATATATATATTTAAGTTTAGAGAACTGTGTGTAATTTTTTTCTCAAAGATAGGGAATTGATTAAATAGAAGACCTTGAGACACCACTTTATAACACTAACCCATGATTACATACACTTCCCATACATCCAAAAACAATTAATGCCCATCCTTTCATATACTTAAGTAGTTTGACCAAAAGGTAAAAAAGAAAAAGTAAAAAATAAATAAATAAATAAAAACTATTAACATTTTTTAATTTAATAAACCAATTTAAACAAATAAGATTTAATCAATTTAAGAGTTGGTGAACACATTTAAATTGATTGTGGTGTTGTTAAAGTAAGGTGTACTTTTTTTTGTACTTCACCATTAAATAAATACACCTAACACAACCATCCCCAACCCCATTACAAAATATCTACATCTTATTTGATCCCCAATCTTCTATAGTTGCACACCCTAAGTATGTACATACCAAGGATCTGTCAATGTGGGTTGCCTACAGTATTGCGAACATCCTGGACAGCAACTAACCCTGGCCGCAGATTTCATTGTTGTCCAAAAACAGTAAGTATTGACAGTTTAGACATGTATAGTTGCATTTTATGAAAGTATAATGTAGATATGTTTACTTTGAACAGGGTCAAGACAGTTGCGGGTTTAATGGGTTTTTTGATCCACCAATGTGCCCAAGATCTGTGCAGATTATTCCAGGACTACTGAGGAATATCAATCAGGCTCAACAGATGGTAACAACAAATGAAAAAAGAGCCAGAACCTTCAAGAACCTTTTATTAATCAGTTTGTTGTTATTTGCTATGTATTTCATGTTAAGCTAGACATCATATTAATTGTTTACCATTGTTATGCTAGACCTATTATATCTACCATTTTATGGGCTGGCATACTAAATGTATTCGGTTATGGTTATCAATGAATATAACGTTTTAAAACATGCGATAGTTGGTCAAGATCATAACACTTACTTGTCTATACCGACAGCTGACCATGGTTGTGAACGGCTTGTGAAGTTTTTGTTACAAGCTACCAAGTAACGACTTTATGTTTTAGATAAAACCTAGCCAGTTGTTCGCGATATGAAAGGGCAGCCTGAATAGGATCTTCCACATCCAACGATTTGCAATGCGACAGCCGGTATAAAAAAATACATGCCCATATACCACAATCTCCGAAAACCCCACCTTGCTTAGGAACTCGCTCAGCGTTCTTAAATGAAATTGTATATTTTGCGGGATCGATTCCCTTTTTATGGCATACATTTGTCCTTTCAAGCACATATGGAAGTTTAACCTGTTTAAAAATGTAACAACCAAATATGACTGATGTATCAACACTGAAGCATAAACTAATGAAAATCACTGATATATTTTAACAACACAAAGGTCATAAAACACATTAACTAGGAAGTGAACACAACTTTTATATTGTCGCAGTCACTACCATACAACTCTAATTATAACTACTCGTAATAACTAGTATATAGAACCATCTTGTTCAGTCAACAGAATCAACGACTCCTTGTAGGGCCCCATGTAGAAAGTACCAGCATCTCCTTCAACACAAACATTATGAAACTGTTGTGACCAATGTTGGTAGACTTCTAGGGTGTGCTCAGCTTGGAACGGCGTCTCTACCTCAATTATAGGTTCGTCGAACATTGTAAACCCCAGTAACTTTAGGCAACAATGGGTCACATTGGTGAAGTTTAATAAAATCCTTCCTGTAAGAGAAGCACCCTCCAACTCTAACATCCTAACACAAAACACGTTGTTCACATCCGAGAGGATGTTTCCATGAATAACAACAGTGCCTTTATGACCAAGTATTGTGAAAGGGATTGGTAGATGGACTCTTATAAATTCAGGAATCTGGACTTCTAGAAATGTTTGAGTAATCATATCAAACGACATCAGCATGTAACGTTTGTAGGAGGGACGATCAGATTCATGTTGAACAATGTTTTCGCTAGCGACCCAGAAAATATATCTACCGATTACTGCTTGCGAGGACCTTTTCAGCCGTATCGATTCACGGGGAGTATTTTGCGTTTCTATAGGCCTCCAATGTTTTGTGGCAAATGAAAACACGGTAACAAACCATTCGCTGTGTCTGGTTTTAGGTAAAGAAATGTGTAGAACGGTAGGATCCAGATTTTCGGGAGAAACACCAAAGGCAATAAAAGATTTACGACCACTTTTATTTCTTAACCAGTTTGGGACCATTAACCCAACAGATTTCCTTAATGATGGGTTCCAAATGACAATGCTCTTATAATAAGAATGAAAACACCAAACTCCTTCACTTGTACCGACTGGTGTAAGGTCAATGTAAGGGAAGTTCATAAAGTCAAAAGATCGTGCGAAAGAAGGAACAAATAAATTGAGTGGGTGGAAGGAAAGATCGTCATCAACCAGATACAAGTAACCAAAGTGACCTTGGTCATAGGTTAAAGTAAAACGATAGGTTTGACTCTGACGAGCTCCGTAGCCAATAACAAAGTTTTAACTGTCTATGGAATTCTTCCAGCTTTTAGAGACGGTTCGGAACTGAAGTAAAGCCTTTACGGGAAGTCTGTTCATGATGGAAACTTGTATTTCAAAAGGTATGTAGTCGGACATTTTTGGAGTTTAGGTTAGTTATGTGAGAGTTGGGTTTTGGAATCAGATTTTATTGTGAAAGGAAAGACAAATTGTTTGGAATCAGGTTTTATTACAGCAAAGAGTGAAAGGCAAGCTAAAGAGTCGCATAAAAAGAATATTTTAAAATAGGAGATCATTTATTTCAGTCACCCACCTTTATAGGTTAGCCCTAGTTTACCCATTCTATTTATGCCAACTTTGCAGTTAATTAAATAAGTATTTGTTCACATAATAACTAATTTACTAACACATAATATAACTAGTTAAGCCAGTTAGTATTAGTGTATTACCTTTAAACAATCCCGCATGTTGACATACCATGAATGCCATTCGGTTTTGTGTGTCTCCCCACTGTCATAAAATGTAACCACACCAGTGCGAATATCAAACTGTGCGACAAGCCAGTGGCTGAACGGTTCGTTAATAGGAATTAAAACCTACACCGACCCAAATAGTACCATGGGATGCGTTAATATGTAGAATCATTTTTGTAATATACAGACTAGCATCGTACAGTTAGTATAGTGAAAATTATAACAATCACACATGGTATGTAGGTGTAGGCATCAAACATTCACCTGCTCAACATCAGCCCATGGAATACTGTATGTTTTCCCGTTAGCATACCAAACTGGCATGGATTTTTGGAGGAGTAGTTGAACAAAGTAGCTGCTAACCATTGCCCAGTTAGCATTTGCAGGTCTTATGTGCCACATGTACCTCACCCAGAGTTCTACGTGCTGTTGAAAAAACAAACACAATTACGTGGGTTAAAAGAACTACAAGACATACATTACAGTAAAGTTAAATAAAGGGTTTATGTATGTTTAATAACCTCATCCGTGATCCAACCTCTTCTAGGTGGATCTAAGCAAACTAAACTTTCCCAGAACCTACGGTCAACACAAACATCTTCACACCATGGAAACTTACAATAAAGCGGTCCAGGCTGTCCAAGAAATAAATCATAATCCTCACTTAAATGAACTGTGTTCATAGTAGAGTTACATCGACTAAGGTCCTGAATAAAAGAAAAGTTTATGTGAGTGTACAACACATCAACTTATAAAACATGCGTCGTCTGAAGGACATAAATTGAAATGTAAATGTAAATATATGAAAATAGTGTTTTATACCTCTTCCCAAGTTTCAACATCTTTGAGTAAACCCGTCATATCTGGATCTACGATGCCGTATGGTCTTTTCCTATGAGACTTAATATACTTCTCTGACTAATAATAAGATGATACGTCCCGTGAACCACCCGTCCACTTTGTAGGACCTAAACGCTGCCTGTACCTTCTCATATGAGCTGAATTCATAAACTCCCTTGAATTCTTCTTCTTCTCAGCTTCAAGAGTCGCCTTCCTTTCTTGTTCGGCTCTAATTTTTTTTCCTCCTCAAAGCGTAATCTATTCTCCTCTTCCAATATCTTTTCTTCTTCTAGAAGCCATTTTTCTTCATCAACCAATATCAACCTTAGTTCATCTTGGAGAAAACATTCCTGTCAACAATGTAGATATATGCATAATAAGTATGGGAAAGTCGAATGCTAATTGTTTAGAGTTTGGTTGACTAAATTGCTTGAACAACAACGTCATCAGGGTCAACTTCATTGGCAGACGAAATCAATTCAAGGAAGTCATGATTTAGTTCATCACATAACTCAGCACTTAGGTTGCAGAAAACGTCATTAAACTCCAAAGTATCCTGTGCAAGTGAATATACTTAAAGTGTACTCAAAATTAAGCCATATGTGAATGAATGGTAGTGGTAGCAATTAAAAGTGTATGCAAAACTATATTAATTGTTACCGAAACACCCCCAATTTTCTCACGTCCGAGAACCTGCAAATTAATTAGTAAAATGGTTATAAATAGTTAACACAAACTAGAGGATTAATATTCGTATCATGCTATTTACTTACGGAGACTACCTGAATAATAGCTTCAAGTTTGAAGACACGGACATTCAATTGGCTAATCACATGATCCTTAAGCCTGATCTCGTTGTTAATACTAGTCTCAGTCCTGTCAACAATTGGCACGTCACTAGAACGGATACAACCACGCTTGCGTGCTGCAGCACACTTTTGTAGATACACATCGTAAGGATGTGACGCTCTATTTGGGGGAGCCCTAGGTACGTATTCCATTGAAAATTCCTGAAAATTTATATACCAATCAGATTGTTGCTCGGATATAGTAGGTTTGAGATCATAAATAACCTTCGAGTCCTTGACAATATAAGCCATTAATAAGATTTGTAGATATGAAAATATATGACAATACAAGCAAAAAATACCAAACTGAATACCTTTCCGAATAAGAAACCATAATCTGATCGTTTGAAAATGTGGTTCCGGGACCACGCTAATCCCCTTGGTGTCACATCTGGAACCTTATTCCACCATTGTTTGCTGTTTTCAAAAGACTCCAAAATCCATATCTATGCATAACATAACGTTCCATAAAAGTTAGTAAAATAAAGTTACAAACATTCACCTTCATTACATGTATATTGATTCACTAACCTTAAAAGCCCAAACAAAACCAGATAGCGTATACGAGGGAATATAGTTCCTACAACTGTTTAGGCCACGTAGGTGAGACCATTTTTGCTTCTGTACTGCATTTAGCATTTGGTCATACAAATGACGCCAGATATGCTCACCCCATGGAAAAGCATTCCACTCTTCCAGGTTTTCAACCAACCTCAGCAATGTGTCTTCAACATGATCCGTCAACAGACGACCCATAAAAACCACCTCTAACAACAAAAGCAGACATACACGAACTGCGTCGTCATCAGAAAGCTTACTAAAAAACTCTTCATCCTCAATGACACTTAAAAGATCTAAGTTGGAAACTTTTACACCTGCCCTGTTTGGAAATACTCTTGTTAGAATTTTAACCTCCCCGGAAGTAAATAACCCAAACGATACAGTTCCAAAACGGAATCCTGTTATAAGTGAGAACTCGGGTCGACCAAAATGTAGACTGTGACCTTCAACAGAGTATACAAGCAGCGTATCATAATGATGATCATCTACATGTGCTTGTTTTTGCAGTATATAATCAATTATACGCGGTTCATGGTAAAAAAACTTGAGATCCAACCATTTTCCAAAGCACGTCATCATAAACATTTTCCTTCTCTGTTTATTCAGTTTTTCTTTAACTAAACAAAAGTATTTCAACTTGCTTCTGATTAGGACATTTGATTCATATTCCTATCGGATAAAAATATAAATGACGTGTTAATAAAAGCTAATAAAACTGGAAAACAAACACCATATATCACATACAATTGATTCAGAGTATTGGACATTCGTAACGTAATTACCACACAACTATAATTGATTACGAATAGTCCTATAAGTGATTAGTACACAAGTGTACTTTGAACCATCACTCATTACCTCATTCACATGGCAAGGCTTTTTTATTTGCATAACGGCTGCACAAAACAACCACTATGCACAAACGTTGTCATGAGAATGAGTTAGTGAGGGACAGTTCAAAGTTCAAATGTATACCAGTATAGTAACGTAAGATTAACAATAGAAAGTGTGGAAAACTAGAAGGGGGGTTGAATAGTTTTACGTCTTTTTAATTAGTTGTAAAAATAGTTTTAGTGTTTACTTAATTTTTAAAACTTAGATTCGATAATATGTGATCTCAAGTATTGCACAATACAAACAAATATCAATACGAAATATATAACAATGATAAGTAATGAAATAAGTAAGAGATGGAAAGATCGAACCGCGAGACAAGAGATTTATAGTGGTTCGGCTACAAGGACACCTTCCTTGCCCTACTCCACTCCCCGAGCACCTAACTCGAGAGTTTTCTTCACTATATCAACAAGCTCCCTTATGGCAGAGAAAACCTTACACACCAATTTACACACCAATTTACACACCAATAATCACACCACAACACCTTCACATCTAAGTCACAACTTCTACACACCTTCTTCAAATCAATCTACTTCACAACTAACTACTTCAACTCTATCTTCTTCACACCAATAGATTTCCTAGCTTTTCTTCTTCACACCAAGCTATCAACTAATCACACAATCTATATCTAACACAACTATCTACAAGCAAATATTCACAACAATCTTCACAACGAATATGTAAATAATCTTGATGATACACCAACAACTTGGATGTGGAGATCACAACAAGTTGTAATACTTCTTGTCTAGGAAGATAAAAGTATTCTTCTCTTGCACTTGAGAGGATGGAAATTGGATCACTTTGAAACAAAGAATATATACACTTATGATCAAAGGATGAGAGAATAGAGAAATAGATCTAGATCAGAAAGTTTAGAAGTGCAAAAGGTGAGAAAAATATGAGGGATGAATCAGTATTTAAAGGGGGGGGGGGGGGGAAATACTGTTCTGGAGCGTGCCGGTCCCCTTAATTGTAGGCCGGTCCCCTTAATGATTAAGGGGGCCGCCTAGTAAAATTAAGGGGGCCGCCCTTCTGAACGTTTCAAAAGTTTTTCTGGATAAAATTTGCCCTTTTTGGTTGGAAATTTGAAATCATATTTTTGTGGTTTAATAAAGCTATACCAAAAATGATTTACAAATATATATAAAATGTTAAAATCATTTTATATAATGTTATGTATTAATATAAAATTTCCTTTGATCATGAAATGTAATAAACTCTTTGTTTATTCATACCTTAAGTGATATGGAAGCAAAGACAAGTATTAAGCACCAAAAACTTGTTTATGTCATAAGTTTTAGATTAATGAGTTTATGCTTTGTAATCATCAAAACATAGAGACATTGTTAATATGCTAACAATGTTTTAAGACATTATTTATGTCAACAATCTCCCCCTTTTTGATGATTACAAAACCTTAAACTCATGAGGTCTAAAACATAATTTTTAGACAAGAATTTAGAGTTTAACATTCTCTTCTCCCCCTTTTTGTAAAATCAAAAAGGTAAATGCTCCCCCTTGATGTAAACTCACCCTCATTTGAGAGCATCAAAGGAATGAGCTATGGAAGTCTTGGCTACACAAAATATTAGAAAAGAACAAGGCACATATATATGCAAAGCAATAGTTATAAAAATAGATTCATTCAAGCATCATAGAAAACAATACAATATTTAATATGCTTAAGGCATATTAATCATAATAAAACAAAAGGAAGGACATAGTCCTATATAGCCTAAAGAAGCACTTGGACTTGCTTGCAACTCATAGTTGATTGTGTTATTTGCTTGAATGGAAACATAAGCATAAAGCTTAGATGTTTGATTGAGAGGGATATGGGGTGGAGTATGGAGCGGAAGAGGTGGATCTCACGATGTTGTATCGTGTTAAGGGTGGTATTGGATGATTACGAGTGAGAAGATATTCAATCCAAGAAATATCTTCACTCAAGTAGAGGATTTGTTTTTGAAGGAATATGCAACAAGGACAAAAGTGAGTGTGGTTGGTAACTTGATCCAAATTGAGAGAGTGGGGAAGGCAATTTGCATAGGGTGATGATGGAGGTTGCCCTTTGTTGCGTTGTGATTAATGTTTTAAATGGAACCAATTGTGGAGTTGTGATTGTTTCAACTCCTAGATGCACAACGAAATAACGATCCTAAGAAACAATCCAAATGATCTCCTTGATTCAATTTTTGCTCGATCATGAATGTCAAAGACATATATTAGATTATATACCTTGACAGTTTATGTGTGAGTTTATGCATGATTTTGAAAGACAATATTTTTTACACTTTGTCAACAATGCAAGGAAAATGATCTTCATGTGATTCCTAGATTGTGAGAATAATTTTTAGAAAGAATTGATTGAGTTTTACAAAAAGGTTTATGCAAAGAAAATGAATCTTCTCAATCTTTAATTTTGTGCGAAATAGATTCCTAGACTCAGAAAAGGTGAAATGAAAAAAAATAAATTTCATGCAAGTATAAATTTGAATTAATTCAATATAATTTAGTCAACTTGTTCCATCATTCCTAATCCTAAACGCAAGTGGTTGAATAATTCACGCTTAAGGGGTTTTGTGAATATATCCGCAATGTTGTCTTCCGATGCAACCTTTTCTATAGATATATTTCCTTTTTGTACATTATCCCTAAGAAAATGGTGACGTATTTCTATGTGTTTAGTCCTAGAGTGTTGCACCGGATTTTTACTTAAATCTATTGCACCTTTGTTATCGCACATAATGGGGACATTTTCTAACCTAATGCCATAGTCTACGAGAGCTTGTTTCATCCATAGTGCTTGTTGACATGCCTTTCCGGCGCTTACATATTCGGCTTCGGTTGTAGAAATAGCAAGAGCGGTTTGCTTCTTCGAAAACCAAGACGTTAGACAACATCCCATAAACGTGTAAATACCGCTAGTGCTCTTTCTATCTACGTAGTCTCCCGCATGATCCGAATCCGCATAGACAATGGTTTCTATGCCGGATTCCTTAGGATACCATAATCCTAAGTGTATAGTGCCTTTAACGTATTGGAAGATACGCTTAACTGCTTCTAGGTGAGAGGTTTTGGGATCCTCTTGAAAACGGGCACAAAGGCAGACACTAAACATGATATCGGGTCTACTTGCCGTCAAGTATAGTAAACTACCTATCATTCCTCTATACTTGGTGTTATCTACGGACTCACCTTCATCGTCCTTTGTGAGCTTTACCTCCGTAGACATGGGTGTTTTCATGGGTTTTGAGTCTCCTAGGCCAAATTTCTTAAACATTTCCTTAATGTACTTAGATTGGTTAAAGAATATTCCATCTTCTAATTGTTTTATTTGTAATCCTAGGAAGAAGTTAAGTTCACCCATCATACTCATCTCAAACTCATCATGCATGATTTTGGCAAATTCATCACACATGTCTTGACAAGTCGATCCAAATATAATGTCATCAACATATATTTGAACAATGATGAGATTAGGGTCTTTCCTTTTAGTGAAAAGAGTGTTATCTACCATTCCCATAGAATAATCATGTTTAATAAGAAAAGCTTTTAATCGATCATACCAAGCTTTGGGAGCTTGTTGGAGTCCATACAAAGCTTTCTTTAACTTATAAACATAATCAGGTTTTGCGAAGTCAATGAATCCTGGAGGTTGTGCCACATATACCTCCTCATTGATAAAACCGTTAAGGAATGCACTTTTCACATCCATTTGGAATAACTTAAAATCTAGGGCGCAAGCATAGGCAAGTAATATCCTAATTGATTCTAGTCTAGCTACGGGGGCATAAGTTTCATCATAATCAATTCCTTCTTGTTGATTATAACCTTGGGCAACTAACCTAGCTTTATTCCTAGTAACTATTCCATTCTCGTCTAACTTGTTCCTATATACCCATTTGGTTCCTATGATAGTCATATCCTTTGGATTTGGGACTAGTTCCCAAACATCATTTGCCTTAAATTGATTTAATTCTTCTTGCATAGCTATAATCCAACTTTCATCCTTTAAAGCCTCGCTAATATTCTTAGGTTCTATTGCTGAGAGGAAACAAAAGAAGTTGTTTTTATCTTGGGCTTGTGACCTAAGGGTTCTTTGGTTAAGATGTCCTATTATATTATCTAATGGATGTGATCTAGATTCTTTAATATTAACGATTTCGTTATTTTCTAAGTGAATGTCTTCATTATCATTTTCTATGGGTTTTGTTTTACTAACCTCAATGGCTTCATCTTCGACTAAATCATCATCTTCTAAAGGTAGCGTTTTAGGAGGTGGTGGTGTTTCATCAAATGTTACATTTAGTGATTCCTCTACTTTCATGGAGTGTTTGTTAAGTATTAAATATGCTTTACTATTTTGTGAGTATCCTAAAAATATTCCTTCATATGATTTTGGATCAAACTTAGTGAGGTAGTCCTTAGTGTTTAAGATATAGCATTTACTTCCAAATACCCTAAAGTAGCTTAAGTTTGGTTTTCTATTTCTTAATAACTCATAAGGAGTTTTTCCTAGAATTCTTCTAATTGATACCCTATTTAAAATATAAGTCGATGTATCTACGGCGTGACACCAAAATTTTTGTGGAATGGATTGTTCATTTAACATAGTTCTACTCATTTCTTGTAGTGACCTATTTTTTCTTTCTACTACCCCATTTGATTGAGGAGTACGAGGAGCGGAGAAATTGTGAGATATTCCATTTAACTCACAATATTTTCCAAATTGTACTTCGTTATCAAATTCCCTACCATGGTCCGTCCTAATGGCAACTATTGAGCATCCTAATTTATTTTGAATCATTTTACTAAATATTTTGAATTTTTCAAAGGCTTGGGTTTTGTCACTTAAAAACCTAGTCCACGTGTATCGTGAGTAGTCATCTACTATTACTAAGGTATATTTGTTTCCTCCATAGCTCCGCACAGCGGATGGACCAAAAAGATCCATATGTAATAATTCTAGGCACCTAGTAGTGGATACTATATTCTTAGCTTTGTGACTAGCATGAGCTTGTTTTCTAATTTTACATGCATCACAAAAATGTTTGTCATATTTTAGATTAGGCAAGTTTCTAACTAATTCCTTAGAGGCCAAAGATTGTATTTGTTGCATGTTAGCATGTCCTAATCTCCTATGCCACAATGTGGAGTTTTCGTCTAGGGTCGTTAGGCATATCCTATCTTCAGGTTTGTTTCCTAGTTTCATAACATATACACCTCCTTTCCTAATACCTCTACCTATAATTTTTCCATTCTTAACTATTTCGCTATCTTCTTTGGAAAAGATAACTCTACATTTATTATCGCATATTTGGCCTACACTAAGTAAGTTATATGTTAAATTATTTACATGTTCAACATTTTCAATAGTAAGTGAGTCTTGAGAAATCGTACCTTTGCCAATAATTTTTCCACGCAAGTCACTACCAAAAATAACGTTACCTCCGTTGTATGCCTTATATGTAGAGAATAGCTTTCGGTTCCCTGTCATGTGCCTCGAGCATCCACTATCCTTGATCCATTCGTCAGGCTCCAAGTCAATTCCAAGGCATATTTCGTCGGTTGCTTTTGCCATGAAACACTTTTCTTCTCTTGGTTTTTCCACTTCTTCCTTGTCACTATCACTCCATGTTCTACTAACAAATGCACCTTGATTATCATAACTCGGTGGCTTTAGACATTCACCAACGAGATGATTTGGACTTCCACATCTAAAGCATTTTCTTTTCACGTAATTGTCACTTCTATTTCTTTGGAACGATTTTCTATCGTCATGTGATGATCTAGTGAATCTTCCTCGTCTCTTGAAGAATTTCTTGAATTCTCTTACGGCCATTGCATATTCTTCATCTTCACTCTCGTCACTTGAGTCACTATCATCACAAAGTTCCTTTTTGGCTTTTAGAGCAACGGATTTGACTTGTTCTTTCTTGACTTTAACCGTTTCCAAATCTTTTCTTATAATTTCTTCATGGACCTTCAAGTTGCCAATAAGCTCATCTAGTGACAATGTCATCAAATTCTTTGATTCTTCAATAGCCGTGACTTTAGCTCGCCATTTCGGATGCAATGCCCTAAGAAATTTCCTAACACAATTTTTACTAGAAAATGTCTCATCAAGTGCTTTTAAACTTGTGATAATGGTGTTAAATTTAGCAAAAGCATTATCAATTGATTCCTCTTCCGGAATCGTAAATTGTTCATATTGTTGTACAAGAAGATCTATTTTGTTATCTTTAACTTGACTATTACCTTGGTGAGTGATTAGTAAAGAATCCCAAATTTCTTTTGCGGTTTTACACATAAAAATTCTTTCATATTCTTTGCGTGATAACGCATTATAAATAACCATTTTAGCCTCATTATTTTTTGCTAGTTTCTTTTTCAAAGCATCATTTTGTTTTTCAAAAGCTACAATGTGGAAAACTAGAAGGGGGGGTTGAATAGTTTTGCGTCTTTTTCGTTTAATAAGAATTTGTTTTTCAAAGAATTGATGATAGTTGTAAAAACCTTTGAAGCTAAAGTATAGATGCAAACTAATTCACATATATCATATATACAATACTTATTTAAAGTGTTGAGTAGAAATTATAGTTTCATATATCGCACTTAATTATAAGTTTGTACTAATATAGATATATGTGTTTTAGTAATTGTTTATACTTATATTTTACTAAAGTATAATTAATATTTTAAATGGAACCTAGTTTGATCTTTATGTGAAATCAATATATGCATAACATACAATATTAACAATATATGAAAAGCTAGTAAGTAAGTAAGCAAAGAGTGAGAGATGGAAAGATCAAACCGAGAGACAAAGGATTTATAGTGGTTCGGCTACAAGGACACCTTCCTTGCCCTACTCCACTCCCCGAGCACCTAACTCGAGAGTTTTCTTCACTAAGTCAATAACCTCCCTTATGGCGGAGAAAACCGTACACGCTAAAAGCTTACACCAATTAACGACACAAAGCAAGATGTCGAGTTCTAATCGTAGCTAGAACCAATCTCACACCAAATATCACACCACTTCTTCTTCACACCTTTGCACTACTTCAATGCTTCTTCACACCACAAATATCTTCACACCTTCAAAGCACTAATGTCTTGACACCTTCAAGTCACTAATGCCTTCACACCTTTAAGCCACTAATGTCTTGACCCTTCAATCCACTAATGTCTTCACACCTTTAAGCCACTAATGTCTTGACACCTTCAAGCCACTAATGTCTTCACACCTTTAAGCCACTAATGTCTTGACACCTTCAAGCCACTAATGTCTTCACACCTTTAAGCCACTAATGTCTTGACACCTTCAAGCCACTAATGTCTTCACACCTTCAAGCCACTAAAGTCTTCACAACTTCAATCTACTAATGTCTTCTAGTCTTCTTCACTTAGAACCCTCAATATTTTCACAACAAGTTCCTATTGCTACAATCTCCTATCACCAATACTATCTAACCCTTCTTCTTCACTTCAAGTTCCACTTTACACTTACAACAACTCTAGATTCTTCAACTAAATATAGCTAACTAATACATACACCTTATTCACCAAAGAATGAAAGATTTACAAGAAAATATAAACAAGCAACTTAGATAGCAAGATGATACTAAGTTGTAATACTTCTAATAGAAGTATTCTTCTCTTTGCACTTTGAATGTTGAGGCTTGAATCACTTTGAAACAGAGATCAAAGTATATAAGATCAAAGGATTTTTAGAGAGAGGAAATGGATGTTTAGATCTGAAAGTTTCTGGTGCAAAAAGGTAAGGAAAATGTGTAAAATAATCCAGTATTTAAAGGGCCAGAAAATACTGTTCGGGAGCGTGCCGGTCCCCTTAATTATAGGCCGGTCCCCTTAATGATTAAGGGGGCCGCCTAGTAAAATTAAGGGGGCCGCCCTCCTGAACGTTTGAAAAGATTTTCTGGATAAAATTTGCCCTTTTTGGTTGAAAATTTGAAATCATATTTTTGTGGTTTAATAAAGCTATTCCAAAAATGATTTACAAATATATATAAAATGTTAAAATCATTTTGTAAGATGTTATGTCTTAAGACAAGATTTCCTTTGATCTTTCAATACATTAATCACTTTGTTTATTCATACCTTAAGTGATTAAATGGTGAAAGTGAGTATTTACTACTAAATACTTGTTTACGTCATAACCTTTGGTTTGATGAGTTTTCGTTTTGTGATTATCAAAACTTAGAGATATCGAAAGATATGAATAATATTTTTAGTCAATTATTTATATCAACAATCTCCCCCTTTTTGATGATTACAAAACCTAAACTCATTAAATCCAAAAATTAATTTTTAGACAAGTATTTAGTGAGTTTATATTCACTTCTCCTCCTTTTTGTAGAATCAAAAAGGTTTAAGCCTATGAGGTAAAGGCTCCCCCTTGATGTATGCTCCCCCTCGATTGAGGGCACCAAGGGTTTGAGATATGGAATTCTTGCAAGAAAAATATTAGAAGCACAAGCAAATACATATAGCATAATAATAACTAATAGTAAGCATGGCAAAGAAGAATTTTAAACACATATAAAAGCATTCATTAATTCAAGATGATTATGTCAACCACATAATCATTGTTACAAAAGCCATAATGATGGAATTCTAATACTAAGTAGAATATCCTATTGTGCTAACAAGAAGTGTCTCCAAACTTTCTTGAATCCCAAAATGGTTGAAGAGATTTATTTGAAAATGAAACACATAAGCATGTAAAATGCTTAATGGTTTAGTGGAGGTAATCATTTGGTTGCATGGATGTTGTTGGGTTTGGAGATGTGGAGCTTGTAGGTGGTGAAATTGAAGATGGGTTTATTGATTGAGGGTTTGGATGTTGTTCAAGTGATGGTGTTTGTTGAGATCTAGTAAGAAGATACTCAATCCAAGTAAAGTGCTCATTCAATGCAATGGTTTATTGTTGAAGGAAGATGCAACAAGGGCAATTGTTAACATGCTTCTCAACTTGGTTTTTGTTATGTGGTGATGATGGTGAGCTTGATTGTGGTGGATCCAAATTGCGTTGAGCAAGATGTAATGCTAAAAGAGCACTAAGCTCATGTGCCTCTTTTAGCTCCTCAACGAACTTCAAGTGTTCGGAGGAAGGTGATGGTGGTGGAGCTTGATAGTTGTCTTGGGTGAAAGTTTGAACATGCAATATGGGAGAAGCATGTGAGGTTGTAGGATGTGGTGGTGGTACTCTTGGTGGTGGAGACATGATTGAGCTTGGGTAATCATGAAAGCATGATATGGGTGGAAGAGGTTCTTCATGAGATGATGGTGTTTTTGTTGAATGAGCAACAAGTGAGGTGTTGATTGAGAGGTTGGGATTGTTGTTTTGGGATTGAGCATGTTCATCAAATGAAGAATCATTAATGAGAACATGAGTGGATGATAGGTTGTGAGATGAATTAATGTTGTGGGTTTGAGGTTTAGTAGTTGGTTGACTTGGAACAACATCACTTGAGTTATGACAAGAATCAAGTTTTCTCCTCCAAACGGGTTTGACGGAGATCCTTGCGGTTCTTGAAATCTTAGGTTTTTGGTTGTTGGGAGATGACATTTTTGGGTGTTATGGCATTAATGATAGGGAGAGGGTATTTATAGTGTATGAGAAATGTGGTTTAGGAAGGTAAATTTTGAGGGATAGTATGGGACAAAATATGTTTGTGAATTTTGGGAAGTATAGGCTGAAATGGGTCAAAAAGTGATAAAGAAAACAGTATCCCCGACCATCAGATGGCCGGTCCCCTTAATTAGGGGCCGGTCCTCTTAAACATTAAGGGGGCCGCCTTATATAATTAAGGGGGCCGCCCATCTGGTGATTCCCAGAATGCCAGAAATGGATTTTTGGCAGAAAATTTTCAAAAAGGTTGTGTTTTTGGATTTGGATTCAAGTAAGTTTAACTTTTTGAGGCAATATAGGGCATACTATTCATGAATGTAAGGAGTGATATAGATTTAATAGAAATAAACACCAAATTTCTAATAATCATGCAATCTATTAATTTAACAATTAAGATATGCAATTAAGGAGGCAATAAAGTAAATAGGCTAAATAAGCAACTATATGAAGATGATACCACTTAGCCTAGAGCAACCATGTTGATGATTGTTAACAAGTAACACATAGGAGGATATGATTATATGGACTTCAAGACTTGTTACAAACAAGTTCCATATGGGCAAGTCATGATTCTCATGAAATGATAAGATTAAATTGTGAATGTCATTTCTAATAGAGGTGTATGACACATGTGAGAAGGTTAAATATGTGTTAAGCAAAATGTTTTTAGTTTTATTCAACAATGTTTTGAAGCAACTTCAAGTGTATATTAAAAAAAAATTAATCTTGTTTTTGATTAAAGTAATAGTTATAAAGAAGTTTTAGTTAAGTAACAAAATACCAAAAAAATTTAAACATAATATTTTGATCATGATAATCAAGAAGTTGCAAATGAAGATTTTGAAATGAAAGCATGTCATTTTTAAGAGAATCAATTAAGCCCATTGTCATATGTAGTCATCCTTGATAACATCTAAAGATATTAAAGTGAAATGATAGATACTTATGATCCAAAAGCAATGGGACATGAAGACGCAAGGTAGACATATGTAAATATGTATACAAAGAGTATCATAAAAACAAGTTGCAAACAAATATCAATTATAATGCATCTATTGAAGCAACTAGAAAAATCAAATAGCTTAAGTGAAAGGGTTCTACTATAGAACATAGAAGATTAAAGAAAAGTGATACTAGACTAAGCAACAAGAAGATTAATAATGCTAATATCATGTATGCATATATTAGTGTTAATAATCTAAAAGCATGGCAACATGTCAGTTAAGTTTTATTCACACACTAATTAAAACATTCTAAAGTATAATATATCGTTGACAAGTTTTAGAAAAGAAAACTTATCTCAGGTCCAGCTTTCCTTTAAGAGTGGGCATAGGAGCAATAGAAGATGTCTAAAATATTGCCCAAACCGTGTAGAAGAAGCAAAGGCGAATCCCAACGCAATAGATAACAAGAATGGTACAACAAGAATTCTTCGTCATGAGGTAATAACACGTGTGTAGAAAAGAAAGAGAGCGAGGAGAGCGATTCGAAAAGTAGTAAACTCTTCGTTCGTTAATTACCTAAACATGACAAAGAGCTTGGTACCCAGATTCTCATGGGTCCGAGATGATTAGTAGAGAACATCCAATGCATTTAAATGCACATGATGAGGATGTCATCGAGAAGTACAAGAATTCATCATTTGTTTGTTTTGACAAACAAACAATAACTTTCTTGACTAGAGAAATAAACAATGGATATAAATAATAATAGTTCTAAATTTTTTCACTAGGTTTAACAAATTTTATTTGTTTTGATGTATTTATTGAGTAATGATCTTCAGTAAATCCTAAGCCGGTTTTATCATAAAATGACTTTTGAATGTTAAGTAGATATTTTAAAGATTTAGAACTATTTTCAAATTTAGCCAATATTTTTGCTTTTTCTTTTTCCATTTTAATTTCATGTTTGTAATCTTGACAATTTTTACATTCAAGATCAATTTCAATATTACTTTCAAGTCTAGACATTTTATCTTCTAAAATTATTTCTTTTTCAAAGTTATTTTCAACGGATGTTGAGGATTTAATTTTAAAAACAGTTTTTGATTCGATGTTGCAAAAGTGCTTGAAATTGTTTTCAAGTTTTGAAAATTCTAATATAAATTGATCATAGCAAAAATGTTTGGTTTTGGATTGTACCTTATTTGAAGTTGTACAATCTTCACATGCTCTACGGTGATCAATTCTGTTGTTCATGTCGCTCCATGTTTTGTTTAAAGTATTGCTTGAATCTTGGAGCATGCAATCCTTGTCGTCACTACTTGTATTTGCATTAGTAAGAAAATTCATGTAAGCCATATCTACGTCATCTTCATCGTCCTTGTTGCACCATGGTTTATTGACATTCTTTCTTCGGATTTGACACATGTGTTCTTCGTTATTGGTACCTTCAAAGACCATATTTGAACTAGTAGTATATGTGTTTATTTCAACTAGATATTTATCTATTAAGTTTTCTAGAGTAACTATTTCATGTGCAATATCAAGCTTATCATCTTTGGTTTTACATTTTTCTTGGTGAAATTTTAAAAGATATTTCCAAATATCATTTGCCGTTTTATAAGGGAATAATCTTTCATATTCAACTCTTGGTAGAGTTTTAAAAATAAGTAATTTGGCTTTAATGTTTTTATCAAATTTGGTTTGAAAATTATTATATTGATTTTCAAAATCCATTTTGGTTGGTTTAAGATCACCAATTGAAATGATATGCCAAAGATCAAGATCTATTGATTTCACATAATTTTCAAATTTGTTTTTCCATTCAAGAAAATGATCATTTTCAAATAATGGTGGTTGTTGCATAAATTCCCCTTCTAAATATTTTTCAAATTCCATAGATCGTTACAAGTTTTAAAATACAGTCTATTTTAAGAATCTTGCTAGACGTAGCTCCTGATACCAATTGTGGAAAACTAGAAGGAGGGGTTGAATAGTTTTGCGTCTTTTTCGTTTAATAAGAATTTGTTTTTTAAAGAATTGATGATAGTTGTAAAAACCTTTGAAGCTAAAGTATAGATGCAAACTAATTCACATATATCATATATACAATACTTATTTAAAGTGTTGAGTAGAAATTATAGTTTCATATATCGCACTTAATTATAAGTTTGTACTAATATAGATATATGTGTTTTAGTAATTGTTTATACTTATATTTTACTAAAGTATAATTAATATTTTAAATGGAACCTAGTTTGATCTTTATGTGAAATCAATATATGCATAACATACAATATTAACAATATATGAAAAGCTAGTAAGTAAGTAAGCAAAGAGTGAGAGATGGAAAGATCAAACCGAGAGACAAAGGATTTATAGTGGTTCGGCTACAAGGACACCTTCCTTGCCCTACTCCACTCCCCGAGCACCGAACTCGAGAGTTTTCTTCACTAAGTCAATAACCTCCCTTATGGCGGAGAAAACCGTACACACCAAAAGCTTACACCAATTAACGACACAAAGCAAGATGTCGAGTTCTAATCGTAGCTAGAACCAATCTCACACCAAATATCACACCACTTCTTCTTCACACCTTTGCACTACTTCAATGCTTCTTCACACCACAAATATCTTCACACCTTCAAAGCACTAATGTCTTGACACCTTCAAGTCACTAATGCCTTCACACCTTTAAGCCACTAATGTCTTGACCCTTCAATCCACTAATGTCTTCACACCTTTAAGCCACTAATGTCTTGACACCTTCAAGCCACTAATGTCTTCACACCTTTAAGCCACTAATGTCTTGACACCTTCAAGCCACTAATGTCTTCACACCTTTAAGCCACTAATGTCTTGACACCTTCAAGCCACTAATGTCTTCACACCTTCAAGCCACTAAAGTCTTCACAACTTCAATCTACTAATGTCTTCTAGTCTTCTTCACTAAGAACCCTCAATATTTTCACAACAAGTTCCTATTGCTACAATCTCCTATCACCAATACTATCTAACCCTTCTTCTTCACTTCAAGTTCCACTTTACACTTACAACAACTCTAGATTCTTCAACTAAATCTAGCTAACTAATACATACACCTTATTCACCAAAGAATGAAAGATTTACAAGAAAATATAAACAAGCAACTTAGATAGCAAGATGATACTAAGTTGTAATACTTCTAATAGAAGTATTCTTCTTTTTGCACTTTGAATGTTGAGGCTTGAATCACTTTGAAACAAAGATCAAAGTATATAAGATCAAAGGATTTTTAGAGAGAGGAAATGGATGTTTAGATCTGAAAGTTTCTGGTGCAAAAAGGTAAGGAAAATGTGTAAAATGATCCAGTATTTAAAGGGCCAGAAAATATTGTTCGGGAGCGTGCCGGTCCCCTTAATTATAGGCCGGTCCCCTTAATGATTAAGGGGGCCGCCCTCCTGAACGTTTGAAAAGATTTTCTGGATAAAATTTGCCCTTTTTGGTTGGAAATTTGAAATCATATTTTTGTGGTTTAATAAAGCTATTCCAAAAATGATTTACAAATATATATAAAATGTTAAAATCATTTTGTAAGATGTTATGTCTTAAGACAAGATTTCCTTTGATCTTTCAATACATTAATCACTTTGTTTATTCATACCTTAAGTGATTAAATGGTGAAAGTGAGTATTTACTACTAAATACTTGTTTACGTCATAACCTTTGGTTTGATGAGTTTTCGTTTTGTGATTATCAAAACTTAGAGATATCGAAAGATATGAATAATGTTTTTAGTCAATTATTTATATCAACATACAATTTCATCCATTTTAGTTTCAACATTATATTGAATAGGGGGAAAATCACCAAAGGTAATAATATGCCAAAGATCAAGATCTTTTGATTTCACATAGGTTTCGAATCTGTTTTTCGAATATAAAAATCCATCACTTTCAAATAGTGGTGGTCTTTGCATAGATTGCCCTTCTAAATATTTTTCAGATTCCATAGATCGTTACAAGTTTTAAAATACAATATATTTTAAAATTCTTGCTAGACGTGGCTCCTGATACCAATTGTGGAAAACTAGAAGGGGGGTTGAATAGTTTTACGTCTTTTTAATTAGTTGTAAAAATAGTTTTAGTGTTTACTTAATTTTTAAAACTTAGATTCGATAATATGTGATCTCAAGTATTGCACAATACAAACAAATATCAATACGAAATATATAACAATGATAAGTAATGAAATAAGTAAGAGATGGAAAGATCGAACCGCGAGACAAGAGATTTATAGTGGTTCGGCTACAAGGACACCTTCCTTGCCCTACTCCACTCCCCGAGCACCTAACTCGAGAGTTTTCTTCACTATATCAACAAGCTCCCTTATGGCGGAGAAAACTTTACACACCAATTTACACACCAATATACACACCAATTTACACACCAATTTACACACCAATAATCACACCACAACACCTTCACATCTAAGTCACAACTTCTACACACCTTCTTCAAATCAATCTACTTCACAACTAACTACTTCAACTCTATCTTCTTCACACCAATAGATTTCCTAGCTTTTCTTCTTCACACCAAGCTATCAACTAATCACACAATCTATATCTAACACAACTATCTACAAGCAAATATTCACAGCAATCTTCACAACGAATATGTAAATAATCTTGATGATACACCAACAACTTGGATGTGGAGATCACAACAAGTTGTAATACTTCTTGTCTAGGAAGATAAAAGTATTCTTCTCTTGCACTTGAGAGGATGGAAATTGGATCACTTTGAAACAAAGAATATATACACTTATGATCAAAGGATGAGAGAATAGAGAAATAGATCTAGATCAGAAAGTTTAGAAGTGCAAAAGGTGAGAAAAATATGAGGGATGAATCAGTATTTAAAGGGGGGGGGGGGGAAATACTGTTCTGGAGCGTGCCGGTCCCCTTAATTGTAGGCCGGTCCCCTTAATGATTAAGGGGGCCGCCTAGTAAAATTAAGGGGGCCGCCCTTCTGAACGTTTCAAAAGTTTTTCTGGATAAAATTTGCCCTTTTTGGTTGGAAATTTGAAATCATATTTTTGTGGTTTAATAAAGCTATACCAAAAATGATTTACAAATATATATAAAATGTTAAAATCATTTTATATAATGTTATGTATTAATATAAAATTTCCTTTGATCATGAAATGTAATAAACTCTTTGTTTATTCATACCTTAAGTGATATGGAAGCAAAGACAAGTATTAAGCACCAAAAACTTGTTTATGTCATAAGTTTTAGATTAATGAGTTTATGCTTTGTAATCATCAAAACATAGAGACATTGTTAATATGCTAACAATGTTTTAAGACATTATTTATGTCAACAGAAAGGATGAAGGAGTGCGGAATGTCAACAGCAATACCCACTATATAATCAATTAATGTTGGTGCGCTTGATACTGGTCACTTTTTTTGCCTACAAACATACCTAAGGTGTTATGTATCATCTTTGTAAGGTGTTATGTATCATCGTAGTAAAGATTAAATTAACAATAAATAGCGTAGATAGTTAACAAAGCATAAGAAACATTGCATTAACGTACGTACAAGCATGTTACAAAATGGGCTGATAACACAGCCTAACTTGAAAACCTACGCTAATACAACCATACACAAACCAAACTTAAAACTTCAACCTAGAAACAAAGACCAAATGCTTCACAAAAGAGGACCATGAATGACAGAAGATGCACAAGAGAGCACTACTGCAGAACCATTCACAGGTTCTGGTTGCGCATCTTCACCACAAAGGCAATCTTCCTCATTATCTTAATATGGATCTCATTCATGGCACTCATAAGCATCCTGCACCGGGCAAGATCAGCATCCTGTTGTTGTCTCAGAACCTGGGCACTCTCATATGCAATAACTGATCCTGTCAAGCGATTCAGTTCCCCTATGTATTCAGCCCTTTCCTGAATACGGAGAGACAACTCAGATGCCAAGGCGTGCAGGTTACCCACAAGAGCAAAGTGCCTTGCATTTTCACGCTCAAAGAGCGTAATCATCATATCCCTAAGGTAATGGGAGTTGGATGCACGGACCAGCTCAGCTAGCCTGGTCTCTTGAGGTTGGGTTGCAGGTGGGTGCATTGGAACTGGTCGTAACACTTGAGGTTGGTCTTGAGGTGGGTGCATTGGAGTTTCTTGAGCCACAGATGTTATGGATGTTGTTTCAAATGGTTGAAGCTGGTTTTGTTGGGGGTCATTAGCCATTGTGTTGGATTGGATAAAGACTTATTTCTTCTTAGTGAAGTTTTCTACTTTTGTGATATGCAACTTAGACTCTTTGGCACCCTATTTATAGTAAAAAACTAATCATAAACTAATGCTATACACCCTTATATTAATGATACTCTACAGTGGGGTCATATCAAAGTTCTTAATAATGACAGGGAACTTAAATGTGCATCACTTTGGGCTTTGAGATGGTAACAGCCATGTCAAATCACAATTAAATCCATAAATTTCTACTTTTGTGATATGCAACTTACACTCTTTGGCACCCTTATATATAGAAAAAAACTAATCATAATAATGACAGGGAACTTAAATGTGCATCAGTTTGGGATTTGAGAGGGTAAGAGCCATGTAAAATCACAATTTAACTCACCAATATCCATTTGCAATGAATTAAACATATTTTAATTGCTTAAATCAGATGGCTCTACAGTTGCATTCAAACTGGGCTTATTTTCAACTCGGCCACTTCACACACTACCAATAAAACTATAAAATTAAAATGAAACATATTTTCATACAACATATTACATGTCCAATCTAAACCACCTTACATATACAAACACATTCACACTCAAGACACACGAGTACAACATAAACATTAACCAAATAACCACAAAAAACAGAGCAACTATTTAAAGTAATTAAAAACCCACATCATGCAACTTACACTTTCACAGCGCTGCAGAGTAATGATCATAAAAAGGACGATCCAATTACTACTCCCATGTCCAATCCAAGTTAATTAAATAACTGATAAAAAGGACAATACCATTATGCAACATACGCTTTCACACTTCCAATCATACAACTTGCTAATACACTGTATAACCCTAAGAACAGTCTAATCCATATACAAAAAATTAACTAAGCAAAAGGATAAATGATAGATCATATTAAACCGTAGGCATGCAAACTAGTAACATACAACTATGACGGTCGTCGAGCAATTACCTTGGGAACCCACATCTTTTCATTCATTCTTGTAAATGTTAACGATTATATAAATAACTAATACAAAAAACGGCTCTAAAGGTTTATTATGAATTCTGTCGGTAGAGTTGCAAGGTTACAAATGGGAAGCGTATCTAAGAAGAAGATGTACAGTATTAAGTGAGGGGGAGTAGGGGGACTAGTCCTCAACAAACTATATATCATAAATATTTTATATATCTATTTATTAAAAATAAATATTTTCAAATTTGACTAAAAATTGTAATTCAAAATTTCAAAATTTTGAATTTTTGTTTTGAAATTTTACCACCAAAACATAAATTAATAGTAGAATTTAGTTTTTAATTTAATATTAATGGAAAGAGTACTCAACACACTACTTAATATTATATTATTTGTAAAGTACAAAGTGCATAACAAAGTACATATGTCAAATCGATTTTAAAATAGTTAGAATTTATTACTTAATTTAATAATAATTTAGTGAGGAGTACTCAACACACTACTTAATATAATTTTATTTAAAAAGTACAAAGCGCATAATAGTACAAGTTACAATACATGCATGTCAAATCGAATAAAATTTTGTACAATTCGCATAAAAAGTATAATTACTATTACAAATGTCAAATCCAACAAAAGTTCTACAAGTTGCAAAAAATAATCAATATTTTATTTGCAAAAAATGGTACAAGTTGCATAAAAGGTCAAATCGAAAAATAAATTGTACAATTCGCATAAAAGGTACAAATACTATTGCAAACATCAAATCGAATAAAATTGTACAAGTTGCATAAAAAAATAATGTATAATTTATTTGCTATAATGGTACAAGTTGCATAAAAAAATAATGTGTATTTTATTTGCAAGAAAAAGGACACTTACACATAGTACTAGTTGTAAGAAAAAGGACACTTACACAAGTGTACTTGGGTCTTACACACACTTACACACATGTACTTGATTTTGGGGCAAAAATGGCCATATGAACAAGTTGGCATAAACCGCATAAGTCGAATTGGGGCAAAACCCTTTACTCGAGGTCGCATGGGGCTAGGCTTGAAGCATGGGTATTTCCATGGGGCAAATACACAATTACCCCTTAATTTATTTAATAGTATTTTTTTTTTCTTTTGAAAAATATAATATTTTGTATGTTTGATATCAAAAGTAAAATTCTGTAGTTGTATCTTGTATGAAATGTAAAATTACGTTTGAAAATCACCCTCGAGTCTCAAGATTTGCATTGCTTCTTCGGCTCTCTCATTCCACGCCCGGAGGGTCAAAAAGCTTGCATCTTTCATTCTTTTTTATTTGTTGGCGTCACTTTTATCATCCAAACATTTGTTGTCAAATATATAGCTGCGCGTAAATTGTAAATATAGTCATTTTGAATGTCAGTTTTTCTATAATTCAACTCTTTTCGATTCTCAGATGCACATAAACTGTCTAAGGCACTACAAATTGAATTATCCACACTTATTTCTCAACGGTATAATCAACTGTAGTTTATTTATTTATTTTAATATTTTGCCATATTTATAGGAGTCACTAAATTTTGCACTATCATTAGTTCTTATTGCACCTTATTGAATACTATATTTAATTTTCAATAATATTATCCATGGCATAAAAATTAGAAGGACATGATCGTTGTGTCATATCGAACTATTAGGTAAAAAAATTCGAATGCTCAAAAAATTAACAAAGAGTTAGAACTGCCACAACAAATGAAAGATAAAAGTTTTGCATGTGAATTTGTATTCGTTGGATGATCCAATATTTCGTGAATGAACGAGAAATGATTACAATAGTATGGGCTAAACACGAAAGAGAAAAACGCTCACCGGTGACTTGTCCACCATTTCGATTATTGATTTCTTCTAAATATGTCCAAGTATCACTTTTATTAAAAAGCTACAGAGTTTAAACTAATAATAATCATATACTGACATGATAAATAAGTGAAAATAATATATTAATGATTGTTTTTGAAAAAAATTAACAAAAATTGTACGATAGGATATTTTAAAAGAGTAAATTTTATAAAGTACGTAACAGTTATGCTATTTAAATGAGCAACAAGAACAAAAACTAGAAGTATAAATAAACTATAAGGTTAAAAGTGTAACAGTTTTAGTTTTTATATACTGTTTGCACGTTTGTTTGGTTGGCAAAACAGCGGTGAGCTTTACTATTTTTTAAAAAAGCTTATTTTTTTAATGCTTCTTTAAAAAGTTGTGAGCTGTGAGCTGTGGCTATTGCTCCCAGCTCACTGCTACTTTCACTAAACACACCCTTAGTGCATAAATTAGAGTTGCCGTAAGTGAAGTAAAATAAATTCTTAAAAAGCCACGCGTTTATACACTTATAAACGTAGGAAAACACACAACAAAAAAAGTAGAGTATTAAGCTAAAAAAAACAATGCATTCCAGCCATTTTAACTCTTCAGCTTATATGAAATCGCTTGTTTGTGCAATTGTTCGATTGAAAGGATTTTTTATACAATCAGCTTTATTTTATAGTTACTAAGCGACCGTACAATCTTCTATTAGGAGGCAGTCTCAAGATTAAATCATTCTCATGCTATTTGTTAAAATTTCGGTATTCATCAATGTTATACGTTTATCGCTCCTTTCCTTTCAGATTTTGAAATTCGAACTCGTAAAATGTTTTAATTAGTCTGACATGATTCTGAATTTGAGGTAATTCAGTTTGTCTATATGTTGCGCAGTTACGGATATGTTAATAAGATTTCAGAATTGGTCAATGCAGTACGTACGTTTATGAGTATCACTCGTTTATTTCAAATTATGCGTGTGGAATATGTTTCTCATTAGTTTCATTGTAAAGGCTTAAGTGGTAAGTAGAGTAAAACATCTATAAATTAATAATATTTGGACCATTATATTTTATTAATTTAACGAGATATTATTATATCGATAAATTAATAATTTATTAATTTAAAAAAGTTTAACGTATGACTTATAAATTTTTAAGTCCAATATGTACTAGTTACAATGTATACTAGTTAGAGATGATTAAATAAATTAGAAAAACAAATTCCAATGTATACTAGTCAGAAATGAAAAATAAATTACAACATATACTAGTTGTAGATAATATATATATATATATATATATATATATATATATATATATATATATATATATATATATATATATATATATATATAGAGGTGAGATCATGAAAAAAGTCCACTTTGGTAGAAAAGTGAGAAAAGTGTACAAATCAACCCCTCCTTTTTTTCACACCAAACTACAGGGACCTAATTGTATTTTCTTCATTCTTTAAGGAGTTTTTGTAAATTTGCACCCTACCCCCCACCCCCCACCCCCACCCCCACCCCCCACCCCACCCCACCCCCTCCCCCCCCCCAGCCGAAAAAAAAAAAATTTTTTTCCCGCCAAAAAAAATTTTTTTTTTGGGGCCAAAAAAAAAAATTTTTTTTTTTGGGCCAAAAATTTTCCCGCCAAAATTTTATAACACAGATGCACCTTTTTTTTTTAGTGCATCTAGGTTATAAAAATTGGTGCATCTCAGTTAACTGAGATGCACCAATTTTTATAACCCAGATGCACCTTTTATTTTTAGTGCATCTCAGTTATAAAAATTGGTGCATCTCAGTTATAACTATGATGCACCAATTTTTATAACCCAGATGCACTAAAAAAAAAAGGTGCATCTGGGTTATAAATTTTTGGCCAAAAAAAAAAAAAATTTTTTTTTTGCTCCAAAAAAAAAATTTTTTTGGCGGGAAAAAAAATTTTTTTTTTCGGGGGGGGGGGGGGGGGGGGTGGGGGGGTGGGGGCATGTTTGCAGACATACCCCTGAAGTTTGAGATATTTCAAATTAAACCCTATAACCTTTTTTTCTCACTTTTCTACCAAAGTGGACTTTTCTCTAGAACCTTACCCTATATATATATATATATATATATATATATATATATATATATATATATACAAGTTACAATATGTACTAGTTACAGTGGCGACGATTAGGGTGTGCAAGTGGTGCAACCGCACCGGGCCCCCCTTTTTAAGGGGCCCTCAATCTAGTATATATCTATAAATTTTGTAGAGTAAAGCTGTATTTGTACTTTAGTAACACTCTAAATATTTATAGTTTTTTTTTGTAGCGTAGAATTTGACTTTTGTTAATATTTTGCGTAATGTCAAAGAACATTTTATTTTTTATAATAATTAACTTTTCGTGATTATGGGGCCTCATTTTTTATTACGCACCAGGCCACTCAAATCAATAGGACGGCCCTCACTAGTTACAATGTATATTAGTTAAAGATGAAAAATAAATTACAATGTATATTAATTTTAAAGGAAAAATAAATTATCACATATGTATATGGAATTTTTTAGTAATTATTAATTTATCGTTTCGTTGGGACTAATAAATATACACCGGGGTTTCAAAAAAGTTATTATCTTATTATTTTATCGATTGAGATCCAAATTTGTACTAGTCCCATGTTGGGACCGGACAAATTATTAATTTTATCGAGGTTATTAATTTATAGATCCAAATTTCTTTTGTAATTGTTCTTTGTTTCTCTAATGGATGTTGCCTTTCTAAAAAAAAAAAATTAATTTATAGAGGTTTTACTGTATGTGATATGGGTGTGTGGCAACACATTATTATGGCTTTTGATCTTGCACAACTGACAATTATATACTCAATATTGTAGAAAACTTACCAAAATAATTATGAGGTTCGTTTTGCTTTTGTATATCTAGGATATTGGCTGAATATGAGAATAGAAATACTTTTATTTCACGCGTTAGTCGTTAGTTCCTTTTTTTAGTTTGTTTTGAGAAGTAGTCGAATGAAAGTTAACTTATTTCTCCTATCATAAAACTAGTTCCAAGGTGGTTCCTTGAGTTTTTTCAAGGCGATTCCCATTAAAAGCACAAGGTTGTACGAAAGCTCACCATGTTGAATACAACTCCCGTTGGTATTGCCGAACTTGTATTCAAAGCTATTCTCGGAGTCCTGGAAGCTATTGTGTTGCAAATGGTTCGAGTAAATCGTCTCCGATCAGCTAAAAAGAGTGATGATACGAGCAGCCAAGATGCAGAGGTGCACCCCACCAAGTCATTTTAGTAATAGACCTACTAGTCATAAAGCTAGCTAGAATAATGTTGGAAAATTCGAAATCTATTTAGTTCATTGTAACTTTTGAATGTTTCTGATGTATTATTAATTTGAATGAAAGTTCGTATGTTGTTTGATGTTTTGTGATTGGATTGCTGCTTTTTACTTTTTTGTATCTTCTCTTACGAGTATTATGTAAAAGATGTGATGCTTCTTGTGGGTTGTGACATTGTTTATGAAATTTGTACATGGCGTCTGTACTTGCTAGGCCGTAAGTTTTATATTTAAACAGACCTGCGTTGTCTCTCGAGTACTTTCTGGATCAATGCATTGTGCAACCAAACAACAGAAATGGGTATCTAATCTATTTGGCTTAAATTATGAGATTAATTACAAGCCTGGTCGTGAAAATTGTGTTGCAGATGCTTTATCTTGTGCAACAGGGAGCCCAGGGCCACAGGCCTTGATTCTCTTTATGTGCCTCAGACATATTTATAGGATGCAATAAAGGCGGCATTGCACGAGCATCCTTATCTGATCTAGGTCGAACAATTAGCAATTGAGAATCTAAGGGCACCTTACTTGTGGGGTAATGGTTTGGTCCACTACAAGGACCAAGTAGTAATCCCTCTAAAGTCTGACCTGGCCACACAGATCGTAAGAGAGTTTAGTGACTCTAAATGTGGTGCCATTCTGGTATACAAGAAATATTTTTAACAGTTACACATAATGAGACTAGTACATCACTTGTTATTGATGTTAAAACACACTTCTATTCTGCATCACTTTTAAACAAATCCCCATTCATCAATCAAGGGCATGAAGCAAATTGCTGATTCCAAATGGTGAGACGTGGAGTATCAAGTTGATGACTTAGTTTTTATGTGGTTTCATTTTTATATCATCATTTGGCTAGTCGTTTTTTGGACCATATCAAGCTAATGCAAAACTGGCAAGATGTCCTATAAACTCAAGGTGCCTGAGGGTTCTTAAATCCATCTGGTTTTCCATGTGTCATTGCTTAAGAAATCCATTGGTGTGGGCGTGTGGCATCTGTTGTGAGCACTGACCTACCACAAAGGCATCTGATGGTGATATTGTGATGGTTCTATATTCGTCTTCGACTTTGTTGAGCTGAAAGACAAGTTTATTCACTTGAACATTGAGGACAATGTGCCACTAAAAGACAGGAAAGATATAAAACCACAAAAGTCCATGTAGAACTATTGGCGATTGCCGGGGAGACAATTTAATTCTCAATAACTGTACCTAACGCTTTGGGCGGGATTTCATTGATGCAGTCATTCAGTATTATTCAAAAAAAAAAAAAACGTCATTCTACTAATGATCCAATGATCAACATATAACTCAGTTAGTTATATGGGACCATGTTTGTTCTAAACATCAACTCGCACAATGTCACGTTCCAAATGTCCCACAAATATACCTTATGTCTACTTAAAGATGATTGCAATCTCAAACGATGTCACCATGGCTAGACCTGTGAGAGTTTCCTCGTCTATTTGTGTCTCCTGATATATTCATTAATTAATGTTGAGTGCCGCTTCATTATGGTAATTTAAACCGTTAAGTTGAGTGTTTGGTGCGCATCCAAGGGTGTTGAGTGTAGCGTCTATTCTTGCAATCCGGCCCGCGGGTTATGTACATTAAAGTTTATGATGGAGTTTGCTAGAGGAACCAAACCACATTAACCGTTGTGTTGTGATTTGATTTTCATTTCAATATTGTTACTGGTTATATCGTTGTGTGATCATTTGTTTTAGGTGTACGATACCAACATTCTTAACCTCGACTCATTTAACTAAGAACTAGAGGATTTCCTAATGTCCACGTCGTTTGTATTCTGTTTCGATGAAAACAACAACACACAATCGACATGTTGCATTTATTGGAGTACAAAGTCGGGCAGAATTGGCCTTTAAATCCCCAACAAAGCGCCAAAAGATCCTCATTTATTTTGCTCACTTTTTCATCAATCTTGTGTAGTCGCTATATCTCAAGGTCTATTTTGGACCCCTTCATATATGATTGCAAGTTAATATTATATAGCGGCAAAATTTCATTGGCTGAAGGAATACAAAGTTCAACAACCGAATGCAATTGAGTGTAATGTGTATCAACCAAACCAATAAAATGTGATTGTCTAGAAAAACACCTATGAGTACTGAAACAAACAATGACTACATATAAAATGAAGTAATGAGTTGCTAATTGATAATGAACAAGATGCTATTCGAGATTTTCCAATAAACTACTACCATCAGTTTAAGTTGTAACTATCGACGAACTAATGAGGTATAGTTCATTATCGCTTTTAAGCCAAATACTAAACCAAAGCGCGATATTGATCATGTTTGTTCATATATTATCAAATATAAAAGTTTTGTTGATACTCTCTAAAAAGAAAATGAACATCATATGTCTTGATTATTTGGGAAATGCTAAACAAAGTTTTTTTTCTTGTCAAAGATTCTATATATAATTAATAAGTATGCATTAACATTATGTTTATTTGGAGCAACAAAAATGAATAATTTTATATTGTTTACTTAAAATCTCTTTATCGTTTCTAGTTTTTGGGTACATATTTATTATTACAAAACCTAATCATAAGTTATCTCTTTCTTTAGTTTTCTTCTGTTTTTACTTATAACTTAGCTCAAACTAATCATTTAAACATAATTTAATCATTTAAAAATAAATGATATTTTCTTTTATATATGTTAAACACGTTAGCATTTAAACATTGTTTAAAACTTCAAATGACTGTCGATCAAATCTCATACAATGAACTTATAGATACTAGTAATAAGCATAATTAGTTAATTAGCATTATGATTCTTTGTTTCGTCATTTATTGCGACTGAGGTCCCTAGGTTAATATTGTCCAAAGACAACAAGCACATGGATCTCGTTCTCACATTATAAGTACACCACACTTTTGAAAATTTCACAAGTCAAATCATCATCACTCGATGGCATCAAAGTCACTATTATACCTTATATCTTTTATTATGTGCTCTCAATTTCAGCCTACCCTTTCTCAACAAACCCACACCAATATTTACCTTCAAGATTGGTCCCATTGCGTAAACTCGACCATGGTCCCGGTCTCTCCTAAGGAGGGCCATATTCTTTCAGCCGCGACAATTCTTCTCAGGGATGTAGATATAAAAAAACCCGTCCTGAAACACAAGCGATTACCAAATTTATTACAAAAACGGTCTAGGTCTAAATCTAGGTTGAAGATGGTTAAAGTTAGCCAGTCGAACCAACATTTACTATATAACTTACCGGTTGGTGTACGTATATTTTTTCTATACTTTCTGAAGGTGTTCATTTGGGGTGCGAAAAAATCATTACAAAAGGATGAAACGAAAGTTAATGGTGTAATTCGTCCGAGTTACTTGGGTACGAAGGTTAAAGAAGCATAAAGCATTATGTTAATTACACATGTTTTATATATCGTCTTGTTGACATGGTGTATCATGTATGATTGATTTGTTGTATAACGAACATGATAGCATAAATGTTAACTATACATCTACATGTAATAAGACATTATTTGATGTTGAGCCTCATTAAGAATTCGTCAATGGTTGTTTATATCTAAGTATGGTTGTGTACATAAATTAAATTATACTATCGAATTTGTCTTTGTTGTTTATTTCAACATACTTCAACAGATCATGGGGCTTTGTGGTCAATTGAGTGAAGCTTATTAAGTTAAGCGAGCCTAGGTGAGAGTAGTATCGGGTTGGGTGACTAACCGGGAAGTCCTCACATGGGGACCACAAGTTCTATTGATATCAACTAACTACCTTAGAAGTTTGGGCCCAACCATGTGATGTCTTGATCCAACTAATGGACGCGAGTTCGATTCCGTTCCGCAAGCATGGTTGGGTATTGGGTGGAGGTATTTCATAGGCATCAAACCTTTGCTGGGTAGCGTTGATGGGTACCATTATGATACACAGGGTTGAGGTGTCCCTGCCAATATACATTTTTTTTTTTAATCCAACATACTTCAACAGTTTGTTTTGGGTGTATTATATGTGAAGCCCTCTACAACATAATGTCTTCAATTGTCTTTATATTCCAAAAGTGGTAAGGAACTTAGGGCACGTTTGGTATGTTATTGAAGGAATGAAACAATGACTTTGATAGTCATTGCAAGTGTTTGTTTAGGACTGTTGGGCCCACCACTATGACTATGAAAGTCACATATTTTCCATACTCCATATATGGCTAGAGAGGGGGGAATGAATTCTTTCATAGTTGAGGGACCCATCACTACTATCAAACTCATTCCCATTGTCATTTCTCGCAGCATACCAAACGCACCCTTAATCATGCTTGAGTAATGATCATACATACGTTATTACAACGAATATATCATTTGCTCACACAAGTTATACATACGTTATTACAACAAAACATAAAACATCATATATACGTTATTACAACAAAACATCACATCAGAGGTACTTATAGTTGATCCTATACAAATATAAAAAATGTAAAACTTTATGATTTTCTACATTTATTGAAATTTTTAATTAAGTATATTTGTATATCTCTGCTAATTACTAAATATAAAGAGTGTATAATTGTACTTAAAACTCAAAAATAAGAAAAATATAATTATCTTTAAAAAAAAAAAAAAAAAAAAAAAAAAAAAGGAGGAAAATATAATTACTAAAATAACACCATTTTTTAGAAACTTTATCAATTACTCATTGGTTATTTTACGATGTATGTATACACATTACACGAAACACTTAATAATAATATCGCAAATATAACCGTCGACCGCTATAAAATCTCAATGTTCTGCACGGTGCTCGCATATATTTATAGAAGAAATATATGAATCATTGTAAAATTATGATACTATGCACGGGTGCTCGCATATATTTATGGTGGAATATATGAACCATTTTATGCACTTTCTAATAAATCTATAAAAAAAATATGTGTATAGATGAAAGTATTGTTTGACATATAGCTTTAATATAGTAATTTTTTTGTTTCGATGTAATTTCCTTGAACTTTTTATGTGTCTTAATCTAACATGAATCATTTTTCTTGCCATAAAAAGACTATAATAGGCCACTTGGTCGAATGTTTTGGGAATGACTTTTTGATTCAGAACAAATCTTGGAGCACGTCGACAAAGCAAATATTGTCAAAGAATAAAATAAAAGAATTTGCTATTTCTATTCCTAAATGATATGTTTAATAATAATAAATATGCAATAAATAGTGATATATTTATTTAGTTGGGATTAGTTATTTAAAAAGGTGTGGTTATTCTAAACATATAAACACATTATGCATGTCAGAATTTCTTAAACTGGGTGTAATAAGGAAGAAATGTTTGATCGGTCGGTGGATATGTCGGTCAGTCGGTTAATACAAGGGACGAGAGAAGTCGGTCGGGGCATGAAAAGAGGAGAGTGGGTCGTTTGACTGACTTGTTCAATAGGGAAGAAAGACTTGTTTTTGTGTGTGTGGGGTGAGTGAAAAGAGGGGTAATTATATTGTTTTATTTTTATTTTTATTTTATGTTTTTTGTGATGTTCTCGTTGTTTTATCACACTAAGTTAGTTGTGAAGTAGTATTGAAGAGAAAAAACTGATCTATCTAACAAAATATATGTAAGTCGATAGTCTAAAGCCTTTATCAATTTTCTCAAATGAGTTAAAAATAATAATGACACGTGCTTTGAACATGACCAATAAAATATCTTTAAGTGTGATATTAAGCAAAATTCTTTCGAGTTTACTTGTATTTGCGTAACACTTTTGGTCTTTTATAAAAGGATTTCACAAAAAGTTAGGAATGGGTTGCACACCCACTCGTGCAAAAGTAAATTACACGTTTCATATTTTTCACAATATCTAACCGACCGATAAAGATAGATTCTATTTAACTAGTGATATATATATATATATATATATATATATATATATATATATATATATATATATATATATATATATATATATATATATTTTTTTTTTTTTTTTACAATTTGCATTATTAATTTCCTTACACAATGCGTGGACCCGGTTTAGACAACATAGTCTGGCGGGGTGGTGATGGGGCCTTCGCTGTCCGCGAAGGTAGTCGTTTCTAAGTTGAAATTCACCTTTAAAAAAAAAAAAAAAAAAGCCAAGTTGGTATACTTTTTACAATAAAATAATAGAGTGTGAACCTTGTATTCTTTTTATATTCTTTAACGTGTATTCATCACCAAATCTCCAACGATCATGAAATTAAAACTCAAAATCTTTAACATGAGAGGGAAGGCATTGCTTACTTTTAAGCAACTAAGTAAGTAGTCAGTTTTACCTAAGCTTCTTTTTTCTTTTATACTCCGTAATAAAACTAATTTTGTTTTCTTTTTACCTTCACATCTAATCTTTAACTCGCTATAAATGGATTTGACAAAAATAATATGTAATTTTATTATAGCTAATTACATTTGTTACAACATATAAGCAAATCTAAATCACAATTTCAAGAGTGATTTTTTTTTAACATGCATACTTACTTTTTTTTTTTTTTTTTTTTTTTTATTTATTTATTTAAAAAAAAGAAAAAAAAAATAATCCAAACAGTAAAACACACTCTAAACCTATATTAACCAAGTCTATAAAATAAACCTCATATTAATTCAAACTGAAAATCGTTAAATATATACCAATAAAAATACAGAATACAAAAGCTCGGTTAGTATCAGAATAAATTATTTACGTGTTACTCTAATTTAAAAAAAGAAAAAACGAAAACTACATTTACAAAAATTAAAAAAAAAAACAGCTATTTGTTGTACAACTAACTTTGGTGGTATCTAATGAACATACAACTCATCATCTTCAACGCCACTCATGGCCACCAACCACACACATTTACGTACACCGCCCCACTATCTGTTACTTTCTAATGGTGAACCATTCATTTTCACAGTCCCACTTTGCCTTCTCTGACATGTTTGCTAGCTTTTGTACTCTTTGCCTCAATGAGTTTAATGAACTTATAGATTGCACAAACTCACATGATGATGATGATGGTGATTGTGATATTGAGTTCCATATATCTTGATCAAGTATACTTGTTGGTGAACTTGTAATGATTTTCTCACATGTTGTAGTGCCAGAATTTTCGTCGAATTGTTGGATATATGGGTGGTTTAGCAAGTCATTCGCGGTCCATCTTTGTCTTGGATCGCGAATTAGACATTTGCTAATGAAGTCTCTTGCTTGGCCGGAAATCCCATCTGGGATTTCCGGAGTGTGACCCGAGAATGCAATTCTGTATAGAATTGAAACCGGGTCACTTACGTTTTGCCAGGGTGAACCACCCGTGATCATTTCGATCATGGTACAACCAAGTGCCCATATATCCGCGGGGAACCCCTGTTCGTCGCCACGTGCCACTTCTGGCGCCATAAACATTGGTGTTCCGCGAATTGGGCCGCTCTGATCAGCCCATTTCGCGCAACCCAAGTCACCGATTTTCGCACCACTTTCATTAACTAAAATGTTGTGACCTTTGATATCACAATGCACTACTCCACTTGAATGTAAGTACACTAACCCTTGAACTATATCTCTTGTATACTTCGCTACTTCAAAATTGGTTAACCCTTCACCATTTCGGCTATTTACTAAATCCATAATCGACCCACAAGACATATGCTCGATAAAAACATTGTACACCATCTTGTTATTCTCTCTAGTAATGTCACACCCTTTGTAGCTCACAACATATGGACTATGTAACATTGACAAAAAATGGTTCTCCATTTGTAAACTCTCGGATTGCGAAAATTCGACCGACTTGACCGCGAAAATATCGCCTGATGTCGAGGTGGCTGTGGAGACGGTAGCGGAGGAACCACGGCCAAGAACATCGCCTCTAGTCCACTCCATGTTTATTTATTCTTGTAAGAAAGAAAACAAAAAAGATGTGTTGTTTGGTTATATTTTTGGGGGGTGTTGATGTGTTATGGTTTATATATATAGTGGTATGTGAAAGAATATTACTAGATCCACCAAAAGTTTACAAAAAATCATCCACTCGCTGACGTGGCAGAGTGGTGATTGGTTGGTTTTCTGTGGCCCACAGAAAACCAACCAATCACCACTCTGCCACGTCAGCGAGTGGATGATTTTTTGTAAACTTTTGGTGGGTGTAGCACTACTCTATGTGAAATTGTGAGTATTTTTTCAATATAAAAAGTGTGTAGTTATTTGGTTGGTTGGGAAGTGTATAGGTGGCATATTTCATATTTTGGTTGTTTAAAGAGTCGACGATTTATTTAACAACGTGGCAAATATGGGTAAGTGAATAACAACTTTTTGGGCAGGCCAAGACGGCAACTACGTGGCATGGACACTTGTCAAGTTGCAAATAAGAATATGTGTTAGAATTTGGAAATATATACTGTACGTAATCCCTTGCTTGTGGGATTTTGTTCCAAATATTTGTGGAAATAAGCATCACTTGAGCTTGTTTAGGTGTCACAAGATGGATTGCAAGATTTAATAATTGCATGGTTATATTTAGGTGGTCGTTCTTAATTGGAAACATGAGGATGACACGGAGCACAATTTCATGGTGATAATATTAAGATCTAGTAAAAAAAAAACAATCCAATGCAGTGAAATTTCTATATATTCACCCGTATGTAATTGACAGGGGTGACTCAGGGTAAAGCTGATAAAGCGATCGCTTTAGGCCTTCGAATTTGAAAGGTCTCCTATTTTTATATCTCTTATGTAAAAATGTTTTACGTGAAAAAGCCTCATTTTCAAACTTCGTTCAATTGTAAAGACTTGTAATTTTTCATATTATGTCAATTGTCAATGAGTCTTTTGTGTTCACACACAAATGTTGTTAGGCGCTCTAATGAATTGTAAAGACTTATATCATGTCAATTGTCAATAAGTCTTTTGTATTCACACACAAATGTTGTTACGCTACGCAAAGATTGAAAAGGGTCTTGAAATTAGAAGCGAAAAGATGGGATAAGGTATCTTTTCAATAGGTTTTTATGATATGTGGTCTTTTGTGGGGTCATTAAATGAGGATACGTAAAATTTTGAAACTTTGAAACCAAACCCAAAACTTAATTAAGAGTTGGATACCTTCTTTTGTATTTGTGTTTGTTGACTTTGAAAACCAAAGATTTTGGGGGTTTATGGTAAGGTATGATAAGGTTGGGAGTAATGGGTTGAACCACTAAAGTGGTTGGTATCATGTATTCCACTTTTTGGTAGAATATCCTCTCAAACTAACTTTGAGTAATTTGACATATACTTTTGTCCAAAAATAAAGTCTTGAGCTACATACTCTTCCAACTCATGGGTTAAGTTTCAAGTAAAAAATGTATGTTCATTCCAAATATTTTTTTGCATTTGCGATTATTTTGACCCTAACCCGAGTTGCGTATCTCTCCAAGTGAAACAAACAAACAAGCTTAAAGCTCGTTGAAGTAACTAACTAGCTATACAATCAACATTTAGCACATGGGGTTTTAATAGCGCGCCAACTATGACCTTTTGTACATAAAGAATTCGTGCAAGTGTTGAGCTATGCTCTTAAACTCAACGACTACTATACATCGAGGTTATCCCTCCACACACATTGTTGGTCCCCTACTCGAAGGTGAGGCCATACTGTAAACACCGCGATTAAGTTCAAAAATCGTTAAATATGATAACGGCTTTTCATTTTACATAGGTTGTGGTGTGATGGTTTTATTGCATCACTCAACGTCTTCTAGAAAAGGGATTGTTTTGGTTTGGTAACTTGTGAATGAAGTGTTGGGTGAAATGATTTGGATAGTAGATTGGTGGTTATAACTTCTAAATCAAGACTATCTATACATAACGGTCCCTTAAGCATTACAAGGCTAGCAAATAATCCAAATTATAAAGGTTCATTCCACACTCAATTGAGAATTATTTAAATTGTTTAACAATCAACATAAGTCATACATAAGAAGTTTAACTACTCCGTATTAGCCCATGAACCTACGCTTTGGTCTCGTGTGGTCAAAGCTATTCACGGTGATGGAGGAAATATCGACGGGGTTCCGAGAAAAGGTGTTACTACTTGTTGGACAAATATTATTAATGAGGTTAAAGTGTTGGCATCAAAAGGAATTAACCTGATGTCGTTCATGAAAAAGAAGATGGGCAATGGGCTTTCAACGTTATTCTGGGAAGATGGATGGTGCGAAGGGGGCAAATTTAAAGACAGATTCCCTAGAGCTTATGCTCTTGAAAACAACAAGCAGATAACAGTTGGTAATAAGCTTGCTCAACCTAGTTTATCTTACTCCTTTCGAAGAGATCCTAGAGGGGGTCTTGAAGAAACACAAGTTCAGGAGATGCTTAATCTGGTTCAACCAGTGGTTCTCAACCAGTCCTTGGATAAATGGATATGGTCCTTGAACAGTTCTGGAGAGTATTCGGTTGCTTCATTCAGGTACCTAATCGATAAGCATCTTCTTCCGATAAGTGAAATGAAGACCAGTTGGATTCGCTATGTGCCCATCAAAGCAAATATTTTTGCGTGGAAGGTAATGACGAATTCATTACCAACTAGATTTAATATCTCGAGACGCGGGATCGATATTATGTCTTTAGAGTGCGTTAACTGTGAAGTTGGGATAGAGAACACAAACCATTTGTTTTTTACGTGTGATATGGCTAAGAATCTGTCACAACTAATTGCTCGATGGTGGGATGTTCCTTTTACTGATTGTGATTCTTACGCCGACTGGAAAACATGGATTGATAACGTCAAAATGCCGAAGAAGAATAAAAACATGTTCGAAGGTATATTTTTCGTGATGTGGTGGAGTCTATGGAACTTTCGTAACAAAAAGATGTTTCAAGACAAGTTTATTTCAAAGGCGACGTTCTTTGACGAGATCATTTGTAATTCTTATTATTGGTGCCGTTATAGAAGTAAAACTATGTTTAGTTGGGATGATTGGTTTAAAAACCCATCTAATATTTCTTTGTAATTTTCTAGCTCCTTGCTAGTTTCTAATAAAAATCGCCGTTCAAAAAAAAAAAAAAAAAAAAAAAAAAAAAAAAAAAAAAAAAAATTAGTTATAACGTCAATTATTTCATTAACGCAACAAGTTTGTTTTTCTCTCTTTGAGTGACATTCCAGATATTTTGATTAATAAGGCATGCATATCAAATGAAATGTTACATTTACTTTGTACATGTCAATTAGTATTTATAGATGTCTAGCTTGAATTTTCACAGTTTTTTTTTTTTTTTTTTTTTTTTTTTTTTTTTTTTTTTTTAAATGTGAAGAGCTATTCGATTTAGTATATGTTCATTAATATTTATACATATCTAAGTATATTATGTTTTGAATTTTCCATAATAGTTAAGATTTTTATGATTTACGAGGCCTTATTCGTAGTTTCGCATCGTACCAACAAAATCAATGGGACAACCTTGATTAGAAAGCAAAATAAAAATTCAATCGTTTCAATGTAGGGATGAGCACGGTACCGGCCCTGCACTGATCTCGTACCGAATTAGTGGTACTGATTTTTTTCCGAGCATAAATTAGTGGTACCGGTACCGTACCGAACGGGATTCGGATACTGATACCGGTATCGGTACCAGTACCGGTACCGGAAAATCGGGGTTTTCCCATTTTTTTTCAGGAATTTCCCGATTTGGTACCGGTCTCGTACCGAATTAGTGGTCCCGGTTTTTTTTCACCTTATTTCGTAGTCCCGGTACCGTACCGTATATTGAGATCGGTACCGTTTCGGTACGGTACCGATACAGTTCCGGTTCGATTCTGGGATTCGGGTCGAAATGTTCATCCCTATTTCAATGAAACCGTGCCTCTTTGTTCTTTCTTTCTTTTTCTCATATTACAACTATTAAAATTTTGTTTCACTAGTGTACTTTAATCATCTTATGGTAAGGTGATGAACGTACATTATAATTCCACGAAGCAAATATATATTTATAAAGTATCCCGTGAAGGTGGTTGGATTAGTTGGAGGGACGTAAAGCATATTTTGTTGATGGCAGAAATATATGCGTGTCACTCAAGAGATTTTACTATTTTGTTTCCTTATTTGGTTGTTGTATCTTTAGTCACACTCCACGCACGTGTCCTTGCACTCCAAAGATCCTCAAATTCAATTTTAAGCAAAACAACCTTCTTTTTCTTTTTTCAATAATGATTTTATCTTACTTTTAGAGCTAGACTTCAATTAGCTTGTAAGATATAAGATGCTTTTTCCATCCAAACTAAACAAGCTTTAAACTTTTTAATTAGATATTTAGAAAGTTGACACAAATTGTGTGAAATTAACTAATTTTAGTAAACTAAAAACATATTAAAAGATGAGCTTGTGTCTATTAACCTAAATTTATCATTTCTTTGATGGTAAATATAAGACACTAATGAGACAAGATCGAAAATATTTATGTTGTGGAAAAAGATATTTTGCAATCTTTATGTTAATCGCGTATCAATATCAATGACCTAAGTCCATTAATTATACGTCAAAGTTAAGCATATTACCAATACTTAACAAAGGCCCATTATAAACAATTGATAGGCCCAGTTACACTCTCAGGCCATCCTGGGCCTGGGAAAGCATCTTGGGCCATGCAACAGACACACATAAGACAATTGTATCCCGACTGTCACTAACGGTTAAGTTGTACTATCTGACATATGACAATGGGAGACACACAAGCAAGAACAGAGGAGACGAGCACGACCTAGTACGAGCCAAGGAGGAGCTACCACCTGTCATTCTTGCCTAGTCGTTGATCATCCGCATGAGGCTTATCCTTAAAACCTAAATGTCTCTCTATAAATAGAAAACATCTCACACCCAAAAAAAGGTATCCAACTCTTTTACATTTTCTCACACTGTTCACATAGTTAAACACACACACACAAACAAAATGATTTATTTGAATGTTACCCAAGCCACGGTAAACTGAACAACACAACAATATCAACCCAGTCTTAATCTCGTTTTACATCTCATACGTAAATATGACGTTATCCGTGGGGAAATAATAAGAAATAGTTGCAAATCGTAACTTATTTTTACTCATTTCCTCATTTAAAAAATTCTCAATTTTTTTTTCCCTTTTCATCAAGTTTTAAACCAACATGTCTGATGAACAACCCCATAACCTTTAGTTTTAGAAATAAACAATCACCACCTTGGACCAGTCCAAGTGAAATATTTTACTCACACTGAGGAGGATAAACAAATGCTGTAAAACAATGTTCACCACTAAACTTCACAATAAGACCATCAGGGGAAGATAGTGCAACACTCGACCATGTTAGTTTGCATACAACACATTTCTGACTAGAACTTACACGTTCTCAGCAGAAGTAGCATGTTCACAAGATAGTTCATGGTGCAGGAGTCTTGCCTCAGGTGGTAGATGTTCAAACCGGTGGGTAAAGTGATGTAATGGGTGCCAGGGTACAATGTGCAAAGGGATATCAAATGCATTCAAGTAACGCCAACTCTTTCGACTTCCCTAGATCAAATGCCAACAACAAGCAGGAAGGCAAACACTCATGTAAACATACGCTCATCTGCTTACACTCCTACATATACCTATAGATCCAGTATCCAAACACATACAGCCACCTAGCATTAACTCCAAAGGTAGCATGACCTTGAACCAAACCCGACAAAACATCATGTTACCACTATTTGGACCACCCTCCTAGGATACCCCTAGTTATCGCCTATCACCAGCCCAAACGCCCTTTGGGAACGGAAACTTAACCCAGGCTGAAAGCAAGCGGTCAATAACATTCATGAGGTGGCAGTAGCCCACATTCACATGATTTAATCCTGGCAATCATGCAGCAAAAAAAGTAGTGAGGTAATGGAAAACTGTCAACGAATCCCATTGAGAAGTATTCCAAAGGATTCCTTAATTCCATCATCTGACCCAATTGTCATCACAACAATGATAGCTTCGTACAAGGTCAACATAATATATGTAGATGAGGGAAGCTAGTGAAAAATCTTTCAAAGACTTTACAAAACAGTGAAAAGCTTTAGAAAAGCATTGCGTTGTGGATGCTCTAAGAACTTATTTATTTAACCCTATATATACCACTCTCATTATTTTGTGTTGACAGGCCTTTAAGGGGAGGTTTCCAGGATCGAATTGATCTAAACAACTCATGTATTCATGCAAACAGAACCGAATAAATAGAGACAAAGAAGATATGGGTTGAACCCTTAATAACTGATATATAGATAATAAAAGGGTTGATGTTTACAGAGAATCCTAAACCTATATATAAGAGATGAAACATTGTCTTCAAGAGACATAACGATTCATATAAAACGTTGCAACCCTAAACTAAACGTTACAATCTAATTAATTGACTAAATAACCGTTTAACTATCTATTGGGTTTGTTGGCCTGAGGCCTAAACCGAAATCTAATCTACAGGCTTTATGTTTTTGACCCATCTTGATTTCTTTGGCATGTTAGACATTAAAAACTTCCAACAGTTCCCCCCTAATGTTGATATGCCAAAGTATTCTTCAATCTTCAAACCTGCAGTCTTTCAGCTTCTTTGTCCTTGATGCTTTTTTAATCTTGATATCTTCTATCTGGTAGTTTGTTTGATACTTGTTATTAAGATCTTCTAATGTAAATCCAAAATTCTCAATCTTCTTGTCTTCTTGACTGCCATTCCATAGGGTTTGATCACATGATCTTCTCGACCTTCATGGCATTTTCTCTTACCTTCTGAAACAAGTCCATATGTTTCAATGTGTGATCCCCTTGCAGTGCTGTAATAACAATTGAAGACGTTCAAATATTGATTGTAGCAGGTTTGATCTTTTCGCCATGTTCTTTGACAGGCCAAGTATCTTCTTTGAAAAATATCTTCATGGCTTTTGGTTTAAAGGAAAAGGAAAAACCAACAAGCCTCTTCAAATGGCATCCATTATTTCCATGGCTGCTCTCTATTCTTTTGCGATTTTAAAAGCATCTCTGATCTTGAATGATGATTGTAAAAACATGATTTGATGTTGTTAGATCCCTTGAAGCTCTGATACCAATGTTAACAAGCCTTTGAGGGTAGGTTTCCAAGATCGAATTGATCTAAACAACTCATGTATTCATGCAAACAGAATCGAATAAATAGAGACAAAGAAGATATGGGTTGAACCTTTAATAACTGATATATTGATAATAAAAGGGTTGATGTTTACAGAGAATCCTAAACCTATATATAAGAGATGAAACGTTGTCTTCAAGAGACATAACGATTCATATAAAATGTTGCAACCCTAAACTAAACGTTACAATCTAATTAATTGACTAAATAATCGTTTAACTATCTATTGGATTTGTTGGCCTGAGGCCCAAACCGAAATCTAATCTACAGGCTTTATGTTTTTGACCCATCTTGATTTCTTTGGCATGTTAGACATTAAAAACGTCCAACATTTTGTATCTGTTTCTCTCATTCTCTATGTATTTCACACTTAGGGTTTCTTGTTCATAGTTGAGTTTGTTATCTTTTTATCTTTTGAGTCGTAAAAACCATTCTAACTATTATGAGATAGGTAATTTTGTGTATATTAAAAAAGTAATAAAGAGGAGGTTGGTTGAATTAATCAATATTTTAAAAACCGGGTTTTTAATCGATCCGGTCGAGTTATCGGGCACCGGTTTGACCGGTTCAACCGGTTCGACTGCTGGGTCAACCCGGTTTTCCATTTAAATATTTTTTTAATTTTTTGACCGGGTCAACCGGTTCGACCGGCGGGTCAACCCGGGTCAACCGGCAAGTCAACCCGGGTCAACCGGCGGGTCAACCCGGTTTTTATAAAAAAAATTGAAAAAAACCAAACCCGGCCGGGTTTCAAGACCCGGGTTAACCCGGGTTACTCAAAACCCGGCGGGTCTAACCGGTTAACCCAGTTTTAGAAACCCGGGTTTTTTGACCCGTTTTTGTGGCCGGGCACTGGTCCAACCGGTTGAACTGGCCGGGTCGACCCGGGTTTGAAAACATTGGAATTAATGTTTTGTGTGTTTTTCATCGGTGTTTATTTATGTAAAACTGAAAGTATTTTTATTTTTGATAGTGTAAAACACAACATTGAAAGCATTAAATTACATGAAATATAAATAAAGCAATAAAGCTATTCTATGTGACCTTAGCCTAAACTAATGGTACCCTGCTTCATGCCTTCCTCTGTCTTTTTATAGCCCCAAATTGATCTCTGAGTCACCAGGATCAAATCCCACTAGTCCACTTGAGTTCCATCTGTCCAATTGATCAACACCTGTTTAAAAGGTTTTTGGCGCCAAAATTGCTTTTTGCAATTGGGAGCTGTGAGGGTGCTAATTGGTGGGTTTGGAGGTTGAAGTGGACAATTGGGTGAGAATGGTGGGCAGGGGAGGTGAGGTGATAGTTGCAGGGATATTTACAGGGTAGGGGTGTGGTGGCAGGGTGTAGTGTGATAGGTGTCACCTCCTAGGGTAAACCTAGGAGGTGGGTTTGGTTGAGGAGGTGACAGGGGGGCTGGTGAGGTGGAAAGTAAGGCAAGTGGAGGGGGTGGTATGGTGGATGGTGATAAGCAGGTGATGAGGTGAGGTTGAAGAAGGGTGGGGGACAGGTCAAAGAAAGTCAAAGGCAGGTTTTAATATAAAAGTCATGTTGTAATAATTTAGGGACCTTTTTGATATTTTCCAAAATAAAAACAACCGAGGACCATTTTTGCTAAATTTATAAAGTTTGAGGGGTAAAAGTGTAATTTTCCTAAAAGTTAACAAAAAGTTCCAAATTGTAAATTATGAATAGTACAAGGGTATATTTTGATAAATTTCCATTTTAAAACACCCAGGGACTAATTTTGCCAATTTTGTAACTTGAGGGACTAATTTTGTAATTTCCTCAAACTTTTTATCCAAAGGTCAAATTTTATAACTTGTAAATTCCCAAGGACCATTTTTGACTTTTTCTTCCAAATTAACTTTCCAGGGACTAGAATTGTCAAGTTTGAAACTTGGGGGACCTGTTTTGCCATTTGTGCAATTTTGAACTTCAAGGGTAAAATTTGTCATTTCTTGATTCCTGGGGGGACTATTGTTGACTTTTCTTCAAAATAATATTCCCAGGGACCATTTCTGACATTTCTTGAAAGTTCAGGGACTGATTTTGCCAATTGTGTAAACTTTGTCCGTTTTCTTCTGTTTTCAGTCCTTTTGCACCTGAAACGTATAAAAACACAATCCAAAGATATTTATAGTATTTATGTGGTATTTCTGTGTGTTTTTAACTGTTTTCGTATTCTAAATGGAACAGAAATGATGAGTTTTTATGAACTCATCAATTAGAATAAAGTAATAATAATAATCCAGGATCGAAGCTTGGTGTCGTATCTCCCCTATCTTTGCCTTTGAAGTTTCGGACCTTCTCAAGTTAGCAGATTATCAAGGCAACTCCAAAGTCAGCAAATACATCTTAAGAGGTATCATCATCACTACCTTATGGGCCGTGTGGAATGAAAGGAACAATCGCATTTTCAATAACAAACGCCGTAGAGCCATCGAGGTTGTGGAGCACATCAAATCGTATTCGTTTTTTTGGATTAGGAATATATCTAAGTTTAAAGACGTAGATTGGATTGCTTGGTGTAATTCTCCTTTGAACATCATGTAATTGGTTTGTGTTTTGCCCTTGGGTCCTTGCTTTGAGGTCCCTTGTGGTGTTTTCTTAATGAAGTTTAACTTTAAAAAAAATAAAAATAAAAAAAAATAAAGTAATAAACCATCAATTTTCTATAAATCATGGAGTTAAGAAAGATTACAACATTTAATATAGAGTACAACATTCATAATTGGCGAGGTTGTTTGAATTAAGGGATGGTACAAATTACAACTGGGAATATTAAAATCCATACATTAATTGGATGAGTAGCTAAAGTAAGATGGTCTACCAACTTTTAATACAAGCAAAAGTCAAATCAACCATGCTAATATACTTGGTGAAGAACTATCCACATAATATGTACTTTAAGTGTTCAAAGATTTATTACTGTAGAAAGCTAATTAAATTTTCGTAACTATTAATATGTACTTTAATTGCATTAGTTATGCTAACAAGAATCCTCACCTACTTCAAGACCATAACAAAAGACTATACAAAGAAAAACTCGCACGTTCACCAAACAACCACTATTAGGATGAAAATAAAATCTATCACCGAGTCAAAAGTTAAATATAATTTAACTTGCTCTATAAGAGCAGGCGGTAAGGTGACTACCAGCCCGAGTTATAACTTAACGCAGGTTCGTTAACGTGCTTATTGCTTTACCGGAGGTGTGCGTTATTTGGTGCGGCATTAACTTAAGGCAGCGTTAAGTTGCCAAAAGTATTAAAAAAAATTGCATATTGGCCCCTAGCAACGTATACATGACCATTGGATTAAAAAAAATTGCACTTTAGCCCCCTATGTTTTATTACCGTTAGAAACGGCCATATGTGTGAAAAAAAAAAAAAAAAAAAAAAAAAAACTTATTCAAACCCATTTTATCACAACTATAAATACCCATTCACCCACACAATTTTTTTTCACACTTCCACTACTCTATATTATTTACAATACATTTCTATTAGCAAAAAAAAAAAAAAAAAAAAAGTCTGGCGACAACAACAACAACAACAACGACTTGTTCACGAATCTTCTCGGTGGGTGAAATCACCCATACGCGGGTTCTTCCTCAAATCCGAATTGGAATAACCCAAACGAGGGTTCGTCGTCAAATCCGAATTGGGGTAACCCAAACGAATTCGGTATGTTGAGTCAAGAAGTTTTCGCACAACATCAAGCTTTGCAATATTGGAACGAAAGCTAACAAAACACCCTATATTCCAATTTCCAAAATCTTCAATTCACTCAACCATCACAACAATCCCAAACGAAAACAAATGATGTTCCGGAAACACCTACTTCTCCTCAAAAACCAAAAAGTCGTGGAAAACTAAAGTCAAAAAAATCCAAAGACCCTGTAGAAGACGAGGAAGAAGAAGCTGAAAACGTGAGGCATCGTTGGACGCCAAGTGAGGAAAAATTCCTTGTCGAGTGTTGGGTGACATGTTCAGAGGATTCGCCTGTCGGGCGTTCCAAATCTAAGGATACTTACCTTAAGTGATGTTGACGGATAAGAGGTGAGTTCAATAGAATAAATTCAAAACCCCGCAACAAGGATATGCTACAATCCAAGTGGAAGGCGTTGAACCGTGATCGCAATAAGTTCAACGCTGCTTTCAAATGGGCGAAATGCGAGCAAAAAAGTAAGGAGGGTGAAGTGGATATCCTAAAACGGGCTAACCAATTGTATCGTGACGAACACAACAACGCGCCGTTCCCGAATGACGAGGCTTGGAACGTTTTGCGTAAACATCAAAAACGAAACGCGCCGGAGCCGGTTGATTTAACTGGCGACGTCCTAAGAAAAACAAACGAGGCTTATATTTGGTCATGATGAAGAACCACGACCGATTGGGAAAAAGCGGGCTTCGAAGAAACAAAAATCCGAGACAACAACAAGCACCGGAGGCACGAGTGGCATCGGAGGTTCCTTTTCTTCGTTTAATTTCGGGGAGATTATGCGCGAAGAGTATCGGGCAAAACGTAAAGATGCGGCCAAGGCGTATCAAGCGACCACAGAAAACCAATACACACAACAGAGGTTGAAGGAGATTGAATTTTTGTTGCTCGACACTACCGGCAAGGATCCAAGGTACGTGGCGTTGGTCAATATGGAAAAAGACCGAATCATCAAGAAATATGGGTTGCCTCCTAGTCAAGAATGAATAATTGTGTTATGTTGTGTTTTTTTAATTTCCTACTTTTTTTAGCCTTTTTTTTTTTTCTTTTTTTAATTCCGTATTGTAATGTGTTGATCTAATTAATGTTATGGTTTTAAATAAATGAAGTATTTTTTAAAGTTTGAAGTTGAAATTGAAAATAATTGAGGTTAAAGTGAGTTAAGGTGAGTTATTGTACCATGGTGTTTTTTAATGAGTTAAAGTTAAAAGGTTAAAGCTGATATGTCGCTGACGTGACGGTGAGTTATATTATAACTCATAGGCACATTACTGCTTGCTCTAACAGCTTTGTCGGCTCAACCTCTTCTATCTAATTGATATTAAACGATGCTTATTGGGCTAAAAAAAGTACTCCCTCCGTCCCTAAATAAATGTCCAGTTTGACTTTTCAGATTCAAACTGGTTCAACTTTGACCGGAAATATTTTGTGTGTGTTATATAATACATGATAAAAAATTATACCATTGAAAAATACACTTAAAACACAATCCATTCATATATTTTGCATCAAATATTATATAACACCCACAAAAATAGTTAATGTCAAAGTTGAACCAGTTTGATTTTGAAAAGTTAAACTGGACATTTATTTAGGGACAGAGGTAGTAATTAGTATAAGTATAATTATATACGTGCAATGTCAATGTCATAATGACATATGGTTAACATATGGAAATGAGAAATATATGATAAAGCAATAGACACGTAGTGTTGGTAATTTAGGTGAGTGAGATGGGACCATAAATGTTCCACGTTTTTTAAATCAAAAATCAAACATGGCCAAAATTGCCATTTGTCATGATGATGTAATTATATGTATGTGGCGTGTGGTGCAAATACAATATATATTTTGGGTACCTTCCAAGTCCTACCACCGTGTGGTGTTGATGACTATTTTTGTCTAGAAAAAAAAAAAAAAAACGTGCTGCATGGTTTTTATAGGCTAATCGACCTAAAGGGGTTGTCAAGTTGGTTACAATAATTATAACAAAAGGCTGTAGGTGAAAAAGAAATCGAAACGAAAGCGACTCAGATAATGAAAAAGGATTGTAGGAACAATAAAGACGAACACGAAAGATATCAAAGATTTACGTCGACGCTTTTGGATAGTTGATCTTTTAAAAAGACTTACTCCTTACGTCTCAAAACTAATGTAATCTGACAAAAAAACACACCGTTTAAAAAAAATAGGATTACTACATTTTTTAACCAATCAAATATCATCCTCACTTACAAAACTCTCTTTTTCGACTGTTGTTTCACGATTCATCATGGCATATTTTTGTAGATTCTGGAAATGAGTCATATGCGGTGTAAGTCAGACTTTTGGAGCTTTTGGTTTTGTTTATTAGTTGGATTCGGTGGTTTAAGAGTATGAGTTGCGGTATAAAGGTTGGTTAATACTCATTTAGTCATTTTCCATGATTCATGCTATGAACTTTAAGAAATACAATACCCCATACCACATATGCGCACTTTATCATCTTATCAAGTCAAGCATCACCCCAAAATTTTCAAGTAAATGCATTGTCACAATTTTCAACAAGATATCCACAGTTTTATAAAAATGCTCACCCAATCTATTTCTAGTTTTAGCTTTTTAATTGACATGCACTTAAAAGATGCCAAGGTTCCTTATTGGGAGATGATTTGTACACTCCACCAAATTGATTTGCACACTCAAAATATTTGTCTCTTGACATTTATACCCCTACATCACTTAGTGGAGTGTGCAAATCAAGACATAAAATATTAAGGGTATAAATGTCATGACGCAAAGATTTGAGTGTCCAAATCAATTGATAGAGTGTGCAAATCATCTCCCTTCCTTATTGGGTACTTGATGTTTTGTGAGTTAAAAAAAAAAAAAAATCATGCAAAAGTTACACTATAGAATTCCTGACCTAGCAACTAAACCCCGAGCCCGAACTAGGTAAACCAGTCTGCAAGACTCATTGAGCAAGGTCAATCACTAGCACCCCACAAATCTAGATTATACGGCTAAGGCGGGTAGATGTAGGCTAGGGAGTTGTATGTTACAGGATTTGAACTTCAAATTTTCCATTAAGAAAATAAGGATCTAGTCCAATTTAGCCATGCATTGTGTATTGTTTCCGTTAAGTCTTGTCAAGTGACAATAAAAGAGTAAAGGATAATAAAGTTACTTCAAGCATATCAGTCAGGGTTATATATATATATGCCAACATACTTCATGGTTATATTTGTGAGATATATTTGTTGCAGCATTTACAGATAACAAGTAGGCTCATGATCGATATTATTAAACAGATATTGTCCTTAAGCTGCTTCTGCAAATCCAACTCGCGAGTTACCATAGTCGAATACCGTATGGTATTTACCCATGAAAATGTCACCCAGGATCCTGCACCAGAATTCACATATTATTTCCAAGTGTTAATCCCTCAAAAATTTATTAGAGTGGTAAAGTTCTGTGGAAAGTAGAGTTGGCAAGAGTGATGCTTTGTGCACGAATTGGGTAACGGGTTAAAACTAGTCATTTGATACGGGCCGGGATGAGTTGCACAAACACCTCTAGGTCCATTTTTTAAAAGACTTCATGAATAATGGAACAAATTACATAAATTAGCAACATACTAATTATCTAATTTGTTAATTATATTTTTTTATGTCCTAGATTGGTAATTAAAGTTACATGAATGGGCTAGTTTGGCAGCTAAAGTCTTCTTCTTTTGCTCCTATTAGTAATGAATTTTTTTAATTATCAAAATAGCTCATTTAAAACCCTTTAAGATTACCAGGCGGGACATGAAAATGTATGATTGCCAAAACAAATAATCTTGAAAAGATCATTATTCTATAGGATTTTCCATAAAATGAACAAATAATGACTACAAAAACAATATTATTGGAATACCAATCAAAGTCTTTATAAGTTAAACACTTTCAAATGTTGTATGCCTTAAATAGACATTGAGCAATTTTAAAAAATTTCGGCCCATTTGACCCGTTGTTTTGCCAACTCTTTAATCTGACCCATTTCAAGATCGACCAATTCATAAGTAAATGAGTCAAAATTTCCACTATAATAAAAAAAGTGATCATACCAAAGAGGTCCACGAGGAGGCGCCACATCCATAGCAGTGAATCCACTGATGCATTGTGCTGCTTTTCCCTCGCCAACTTTCAAGATATACTGATCGACCATCGGAGGGTGAACAAAGAAAACTATATTAGATTAAATAACTGATAATCGCCCACAAATGAAAAACCATTTGACTGATACAATATGTAAGATATAATAAACGGATACATCATATAAAATTACCTCTCGAGGGGAGAGGTCAAACTTTTTACCACCAATAGTAAAAGCGATTTTAGGCATGGAGGAAAGTTTGTTGCAGTCAACTCCAGATTCTCCCATTGGACTTGGCAACTTCTCGCATAGCTGAAATTTTGAATGTAAATGTTTCCATCATTTTCTTTTAATTTATATTTCCTATTTGCTTATGAAGAATTCACTAACCTGATCAGCATAGTGAATTATATCTTTTTCACTTTCGTTCCTCTTGATCTGGTTTTCCATCCAACCAACTGCCATCTCACAATATTTACACATCTCATCACGCAAACCAGAAGATTTGCCATTTTTCTTGTCAACCACGCTCTCAATGATCATGCTGTCAAAACAAAGTTGTTAGCTTATGGTAATAGATTACACAAACAAGTTATGTTGTACATGTATGAACAATAAATATAGGATTTTTTAATTGACAATCTATTTTTTACGGTCTTGTTTATCTATCTCCCCTAATACAAGCAAGTAACTGACCTGGTATCATGAGATCCATCAAAGGTGCATAGCTTCATTTGAGAGCAGATTTTATCAGGCCGTGTCTACAAAACATCAGATAAAATGGTTAGTTTTTTTCAAAAATAAATTTCGTGCAAGTGAGATGCAGCACCAATTATGCATGCGTTGTGTGTTATTCTCTCAAATGGGTCAAATAATCTCATAAACCAGGAATTGTCAAAGGAATTGAAAATCGACCACAAATTTAGCTTGAGAGTATATAAACTTCCTAAGTCGTTTAATTTATAAATTGGATGATCACTTTACGCATAAAACATTTTGAAAAAAAAAAAAAAAAAAAAAAAAAAAAAAAAAAAAAAAAAAAAAAGTGCAAGAAAGAGTTTTCAGGTCAATTTAGCTGGCCCATTTCGACCAGTATAAGCCCAAGGTCAACTCAAACCATCCAGGCCCGCCCATCTTTCACCTCTACAAACAGGAAAAAGAACATAACAGAACTAAGTAAAGGTACCTCAGTTAACAGCATCTCAATAATAGTCTTCCCATAATGATCGACCAATGTCTTGCATTGTTGGCTCATAACACCCTCAGCACCAATGGCTTGATTGATTTGAGTAATAACAGCCTATAGAGTTGAAACGTGCCGAGTAGTAGTAAGAGGATGAGTGACAACATGTACGAGTTTGAAACAAAGATAAATCGAATTAAGTAATCAGACATCTAGTGCCACTAGAGTATTATGTTATTTGGAAGACTTTTCTTTTACAACCTTGTAAACTATATATTCATGAAGTTCAAAAGGGGGGCAAAGAGTGTTGGTGGGTCAAAACCTAGCACAACACAACCCGTTCCTTTTACCTGTTTTGACCCATTACCTAATCTATCTGACCTTTCATTTTGCAACCTGCAGACCACCTAATCATGTCTGTTTGGAAGCAAGAAGGTCACAAGCATCAGAATTGCATAGGCGTTCACTTCAGTTCATAATAAATAAAACCCAAACCACACTTTTCTAGTCAGTCTATTAGCACAAAGTCATTGTCAAAAAAGGTCCGTTGTAATAACCCACAACAGTTGACTACTTGACTCTACTATACATTCAAGAGGTTGTAGCCTCTCTAGCACACGTTACTAGAAATATTACCAATAGAAGGCTTAGATAACGCGATAACCTCTTTTATTGACCAGAGACAGAAAACTAAGTTAGCAAACGACACCAACATTATGTAGTGTAAAATACCTACCCATCAACATTGAGTCATTCTATTAAGCTATCAGTAACTTCTTACACTAAGCTAAGGGGTGTGGCACAGCTAGCAATGTAGAACATTACTTTTGCAGAAGCTTATAAGAGCATATGGTGTATACATACCGTTGGACCAGCCAACAAAGAGGTTCCAGAGTCAGCAATTGCTGCACAACCATCCGAGCAAAATCCTGAAACAGAAATAATGATCTCATAAAACCTATAAAACTCAGAATTTTGATAATATCTCAAAAGGATAAAAATGTGTGCCGAAAATTACCAGTTGTTTTATCACCAATAAGGACATCACCCATGTCGAACTAAAACAAGAAAAACAGCTAAATCAGGATTAAAGAGAACCATCACAATTAAGTAAACGATTTACTTATATCTATCAGTGGTAATATATTAGAAGAGTACTCGCCTGCCAATAGCCTTTTTGAGTCACAGGGACATACGTGTGATCACCCTTGAAATGATTATCATCAATCCCACCAAACACAAGTTCACCCCCTTCATTCTCTTCGACATTGCGATTAAGCCAAAATGAAAATACAGGTTCTTTAACAAGACCTTGTTCCACCATGTTGTACCTAACATAATATAAATTTACAAAAATAAAATAAAATACTATATAAAACTTCTGACAAAAAAAAAATAAAAAATAAAAAAAATCAAAGTTAGTAACTACCAAACAGGAACAGCATCCCCAACAGATATCTCTTTAAACCCAAGGCCAAGAATACCATCAAATTTCGCTGCCAAGAAAGTTACTCCAGGCTCTTTGGTTGCCTCGATAAAATCCTGGAGACAGTGTCATGTCAAGATGAAGAAACTCGATGAAAAGATGGCACTTTACATCGATATGCAAGAATCCTTATAATATTTACCTGCTTTTTAACAAGAAGATCACCAAGTGTGATAGAATCTTGGCTAAAGAAACCTGAGATCGAGCCAGTTCCATATTGGATTGCCGCAGATTTCCCTGAATTAGGCATGAATATTAATAACAATTGAAGTCCTTTAAAAAGTACTGTTGATATCAAAGCTCAAACAAGCCATACCATTTTTCTTATAAGTACTTGATTGGCTAGACTTATACTTTGAGTGGAATAGGCAAGCCACCTGCAACCATTGATTAGAAAGAGACATCACAAACGTGTGCAACGAATAACATTATAATTTGTAAATCAAATAACCAGAAAAGACGACACTCACTGAGAAGTAGCATTTTGCTGAAGGCACCCAAAGATTAGAACTCCCTGTATCAAAAATCACGGTGAACTTTTGAGGTGGAGTACCGACACCAATCTCACCATAATACTGAGCATCCATGTAGTTGGTTAGAGCTATAGCGTCACTATCTGAGTCCCTGATATTACCAAGGATACCAGAATTTCTTCCAGCATATCTTTCTTTTGAGCCCGCGTGTCCACTAAGTTGGTTCAATTGGTTGATTTTCCTCTTCTTTAGTCCAACTCTAACCAATTTACCATTGGCAGCTGAATAAGCAGTAGGTGCGAGAAGAAACAACAGAAACGACAAGAACAAGCTCGCTTTGAATAGAGTACCCATATCTAGCTCTGCAATCAGGGCTAAAGATCCTCTTAGATAGCTATTAGCAGAATTAATCCACACCGAGATATACAGAATGAACCAGAAAACGGAGTCTAAAGTCAAAATCATTCATATGCAACCAAAAACTCAAGGCAAACCGCAAAATAGATAAATAAACGCCTACTTATATGATCCAGTTACATATGTGAGCAAAAATGTTTATTAAATTATATTCTTGTTTTACAGTTATACCAGTTTCATCATCTTAGTCTAAAATTAATAATAAAAATGACTAAAATGCTCAATTTTGGACATTATGAAAACGGGTAAACTTTAGCAGAGAATATTTGGGTGTCTCAATCCTTATTGACACTCGATCACTTATCTTATTTATTTGGTCAATAGTTAACAAATCTCAGAAGATTATATTACAAAAATGTGGATGGCTAATTATTGTAATTTCCAACTTGTAACACGGCAAAAAAGTCCAAATGATGACAACAACAGTCAACAGAGTCCAATAATGATCACAAACACATTGGATCAAAACACAAACCCACCAAAATTCTAACAAACTTCTATCTCATTCAACATAAATTATTAAGCGTCTTTCTCATAAGATATATACATACTTTTCCATCTGAATCATTTTGTAGCGATAAAAAATAATGTTTTTATATGAGGAAAATCTTAATTTACATGTGTGTAATTATTAGATGTCTTGGTATACTACTTAGTCATTATGTATGTCGTCTTAAGCTTAAACCGGCTTTATAAAAACAAAAATTATATATAAAAGCATTACATTTGTTTACACTTTTGATGTTTATATATATTATACATCAATACACGTCAAATTTAGCAATTACTAAACGACCCAAACCAGGGACGGAACCGGGACAAAAATTGACAAGGTATATTTAAGAAAAACTAAACAAGACCAAAAACACAATTTACATGAACCGGTTGCATTTAAAAAAAAATTGCTTTTGTAACAAAAATTAGCACTATACTCCAAAAATCCATAGGTTTCCCATGAACTTTCGGGACTCACCATAGTTCCATCCCCGAGTCCCAAACCATACACAATCATCTTTCAATAAAAAAAGAAAAACATAAACCCTAACCGATCCTTAGGTTTACAGCTCACTCAAGTACTCAACATAATTCTTAGATCAGATCAAACATCAATGCAACATAAAAGATCACAAACCATAAACCTTAAAAAAAATCTTCAAAAACAATCAGTTACAATCAGTTCACACAAACAAAACAAATATAAACATGAAATCCATACATGAAAAGTAAACAAATATGGGATGATCGAAGATGATTGATAACGTAAAAGAAAAAGAAGGGTGATAACCTGCGTGAATGCAAGAATGTGGGAAGCGTGTGTGTAAAGCAAAGGCACGACAAAAGTACAGAACAAAAGCAGTTTTGTTTATGCTGTACTTGTAGTGTGCACTTGTCAGTTTCTTTGTCTTTCTTTATGTGCGTTTTGTGTATGTAACCCCCTTTCAGGATATGTATGTTGTCAATTAGCACCCGTTTATCTATATATTTACTACTTTATAATACATTTTGGACGAGCTTATACACTTAGGATCAAATAAAAAGAAAATCTTAAAATAAGAATGATGAGAAATAACTATAATCACAAATTAGATATGCTTCGACTTGAATTATATGCATCCTTGATCTTTTAGATGCATGCTAATATATATTCTAGCAAAAAACACTACTACAAAAAAATGCCATGGAGACTGGTTAGAATTGATCATGGAGAGTGGTTTTGGAACCACTCTCTGCGAAAGGTATCTCTATGACCGAAACAAATAGAAACCGGTTTTCCAACCGGTCTCTGTTAGTCACACCGAGGCCAGTTTTCCACTACGAACCAATCTTTATTATAGAGTAAACAAGCAAGTTATATTTTTGTGAGAGACCGGTGTATATCATGAAAACCGGTTTCTATATATATATATATATATATATATATATATATATATATATATATATATATATATATATATATATATAAACCTAGGCTGTCGGGTATCGCTTATTTAACTTCCTTATAGGTTATGTTTAAGATTGCTTATTGAAACTACTTATCAAATGAGCTTCAGTAAGTAATACAAAGATTCCCTATAAGTAGTACATGAATTAGCAATCCCTAACAACCCCTTTAAGCAATTGCTAATTCAATAATGAATCTGAAACAAGCCTGTGAATCATGTATCTATGAGTAATATTTAAATTTACCCAAACAAAAACTATTGTTAATAAGTAGACATGTCAAACCAAAGTTCCAGTTTTTAACATAAGCAGGATTATACATGCCCAAGACTTTGAGTGAAAATAAGATTAGGATAATACTTCTCGAGTTTCTCTTTGCAGGTTCTTTCTATATGAAAAATGGAAAGATGCATCGATTTTCTTAATCAATATGTAGCAAAAATATCTCCACAGTATAATGTAGACTAAAAAGTGCACATAAACATTTGTAAACAAAAAAGTTATTCAAACATTACTTTTAAGTCAGCACACCCATATCTTGAACCATCTCCACAGTCACCAGCCACTCTCTAAAGATCTTTTCCCTTGCTTATAACTTCTTGAATGATGTTTATATCTTCATCAATTTTAAGTGAGAATATTGCAGTCGAGTCTTTGATATGTTCTGATAACCCAAGTCTAACACCCACCATTGACCCTTCCACAGATGGGTCCAATTACAGTCGTGTTGCAGCATTCAATAGAAAAAAATACTATTTGACAACTTGTTAGTTTATTTGTTTAACAGACAAATTTGAGTGAGCGAGTTTACCTGATCTAATACAAACTTTACAGCAACACTTGGTTTGGAGACTCCATGTTTTACTACTACCTGATTTAGAGTTTTAAGAAGAGCTTGGAAAAGACTCCATCCACCCCATGCATCAACCATCTGGTAGTACTGTTTGAAACTTTTTTACTTATTAATGGTGATGCTTTTATACAATGTTTTTTTAATATAATATTTGAGAAGTTAACATACCCGTGTGTATTTTTGAAGCGAAGGATTGTTTGGCCATTTGGCACATTTAGTCCCTTAAGTCTCTTTTTTTCTATTTTGGCCACACTTTACCTTATAGCACATTTAACACATTACAACTTGGTCCTTTAAGTCTATTTTCATTATATATATGACATGTCACATTTTCTATAATCACATTACATATTCTTCGACTATTACTTTGACTATTAGGTTGGCTATCGGGTTTGACTAGCCAATCACGTAAAGCCTTAGTCAATTTCATCTAGGGTAGGGCCTATTTGTATCCGGGATACGAGTCTAACAATTCTAACCCCCTTATTAAGATTTCATCTCCGAAATCTCACGTCTATTGCTAACCAAAACTTAGTCCCGTCTTACTCCCGTTCTTAGCGTTTACAACCATTAAGCTATTTCATTGCAAAGATCACATTGATCTAGCATCTCAAGGCTCACTATAACATAACACATGCCATTAATCTATTCTATTACTCACTTATTCCTATAATATTTCACTTTTCACTTAGGTTATTATGTTATTCGAGACATATTTACCCTAACTAATATCGCTATTAACCATCCCTATTACTATTTTACGACGTTCAAACTCATTCCATTCTAACTTTTTTGTCAAGGACTACACATCACTTGTGGAAATCAAACCATCCTTACCATTATTTTCACATTTACCATAGCATTTTCACTATCCCATTAACATTCTTACTATAACGCTTCGTTATCCCTACTTCTTTTCTCATGCATTTATTAACTTTTACGACCACCCAGGTCATTATTCATATAAGGTACTAACACCTCTTAGGTTTTTTTTTTTTTTTTTTTTTTTTTTTTTTTTTCTTTCCTTTTTGTAAAAGGTTCCTAATTAATAAAGTGTCTTGCTTAGTAAAGGAATAGATGAGAAAATTGTGTTTCTTTTTTTTGCTTTATGAATATCTTAAAATGACCTTTTTACCCTTTCATCCAAACAAATATCTGCTACAACTCAAACTAATCATCACGTTAGATTCTTAAAACTACTTTAATGTATTGTGTGAATATCCTACCAGTTATAATCAACACTTTATAGTATTTACCTTTTATTAGGAAAAATATGTTGACTTAAAGTATATCTTGACCTATGGAATTTATTTGTACACCTTCCTCCTAGATGTGCTGTATTAAATTGATGTGGTTCTTTATTGATATTATTGTTTGGAGAGATAATGGTTGAAACTATTGTTCAGTAGTGGTGGTCCATAGATCTACAAGAGTGTGAGGTGGCACACGACGGTGGACTGGCGGTGCGGTAGTGATTGGTGGTGTCGTGGTGCCGGTAGTGGTGCAGTGGTGAGAGGTTTCTGCAAGAGTGTGATAGGTTGGTAATTGGTGAAGAAGAAGATAAGGAAAAGGTAGGGAGGGTAGGATAGTCATTGTGGTATAATTGGTATCATAGATGAAAAAGGGTGGGGTTTTTGTCCCCTTCCAGATTAAGAAATTGTGTTTGCAACAAGTTAAAAAGAAACATAAAAGTTTCCTGTATGCAAATGAGTTTGTTAGCAAACAGTCCATTAAGCAAAAAAGAAATAGGCCCTTAGCATACCATAGCATCATCACGTTTTTAATCATTTCAACTTATGCTTGACAACAAAAATGTAGGTTTTACAATAAGTCTCAAACTAATGTAACATTCAAATTCTTATCCCACCTAACGTAATCCTTATGGCTTCTAACTAATTCTAGATTCCCATTTTCTACTCCTTTACCCTACTCATTTCATGTCCGGAATACATAAGGCCACTTAGTTATACTTCTTCATCTATATGGAAAGGCATCCCAATCAATGTAAATCAAGAAACATAAACTCATGGTTCGGCGATTCACAATTTCTTTATTTAAATAAAAAGGCATCACAATCCATTTAAATAAGAAAATCACAAATCATCCTACATATACATTTCGTACCTATCTGTTACACACTTTAACCTTCAATCTTTTCATTCTTTCACATTCATCATTTATAAATTAAACATGTCACTCCTTAACTTTTTTCTTTTCTAGCTTGGATCCATCTTTCCATGACATTTCAAGCTCGGCTATCCCGGAGGATACCATCATTAATCATCATGAACTCGTCTATCCCAAAAGATACCATCATTAATCATCATTAACTCGGCTGTTGATATAAATAATGCGTAAAAACGTTATTAATATTTCTCGATATCCCTACGTTTTGACGATCACAAAATGTTAAATCATTAAACATAAAATCATTACGTAAACAAGTATTTAGTGACAAAATATCATTACATCCAACTAAATCACTTAAGGTATGAATAAACAATTGCCTAATATATTTTATGATCAAAGGAAGGTTTATTTAATAATTACAAATTATATAAAATGGTATAAACATTTTATATATTTAGAAAAATACTTTTGGTAATTAAAGGAAAATGTTTAATTCATAATAAATATATGAATTCAAATTTTTAACCAAAATCAGTTAAATCTTCACCAAATAAACTTTCCCCAAAAAAGACAAAAGTTTATGGTCGTTACAGGTGGGCGGCCCCTTAATTTTAAGGGGGCCGACCACCATTTAAGGGGGCCGGCCACCATTTAAGGGGGCCGGCACGCTCCTGTTGTCAGAAACTTTTGCCTATAAATACAGGTTCAATCATACAATTTTTCCTCACCTTTTGCACTAAAACTTTCTGTCCAAATCCTCTCAAATCATCTTCCTAAAACCTTTGATCATAAACTTATTAGTTCTTGTTTCAAGTGATCAAATCTCTCATCATTCAAAGTGCAAGAGAAGAATACTTCCTCAACATCTTGTTAAGTAGTATTGTAAATTAGTGGATATTGTTAGTAGTTGTGTAAATTATTTGTAAAGGTGTAGAAGGTGTGTAATAGGTAGATTTAGGTGTGTTAGTAGTGAATAGAAGTAGTGAAGAAGTAGTAGTGTTGTGAAGAAGAAGTAGTGAAGTTGTGAGAAGTTGTGTAGTAGTAGTGGTGTGTATAAGTTGTGAAGAAGGTGTGTAGTGACTAGTGGTGTGAGATTAGTTCTAGCTACTATTAGGACTCGACATCTAGCTTAGTGTCGTTAATTGGTGTAAGCAAAAGTTGTGTAAGGTTTCCTCCGCCATAAAGGAGCTTGTTGACATAGTGAAGAAAACTCTCGAGTTAGGTGCTCGGGGAGTGGAGTAGGGCGAAGAGGTGCTTCGTAGCCGAACCACTATAAATCCTTTGTCTTGTGGTGCGATCTTTCCATCTCTATCTCTTTACTTACTTATATTGTCATCATTTACTTTCATAGATATTAGTATACATAAGTGTTTAAATATTGATCTCACATAAAACTAGAATCGAAGATTTTGTAAACAAAGTTTTTATAAAATCAAAAACGACGTAAAACTATTCAACCCCTGATGAGTGTCTTAATACTCATCATTTTATACCAATCTGAACTACCAAAACATCCAAAAACACTCAAATATGCATCAAAATACTGAAATTATCCCAGAAGTGTGTTTTATATGTTTCAGATGCAAAATAATCAAAAACAGATAAAAAACGAACAAAGTTTACATAATTGGCAGTTTCAGTCCCTGAAGTTTCAAAAATTGTCAAATCTAGTCCCTGGTTATTCTAAAACATGAAAAAGTCACCAAAGGTCCTTTTGAATCACAAATAAACATATTTAGTCCTTTGGTGTAAAGTTTCACAAAATTACAAGTTTAGTCCCTCAACTTTGCAAAATTGACAAAAATGGTCCTTGGGATGTAAAAACTTTGAGAAAATCAATTTTTGTCCTTGTACTACTCATCTATGGCAGGAATGGTCCTTGGTTGGAAAGTTTGGTGTAATTACAAGATTGGTCCCTGAAGTTTCAAGTTTGGCAGAAATGGTCCCTGGAAATTCAAAAGTGGTAAAAGTCAACAAAGGTCCTCACATTATTCATCCTTGGCAAAAATGGCCCCTTTGATAAGTTTGGAATAATGTCAAACTCAGCCCCTCAAATTTTAGAATATTGCAAAATTGGTCCTTGTTACTAGTTACTAAACCAAACCGGACCCTTAATATTAAAACACCCCAAAATCCAAATCCAAAACAAACCCAAGCCCACCCTACTCCCTTGGCCCAACACACAAAAGCCCACCCTGGTATTTAATACCAGAGTCAAACCCACGGTCAAACACCACCATCCTCACCCTTTTCCCTCCACATTCACACAGCCAATACCACCCATCCACCTCCCTGGTTTCACCCCAATACCACCACCACTTGCCACCAGCTGCCTATCCACCTCACCTCCTCATCATTTCAATCCCAAACATCATTTAATGCTTCTCCACCATGAGCCAATCACTGTTACACTCACACACCCTGGTTTTGCTCTCAACTTGCCCCAAACCCATATAAACTACAATTCCTTGTTCCCTTGCACCTCCACAAGCTCCCAAAATTCTTTAATTGCAAAATTTCGGCTGCAAGTTACCTATTCCAATTTTGGCGCCAAAATTGGTTAAACGGCTAGGATCACTTCTACACATCCAAAGGTCAAGATTATTAGTAGGAAATGATCAGAGCAACTTGGGAAACCCTAATCCTCAGCTATAAAAGGGAATGAAGCAGCAAGGAAGCAAGAGTAGTATAATTTCCATATTAGTGTCTTGTTTAGTTTGTAACTTTTATTCTCAGTCAAAATTCTAGTTTCTAAGTGTTGTACTAGTGTATTCAAGTGTAATCTCAACTGTTTCATTAATCAATTTCAAGTTTCAATCTCAATCTCAGTTTATGCAATTTTACTTTTATTTCAAAATTCTCAACAAGCTTAATGGTTGTTTCTATTTAATGATTTGGACTCCTAGGATCACATAAGCTCCCAGAAAGCTCATTGAAGCTTTTAGAAACCTTAAAACACAATTTAGCTATAAAAAAATCAAAGATACAAAAACAGTCAACAAAAGTCAAAGTTCAGGTTTAATGGAGATTCAAGTTGGAGCAGGGTGAATTTTGAATTGCCCTGGGTTAGTGGTCTTGTGGAAGACCTATAGGTTGGTCCTTGATCATTGGTTCTTGGTTCTGGCTTGGATTGCACCTTGTAAGCTCATTTTTTTCATTTTGGCATTTCACCATATAATTGCTTAATTGTTGTTATTATCTGTGTTTCTCATCATCTTATAGTTCACTGCATCATATTAGAACCATTTGGATTTGTCTCACACCCTAAATCAGTATAAAGCTTTGAAAAACATAAAACTAGTCTAGTTAAAGGGTTGTTTGGATTTGACTGTGTAATGTGTACTAGTTGATCTCAGTGGTTGAGATCTGTTCTTGCATGTTACTTAGCACCTAATTTGACCAAAACAACAAAGTCTCAGGTAGTTACAAGCCTCAAAGTCAAAATCATCAAAATATTGGCCTAAAATCTGTCTGTGTGGAATTTAGTGTGGCATAAGCCTCTAATCAGCTCACAAATAGGTATACTAGCATAAATTAGTCTTAATATAACTTAAGATACATAAATCAATCAGTAAATTAGGATCATATCTCACAAAAGTAAACTTAAGTTCAAAATCTCAAAAGTCAAAATTCATACTGTCTGCAGAAACTCAAATTTTCAAGGAATATTCAAGAATTTTGTGTTGTAATTCAGACCCTGAGCTTTTCACAACTCATAGTACACCAGCTTATCTTTCAAAATCTGTATCCAGCTTATTTTTGTGATTTTTATTATAGCTTATACAAGCTTGTAAAAAAGCCTCCAGGGTAAGAACCCTTTTTGCACCAGGGCACTTTGTGCATTTGGTCAACTTTTCAATCCCCCCTCCAGGGTGCAAATCAAAACATTAGCCCTTGATTTTTAGCTTTTTGGAAAGCTCTACAGCTTATCTTTTTAGATCATCAATAATATTGGATCTCAGTTCACTGTAGCATAGCTTATTTTGGTATTTAAGTTTGCTTATTTCACAATCATATACTGAGTACTCAGTATTGATCACCAATATTCCCAAGACCATAGCTGATTCATTAGTGGGCCCCACCCTTAGATTATTGGCTTTTTGGAAATCCAAGTAGCCCATCTTGACATTTCAGGGCTTATTTCACCATTTCAAGCTTATTTGAATAGGCTGCAAGTAGCTTTTAGGTTGCCCATTTCTCTGAGTACACTGAGTGACTCAATGTTTGAGACCATAAACCAAGCCTCACCTAGAGCTCAATAATATGCCATAAGCCTAGCTTATTGGCTTATTTCAAAGTCGACCAGGTCAACTTCAAGGTTCAAGTCTTATTTTGGACCCCACTTGACTTCTGTGGACCCCACAGAGGTCCAAAACCCCTTTGTTTGGCCTGTCTTGGCCTAGTAGTGTGATAAGTGCTTATTTGGTTCATAACAGCTTATCCTGAGTGCTTATTTGTTCCTTTTGCCTTATTTCAAGTTCTTAATCATCTTTTTGAGCTTATTTGATCATTTGTTAGTTTTTTCATAAGTCCACAAGTCCTAATAAGCCATTTCACCAACTGTTAAGCACTAGGGGGTGCACATAGCTTATTAATAAGCTATTTCAAAAGTGTCTTCATAAAAGTTTTCTATTTTTAGCTTATTATCATCTGTCAATAAGAAAACCAACAAAAACCAACTTTAAAAATAGTGATAGCTTCTATTTAATAGAAATTATCTATTTTAATTTTCTTTTAGCTTATTTAATAAGCACTTCTTCATTTTTATAATTTTCTTAGATTAATTTTATATTAAAGTATTTTTAGGAATTTTTCTAGATTTTTATCTGTCCATTTAGTAATTACTATAATTAATATTAGTTTAAATAATAATTAAGTAATATTAGTTAATTAAATAGTTTTATTAAATTTTATTTAACAATAGTACATTTTTATATTTTTCATAGGCTTTATATATCATAAAGTATTTTTAGGAAAATTTTTATAATTTTCACTGTTCATTTGGTAATTTTTAGAATTTAAATAGTTTAAATAGGATTTAATTAATAATTAAGTAATTAATTAGTAAAATAGTTAAAATATAATTTTTAGAAACTTTTCATAATTTTTTAGGATTCATATAATAGTTAATTAGTTTTGTAAATTTGCTCATAATTTTCTAAGTCATTTTAGTATTTTTAGTAATTTAAATTAGTTTAATTAATATAATTAGTATTCAATTAATAAAAAAATCCACAAAAAGAAAAAAATAGTTATTTTTAATTTCTAAATTTATTTTAAGTCATTTTATAATTTTAGAAATTAATTTTGCAATTTTTTAGTTAAAATTTGTAGTATAAATCTTTTTAGTATAAGTTAAATAGTTTAAATTAAATAATTAAATAGTTTTTATTTAAATAATTAATATTAAATAATAAAATAATCAAAAAAAATAATTTTATTTTTAAATTAAATTTTCTTTTAATATTAAGTTTGTAAAATTTTCATTTGCACCCTCTGTAGTTTATTTTATCTTAAAACTCACATTTTTCTCAGCACGCATACGTATCTGTTTTAAATTCAGTTTACGTATATACATATATGTTTACTGTGCTTGTTATATACTGTTATCCAAATAATTCCAGTAGTGTAAATCAACCCCAATTCATCTTGGTTACTGTCCTCAGTGCCACTCATTCCCATAAACGTTTCTAAACTCAATTTCAATCTCGTTAGGACTTAACGACCCGGGGATTTCCCTGTATTTCCATGGTTAATATACCTTGCACTTTCTCCTAGGTGAGCCAATTGACCGCACACGGTTGACTGGTTGGTTTAGGAGGAGTCAACCCCCCTTCTAGTTTTCCACATCGGCCATCCAGAAGGATACCATCATTAACCTTTCACATTAAAACTATGGATCCAAGCCATTTACATTTTAATGCACACACTGTTCCATCCATTTTATTTAGTTAAAGCAAGCGTCATAAGGAATATGAAACATGCTTATCATATTTACAGATTTTCTACGTGTTTACACTTTTCACTACAACCAACATTCTTTAACCCGCATTAATCATTTTCACTTTTTTACATTACCCCTTAGTCTACTCAATTCATTTACATATAGACCTTACATAGGTCGTCAACTATAACACATTCATTAACATTCAATTATAATCCTTACACATTTTAAATATGTTTTATGATTCAAAATTTTCATTATAATAATCACCGCTAATGGGGCACATTAGCCATGATATAATAATTTTAGAACAACACCTTAACCTCATACATATTCATCTCATTCTCACTTACATTTTTAGTTTATCGCATTCTTATTCTCATGCCTTAACTCATCTCATTTTAATTATTTACGCGTTTAAGCAATATCGTTCTATTTCATCATTTACTTACCATCATACTTTAATCTCATTCTATACTAGGGATGAGCACGGTACCAGTCCCGTACCAAATTAGTGGTACAGATTTTTTTCCGAGCATAAATTAGTGGTACCGGTACCGTACCGAACGGGATTCGGATATCGGTATCGGTACTTGTATCGGAAAATCGGGTTTTCCAGTTTTTTTTCGTACCGGCCCCATACCGAATTAATGGTCCCCATTTTTTTTCACCTTATTTCATAGTCCCAGTACCGTACCGTATATCAGGATCAGTACCGTTTCGGTACGGTACCGGTATGGTTTCGGTTCAGCTCCGGGATTCGGGTCGAAATGCTCATCCCTATTCTATACTTTCACTATTATTAGAAATTTAACAATCAAAGTGTCAAATGCAATTATACCGTTACCACATACTATAACACACTTATCACCCTTACACATTCGCATTTAAGCGCACACACTTTAACTCATTAATAGCCCATCTCTAATACCACTTTAATGATCACTTACTAGACACGAAGTGCTAAATAGACCGTACATTGGCCATCAAAATCACACTTGTCATACCCACCCATTTCTACTTAAATTTCTATAAATAATTATACCATCTACCACAACCATTCACATTTCACCATTTCTACTATAGCACACATTCACAAACCACATAACTATCACCGACACTATCCAAAATGCCCCGTGTTCTTAAAACTTAAACACATAGAGTCCGCAGTGGACTTACATTGCATATACATTAACACTATAAAACACATTCAACACTTATCATCGTTAAAATCATATAACATAACACATAGTCCATCTTATAACTTAACATTTACCTTCCGCATTTTTTATGCTTACGTTCAATGCATCTACTAGTGGGTTAAGTATAGGCAACCTAAAGGGAAACCTAGTTCACTTAAACCAATTCTCTAATACCAATTTGTTATGCCCCATGTCCAGTTTGACTAAAAATATTCAAATTTGAAACTTTTACGCGGAAATGACCCAACTTAAACGGACATTCTATTACTCTTTTAACTATTAATAAAAATCTATAAACATTCAGACCTTGAAACTATTTTTAAATGATACTAGACTTAATTCCCTTCGAATCGCCAGGTAGTGCAACCCGTAACGATTTACGGTTTAAAAGATATGATTTTTCGAAGTTTAACAAAATCTGAAATGCGTTTAGCCGTGACACAGCCACGACTATTTACCTCAGAAGCCTTTTAGCCACACGGCTGTGTTCCACAGCCACAGCTAAAAGCCCTTTGACATGCACAACCCTTTTTAACTTGTCTTTTTTACCCAAAACTCGACCCTTATGACCTGATACTTCACACGGACTTCCAGAAATCATATTAACATCATAATACACCATTTTAATAATTGTACTTTGTCTCAACGACCCATAAATATACAATATGACGGGTATTATGCCAAATACCCGTTTTGACCCACTTTCACGACATACAACCTTTACCACTTCACTATCACATCAAACTTACCCAAACCAATTATCATAACATAATAAATAATTTCTATGACTATTTGACCCGTTTACTACCCAAAATGGGTATAATTACACTTGTTCCAAACACCCCTTTAACCATAACTATAAACACTTTAAATCCGGTTATATAACGAACCGTTAGACATACTTAATTTTAACCTAACAAAACATAACTTTGACACTTGAGTATGACCACATAACCTTTAACAACTCACGGGGACATCAACATTGACTTCAAGCTCGGTATCTACCTAAGCTCCTATTTCCTTACCAAACTTCTAGCCTTTGCAATACCAAACATAAATCCTTAATCCAAACCATTGCATAATCACAAGAACCTACAAGACATTGTAACATTAAACCATAAGCATAAAGCTTAGTAAGTAAAATAGATATAAAATAACATCATAATTCATTCACACATTACGCATCATAAACCATTAGATTCATTACAACGTTAAACCATTAACACATACCTTTAACAACTTAAAGCATCATCAATCCTTTTCCTAATTCACTCTTGGCTAACACATCAAGCTAGCCTTATACCCACTTTCACATAAACCCATATATCCAAATCATTCATTAACCTTAGCATAACAAATCACATTAACACATAATGCATACAAATTATTATAACATCACATTATAACCGGGTTACTTACCTTAGCTCCAAGCTATGATACCACATATAAATCTCCATCATTATCATCATCCTCACCACTATCATCATCATCATCCTCATCACTATCATAATCATTCTTTGCAATTTAAATTAAGACCTAATAACACATTAAATCAACATTTGATGAAGCAAAAAGTGTACCGCTTTTAGGGGGTCATTTAAGCCCTAAATCGAGATTATTTGATCAAATATTGCCCTCAATCGTTCCTTTTGTCATTTTAGGTACTTTGGAGAAGACACTGAAAAAGGAAGCATTTTGGACATTTTTGGAGCAAAAAAGTGAAGAAAACGACAAAGTCTCCAAATCATGCTGAAAATAGTACCTGACGGTGTCACGTATTGCTTGTGACGGAATCACGCTTTGGCAAAAAGGTGGATATGAAGTTTACATGAGACACGCCAGAAAGATTTTTGGGATTAAAGAGTGACGGCGTCACCCTTTGGGACGCCTAGGCCGTCACGTGTAATTTACAAGGTGATGGCCCAGAAAACTTTTGAAGGTGACGGCGTCAGGATTTAACCTGACGACGTCAGATGATATAGAGTGACAACGTCAGAAAGAAGGCTTACACAAGAAGAAACCTTAGTGAAACCGTCACATGTTGATCAAGACAATCATAACTTACGCACGGAGTAGCTGGCACTGTTTTGGCCATAACTTTTGCATACGAACTCGGATTTGAGCGATTCAAAAAAGAAAACGATCGGGACAAAAAAATCTTTGATTTGGTGAAAAAATGGTCATGACGCCGTCATATGTTAGGTATGACGCCGTCAAATCGGGCTGGGCAGAAAACAGCCTATAAATACAACATCATAACTTCATTATTTGTAGGCCCTAAACCCTAAGGCCGATTCCAGGGTTTAGGTAGGTGTTTTTCCAGTAACTTAGAGGGTTTCAATCACTCCATAAATATCTTGTATTGGTTTGTTGATTCTATCTTAATTTATGTCTTTCATTATTATTGTTGCTTGCTCTTTATTGATTATGTTTTGCTAATTCACCTTGTGTCTACTTATGATTGTGTGAAACTTGTATATAATTGATTAGATCTTATTGATTTCTTTATTGATGTTTGTGTCTATCTTCATCAATTAAGGTGTGACAACTTCAATAGGTCTAGTTGATTTAGCTTATAATTTTTGGTTCCTATTATTTCTTGTTTGATTGATTGATTTCGATGTTAGGCTTAAGAAAACTGGCAGACTTCTAATTGGTAAATTGCTTGAACGTCTTAAGAAACATGATCGGATGTGTACTACGATTAATTGGTTGTATTTAATGCATAAGTAACTACTAATGATGCTATGTTAGGAGCTAGTAGTCGGCTCGACATAGGATGAAGTAGAAGCTTATAGAGTTGGGGAAGATCGTAGACGGCCCCACGAATGGTATTAAGGAATACAACCCGTCAATTAAAACAAGGTGTGACAATTCAATAGGTATAATTGGATAGCTAGCAAGGAGTAACATATCATTGGTAGACATGCTTCACTTATCTTGTAGAACCCTAGTTTACTTTTCTTGCATATTAGTTTAATTGGTAGCTTTTGGATTAGTTGATTAGCAACTAATTCCGCCCCTCCTTCCAAAACCGAGATATTACTTGCTTTAAAAATAAAATATAAAAATACAAAAAGAATCATCCCTCACCTCTAGACCTAGTTAGATTAATTTCAATCCTAACGAACACTATTCTTTGAGTTGAACGATCAATCCTACCGTACTTGCCACTATACTATACTACAACGATCAGGTACACTGCCTGGTGGGGATTGCAAGCTTCTCAAGATCCCTTGAGAGGTAAAACCTTTTGCAAGGTTGCAAAACCACGCATCAAGTTTTTGGCGCCGCAGCCCGGGGAATAGTTATTATTTAGGTTGAAATTTATTTTGATTAGGTCTACTCATTAGATTCCTTTTTAGTGAGATTTTTATTTTCATTTTATTAGCTTTCTTTAGTCTATCTTTTCTTTGTGTCTTTGTTCGTAAATACCTTTCCATTGACTCTTCCGTTCACCATTATGGAGAACGCGAATCCACCATACTACCGACCACGAAACCGATTTACTCCTAATGACATCTTGATGTTCAAACAATATCGAGATGAACCTATCTATGATGCATGGACTCGTTTTAAAAATTTACTCCGAATAGTACCTCATCATGGTTTCGAGCTATGGTACCTAACTCAAATCTTTTACTATAGTGTCCACCCGTATTACCAAAGGTACATTGATGATTTTGCCAATGGGGACCTTAGGGAATTAAATGCTGAAGAAGCATCGGATGCCATAGAAGATTGTGCCCAATATTATTATTGAGTAGACAACCCAACAAACAACATAACAAATCAATTGATAACAAGTTTGAAGGATCATGAAACAAGTTTGTTGGGGGATGAATATGCTCATGTTGAGATACCTAAGTGGATGGCGCCTAATATCATATTACAAAACAAACACATAGGTAATCTAGACACAATGGAGGATGAGGTGGACAATCCAAGCCCACAAAGTACCCCACAATTCCTACCATAATTTGAGGCACATACACCACATGTGACTTACCCGGAAGAAGTAGAAGAGACTTCAGAAATCCCAATAGAGGTAGAGCCCTTAGACCAAGCACCACTTGAGGATATAGGTTTGAATACTTGTAATGATAACCTTACACCTAGTTCTAGGGAATTTCCTAGTGTTGATGGATCGGAACCTCAACCTTTACACAAGTTTCCATCCTTAGATATACATCTAGGAGACAAAAGAGGAACCGACCCACCCATCAACCAATATTATCCGAGTAATTTTAGGATGAAGGAAGCCCGTCACTCACCCCCTTCCCCTCACATGGCATATTTCCACCCTAAGGGTGTGTATCGCTACTTCCACCCACACTTAATCCTAAGTGTAGGGAAAACCTCCCCTATTTTCGTTAAATAAGGGTAGAGTCAGGCTCGTGACTCGAACAAAAACAAGCGCTTCTTGGGAAGCAACCCATGTGTTTAATTGTTTGATGTTTTTAATTTATTTGTTTGTTTGTGTCATATATGCTTAATCATAATTGTTAAGTTTTCATGTTTCGAATAATTTGTGAAAATGCTTTATTTTATTTTTAACCTCGTCTTAATTGCATATAAAGGTATCTTACAAAAAGATAAGTGTAGGGAAGTTTATATTTTGTTAAAAAGAACGAAATTTGAACATGAAAAATTCACAATTCATGATTAGCATATATTCTATCTTGTTTGTGTGTCAATACTTGTGGATATGTTTTATGAGTTCCTATTTGTAATTCATTCCACAAGTATCCTATCCTTTTATTGTTTTGTTTTGTTTCTATTTCTAAGTCTGGAATTACATCTAGTTGTGATTTTTGTTCGGTTTGATGCTTTGGTTTTTGTGTTTGTTGATTACAGTTTATATTGGACAAGAAGATGATTTATATTTCAGGAGTGAAGCTTATCATGTTCATTCTCTTCGAGGAAGATTTAACCATGTTATCACATCGTCCATACCGAGCGAATCAGGGGAGTATTAGTTTCTTTCATTCTCATTTATTTTTACTTTTACATCTTTTATTTAAACCATTGGGGACAATGTTCGGTTTAAGTGTAGGGAGGGTAAATTAGGATGCCTTAGAAACTATAGCTCCACTTGATTTTTGTTTTGTTTGAAAGTAGATGTGTAATAAATCTAAAAGAAATATTTGTTAGGGCAATTTTAGCACCAAATTTAAAATTTTTTGCAACATGTAGGAGTGAAACTTTAGTCTTAATAAGCGTCTCGTGGATAAGAGTTATATGAATAGCACAAAAACCATACCACTCAAAAAAAATTATGAATAAGGTAGTGACCATCCGAGTACTAGATTAATTGACTAACGTGCCAGCGATCTAGTGTATGACTTGGTGACCATCCATTATGCAAATAACACGCCAGCGATCCAAGAAGTGCATTAGTGACCATCCGTTAGTTGAAGCATCAAAGACTTGTGCCAGCGATCTACTAAGTTCATACATGTGAGGTTCGCCCTTAGACCTGTTAGGAAAAGCCTTAGTGCTTATGAGTGTACCGGTAGCATTTAGATTCCAGAACTTACGTTAGTGATGCATCCCGAGACTGCTAGTGAGACTACATTCGTGTAGTTAGGATTTACTACATGATAAGAGGCATTAGGATAACCCTTGTTTTACACCTGTAATATAATTACATTGACTTCATAGGTCAAGTAATTCTCTCACACCTTTGCGTTGTACTCATTTTTAGTACACGATACCCCTAGTACACCCCTCAGAGCCTATCTTTTTCGTTTCTAACTTTAAGCATCTTACTTAAAGATAGAATTTGTTTACAATCCACCCCTAAATGTACACCCAAATCGCCTTAGCCTTCCTTGTATGCACTCATCTTTAGTGCATTATTGTTACAACAATTGGTTAAACCCTTAGTTAGTTGTCTAATTGATTACATGGTTGCTAAGTCAAGTCATATCTTGTACATATTGTTTTGGGACGATTGGGACTCATGGGTAAAGTACTATTGTAATGGAGTAATGGGGAATACATCAATTATTACCCCCATATGTGCGTTAATATCTAAAAGTACTCCAAGTGTTTTGATTATCTTGATTCGAGTCATTAGAGTAGTTGATTGTAAAGTATGTAAAAGTTCAAGTGTAGGGAGGAAACGAGCTCCATTTGATGTATTATTTTGGATGGTAGAGTAAAAGTGTATGCGCAAAAAAAAAACCCGAAAAAAATGAACAAAAGAAAAAGAAAAAAATATAGAAAAAGAAAAGAGAAAAAAAAAAAAAAAAAAAAATATACGGGCTACCATCCGTTTCTTTTATTTATGTTTAAGTCAAATAGTGTCTTGAAAAACATCCAAAAAAAGAGTCGTAGTTAGTTCAAGTTGAGTCGAGTCTTAGCTTAGCAACGCCTCATTGTACATCTAGTTAACTAAGACAGTTGACTTGCCACCAGTAAAATATCACTTATCCAACAAAACCGTGTTTTCCATATCCCCTACACCTAACGTTATAACCCTTTAAAAAGACCTCTTTGATAGTTTTCCTAGGTGCTTACGCCAAGTGGCGGAGGTTTTGATCATTTCCCAAGCCTATGGTAATCTATTTACTATGACAGGTAATGAGTGATATTTCTCCATTTCCAATTATGATATAAATTTGCAACACCCGAGAGATGAGAGTATCCAAATACTTAATGTGAGGTGCTAGTGTATAATTTCCGTGCTTGTTTTGACTAAGGTAGAACGATCATTTGTTGTAATTACTTTTATATTAATGTTAAATGACCCCTAACTTGTATTTTGATTGGTGGAAAAGCTCATTTGCTTAAGGACAAGCAAATCCCAAGTGTAGGGATATTTGATGAAGCAAAAAGTGTACCGCTTTTAGGGGGTCATTTAAGCCCTAAATCGAGATAATTTGATCAAATATTGACCTAAATTGTTCATTTTGTCATTTTAGGTACTTTGGAGAAGAAATCTGGAAAATAAAGCATTTTGGACGTTTTTGGAGCGAAAAAGTGAAGAAAACGACAAAGTCTCCAAATCATGCTGAAAACAGTACCTGACGGTGTCACGTATTGCTTGTAACGGCATCATGCTTTGGAAAAAAGGTGGATATAAAGTTTACACGAGACGCGCCAGAAATATTTTTAGGATTAAAGAGTGACGGCGTCACCCTTTGGGACGCCTAGGCCGTCACGTGTAATTTACAAGGTGATGGCCCAGAAAACTTTTGAAGGTGACAGCGTCAGGATTTAACCTGGCGACGTCAGATGATATAGAGTGAAAACGTCAGAAAGAAGGCTTACACAAGAAGAAACCTTAGTGAAACCGTCACATGTTGATCAAGACAATCATAAATTACGCACGGAGTAGCTGACACTGTTTTGGCCATAACTTTTGCATACGAACTCGGATTTGAGCGATTCAAAAAAAATCTTTGATTTGGTGAAAAAATAGTCATGACGCCGTCATATGTTAGGTATGACGCCGTCAAATCAGGCTGGGCAGAAAACAGCCTATAAATACAACATCATAACTTCATTATTTGTAGGCCCTAAACCCTAAGGCCGATTCTAGGGTTTAGGTAGGTGTTTTTCCAGCAACTTAGAGGGTTTCAATCACTCCATAAACATCTTGTATTGGTTTGTTGATTCTATCTTAATTTATGTCTTTCATTATTATTGTTGCTTTCTCTTTATTGATTATGTTTTGCTAATTTACCTTGTGTCTACTTATGATTGTGTGAAACTTGTATATAATTGATTAGACCTTATTGATTTCTTTGTTGATGTTTGTGTCTATCTTCATCAATTAAGGTGTGACAACTTCGATAGGTCTAGTTGATTTAGCTTATAATTTTTGGTTCCTATTGTTTCTTGTTTGATTGATTTCGATGTTAGGCTTAAGAAAACTGGCAGACTTCTAATTGGTAACTTGCTTGAACGTCTTAAGAAACATGATCGGATGTGTACTACGATTAATTGGTTGTATTTAATGCATAAGTAACTACTAATGATGCTATGTTAGGAGCTAGTAGTCGGCTCGACATAGGATGAAGTAGAAGCTTATAGAGTTGGGGAAGATCATACACGGCCCCACGAATGGTATTAAGGAATACAACCCGTCAATTAAAACAAGGTGTGACAATTCAATAGGTAGAATTGGATAGCTAGCAAGGAGTAACATATCATAGGTAGACATGCTTCACTTATCTTGTAGAACCCTAGTTTACTTTTCTTGCACATTAGTTTAATTGGTAGCTTTTGGGTTAGTTGATTAGCAACTAATTCCGCCTCTCCTTCCAAAACCAAGATATTACTTTCTTTAAAAATAAAATATAAAAATACAAAAAGAATCATCCCTCTCCTCTAGACCTAGTTAGATTAATTTCAATCCTAACGAACACTATTCTTTGAGTTGAACGATCAATCCTCCGGTACTTGTCACTATACTATACTACAACGATCAGGTACACTGCCTGGTGGGGAATGCAAGCTTCTCAAGATCCCTTGAGAGGTAAAACCTTTTGCAAGGTTGCAAAACCATGCATCAACACTATCAACAAAGGTTTATATAACCCATTAAACTTATCCAATTTCCTTTCTAGATCATCATATGATCTTACCTTGATCATATGATAAGTTGCCACTTACTTATAAACCTTAACCTCATTAGAATCAAGATAGGGAGTTACTTATTTATGTAGATGTGGTTGCTTATGGAGAATCTCTAGAATGAGACCTAATCGCTATCATTCCTAACCATCAATTTCATCTCCTTCCCTCCTTTACCTTATAGCACATTTAACACATTACAACTTTGGTCCTTTAAGTCTATTTTCATTATATATATGACACATCATATTTTATATAATCACATTACATATTCTTCGACTATTACTTTGACTACCAATCAAATAAAGACTTAGTCAATTTAATCTAGGGTGGGGCCTATTTGTATCCGGGATATTGGTCTGATAACAACATGCTCCAAGAATGTTCCTTCTTCCACCCCAAATGTGCACGCTTTGGATTTTGCTTCATGTTGATCCTTCTCTGATTATTAAAAGTTTCTTCCACGTCTCTCAGCACCTCTGCTTTCGAGTGACTTTTTATAACCAAGTCATCAACATAGACTTACAAATTCCTTCCAATTTGTTTTTTGAAGGCTTTGTCCACCAACCGCTGATACATAGCTCTAGTGTTTCTATGGAAATCGTAGGGGGGGGGGGGGGTGAATACGTTTCCACTAAAAACTAAAAACTTTTGTATCAAATGACCAATCAAGTTTGATGTAATATGAGAAGTCTCAACAAAAAGTCTTGCGACAACTAGTGATAGTAGATTTTCATATGTGAAGCATATTACCAGGACACAAACATTGACACACATAAATACCACACAATATATGCAGTAAGCCACACAAACACAAAAGCAATGCAAATATAAAACTATAAATGCAAAGATAAAAAGTAAAGAGATAAGTTAAGAAAATGCAAACCCGAACACAACGATTTATAGTGGTTCGGTCATGAAGCTCCTCTTCGCCCTACTCCACTCCCCGAGTACCCAACTCAAGAGTTACTTCACTAATCAACAAGCTCCATTCTCGACGGAGAAAACCATACAATGTCGCTTACATTATTTTCCGACACCAAACTAAATGTCGAGTACTAATCTTAGCTAATACCAATCTACCACGATCTACCCGATCCTCACAAATCACACAGGCTACAAGATCCACATGATCTACACTCGATCTACCCGATCTACTCACGATCTACTCATGATCTACCCGATCCTTACTAATCACACAATCAGCACAACGTACACGATCTACCCAATTTACCATTGATCCACTTGATCAACACACAAGCTCACTAGCTACAAGAGATCTCCAAGATCTCAACAAGATCACAATGATCCACACTCACAAGACTAAACAAACGATAATGATTACTTTATATATATCAAGATACAACAAGTAATGCAAGTGCACTACTCAATGACTCTAACACTTTGTATCTTCTTGATACTTTGTGTTCTTCTCTTGGACTAGAAGAGGAATGAAGGTGATCACTTGAGTGGATGATTGGATCACTTTAAAACCTCTAAATGATCAAAGAAAGTGATCTAAATAAGAAGGGATTAGACCAGAGAAATTGACTGGAAAAATCAAGTGAAAAGTGTAAAATGGTCCACTATTTATAGGCAAAGAGAAAAATAGCCGTTACATAGGGACGGTACCACTAATTGTCAAATGGTACCACTAAATTTAACGGTACCGTCGGGTATTTAGTGGTACCGTCAGGGACAAAAACGCTCATCTTTTTGTTTTTAGTGGAGAAGGTTTATTTAGGGATGTTTGGAGCTATTTTGGGAGGGAAAATAGCTTTTGGGATTTTTTTAAACTAAATTTTCAAAATAAAACATTTCTTTTTAATTCAAAAATAATTTGTAAAATGTATTTTTGAAAAAATGTTTTGTCATATTAAAAATGTGAAGTTTAGAAAAATATAATCCTTTGATCATTTGTCAAGTAGTAGATTTGTTTGTCCATACCTTGAGTGATTTACGGCGGGATGGAAATCTACGACTTTGTTGAAGCATACTTGAGACGTCGAGAGGTGTTGATGTAAGTATGCATTGATGATTTATGTTTACAAGTAACTTGTGCATTTTACGTTATGCATTACAAGTTACATGTTTGTCATTATTAAAACCGAAGAAACCGTTTAATTTAAATATCGTAATATTTGCACTAACAGTTTCTTAGGCCGAAGGGCATTTTTGTGTAACAAAAGATGCCTTGATTTGTATGGAACGCCATTTTCTCTTCATCCTCCGCAAACATCTGAATTTGGTGGTATCCCTTGTATGCATCTAGGAAGCATTTGAAGGTGTAACCGCAGAAGGATTCCACCTTCCAATTGATCTCTGGCAAGGGGTAGCAATCCTTAGGGCAGGCCTTGTTTAGGTCCTTAAAACTACACACATCCTCCAGCTCCCATCACTTTTTGATAAGGATTTAAAACATACCTTTTTAAAGGGTCATTTAGTCTCTAAACTCGTATGTATTTGATCAAATATTGTCCTAAATCATTTCTTTTTACATTTTAGGTACTTGGGACGCAAAATACGAAAACCGGCGCATTTATGTCTATTTTGGACGAAGAAACGAAGAAAAACATCCAAGTCGTTAATCTGTCAAGAATGGAGACCTGACAGCGTCACACATAACAAGTGACGGCGTCACTTGTATTTGAAGACCAAGATTCAGAGTTAATTTTACACGTGATGGCTTAGATATTTTACAATGAGACAGCGTCAGACATCCTGACGGCATCAGACATCCTGATGGCGTCAGATATATAAATATATATATATATATATATATATATATATATATATATATATATATATATATATATATATATATATATATATATATATATGCATGTTTTCCTTTATTCATGTAACATCTTAGAGGAACTATTAGGGCTCGATTTTCAGAGCTTTTTTAAGGGTTTTACAACCCCCAAAACTCATGTTTCATTGAAGTTAAGTAATTCATCTTTAATCATTCAATATGTCTATGTGTTGTTTGATTATATTTTTTTTGTCTTAACTTTAACATGCTAGGCTAGATTTATTAGTGTTTGCTTAGATCTAATGAAACCTAGTTATTAATTATTGATTTTCGTCTCTTGTTTGATTAGTTGTTTGCGTTAAGGGTAGGAAAACTTGCTATAATCTTACATGTGTTAGCTTGATCGCCCGACTTAACGCCTTTACACCCTAGAGTGAACCAGTGGTTATTTTCATTGTATTTATTGCTTAAGTTGCGGTTTGTGGATAGTAGGAGATCCTTAGGAGATGGCTTAAGTCACTTGTAGATCTAGGGTTTTCTAAATGAGACTTATACAATTATAGAGTTAGGGAATTTGGCACCACCCTACGACAACATCGGAATACATCGCGCCAATTAAACAAGGACGTGACAATTAGACTAATCAATAAGAGATAACTATGGAGTAAAGAAATCTAAGTGAACACATTTTCCTGTCATAAGAGTTACCAATTTACTTTTCTGCATATACACTTTAATTTTAGTTTATATAGTTTTAATTAATTAGTAGTTAAAACGCCCACACTTCAAACCCCGATATTTTACTTGCTTTTATAAAAAAACATAAAAATACAAAAAGACTCTTCCCCCACCTTTAGACCTATATCGTCATACACTTCGGCCTTCACAACACTATTCCCCTAGAGAACGATCAATCCACCGTGTCTTTCCTACACTACACTACAACGGTTAGGTACACTGGATAGGAAGATTGTAAAATTTCTTGAGGTTTACAATAATTTGCATCAAGTTTTTGGCGCCGCTGCTGGGGAATAGTTTTGGTTTTGACTTCTATCTCCTTTAGGTCTACTCACTAGATTCCTATCAAGTGAGATTTTTTTTTATTAGCTTTCTCGTAGTCTTAATGTCTTTTCTTCTTGTTTTTGTTCGTAGAAATTTTCAATTACCTATTCCGGCCCCCATTATGGAGGAAGCGAATCTACCAAACCTTTCACCCAACCATCACTTTGGTAATGACTTTGAAATTGATGAATTTGATCATGACACTGACCATGAAAATGGTCCTTTTTATTTTTTGGATTCTGATGAGAATTTAGGTGATAGAGAAGTTATTAACAAGATAAGAAAAAAGGATGAAGTAGATCCTCTTAAATATGTTTACCTTAGGACAACGATTGAGAAAGATAGCCTTTTTAATATGTAATTTCCTTGTAAAATTGGATTTAGGAGTTTTGATGTTTACCTTAACTCAAGGAGATAATATAGTTGCTAGGGTTGAACCTTTGCATGTTTTTGTCGAAAGCTTTGTTTATTTAGTATACTTTATTGTCACGGAGGACTTAGGAGAATTTATTGATGACAAGTTGACCCAAGTCATATTTGGAAACCCTTTAAAAGGAATGGACTTAAATATCCACATGAAAAGAATAAGAGATATTATAACGGGTCTTTAGAGTTGAATGACGAATATAAGAATGATGATGCGACAATTAAGTGGCTCACACTTAGATATGTGAGCATAAATGATACAAGATAGGCCATGACTTTGAGTCTAGCTACAAGACTCGTAAATAAATAAAAACGCTTCTTGGGAGATAAGCCAAGCTTTTTAATTATTTGTTTGATTGTTTTTTATTTTTGTTTGTGTAATATATGTGTTTCATTATCATTGTTTATCTTTCATGTTTCAAAAAAATTATAAAAATGCTTTATTTTGTTTTTAACTTTCCATATAAAAGTATTTTACAAGAAGATAAGTGTAGGGAAGTTTATATTTGTTTTAAAAGAATGAAATTCGAACATGAAAGTTTACAATTAATGATGAGCATATATTTTATCGCAGTTGTGTGTTTGTTTGAGTCACCGCTCAACTTTGGCCATGGTTTGAAAATTCTTTAAATGATCTTCCGAATCTCCAGTTCCATCATATATTTTGATATTGGACAAAATTCGTGTTCTTTTTGGGAACTCAAAGCTTCTGATTCACTGGTGAAAGGATCTGTATCCTCAATATCATAAAGACGATAGAGATCATCTGCCTCAATGTCGACCCTGTGCTTTTGGGGTCCAAATTCCCAATGTCCTCCAGCGCTATCCTCACTTTCCATAGGTATCAGCTCTCTTCGCCGGCCTGGGTCGGAGTGGTTGACCCTGTCTATGGTACTCCTCTTACTAGGGTGGGAAGTGTAGCTTCGGGCTTGGCTCTGAGTTTCCTTCCTTGCCTATTCGGGCTTCTCTCGACTGAGTGTTCGCTGGTCTGCTTGCGGCACCAGGCATTGGCTCTTTGCTCACGGCAGGAACGTCCCCTTGATCAGAGCCGAGAAAATACATTCGGTCTCTTATCTCCCAGACGTGTGAATACATCTTTTCGCCCCTTTCCTAGACGGGAGAAGACACACATCCGGGGGTTCTTCATTCTCTTAAAATCTTCCTCCTGAGAGGGTTTCTCCCCTCTACTATTATGTCTGGAGAAGACACTTGGGGAGTGGGCGTATTTTATAGGTCTAGACTTGGTGCTTGGGCTAGCTTTCCATTTTTTTTTGTCTTCTTTACCCCCGAGGATCTTGACTCATAGTTTTGGGATCTTTTTCGAGACCTTGAATCCCTTTGAGCTACGTCTTTGAAGTCGAGGTGAGTATTTACCTGCCTCAACTTCTCCTGATGAACTTTTCGGCCATTAAGGGCAGGATTTGGTTATAGTGTTTATCACAAAACTCCCTTATCGTCTCCTTCGACATGGAGCCAAAAGGAAGGTCTTCTAGCCCTTTCCCCTTCTCTTTTCCTGAGGTTTTACGAACCGTAAACGGTTCCTAGGTGGGAGAAGAGGTGTTTTTCTGATTACTCATGTGGTAAAATCAACTTTGGAAATGCAGTTATATTGCCTGTCCCACGGATGGAGCCAACTTGTTAGTACAAAGCTTGGGCTCGATACAAGAACTAGTGTAAGCTAGCTTCAGATCAGGCGAATCTTGGACTAAGTAAACGTTTCTAGGTAATTTTTGGAAAACTAGAAGAGGGTTTGATGCGTGTGGATTGCAACGCAAAAGTTTTACTTCTCAAGGGATCTTGAGAAGCTTACAATCCCCACCATGCAAGTGTACCTGACCGATGTAGTATAGTGTAGTGATAAGTACCGGGGGATTGATTGTTCTCCACAGGGAATAATGTTCGTTAGGATTGAAAATTATCTAAACTAGGTCTAGGGGTGAGGGATGATTCTTTTTTGTATTTTTATATTTTATAGAAATCAAGTAAAATTCTCGGGTTTTGGAAGATTGGGCGGAATTAGTTGTTAGTCAACTAACCGAAATACTACAAATGCAAATAAAAATAAAATAACTAAAAATAAATGTGAGAGACTTCTAAGATGGAGACAAACGTGTTTACTTAGGTTTCACTACTCCCTATTTATCTTTTATTGATTTATAGGTTTATTACAATTGCGTGGATGCCGGGTTGTATTCCTTAATACCATTCGTGGGGCTGTGTACGATCTTCCCCAACTCTATAAGCTCTTTTCTCTTTCCTAATATGACACGCTAAGCGCCCAATCCTATGGATTATAAACAGTGGCTTATGCATTAAATACAACCAAATAACCATAGTACACATCCGATTCATGTTTCTTAAGAAGTTCAAGCATGTTACCATTGGAGTATTGCCAGTTTTCTTAAGCCTAACATCAATAAACATCCACCCACAACAATTAATAACAAACAATTCAATAAATAATCAATAACTAGGTTTCATTAGACCTAAGCACACACAAACAAACCTAGCCTAGCATGTTAAAAGAAAGACAAGCGTAAGATAAAATCAAACAACACATAGATATATTGAATGATTGATAGATTACTTATCTTCAATTAATCATGGAAGAAAAGAGGCATTGAAACCTCAAAATAGCCGCAAAAGTCGACTAGGGTTCGTACCCTAAGTTCCTACCAAAAGTCCTCCCCTAATGAATGAAAAATAGAAAAGTATATATAGATTTTACAACTTGACGGCGTCACCTTTTAGGATGTGACGCCGTCATCTCGCCGTATTAGGGTTTCTTGATCGCCTAGATCTACTCTTGACAGCGTCTGGTTGGAAAGTGTTCTGGGCCGTCTCTCTTTAACTTAAAACATGACCACCTTGGTGAAATAACACGTGACACCGTCACGTGTAAATGCCTCAAAATCTTTCTGGCCCGTCAAGTGTAAAGTAAATTGGGGAAAACTAGAAGGGGGGGGGGTTGAATAGTTTTCCCTTCTTTTTCATTTTATAAAAACTCTGTTTCAAAATGTTGATTCAAATTTATTCAATTGTTTGTTTGGAAAACTTCAATTAGAGTTTAGTATGAAAACAACATATAATCAATATGATCAATTATATATGTAAGCTTTTGGAAAAACTTAGTTTTATGAATGGAGCTTTGGTCGATCTTTATATGAATACGTTTTCCTTTTAAAATCTTAAAACGTTTTGTATCAAATTATCTATCAAGTTAAACTTAATATGAGAAGTGTGAATAATAATCTATTTGACCATATCATGCAATTATACACACAATCACAATATTAACTACTATGTTCAACACAATCAATCATCACAACTATATAAGCAACAACTAAGACATGTAGGCAAGCATATAAGTAAAGCGATAAATGCAAGAACAAATGATAAGAGATAAGAGAAAGGAAATGCAAACCGAACACGATGATTTATAGTGGTTCGGCTACAAGGACACCTTCCTTGTTCCTACTCCACTCCCCGAGTCACCTACTCGAGAGTTTTCTTCACTACTCAACAAGCTCCCTTTTGGCGGAGAAAACCGTACACAACTTTTGCTTACACCATTTAACAACACTAAGCTAAATGTCAAGTTCTAATAGTAGCTAGAACCAATCTCACAACACAACTTCGATCACTACACAACTTCTACACAACTTCACGACTTCACGACTTCATCACAACTTCTTCTAAACTTCTTCACGGCTTCACAACTTCTTCACGTCTTCACGACTTCACAACTTCATCACAACTTCTTCTAAACTCCACTACTTACTCACACACCTACATCTTCACAACTACATGTTTTCTCCACACTACTACTTCCTCCCACTACTTCTTACTCACTTATTGAATCACTACTAAGTAAGATCATCTTGATCTACTTATTACATATACATAAGTCACAACTTCACATAAGCACTAACTAGATCCTAATACATCTTTGGCTTTATGATAGGGAGGATTCTTCTCTTGCACTTTGAGTGATGATAGATTGGATCACTTGAAACAAAGATTAATAATCTTATGATCAAAGGGTTTTAGAAGGATGTTTAGAGAGAATTGGATCTGAAAATTTTTGTGCAAAAGGTGAGAAAAATTCCAGGTTTGAGGTGGTATTTATAGGGAAAAATTTCTGACCAAATCTGACAGGGGAGCGTGGCCGGTCCCCTTAATTGTGTGCCGGTCCCCTTAAAATTAAGGGGGCCGCCCTACTGAAACGGCCAGATTTTATGTCTTTTAGTGGGGAAAGTTTATTTGGTGAAAAACTAACTAATTTTGGTTAAAAGTTTGAAATCATATATTTAGTATGATTAAAACATTTTTCTTTATTACCAAAAGTGTTTTTCAAAAATATATAATATGTTTATATAATTAAATAAACTTTGTATTAGTTAATTAAATACCCCTTTGATCATGAGATGTATTAAACACTTGTTTATCCATACCTTAAGTGATTGTTGAAGCCTACTTGAGACGTTGAGATGTCGAGGCTTGTTGACGTAAGAATGCAAAGATGAATTGTGATCACAAGTAACTTAAGCACTTTACGTTACATGTTGTAACTTACATCTTTGTCATCATCAAAACATGAAGAGAATGTTTAGATTAAATATCGTAATATTCATGCCAACAATCTCCCCCTTTTTGATGATGACAAACTATGTAAACTATAACTTATAGTAAAATGTATAAGTTACTTGTTTACACTTCTTCTCCCCCTTTTGTCGAAGCAAAAAGGTGGACTTCAAAGACGAGACTTCTACTACGCTTGAACTCTTGAGATAGAATGTAAAAGGCGAGCTTGCATCATCGTAAGTGAAGCCTTGATCCTATCAACCTCAATGCTCCCCCTTGGTGTATGCTCAAAACTTGTTTTGGCTACCAAAGAAACGAGCGGTGAAGTACTCCTTCAAAACAAAGTTAGTAGACAAGTGCACATATATATAATGATGATAATAGATATATGCATGAAACTAATAGGGGAACAATATATGGACATATTAGGTATATGCACTAAAAGTATGACACATGCAATTATTGTTTTAAGAACAACAACCTAAATCCAAAAAAAAAAAAAAAAAAAAAATTGAACCTAATGCAAAGATTAGAACCTAAGAAAATGTAGGAGAATGAGGAAGGATGAGCGTGAATGTAAAGGGAAGATGATGACAAAGGGTTGACAATTATGGTTTAGATTAATATATCGTTTGACAAGGGTGGATGATAGGGAATCAAGGGATTTTTAGGTGTTTTGTTGGTTGACGACCGAAAATGGATATGTGAATGAGGTGGTGATGGCTTGACAACACTTGAAGCATGGATATCTTCTTTGTGTTCTTCACTTGCTAGGAAGTGGAAAAGTTGCATTTCATAAAGAAATTCGCATGACTTTTAGGGGTGTAGATTTAGGAGCGGAAGAGGTTGATTGAGAGTTTGGATGTTGTTCAAGTGATGATGTTTGTTGAGATCTTGTAAGAAGATACTCAATCCAAGTGAGGTGCTCATTCAAGGCAATGGTTTGTTGTTGAAGGAAGATGCAACAAGGGCAATTGTTGACATGCTTCTCAACTTGGTTGATGTTGTGTGGTGATGATGGTGAGCTTGATTAGGTTGGATCCAAATTGCGTTGCACAAGATGTAATGCTAAAAGAGCACTAAGCTCATGAGCCTCTTTTAGCTCCTCAACGAACTTCAAGTGTTCGGAGGAAGGTGATGATGGTGGAACATGATGGTTGTCTTGGGTGAAGGTTTGAACATGCAACATAGGAATGGCATGTGAGGTTGTAGGATGTGGTGGTGGTACTCTTGGTGGTGGAGACATGGTTGAGCTTGGGTAGTCATGAAAACATGAAATGGGTGGAAGAGGTTCTCCAAGAGTGAGTGGTGTTTTTGTTGAATGAGCAACATGTGAAGTGTTGATTGAGAGATTGGGATTGTTGTTTTAGGATTGAGCATGCTCATCATAAGAAGAAGCATGAATGAGGGAATGAGTGGGTGATAGGTTGTGAGATGATTCATTATTGTGGGTTTGAGGTTTAGTAGTTGGTTGACTTGGAACAACATCACTTGAGTTATGACAAGAATCAAGTTTCCTCCTCCAAACAGGTTTGACGGAGATCCTTGCGGTTATTGAAATCTTAGGTTTTTGGTTGTTGGGAGATGACATGTTTGGGTGTAAGGTAGAGGAATATATGTGAGTGAGTGTGTTTTCCCTTCCCATTAAATTCGTGCTCATCCGGACATAGAGTTAAGCATGTTAAGGCATACAATCAAATCACATAGGAGCAAATAAACATCTAGAAACAACATATATGCGATATGCCATAAATCTAGGAATGAAAGAATCTAATGAGAAGCAAAGTTCATAAAAGTAAACTAGCGTTAGGTATATATAGGAAGAGCAATTTAATCAAGTTGGAGAATGAGTATGAGACTATTACTAGTGGTGCTCAATTCAGGCTAAACACGACCATTTTTACGGGTTACACACACCCAACTTCTCACATAGAAGCAATTCAACCATTAGGTTAAATTGAATTTCTAGTCAATAGATTCTCCAGTAGTCATTCTCTTTTTAGAAGAAATTGAGTTCTTAAATTTACCTATCGAAGATTACCAGACATGAAGTTTGCTTGATTCACTAATACTTGGCTTAATGTGACTCAAACATCATGTTTTAATGAAGGTAAATCTAGATGATATATTTTATTCACGATCCTAATATAGATGTGTTGAATGTTTAGATAAGAGTAAACAAAAAGTTTTAATCTTTTCTTCATGATTTACCGGTTGTTTGGTTTTGATGATATATTACTTGATTTAATAACTGTGCTAAACTTTAGAGTGCACCTTAGCATCTCTTGTGAAATGAATCTCATTAAGATTATTTATCTTAAATGAGTTTGTGATTCTCAAATGATATCAAAACTAGACATTAATATATTTTTAAACAAATATTATTCTCTATGATTTTTGCCAATGTTATATATCATACTTTAACAAGTATTTGAAAAAGAATTATTTGTTTATGGATTGTGACAAGTTATTTTTCACTTCTAATAACTTATATTATTTCAAAAAGGAAAGTGTAGTGCATTATCTTGTAACACAACCATTCATGTTACAAAGAAAATGAAATACATAGAATATATAGTGTGTATTATTCTTAAATATGTATTTTATCTTGAAGTGACGATTTTAAGTAGTGTGAGCAAAGTTTACATATGTTGTTAGTTTGCTCATGTTTGGTTTTTCGGATATGACACATTTATCCATTGCATTGCAATGTAAATTGCTTGAATATTTCGGACGAAACATCCAAGTCGTCAATCCTACTTCATTGTATATTTTATAAATGTGTTAAAAATGTTATTCTAATATTTGGAACACAATTATTGGACAAGTAGATTCAATATGACATTATCAATACAAGTGTGAGTTATGATCCAATGCACACTCTTTTCATCTACAAAGGATGTAACTATTTTCATATCAATCTAGTGTGATTGAGTATGTAGATTCAAGACTATATCTTTTGTTGTAATTTGATATAATATTGAAGCTAAACAAATAGCAATCCAATTTCTTGTCCATACTCAAAAACACGTCAATTAGATTTGATGAATATATCAACCATAGTTTGAATAATGAATTGATATAATATCAAGATCTTTCTTGACCATCACGGACACTCATTTGAAACAAATAAACATTTTGATAGTGTGTTCCATTAATTCTAAGATTATTTATTAGTGAGTGATTGAAAGTTGACTTATTATTTCATGATTGTTATATGCTTTGTTTTTGTGAAAGACTCTTCATTTTTACTTATTATGAACACACTTAGATTTTGAAAATACTTTTTCTTTTATATAACTATTAATGTTTTACAATGATTTAATTTCTCTTATTAACCATCTTAAGATAAAACAAGCTAATTTGTAGAAAATATTTAAGTGTGTTGTGAAGAGTAGATTAAATTGTTTGAAATGTTTAGGTGACTAGATTGAACTCATTTACAAGATGTTTGAGTAACATTAAGCCATCTATACCTATATGCAATGCAAGCATATTATAACAATCCTAACGCAAGAAATCTAGCATAAGATCTAGTTAGTATAAATCGTCAAACTAGTTATACACTAATAGGGCACATATGCATAGATATATACATAGCTAAACTTCAAATAGCAACAATCATTTAATATATTCAATTAAGAAAATAAAATCACAAAGAAGTTCACATAACACATAAAACACTTGTCGTCGTTTTGTGTATTATATACACCAACGTTTACTTAGCTCGAATTTATTTGAAAATAAAATAGTTTCCTCCCATTCAATAATTTAATTAAGATCAATATTTTGAAAACATAAATACTTAATTTTTCAAAAGTATATCAACTAGGAATACCCGACTTGAAGGAAAAGGTAAAACAAAAGTTTTACGTTAAAACGAAACACAAATTTTTGACCACCGTATAGTATTTTGACTTTCTTACTTATTTAAGTTTGTAATGGTTACTTGTAAGTATTTTTAAATGAAAGTAGACTCAATTACTTTTAAAACGCCGGGTGGCACGACTTCTACGGAGTTACGGTTAATTTTATATGATTTTTCAAAGTTTTCGAAAAACTGTCGAACAGACAGGCGGACCCCTTAAATAATTAAGGGGACCGCCTAGTATTTAAGGGGGCCGCCCAGACAATTAAGGGGGCCGCCCATCTAGTACTCAAAATTTCAATTTTTGTTAAAAAAATGTTTTCTGACTTTTCAGAAAGGTGTGTAACTTTCTGATTTTGATACCGAACATATAACACTTATTTTAAGCATAATATTATTTCGAGCTAGTATAATTAGTGTATATATCATCAAAACTAATACAAATCAATCAACAAAACACTTTTCATATTTAATCCTCCTTAATGGGTAATTTGATACATGGATCGTACTCAATTTTTATAACCATTTATTTTGAAAATTTGAGCGACATGGCTCTGGTACCAATTGTGGAAAACTAGAAGGGGGGTTGAATTGTTTTCTCTTCTTTTTCATTTTAAAAAAACTCTGTTTCAAAATGTTGATTCAAATTTATTCAATTGTTTGTTTGGAAAACTTCAATTAAAGTTTAGTATGAAAACAACATATAATCAATATGATCAATTATATATGTAAGCTTTTGGAAAAACTTAGTTTTATGAATGGAGCTTTGATCGATCTTTATATGAATACGTTTTCCTTTTAAAATCTTAAAACGTTTTGTATCAAATTATTTGTCAAGTTAAACTTAATATGAGAAGTGTGAATAATAATCTATTTGACCATATCATGCAATTATACACACAATCACAATATTAACTACTGTGTTCAACACAATCAATCATCACAACTATATAAGCAACAACTAAGACATGTAGGCAAGCATATAAGTAAAGCGATAAATGCAAGAACAAATGATAAGAGATAAGAGAAAGGAAATGCAAACCAAACACGATGATTTATAGTGGTTCGGCTACAAGGACACCTTCCTTGTTCCTACTCCACTCCCCGAGTCACCTACTCGAGAGTTTTCTTCACTACTCAACAAGCTCCCTTTTGGCGGAGAAAACCGTACACAACTTTTGCTTACACCATTTAATGACACTAAGCTAAATGTCGAGTTCTAATAGTAGCTAGAACCAATCTCACAACACAACTTCGATCACTACACAACTTCTACACAACTTCACGACTTCATCACAACTTTTTCTAAACTTCTTCATGGCTTCACAACTTCTTCACGTCTTCACGACTTCACAACTTCTTCTAAACTCCACTACTTACTCACACACCTACATCTTCACAACTACATGTTTTCTCCACACTACTACTTCCTCCCACTACTTCTTACTCACTTATTGAATCACTACTAAGTAAGATCATCTTGATCTACTTATTACATATACATAAGTCACAACTTCACATAAGCACTAACTAGATCCTAATACATCTTTGGCTTTATGATAGGGAGGATTCTTCTCTTGCACTTTGAGTGATGATAGATTGGATCACTTGAAACAAAGATTAATAATCTTATGATCAAAGGGTTTTAGAAGGATGTTTAGAGAGAATTGGATCTGAAAATTTTTGTGCAAAAGGTGAGAAAAATTCCAGGTTTGAGGTGGTATTTATAGGGAAAAATTTCTGACAAATCTGACAGGGGAGCGTGGCCGGTCCCCTTAATTGTGTGCCGGTCCCCTTAAAATTAAGGGGGCCGCTCCTTATAATTAAGGGGGCCGCCCTACTGAAACGGCCAGATTTTCTGTCTTTTAGTGGGGAAAGTTTATTTGGTGAAAAACTAACTAATTTTGGTTAAAAGTTTGAAATCATATATTTAGTATGATTAAAACATTTTTCTTTATTACCAAAAGTGTTTTTCAAAAATATATAATATGTTTATATAATTAAATAAACTTTGTATTAGTTAATTAAATACCCCTTTGATCATGAGATGTATTAAACACTTGTTTATCCATACCTTAAGTGATTGTTGAAGCCTACTTGAGACGTTGAGATGTCGAGGCTTGTTGACGTAAGAATGCAAAGATGAATTGTGATCACAAGTAACTTAAGCACTTTACGTTATATGTTGTAACTTACATCTTTGTCATCATCAAAACATGAAGAGAATGTTTAGATTAAATATCGTAATATTCATGCCAACATAAATGTCCACCTCTTTATTAACAAGTGACAGCGTCACCTTGTAACTTTTGACACCGTCAGGTACTGTTCCAGCTTGAATTCTTGACTTTGTCATTTTCTTCAATTTTATGCTCAAAAAACGTCCAAAATGCTATGTTTTCCAGAATTCCTCTCAAAAGTACCTAAAAAGACAAAAGGAACGATTTAAGGTAATATTTGATCATATTATCACGACTTAAGGCTTAAATGACCCCTTAAAAGCGTAACACTTTTCGTCTCATCAGGGTTGAATAGTTTTACCGATTTTTCGTTACTTGTAAAAGTTTACTTGTGAAAAACTTTGATTCAATCGTTTATGAAATCAACCAACAACAATATGGATGCTAAACTACTCAACTAAGTATGAATAATAAAAGTAAAGGGTAAGAGATGGAAAGATCAAACCGAGGCAAAGAGATTTATAGTGGTTCGGTCACGAAGCTCTTCTTCGCCATACTCCACTCTCCGTGTACCCAACTCGAGATTTATAAGCACTATGTCAACAAACTCCCATCGGGCGGAGAAAACCAAACAACGTCGCTTATCACGATTTCCAACACTAAGCTAAATGTCGAGTACTAATCTAGCTAGTACCAATCTAACACGATCCACACGATCCTTACCAATCACACGATCTACCCGATCTACCCTTGATCCATTTGATCAACACATTATCACACAAGCTACAAGAAATCTTTAAGATCTCAACAAGATCACAATGATCCACACACACAAGCTAAACAAAAGATAAACAACTTGATACAACAAGTATGTAACAAGTGTTAAAAGTGCACTACCCTAAGATTACAACACCTTGTATCTTCTTGATACTATGTGTTCTTCTCTTGCACTAGTAGAGGAATGAAGGTGATCTCTTGGTTGGATGAAAGGATAACTCTTAAACAAAAGAAAACTAACTAAATGATCAAAGGAGAGTATATGTGATAGGGGATTTGAACTCAGAAAGTTGTGTGTGAAAAAAGATGATTAAAATCTGTGAAATGTTCTAGTATTTATAAGCAGAAAAAATCTAATTGTTACAGTGGGACGGCACAACTAAAGTTTGCACGGTACCACTAAATTTAGTGGTACCGTGGCCGATCAGGACGCTCCAAATTTTGTTTTTAGTGGTGAAAGTTTATTTGGGGAATACCTGTTGAATATTTTAAACTTATTTTTTTTTTGGGGGGGGGGGGGGGGGGGGGGGAATACCTGTTGGATATTTTAAACTTATTTTTCAAATTAAAACATTTATTTTTAATTCAAAAATAATTTGTGAAATGTATTTTAGAAAAAATGTTTTGTCACATTAAAAATGTGAAGTTTGAAACACAAATTCACTTCTTTGATCATTTGTCAAGTTGTAAATTTGTTTGTTCTTACCTTGAGTGATTTACGTAGAAATGGGATATTTCGACTAAAAACTTGTTTACGTTAATTTTGACGTAACGTGTTTTTATATTTTGCTATCACCAAAACGTAGAGGTGTCGAAAAATAGAAATAACGTTTTTAGACATTATTTGTAGCAACAGTATTATCTGCTAAGAAAGAAAACAACACCGTTAGCCTCACCGCGGAAGGGGACTTCCGCGGTCAACCTCCGGTGTGAGAGCAAGTGTCTAATAAGAGAATGTATGTGTTTTAGGTGAGAGAAAGCATACCGTTGGGAGCAGTAAATGCTCCCTTTTTATAGGTGGACTTTACTTGACGGGACCTGGGGGTCATGGGTCATGATAGCGACACTTTTGGGCGGCAAACCTTAATAAGTCAAACCCTTTGCTTGTCATATTATGGATAGTGACGCTTTTGGACGACAACTGCGGTGTTGCCATTCTTGGAGCCTACATGAACCAACATCATGACTCCAAGTAATATTCCTTACTCTTTTGATTGACCGTGGTCCAGATCCTTCTTACTTTTCGGACTTGATATTTCTCCGCGGACGGATTTTAGGCCGCGGTTGTTTGTTGGTAAAGTACTTCAACTCCATCCAGCTTGCTTGGGCCGATGTTGGGCCGGTCCGGACTACTTTTGGATCTGGGGTTATTGTAAGTGGTGTGCTCGACCCAGACCTTTTTGGGTCCAAGGCTACTATACGTGATCACTATGCATTATTGTCCTTTGCCGATCAAATTTGTTGCTAGTACTACTTTGCATCGTTTTCACTTCATGATCACTTTCGAAACTAATTAAGATGAATCTAAATGGATAGAGGTGCATCTAATTCAAGCCGCGATATCTCAAATGTGTGGTTATTATTATTTCTCATCCTTCTCATTTTAGGTTTTTCATCTCATTGAATCTCTACCCCTTGCTTATAATAGAAAGACTTAAAAATTCAGATTACACATTTGCCTATTATGAAAAGATTTGATCAATACTAAAATTAGTAACCGACGTGTTTTTAAAATGAAATTAATAATATAAATGATTGTAACCAAAAACATTTAAAATACAATTAAGTAAATAACAATTATTAACTTTTGGTTACATAATTTTAAATTCACATTAATTTATAGGTTATTTGTTTTAGTTACACTTTTTTATATTAATTGCTATCACATTTTTTTTCGTTACACATTATTAACTTTTGGTTACATAATTTTAAAATTCACATTATATTATAAGAATTTATGCATAACAAGAAAGAAACCTGTTTAATTTGACCATGAAGATGAAAGTCATATACATTAGCATACTCCCATTGGGCACTAGTTAAACCACAATAATCAAGATATTCATCATCGTACGGTGTAACACCCCTATTTTTGACAGATCACAGCGGAATATAGATCTGGGGTATTACATTTTGGAACAAAGAAATGATATAGAAAACGACTCGAAAAGAGACGTTTTTGAAAAGGGAGTTATCATTCATTTATTTTATCAGAGTTTTACAGTAAAAGTTATACTTTTACCAAAAGAGAGGTCCCTAAGATAAGTTTTGTTTATGTTATTAGTAGGTGAATGATAACTAGTTTGGACATCCTCATGTCCAGTGCCACTTCGTGCCATGGGTTCTTAATGGGCTTATATACCTAGGATAACATGCTTAAAGGTCAACACTAAGGTTGAGTGAGAGTCATAGGTTTAAGTAGAGATAGAGTGAATACAAGCTCTATAGGGTTCAGCTTAAACCCAGTAGAAAAAGTCATGTAAGAGAAGGGTATGTTGCACTAAGCTCATGAAACCGCATGTTAACAGTCCGGGTCATGGGGTCTGCAGACCAAACCATGAGGGGACGAGAAGGATAACTTGCCAAAGTTAATCTTTAGGGGTTTCAAGTATAGTACTTATTGGTGGCCTGGCTGGGGCAAACCAACGGGAGTTGTCAAACTCCAATAGATCTATCAACTATACTCGCGTTCACTCGCAAGTGATTATGGTTCATGAATTTTAGTTATGTAATGGTGGCAGAAAGTAACACTCGTGCAACAACCAAAGAAAGAGACTTGTATTCGGTTTAAAGCATGTATCCCCCTCACAGGGTTTGTAAAGCATTTAAAAGTGAGGCTATGAAAACTCACGTGGGTCTAAGACAAGTGATATAGAGGTTTAGACGGTTGACTCACGTATCCTGGGGGTAGTGTAGGTGTATGTATTTCAAGTATTTAGTTTCTAGGTTTTCAAGTAATTATACTTAGGGTTTCTAGTTATAACATAATACCGTTCGGGCCATTGTAATCCAGAAGTATAACTCTTCACATGAAGCTCCCTACTATTATATTATGCTGCCAACATAATACCGTTCGGGCCATCATAATTCAGAAGTATATAAATCCTCACACAAAGCTCCCTACTATTGAGGTATGTTGTTATTAGCATTTAGATATACATAACACCGTTCAGGCCATCATAATCCAGAGGTCATGTAGTAAACGTTTGAGGAGTCAGGGCACTTTAATTCGTAAACCCGGCAAACTCGTCAAAACGATTACCCAAATGAAACCCCTCACATGAAGCTCCCTACTATTGTGTTATGTTTTAGGTAAAAATAGGTTTTTATTATTTATATGAAAATAGTCCATTTATACCCTTTAAGTTTCACATATTTACAATTTCTACCCTAAAATTTTATATATATATATATATATATATATATATATATATATATATATATATATATATATATATATATATATATATATATATATATATATATATATATATGATCAAATAGGAAGAAACATTAAAATAAGAATGATAAGAAGTGATTGTAACCAATCATTTATTTTAATGAGTAAGGGTAAATTAGTAAAAACCAATTTTTTTATTGTTAAATAGAAAAAGATATCACTAATTATTGCTAAAAAATCTCAATCGTTTCTCTCACCCAACCACAAAATTTTTGCAGCCTTCTTTAATATTTATCAGGGTCTTTATATTCCCTTGCCCCTAATTCAAATGTTTTTCATAGAATAAATTCGATCAGCTGTGTTTTCTATAAATCATATACAAACATTTGCAAGTTATTTAAGAACTTTTGTTGGACTTTATGCATATTAAATCAATGATGCAGGTAATAGATGTTAAATGCATCGATGCGTTTAGGTTGCGGATGTCATATGCATCGATAAACTTTTTAATGTTGTCGAATGATAAAAATTAAATGCATCTTTTAAATATTGTAAGTTTAATGAATTCTTCATTGTTTTGCATGTCACAACACAAGTGCATCCATGCAAAACAAAATTGAATGTGATATGCATCTATGTCATATATACGGATTCTAAATGAAAAATTAGAAGCACTTATTATTTTTACTCTAAGATTGTTGACAAATACTTATAGTAGCTATGTTTTGATAAAGAAAGATGCACAATTAAATAGATGCATAAACTATGTTGTGCATTTACTTATTTTAGAATAAAAGATGCAGAAGTAACTTAGATGCGCAAAGTATGTATGCATCTATATAAACGATGATAAAAAAAAAGGTGCAACAAGTTATGTGATACAATAAATTATGTTGTGCATCTGATAAACAAAAAAATAAGGGGAATAAAATTGATTGAACGAGTAAAGGAGAGAGGTTCTCATTAGTTTGGTAACCGCCAGTGTTATCGGGCATGTACAACTAAATGACGATGGTGCCCTTATTTATTCATTATAATTGGAGTCTTATTTACAATTATGCCATGATATTGTTTTAGCCCTTGATTAAAGATCGAATGGTTCACATTACTTCTTATCATTCTTATTTTTATTATATTTCTCACCGGATCCCTACTCTCTCTCTCTCTCTCTCTCTCTCTCTCTCTATATATATATATATATATATATATATATATATATATATATATATATATATATATATATATATATATATATATATATATAGGGTAGGGATCCAATAAGAAGAATAATTAAAATGAGAAGGGTAAGAAGTATTTCTAGCCACACATTTTTATATGGGAGGGAAAATTTGAATGAAGATGCATCCATTTTTGTAAGTGTATCTAGAATGTGTGATTGTGGTTACTTCTTATCCTTTCTATTTTAATTATTCTTCCTATTTGATCCTAACTATATATATATATATATATATATATATATATATATATATATATATATATATATATATATATATATATATATATATATATATATATATATATATATATGTATATATATATGTGTGTGTGTGTGTGTGTGTGTGTGTGTGTGTATTAAGTATTTAACTATCCATACTTCACATAACTAGTCCTTATATTTATATATCTTAGAGAAATGGCAGAAATAGTCCTTAAACTATACTAACTTTCTATATTTACCATTTATACCCTTATCTTAATAATATTTGGAAAACTAGTCCCTATAAGTTTCTAACTTGTTTTACTTTCTATCATAGGGTTCTAGAACTTTGAAAAAAGGGTCCTTTAATTTATACTTCTAAGTTATGTCAAAAATAGTTCTTAGACTTAGTATTTTCAGAAAGTTACCATATATACCCCTATGCATGAAAATTATTGCAAAACTAGTCCTAATTTTATGTAAACTATATTTTTATGAAACAACAAAGTTTCCTAGCTTATGTTTAACTAATATATGCTTATTAAAGTCATCTAATTTAGATTATAGCACATGTTAAGGCAATTTAGCATATAAACTCATATTTTTCTAAAATTAGGGTTTCTAAATGAAAAGTTGTAAAAGAAAATGATCAAGGCTCTAGCTTAGGTTCCTATGGGGTCTAAGGCATATCAAAACTATCCTAGATCATTACTAAAGCTATTAGGATAAAATTTTAGGCTTACGTGGTCAAGGAGAGGTTTAACGAGATTTCTAGGGTTTCTCAGCTAGGTTTTGACTTCGACAAGGGTTCTAGGCTATACCACTCGACTTCTAAGGCTTCTAAGGGACTTATAATACATAAATTATGAGGTATACAAGAGAGGAGGTGTGATTTGAAATGGGATGGGGTGGCGAGGTATTTATAGGGTGCGTTTGGAGTAAAGGGCAAGAAAGGGGTGGCTAGGTGTCAAGAGGGGGGGGGAGGTGACTAAGGGCAGATACTAGTGACTCATGGGAGCTATAAGGGTGACTATGGTGGGCTAGAACTAAGTAGGGGGTGCTATAGAGGTGTTTGTGGTTGGTTTTGTCCCGAGGCTAAAAGGGGTGACAAGATGATGATCCACCACCTTCTGTGGTAGCTTGGGAGGTGTTAGGATACTAGCTTGAGGTGCTTAAGCTACTAGGGTGCTTGTTTGAGGAGCTTGAGGTGCTTTGGTTAGGTTTTAGCTTGTTTTGTTTTAGTTTTGACCTAGTTTTGTCTAGTGAAAGATTAAGGTCTAGCTAAAGGTTTTGTGCCTAGATTAGGGTCCTATGAGTGTTTAGTGACTAATATTAAGTCCTAGGAGGCTTATACTAAGTGGTGGTAGCTTGTGGGAAAGTTTTGGGAAGGTTTGACCTAGTTTTGGGACTTATAAACCCTAGTTATGGTTTTGTATTTAAAGGAGTTGTATCTAGGTTCTAGGGAGTTGCACTATGGTCTAGGGAGTCTAAGATATCCTAAAGTTACTATAGTAGCTTATACCTAAGCCTTGAACATTTTCAAACTAGTTCAGATAAGCAATTGGGGTTTTAAAGATAACCGTAAACACATATGGTGCAATTAGGGTTTTGTTAGGGCTTCTAATAGATATAGTATCCTAGAGTGATAGATTACTTAGTGTATTAGTGTTTATAACCTAGACTTGACATACCTGGATGTTTACTGGTGGTAAACATAGTGGTGTTGTGGATAGGTGGATACGTGAGCAGGTCTAAGAGTCATATACGTAATAGAGATGTAATAAAGAAAAAAATTTACTCGGAAAAATGATATAGGCATTTCTAATCCTAGTGGATGCTTAGTGAGGGCATAAGTTAAATTAGTGAGGCATAGCTAACCTAGGGGAGGCTTAGTGGGAAAGTTAGTGGGGTACTACATACATGCTTCGATCATATGTATCCTCTTTCTATCTCTCATATAAGCTCTTCTTACCAGCTCCACCACCATTCTTGGGACCATCATTCGTTATATAACTAGAAGTTTCATTTTCGACTTCAAAAACTTCATCATCATCATCATCACTTTCAAAATTCCCAAAATCCATATACATGAAATCCGGATTATCATTTTTTTCCAACACTTCATATAGCCGAATCATGACCCATGCTAGAACCACGACCCACACTAACAAAAGAGTAACATAGATGATAAAAAAAATTCAATAGCTTTATAAATTAATAACAACAAAAAAAATTTCAACCCAAAAGAATAAGAGAAGTTCAAAGATAGAACCAGAGACGCAATTATGCGTCTTAGATGTAGAAGAGTGAGAAAGATGATTTGATTTACATGACAATAAGAAAAACAGATTAATCATAATATTTATGTATAAGTTAAAAAAACTATTCACAAGCCCAAAACTATATATATATATATATATATATATATATATATATATATATATATATATATATATATATATATATATATATATATATATATATATATATATATATATATATATATATATATATATCTTTCATTTATTTGTTAGGCCCATTAGTAACAAAACAAATTTTACTGTAATACTTTTATTTTTTAAGTAACTAGTACTATGTATATGATAACAAGTTAGACTTACCAACAATTAATATATGCTCATAATTCATTTATGAGGAAAGTGAATATGAAGTTGTCTTACATCTAAACTTACATGCAAAACCATCAAAAATTACTAAAAATACATCATTTTGACTATTATTATTTTTTTAAATTTGAGTAGTAAAACTAATATATGAATAGTGAAACACATTTTAATGGTGAATTAAATCAAACCATTATTGAATCTATAATTAATTTGTGAGTTAATGAAAACACGTAACAATATGATGTAGAAAACGCATATATCAACGTGAACACAACTAATTAAGTGATGTTGTGATAAAATCAAAAGAAAACACTAATATTCTGAAAGACATTATAAAAATAAGGTATATTTGATTTTATTTTCTTGTTAAAATGATGTAATTTTTTTATTGTTTTGCATGTAAACTTAGAAGTGAGACAACCCCATATTCACTTTTCTTTTCATTTATATATATTTTTTAAAATAAAATAATGATGTGGTCTCTTTTTAAAAATGGTTAGACAATATTTCACCGTTAGTCCCTAAAGTTTTCGAGTTTCTTGCATTTGGTCCCTAAACTATTTTTTTGTCATTTTCGTCCCTAAACTTGTCGATTTTGGCGCGATTGGTCCTTATCACAAACGGACGTTTGGTAGCAACGTTATCTGACGTGTCTACCATGGGTAGTTTCGGAATTTCACACATAAACACTTCCAACAGTAATTCTCGCGATTCGTCCCTGAAAGATTGGTATAAAGATAGTTCAAACAGTGATTCGCGTATTTGGTCCCTAAAAGTATGCTATATAGAAAGGTCGAAGCACTTTTTGCTTTCGTTTTCCAAGAAGATACTGCCTGCAAAAAACTTTCCCGCGCAATCACATCAACATCAAAGTCACAAAAGACTCGAAAATCGTCCCTAAAAATGTCCGCACCAACATGGAAGATGCGGAAAAGAGGAGTGACAGTCCCTGTAGAAGAGTTGGAGGCGCAATGTGAGAATGAGTATGGTAATGAGTTTATATCCAGTTGATTTGAGCTTATTTTGCTCTCAGCTTGTGTTTATATATGTTTAGGTATTAAGTAATTGAGTTTATATTGCAGAATTTCAACGGAATTTATTCACCATACATATACATCATGGAGGGGCCTTTATGGGTTTCCCTGATAGGGAATACATGGGTGGTGCTGAAGACATATTTGATAGGGTGGATGTTGATGTATTCTTTGTGTTCGATCTAGACCAGATGGTGCTACAGTTGGGCTACACAGGTCAGAATGAGCCTCTGTTTTACCATTATCTTAGTCCTATGAGTACTTTAGACCACGACCTGTTTCCCCTGTCATCTGATGATGATGTGAGATGTTTGGGTTATCTAGTAGGTGGTTTCAAGTTGATAGAAGTGCACATAGAGCACGGTTGTTCTAGGGTTACTGGGAAATCAAGGGTAATAATAGAGGAACTTGTGTCTAGTCCACCTAGTGCCTCTAAGGTAACTAAACCTCGTCAAATGTTGGCCCTGAAATGGCCTGATAATACTGATGATGTTGCACTTCCAGCTAACTCAACTCAAGGTACCCATTTTACACAATTGACTTTAAGTGAATGTGGTGAAAACCATAACAATGACCTTCCCCACATTGATTCACAGTTTGGAAGTTTAAATTTAAGTTTCACCCCAGTTGTACCTGCTAGTAAGGAGGTTGTTTCAGAAAGACATGCTGATATAGTTAGGATGATGGAGTTTGATGAGAATGAGTTAGATATGCCTCCTTCATTTAGTTATTTGGATGCCATGAATGTCGACACCACTAGTGGATTAAGTCATGATGAAACTTTTGGTGTTGCTGAGCTGGACCTAAATGTAGGCTTGCCTATTTTTGGCCTAGATGATCCCCAAACAAATACGGCTGAGGGTCAACAGGATAACAGGCAAGAGGCACAAGAGGGTGAGGTTGCGCAGGCTAATGGTGTAGGGGCACAAGAGGATGAGCAGGATGACATTCATAATGTCAATGATAGTGATTTTGAAGGAGGGTCAAGTGATAATCCAGGTTCAGGTGATGAAGGAGAGGATGCAGTTATGAATGATGAAGGACACACTGGAGTTGAGCCTCCTGTGCAAGTAAACGATTTTCATCTAGCAAGGGATAATCCTTCTGTCAGTATTGGCAACAGCAGTGGTGATCAAGTAAATAAGTATAGACTAACTGGGAATAAAGCTTATGACAGCATTGGCAACAACAGTTTAGTTGGAGAGGTTGTAGGTGGAGTAGAAGCTGTTTGTGTTGAAGGTTTTGAGAGTCAATCAGGTTCTGATGGTGAACCAGATTCTGCTGTTAGGAAACAGTTAAGGGAGCTAAGAAGAGCAATTGGAGCTGACATGTCAGAGAATCCTATTATGAAGTATTATTTTTTCACTGGACAAGAGTTTGCAACCCCATAAGAGGTGAAGGAAAGAGTATACATGCATGCAGTTGAGAGCAAGAGAAAGTTGAAGTTGGTCAAGAATGATGGTATTAGGATAAGAGCTGTATGTGATAACCAAATTCCTGTGTTTACAGAGTCACTCTTATGTGGATCAACAGGCCCAACTGTAGGTACTGGTGTTGGGCCTAGTGGATCAAGTGGCATGTGGCCCATTAGGTCGAGGGACTAAAAGAAAGAGAAACGATGTAGGAACTTCTGATGATGTTGATGATCAATGCCCCTGGGTCTTGTATGTAGGCAAAGACAAACTTAGGAAAAACTGGATAGTAAAGACATACAAAGATAAACACACTTGCCTTCAATCAAGGGAAATCAAACACTGCACTTATAAATATTTGGCAAACAAGATCTATGACCTAGTTAAGGTTAATCCAGAGATCCCAGGAAAGGCAGTTCAAGACCAGCTCCAGCGTGAATTACATCTTCAGGTTTCTATGACAAAAGCATTCGGGGCCAAAGCTAAAGCAGAAAAAGATGTTGCAGGTGATCACAACCTGCAGTATATGATGCTTAGGGACTATATTGGTGAATTGATGTCTACAAGCCCTAATACGACTGTGAAGCTTGCAATTGATAGAGATTCTGCTAATCCTAGTGAGCCTAGAAGGGTGTTTAAAAGAATATATGTTTGTTTGGGACCGTTGAAGGAAGGCTACAAGGCTTGCAAAAGAGAATTGTTGGGGCTAGATGGTTGTTTCATGAAAGGTCCTTATCCAGGCCAAGTGTTGGTAGCTGTTGGACTTGATCCTAACAATGGGATTTACCCATTGGCTTACGCCTTTGTGGAAGCTGAAAGTAAGAGTTCATGGTCTTGCTTCTTAACATGCTTGGGTGATGACATAGATATAGGCCCTAGATCTAACTTCACATTCATGAGTGATAGAAAAAAGGTTAGTAACATGCTCCTCTAGAATTCTTTAATACCCAACACAATATAAGTTATTATTTTGCTAACTTAGTTGGTTGATGCAGGGACTTATTCCAGCCTTAAAATCTGTCTTCCCAAATGCAGAACACAGATTTTGCTTGAGGCACATTCATGAAAATATGAGGCAGTAGTTTAGTGGATTGGAATATAAGGAAGCTTTGTGGAGATGTGCATCTGTTACAACCAAGGCTGGTTTTGAAAAGTGTATGGAACATTTGAAGGCTATGAAGAAGGAAGCACATGAATGGTTGAGCAAGATACCAGCAGAACATTGGGCAAGATCTCATTTTTCTGGTAATTGTTTGTTTGTTTTTTAAAAGGAAAAAATGGTTGAATAGTAGACATGTATATCATTTAAGTGTTTCATATTTTTGTGTTATAGGTAGAGCAGTTACAGATTTATTGATCAACAACATTTGTGAGGTGTTTAATGGTAAAATAGCTCCAGCAAGGGACAAGCCAGTCATTACACTTTTAGAGTACATAAGAGAATACTGCATGAAGAGAATAGTAGTTGTACAAGGTGTAATTGACAAAACTGATGGGCCTCTAACCCCAACTGCAACTAAAATATTGGAAAAGATTAAGAGCGAGGCTGATACGTTGCGGGTGATATGGAATGGAGGAGTTAAGTATCAGGTTACAGGGGCATTGGGTGATCAATGTGTTGTGAATGTACAGGATAAGGTATGTACATGCAGGAAATGGGAATTGACAGGGATACCTTGTAGGCATGCTGTTGCAGCCTGTTGGAATATGGGACTCAATGGCATTGAAGTTGGACCTCCTGAGTCTTGGGTACATAGCTGTTATTGGTTGTCCACATGGAAGGAAGTATACTCTCACTTAGTGGAACCAATTAGAGGCAGCAACTACTGGGAGAAGACCACCCATGCTACAGAGCTCTTGCCACCAAAGCATCATGTCCAGGTTGGAAGACCAAGGAAGAAGAGAAGAAGGTCTAAGTATGAGGATGCACCCTGTGTAGATTTTGGAAAACTGACCAAAAGAGGGAGAGTTATTACTTGCAGACTTTGCGGTAACGCTGGACACAACAAGACTACATGCAAAGGACAAGGTCAACCTCCTAGAAAAGGTAGTTATTAGATTTTCATAGTTATGTTTTTTGATTGTTTTAAATTTGGTACTTTTTTTAACCTGTTTTCTTATGTAGGTTTCAACAAAGCTGGAGCTCGGCAAGCTAAGGGTAATGGGTCTGCTCAAGCTGGTCCTAGTTCAGCTGTCCAAGGTGGAGATGTAGCTGCTGAAGCTGGTCCGAGGTCGTCTGTGCAAGGAGTAGTTGGTGCCTCTCAAGCTGGTCCTAGTTCAAGTGTCCAAGTAGTATCTGCTCCTATTCCAACTCAATCAAGCCAAGTCAATGACAGTGAATGGGCTATCCTTTAGCCATGTATTAAATTCAGGACAAATTTGTGTTTTAGTACTATGGTTGTTATGAAACATCTGTAATGAAGTCCACATAAGTGGCAAACATCAAAGTCCACATCTGTGGCACTGATCTAACTCTTTCCATAGCCAGACATTGAAGTCCACAACTGTGGCAAGTTTCCAAGTCCTTTTATAGGCAACCTTATATAAGTCAACTTGTGTGGCTAATTTATTCCTAGTGGTGCATTTCTTTAAATTAGCCGACTTATTTTAGATGGTTTGTGACCTCTTTGACTTATGAAATTTGTCAACCAAAACTACTTATGTGCATGATGGGTAACAAAATGGGTAAGAATCAGCAGTTTTTAAAAAAAATGGTGTTTCACTAGGTAAAGTGAAATGCAGCTAACCAGTGAACATGGTCACCACTGCTACTAGCCTTACTTTAATGGGTTGGTTTATTTGTGTGTCATTTATTAGTCATATTTAATAGTTACCTACCTCATTTGTTGAAAGTCAAAACTTGAAAAACACAACTCCCTATTTCCTTAACCATGAACAACTCTGAATGTGATATTGATCTAAAGGTTCTCTGTAACTCGTATGTGCTAACTGAACTAATGCTTGGCCCTTACCACACAGAGATTCTTCAATACTTGCAGCAGGCACAGGATTTGGAGCACAAGTCCAAAAAAATTATTGAAAGGGTCGGACGTAGGGGGACCTGATTGTTGGACTTCAAAACTTTTCACGTGCAAGAATTGCAAGGAGCAATACAAAGAAGCTTCGGAGACTACAGACAATTGATAAGCGTAGGGCGAAGGCACTGTTGATGATGGCCAGGCAAGTCAAGGACAAGATGTTTAAGAAGATTGAATTTGTTGTTAGGAAGAAATATCCATGAGGGTCTTGGTTGTTGGAGATTGGTGACGGGTTTCTTTTGTATACATTACCATGTTATGGTTAATGAATGTAATGGATGTTATGATTCAGTTTTTCAATGAATAATGTGTTCATATATGTTTTTAGTTTTTTAGTGTGTCTGATTTGTATCAGAAACATAAACAAGAACATCACATTAATAAAACCATAATACACAGACGAAAGATGAAAATGCAAACATGCAAAAACATAGAAGTTTGGCTTGGACATGCCCAAAACCATGACAGTGATCTAATACAGCATAGTTATTCAAGATTGTTGTTGTTTTGTGATCAACTTTCTTAGCTTCTTGTTTTTCTTCTTTTTTGGTTGGGTTGCATCTACACTTGCTTCTTCTTGAATACCCCCTGCATTTTTTCCCCAGTTCTAATTCCCAGACCTATAACACCACCACTTACTTTCTCTGCCTCAGCACCACCAGGTTTAGTTACTACAACAACACTTGCACCTGTGTATGCATGCTTCCAACACTTAACATCCATACAACAGATAAAGCATCTTTCATCCAACACCTGTACCTGTGGATCATTACCAGTTCGAACACCCAGACCTATAAAACCACCACTTATCTTTCTCTTTAAATTTGGACTTGAAGGTTCTGCCATATCTTTGGTTTGGACAAAATTGGAATGAGATAAGACTTTACTTGACTATCCAAGTTGGTAGGATCATTTACTTTACTCTAAAGGTTGTGCCATATTTTTATATTTTCAAATACACCCGTTTGACTTTCATTGTGTGAGGTAGGTTAAGGAGTATTAAATGCCCACATCAATTGAATGTGCTGGCATTTTGTGTTGGGAAATGACTGTTGATTCACCTCAAACGGTCAGATAATTATTGATCAGCCACTTGTGAATGGCCAACTGTAATAGTCAAACAGCTGAGGCAAATGCTTCCGTGGAATACAGTGTTTCCCCGGGTCGTTATGTCCCAACGAGGTTGTGATGGTATTAAAAACGAATCTGTGATTAGTGATTATGAACAGGGAATGGGATAAAAGTGTGTGTGTGATTAGGCTAGGGTTTATAAAGTAAAATGACTTAATTAAACTATAAGAGTGATTACGTAAAAGCTAGGTATCTAAAACGTTTAAACGTACACAAATTTAAAACCAGACGCGATTGCGTACTGAGAAAAAGGTGAGTTTTAAGAAAAATAAACTACAAGGGTTAAAAATGACAATTATATAAATTTATACTTAAAATAAAATTTAATTAGAAATAAAACTATTTTTTTAGATTATTATATTATTTATTATTAATTATTTAATTAAAAAATATTTAACTATTTAATTAAAACTTAATTTAAATCAAACTAAAAATAATAAACACTACAAATTAAACTAAAAACTTATAAAAATAATTTCTAAACTTAAATTAGAACTTGAAGAAAGTATAAAAAATAAAAATAAATATTTTTGTCTTTTTATGAATTTTCTATTAATTAAAAACTATTTATATTATTTATACTAATTAAACTATTTTAAATTACAAATAATACTAAAACAACTTAGAAAATTATGAGAAAATTCCTAAAATTATATTATAACATATAAAAGCTAAGAAAATTATAAAAACTAGGTTTTACTTTATAAAAACTAATTATGCTATTTAATAGTTAATTATTAATTAATTATTAATAAAACTAATATTAAATCTAATAATTACTAAAAGACAAAATAAAAATCTGAGAAAATTATGAAAATTACTTTAATATATAAGGAAATTAATAAAAATATAAAAAACACAACTTTCTTAATTAAAATCTAAAAATGAAAATTAAAATTAAATTAAATCAAATAGAAACTATCACTTATTTTTATATTGGTTTTTATTGAATTTTCTTTTACCAACCTATATTATATCTAAATATAACTAACTTTTGTGAAAACAATATTTCTATAACTTAAAAATAAGCTAGATATAAGCTAAGAACTTAAACAGTTGACCAAAGTTGACTGAAAAGGTAAATAAGCTCAAATGAGCTTATGTGGGACCCACCTTGGTATTTTCTGGTTCTAATAAGATAGTTGGACTTGTCAAAACTTAAGTTGGTTAAATAAGCTCAGTAGAAAAGCTAATAAGCCCAATTAAGCTATTCCAAAATCTGTTTTGAACTCAGAATGGGGACAAACTTCAATGGCTAATCTAGGTGGGGTCCACTGGGTTAGAGGTCAAACAAAAGGTCAAACCTTATAGTCTACTAGGAGGGGGGTTTGGAAAACCTAACTAAGGGGTGTGGGACCCACTGTGGTGGTCACAAAACACCACCAAAGGTGGTGTTGTGACTGAGTCTGCTGATGCAGGGGAGGTTATCCTCGCTGCAGTTGTGTTTGGAGGTGAGTGGGGCCCACACAAAAAATCCTAAAAATATAAGCTTTATGGGATTCAAAAGATGAGCTGGTAGAGTGCTAATCCTAAAAAGATCAAAGCTTGAATCCTACTACACAAATCTACAAAATTCCTTGAAGTTTTATGAAAATCTGAGAATGGAACTTTGACTATTTTGCTTAAAACTTAAAGTTTGACTTTGGTGAATTTCTAAACTATCTTAATGATTTATAATGTTATATTAAGCTAAACTAAGACTGAATTAAGCTACTTGAATCACTTATGAGCATTTGAGCAAGGATTTGAGTGTTAACTGTGTAACAGTTAACCATGATTGATATTTGCTAGTGATTTTGACTTTCTGGGTGATTACCACTAAAAATATGACTTACTTGGTGTTTTAAGGTACTGAGTATAGTATTCAAACAAAGATTTAGCAATGCAACTCAATATACCATCCAGAATAGACAATTCCAAACACCCCTATAAAACTAACTGTTTTTGCTTTTTCAAAGAATTCCACAAATCTAAACCATAAAATTAGTTTCCAAGGTTATTTTATGATGTAATAAATTGTGATTAGCACCTAAACACTAGTAATACTAATAAAGACTCACAAATCAAGTTTAAGCTATAAAGGCAGTGAATTATGAAAAATGAACAACCATGCAATCTGATGAACAAACACAGCTATATAAACAATATAATATCCTAAATATACTAATTAAAACTGAAAATACAAAGATGAGCAGATAAAACAGATTCCTCAGTGGAATGACCAAAATCAAAGAGTATGCTTACAATTGATCATGACTGAGGACTGAGTGAACCAAGGACCAAATCATAACCTAGTATCCCCCATAGGATTCTAAACCATATACAATCCAAATTGTGTCCTTCTCCTTTGCTTTTCCTTCTTCTTCTTTTGATTTTTTATTTTTCACTATTTTATTTGATTTTCTTGGAATTTTTGCTTTTCTATTCTAAACTGATGATTAAGGATTTCTAAGACTTAAAAAAGCTTTGTCAGAGCTTTATATGAGCTTATGAATCAAATACAACAACAACTAACAACATACAAATTTAGTGAGATTTTTGAGAATTCTTGAAAATGGCATAAACTGATAAATGAGATGAAACTTGAAATTAACTTAGATTAAAGATTGAAATACATGAAATCAACTGATAGCAAGATGTTTAAATGGAAATTACAACTGAATTTGTAAACTACACTACATACGACTATAATTAACTAAACCTAAACTAATACATCTTCATCCCTGCTTCTTTTCCCTTTTGTAGAGTTTTTCAGAGCATTGTGGGACCTACTTGACCTTTCCCACCAATCCAGAACCATTGATTTAGTCCAAGTAATCTCCACCGTTTAAAACTGCTTTTCCCGCCAAAATATCTAGGGGACAACTGTGGTTGCGTACGAGGGTTTTAAGGGCATTAATTGCCTTTGGTAGCTTGTGTAAGTTGGAGGGTGAGGTGGTGAAGAGTGGGGAGCAAGTTGTGGACAGGTGTGGAGTAGTAGCGGGGTGAGGTGGAGAGGTAGGGGATGACTGGTAAGGGTGGTTTGGTTTTGTTGACCGGGCGTTGACCGGAGGGAGTATTTATTTTATTTTTGGGCCGGATTGTGTAGTGGGCTAGGAAGGTGTGTTGGATTAGGTGTATTTTTAGGTTTAGTAAATATAGGGTCCGGTTTGGTTTTTAGAAATTACACAAGGACCATTTTTGTAATTTAGGTAAAGTTGAGGGGCTGAATTGGTATTAATTCCAAAGTTCTCATAAGGACCTAATTTGTCATATGTGAATAGTACAAGGGTATTTTTGATATATTTTATTTTTGAAAGACCCGGGGACTATTTTTGCCAATTCACCAAACTTCAGGGACTAAATATGCAATTTTACCAAACTTCACACCAAGGACCATTCCTGCAAAAGATTATTAGTACAAGGACCAAAATTGATTTTCTCAAAGTTTTTAACATCCCAGGGACCATTTATGTCAATTTGCAAAGTACAGGGACTAAACTTGTAATTTTGTGAAACTTTGCACCAAAGGACTAAATATGTAACTTTATGATTAAAAAGGACCTTTGGTGACTTTTTCATGTTTTTAGAATAACCAGGGACTAGTTTTGCCAATTTATGAAACTTGAGGGACTGAAACTGCCAATTATGCAAACTTTGTAGTTTTTTCATCTATTTTTGCTTGTTTTGCATTTGAAACATATAAAACACACTTTTAAGATATTTTAAGTATTTTGATGCATATTTGAGTGTTTTTGGATGTTTTGGCAGCTCAGATTGGTATAAAATGATGAGTATTTAGACACTCATCAATCCCCCACACTAAACTATTGCTAGTCCCTAGCAATCTATTGAGAAAAACTTAATGGATTTGAAAAACTCTTTACCAAAAGCCATCACTTCTGGAGTAGCCAGGTGTAAGAACTGTGGCACACCTGATAACCGTGTGATTTTGAGCAAATCACCAGCTGTCAACGGATTTGATTAGTCTTTACCAAAAGCCGTTTGCTTCTGGACTAGCCAACTCTTGATGGAATAGTCAACATCTTGGTGAGCTGATTACCAATTATGGTTTTTCCACGGCCTTTACCACAAGCCATAATCTTGCGGGCTAGCCAACTCATTATCTTTTGAGGATGATGGGGAGTTGAGGAACCATACAATTTTGGGCAAATTGCAAGCCATAAACGGATTTGAGATATCTTTACCAAGAGCCGTTTGCTCCCGGACTAGCCAATCCTTATGTGGGTTAGACATGGTGAACTGATTACCATTTTTTGCGTTCTAAGTGAGAAAAAATTTTAAAATTTTGGCTAAAATGGGGGTTCTTGATGGAACATGTGTTTAAATTCGTTAGAAATAACGAATCTCCCCCCACACTTAGAACTGAATATTGTCCTCAATATTCAAAGTACCGGGTGTTAAACCGACACTTAGAACGTAAGAAAGAAAATATTCCATAGCCTTTATTTAAGATGTATATACATACAATTTATTTTTTAGATAAAACTTCTTAAATAGAAGCTATCACTATATGTACATTTTTTTTTTTTTTTTTTTTTTTTAGATAAAACTTCTTAAATAGAAGCTATCACTATATTTACATTTTTTTTTAGAGATATTTACATATATACATCATGTGGGTTAGTATCTCCCCCACACTTAGGGTGAAAACCCTAAGTAAATGCTACTGTTTTTATTTACCGAGTCGTTAGCGTGACTCAACCCCGAATTTATTTGTCCATGGGGAAGCATGATGTGGAAGAGACAATCTGCATCGGACTTTCATTCAAGATATTTGGATAAATATTTGAAGCACGTGAAAGTTCCACTCCGATGAGATATAATGACACCCGGCTCAAAATTTATAAATGAGAATGCCGGGGTCAAAGATAGTGTCTTCATTCCCGAAGGAGTGAAGAACAGGAGAAATCACCTGGTAGGTGAAGGAAAGTAGGGAGATCTGAATAGTAATTAAGATAAGAACTTCCTCCTCAAGAAATGCATATTCAAGTGGAGGGGGCAAGTCCTTAAGCTTGATCTCAGGAAATTTATCAGTTTCCTCAACTGATTTGATTTCCTCATTATGAAGTTGTTTGGGTGGAAGAGGGGGAAATGGATCTTCGTTTAACAAACTTTCTAGAAAAAGAATGTCCCCCTCAGGATCAAGATAGTTTTCATCAACTTCAAATTGAAGTGAACTATCTTCAGCAAGAAAAGCCTCGACCTCGTCCAGATCAGCTTTGAGATCAAAGAGATCATCATTACTTCCTGATGGAAGTGAATCAATGTGAGTATGCTCATTAGTGAACTCCTCAAGAAGGAGGTCAACATCAGAATGAGGAAGTGAAACCTCAACATACTCAACTTCTCCATAAGATGTATATTCATCGTCAGAATCGGAGAAAATCTCAAAATGATCTTGTGAAAAGACAAGAGGAGGAGGAATATCACACATATGATCGAGGATTCCCTGTGACTCACTTGGGATTGAGACAAGGTTCTCAACACTAGACTTTATGAATTCGTCCGATTCCTTTGCGGGAACAGTGTCAAGATGCTCGTCCCCCATGCTCAGAGAGTGAGTGGGAACCTCGGGTGTGATAACATCATACAGAGGGAGCTGAGAAGGACTAGCAGTAATGGATTCTACAAGTTCCATTATTTCTACTGCTGGTGATTCAGTTATATTCTTTTCTCCCTGTATATCCATGGAAGGAGTCTCAACTGATGAACTTGATGAGGTATCATCACTTTCATCATCCTCATAGAGAAGAGCAGCATTTTGAAATTTGGTACGTGTTATAGCTGCTTGTTCTAAGACTAGTAATTCTTCCATGCTTCTTTCGTCTCTAGCAGCATGTTTTTCAGTAAGTAATTCCGCGATAGATTTATCACGAGAATATTGAGTGAGTGGAGACTGTGGGGGTGTGGATGTGTCAAAACCGAATGTATCAGCACTAGAACAATGTTCAGGTTTATAATACGTTTGACATTTGAAATCATCATGAGGACCCCCACAATGTACACAAGAAAAACTTGGTGCATTGTGAGACGACATATTAGCCAACTCCTCCTTAAGATCTTTAAGTTTCTCAAGAACCTCTATATAAGGGTCTTGCTGGATATGAGGAGTTGCTTGAATCATTTGGCACTGTGGAGGTGGGTCTTGAAACGAATAGTCGTAATTGTTACAAGGAAATGGATTCCTTGTTTGACAATCAGAACTAAAGTGTGGACCTCCACAGTACTCACAACAGTAAAACTGTTGAGTCTGGCTTGGTGTATTTTGATACGAAGCATCATTGATATTTGGATAATATGATTCTTGCTCGTATGAATGTGATGGGTAGTTGGAAAAATTTGAGGAGTCGTTGAATGAGTTTTGATTAGGATCATAAGCAAATGAATTACTCGATCCACAAAACAAACAACTCCCGTCTTGAATATCATTACCATATTGTTCACATGTACACCAACGACATGGAAAACCGAAAAGCGGCTCACCACAACCGACACAAGGAACAAAATCTGGAGGTGGGACAAGTGGTGTGCTCTGAGAGCTAGGAATTTCCACCACTTCCGTTATGGTCTCTGGTTTTTGTTTTTGATAAACGTGAAGATCAGGTAAGTCGCTTGTTTCTTGTTCCATTTCCCTCACTGGAGAGGGAATAGGGATAGATGGATCATCATGATCAACACGAATTCTAAGTTTCTCGGACAAGGCTTGAAATTTTTCAAGCGCGAATAAGAATTCAGGGTTGATAGATTCCATAAGAATATAGAAGTTAGAATTAAATGGATAGAGGGTAAAGAGCTAAAGAATCAAAAAGGGTAAGAGGGAAAAGATGGATATTTTTGTGGTTTTAGATATATTATAAAAATAAGAAAGAAAATATTTTTTGGATTTTTGTTTTTGATGAAAATATGGACAAGGATGGTAAATATACAAAGGATGTGTATTCAGGAATCACAGATACAACAAATCGTTTTGATACGCACAGCCTCCCCGGCAGCGGCGCCAAATTTTGATTCGCCTCAAACGGTCAGATAATTATTGATCAGCCACTTGTGAATGGCCAACTGTAATAGTCAAACAGCTGAGGCAAATGCTTCCGTGGAATACAGTGTTTCCCCGGGTCGTTATGTCCCAACGAGGTTGTGATGGTATTAAAAACGAATCTGTGATTAGTGATTATGAACAGGGAATGGGATAAAAGTGTGTGTGTGATTAGACTAGGGTTTATAAAGTAAAATGACTTAATTAAACTATAAGAGTGATTACGTAAAAGCTAGGTATCTAAAACGTTTAAACGTACACCAATTTAAAATCAGACGCGATTGCGTACTGAGAAAAAGGTGAGTTTTAAGAAAAATAAACTACAAGGGTTAAAAATGACAATTATATAAATTTATACTTAAAATAAAATTTAATTAGAAATAAAACTATTTTTTTATATTATTATATTATTTATTATTAATTATTTAATTAAAAAATATTTAACTATTTAATTAAAACTTAATTTAAATCAAACTAAAAATAATAAACACTACAAATTAAACTAAAAACTTATAAAAATAATTTCTAAACTTAAATTAGAACTTGAAGAAAGTATAAAAAATAAAAATAAATATTTTTGTCTTTTTATGAATTTTTTATTAATTAAAAACTATTTATATTATTTATACTAATTAAACTATTTTAAATTACAAATAATACTAAAACAACTTAGAAAATTATGAGAAAATTCCTAAAATTATATTATAACATATAAAAGCTAAGAAAATTATAAAAACTAGGTTTTACTTTATAAAAACTAATTATGCTATTTAATAGTTAATTATTAATTAATTATTAATAAAACTAATATTAAATCTAATAATTACTAAAAGACAAAATAAAAATCTGAGAAAATTATGAAAATTACTTTAATATATAAGGAAATTAATAAAAATATAAAAAACACAACTTTCTTAATTAAAATCTAAAAATGAAAATTAAAATTAAATTAAATCAAATAGAAACTATCACTTATTTTTATATTGGTTTTTATTGAATTTTCTTTTACCAACCTATATTATATCTAAATATAACTAACTTTTGTGAAAACAATATTTCTATAACTTAAAAATAAGCTAGATATAAGCTAAGAACTTAAACAGTTGACCAAAGTTGACTGAAAAGGTAAATAAGCTCAAATGAGCTTATGTGGGACCCACCTTGGTATTTTCTGGTTCTAATAAGATAGTTGGACTTGTCAAAACTTAAGTTGGTTAAATAAGCTCAGTAGAAAAGCTAATAAGCCCAATTAAGCTATTCCAAAATCTGTTTTGAACTCAGAATGGGGACAAACTTCAATGGCTAATCTAGGTGGGGTCCACTGGGTTAGAGGTCAAACAAAAGGTCAAACCTTATAGTCTACTAGGAGGGGGGTTGGGAAAACCTAACTAAGGGGTGTGGGACCCACTGTGGTGGTCACAAAACACCACCAAAGGTGGTGTTGTGACTGAGTCTGCTGATGCAGGGGAGGTTATCCTCGCTGCAGTTGTGTTTGGAGGTGAGTGGGGCCCACACAAAAAATCCTAAAAATATAAGCTTTATGGGATTCAAAAGATGAGCTGGTAGAGTGCTAATCCTAAAAAGATCAAAGCTTGAATCCTACTACACAAATCTACAAAATTCCTTGAAGTTTTATGAAAATCTGAGAATGGAACTTTGACTATTTTGCTTAAAACTTAAAGTTTGACTTTGGTGAATTTCTAAACTATCTTAATGATTTATAATGTTATATTAAGCTAAACTAAGACTGAATTAAGCTACTTGAATCACTTATGAGCATTTGAGCAAGGATTTGAGTGTTAACTGTGTAACAGTTAACCATGATTGATATTTGCTAGTGATTTTGACTTTCTGGGTGATTACCACTAAAAATATGACTTACTTGGTGTTTTAAGGTACTGAGTATAGTATTTAAACAAAGATTTAGCAATGCAACTCAATATACCATCCAGAATAGACAATTCCAAACACCCCTATAAAACTAACTGTTTTTGCTTTTTCAAAGAATTCCACAAATCTAAACCATAAAATTAGTTTCCAAGGTTATTTTATGATGTAATAAATTGTGATTAGCACCTAAACACTAGTAATACTAATAAAGACTCACAAATCAAGTTTAAGCTATAAAGGCAGTGAATTATTAAAAATGAACAACCATGCAATCTGATGAACAAACACAGCTATATAAACAATATAATATCCTAAATATACTAATTAAAACTGAAAATACAAAGATGAGCAGATAAAACAGATTCCTCAGTGGAATGACCAAAATCAAAGAGTATGCTTACAATTGATCATGACTGAGGACTGAGTGAACCAAGGACCAAATCATAACCTAGTATCCCCCATAGGATTCTAAACCATATACAATCCAAATTGTGTCCTTCTCCTTTGCTTTTCCTTCTTCTTCTTTTGATTTTTTATTTTTCACTATTTTATTTGATTTTCTTGGAATTTTTGCTTTTCTATTCTAAACTGATGATTAAGGATTTCTAAGACTTAAAAAAGCTTTGTCAGAGCTTTATATGAGCTTATGAATCAAATACAACAACAACTAACAACATACAAATTTAGTGAGATTTTTGAGAATTCTTGAAAATGGCATAAACTGATAAATGAGATGAAACTTGAAATTAACTTAGATTAAAGATTGAAATACATGAAATCAACTGATAGCAAGATGTTTAAATGGAAATTACAACTGAATTTGTAAACTACACTACATACGACTATAATTAACTAAACCTAAACTAATACATCTTCATCCCTGCTTCTTTTCCCTTTTGTAGAGTTTTTCAGAGCATTGTGGGACCTACTTGACCTTTCCCACCAATCCAGAACCATTGATTTAGTCCAAGTAATCTCCACCGTTTAAAACTGCTTTTCCCGCCAAAATATCTAGGGGACAACTGTGGTTGCGTACGAGGGTTTTAAGGGCATTAATTGCCTTTGGTAGCTTGTGTAAGTTGGAGGGTGAGGTGGTGAAGAGTGGGGAGCAAGTTGTGGACAGGTGTGGAGTAGTAGCGGGGTGAGGTGGAGAGGTAGGGGATGACTGGTAAGGGTGGTTTGGTTTTGTTGACCGGGCGTTGACCGGAGGGAGTATTTATTTTATTTTTGGGCCGGATTGTGTAGTGGGCTAGGAAGGTGTGTTGGATTAGGTGTATTTTTAGGTTTAGTAAATATAGGGTCCGGTTTGGTTTTTAGAAATTACACAAGGACCATTTTTGTAATTTAGGTAAAGTTGAGGGGCTGAATTGGTATTAATTCCAAAGTTCTCATAAGGACCTAATTTGTCATATGTGAATAGTACAAGGGTATTTTTGATATATTTTATTTTTGAAAGACCCGGGGACTATTTTTGCCAATTCACCAAACTTCAGGGACTAAATATTCAATTTTACCAAACTTCACACCAAGGACCATTCCTGCAAAAGATTATTAGTACAAGGACCAAAATTGATTTTCTCAAAGTTTTTAACATCCCAGGGACCATTTATGTCAATTTGCAAAGTACAGGGACTAAACTTGTAATTTTGTGAAACTTTGCACCAAAGGACTAAATATGTAACTTTATGATTAAAAAGGACCTTTGGTGACTTTTTCATGTTTTTAGAATAACCAGGGACTAGTTTTGCCAATTTATGAAACTTGAGGGACTGAAACTGCCAATTATGCAAACTTTGTAGTTTTTTCATCTATTTTTGCTTGTTTTGCATTTGAAACATATAAAACACACTTTTAAGATATTTTAAGTATTTTGATGCATATTTGAGTGTTTTTGGATGTTTTGGCAGCTCAGATTGGTATAAAATGATGAGTATTTAGACACTCATCAACTGTTTTGGCCTTGGTTATGCAAACACTATTTCTTTCTTTACTATCATGTGAATACTTTTCCAGTACTAACTACTTAGTATTCTTAGAAAAAAATTTGTACTACCAGTATTAACGTTTTACTACTGTTAGATATAAGGAACTTAGTACTGCTGATCCTTCCAAACGTATGAAGTCCACCAAACCCAAACCATTAAGTACAATTCATAGCTACATTCCCAAACGAAATAGAAACATAAATTTGTTAAAAATTGTGATGGTTTTGTCTGGTTTAAGTATGTTTGTCATGAAAGACTATTAATTTGGTTCCCTGGTAGTATTTTGTCATTTCAGAAAGTTAAGACGCAACTTGTTTTAAAGGATTGTGGTTTAAAATAAAAACAAACCATACCGCTATAGTTTGACTTAGGGAAGTCAATAAACCATAAGGCTCTAGTTTGACTTAATAAAGTCAACTAACTGAACCATTATTGAATATTAACTTAGTACAATTTATATTTTACCAATTGCATATGCAGTATAGTGTCGTGTTGGGAATAATAAACGAATTTGACTAAGAAAGTTCACATATTTTTTTGGTCAACAATGTGAATAATACCTATATTAGATATACACATGAAAATAACCATAAACTGAAGGTCATACGGGTGCATAAATTGAAAGTCAAACGTACATCCTGAAAATAACAATAAACTTTATTTGCAAAATAAATAAATAAATAAATAAAACATGCAATTGAAAACAATGAAAGACACAAAATCAACAATAATATTATTATTAAGCAAACTTTTTCCATTACACGATTAAATTAATCGGACTCATATGCCTTATACAGTTCATCATATGAGAATGTTTCTAAACATTTTTCTTCCTCTTCTTCATTACATTTAACATATTTATTTTTCTTTTTATCCCTTTCTTCTAATATCCTAACAGCATTGACCTCCTTCCAATGCTCAGCGGACCTCTTTTTTGCAGCAAGCCTGCGTCTTTCAACTTCAGCAGGGCTTGGAGGAGCAGCCTTCTCCTTTCCTTCATCTACCTCCTTCTTACCCTTATCCTTCGAGCCTTTTTCCAACAAAGGCGTCTCTGGCTCTTTTGGATCTTCTGTTGGTCGTTTCATAACTTCCTTTTTTTCTTCTTCTTTGTTTTCGGTTGTAACAACGTCTCTGGCTCTCGTGGTTCCTGACATTTTACTTACAATTGAAGTTGTTTGATGTTTGATAGTAGTAGATTGGTATGCTGCATAATGTGGCAGTAACCAATATATAGACACATAATGGGGAAAACGAAGAATCTGTATTAAATTTTACAGGCTTTTTTTGGACTCTTCGGTTCCCCCTTATTTGTTGGAAATATGAACACATTTATTTTTCCATTTTCTTTGGGAATGTTCCTATGAATTGTATTTAATGGGTTGGGTTGGGTGGGTGGTCTTCACACGGCTTTATTGGCTCACCAATATTAAGTTTCTTATAACTAACAGTAGTAAAAATGTAATACTGCTATTGCAAAATTTGACTTTATTAAGTCAAACTCCAGCCTTACGGTTTGTTGACTTCCCTAAGTCAAACTACAGGCTTATGGGTTGTTTTTTATTTTGTTTTAAAATAAAAAATCATATTCCTTTAAAACAAGTAGCATCTTAACTTTCTGAAATGAAAAAATAATAGGGGTAAACCTTTAAAACAAGTAGCATAATCCTTTAAAACAAGTACCATCCTCACTTCAATGGGATAAACCTTGAATACTGGGTAGCTCCAATACCAGGGAAATTTTCTTAATAGACTTTCATGACAAACATACTTAAACCAGACAAAACCATCCAATTAGCATCCTCACTTCAATGGGATAAACCTTGAAGAGTGGGTAGCTACAATACCGGGTCTACCGTGCTTAACAGGCTTGTATGAGATACGAAACTCAAGCAAGGTAGTGTCCAATCATCTCAGGCTTGATTTCAATCTGGTTGAAGGTCTTACCATTCTAGACAACAACAACGATAATGTTCGTCAAGTGGGTCTTCACCAAGTTAGGCTTCTCACCAGCGAGTCATTCACGTTTAGCTTTGCCAAGCTTCTTAATCAAAGCCATGGGCTTCCTCTTCAAAACACTCTGAAACCTTCTGCGAGCACGAGCAGTGAACATCTTGACCAACTCATCGGTAGACATGTCAAGCAAAGCATCGAGATCAACTCTACGGAAACTGAACTTCTTGAACGTCCTCTTCTTCACGACTGCAACGTCTGGTTCTTTGTCCTCTTAGGGTTGCTGTTATGGTTTGTTAACTTCCCTAAGTCAATCATATTATGTTACAAGGAATTTTGTACTACCAGTACTAACATTTTACTACTATTAGATATAAAGAACTTAGTACTGCTGAGCCGATAAAGCCGTGTGAAGGCCACCTAACCCAACCCATTAAATACCCACCCAACCAATCAACCACACATTTCCATCTCATTTAATCCCATCACATAGAATATCCCACCCAACCGATCAAACACACACACAAACACACATAATCAATCTTGTAACCTAAATTTCTCTTAAACCTGCATATCCTATAACGTTACTTCACACACAATGAAGCCCACAAACAAAAAAGGTATTGTTATTTCTGTTTTCATATGTAATTGGGTGTATTTAATTATAAAGGTATATTTTTTTGTTTTTTGATGCTCTCTTTTTCCTTATTTGCAGAAAGCAAATCTACAAGGTCTGAATATATCATTGGTCCTGTTAATGATGATTATGCCAAGTTTTTAAATCTTCAAGCTCAAAAAGGTTCAAGCACCACTCCTGCAACCTCTGAGTATTTCATTGGTCCTGTTGATCCTGATTATGCCCAGTATTTAAAGCTTCAAGGTCCAAAAGGTTCAAGCACCATTCCAACAAGCTCCCATTATATCATTGGTACTGCTGATTCTGATTATAGCAAGTTTTTAAAGCTTGAAGCTAACAAAGATTCAACCTCCACTCCTGCAAATAAGCCTTGAAGCCAGTCAATGAAAATGAAACTTATAGCAGTTAATTATGGCAGTTCATGATAATAATTATAATGTGTTTTGATGGTATAACCAGTATCTCTTTTGTAATGAATGTTCTTTTATTATTGGTAATGAATCAGCATTTGTTCACTCTCATGTACTGTTTTACTTAATATTGTCAAAAAAAGGTTTATGGCACCATGCTCAAATATTTACCATTTAATGAAGACAACACTTTTTATTCAACAAATAAATAAACCTCAGAGGTACATTCCCAAACAAAATGGAAATATATATGTGTTCATATTTCCAACAAATAATGGGGAACCGTTTACACTGTTTGACTACAAATGTACATTCTAATCTACCGTTTGAATTAATGTAAGTCAACACTTTATATTCAATCTAAAATACAGTTGAAAATTACATTCCCAAACAAGAATTTGATGAAAATGGGTACGACTCACAGAGGTTTACAAGTGAATAATCAAAATGGTTCAGTTAGTTTACTTTATTAAGTCAAACTACAGCCTTATGGTTAGTTGACTTCCCTAAGTCAAACTACAGCCTAAATCAATCATATTATGCATTGAACAAGCAAACAACATACTTCACAATAACAAGGCACATTCACTTGATCAAAAACCATTACGATTTATCCATTATTCAAACAAGAAATTTCATTGATCATTGACAACCATTACAAACGACTGCTTCAACACCCAACTACCATCATCTACTCCAACATACTAAAACCATTCACCCACCACCATCACAAACTAACAACTACTACACCACAGAGACTTGATGGTGGGTGGATTAACATATGTCAAGCACTAAAATAAACATACAAAGCAAACAAAACCCAACTGATGATGATATACTTCTTGTACTTGGACTGTTGTTCTTCAAGCTCTTCAACAACACCTCGTAGAGCATTAATCCTCCTCAACAAACCAGGGATAATGTCTACTGACCTTGGGCACATCGAAGGATCCAACCATCCCAGAAAAGGACAGCTTGAGCCCTGAAACAACACATTGTGTAAATAAGCAACACATTTTTTTTAAATAAACAACACAATGACCAAACTTACAATTGTTGGACAGCCAAAGAAACGGCGACCTGGATTCCTGTTTGTCCAAGAAGTCTTGACAACAGCGGGTTTACCACATGTGCAGACCACCATCGTTGCTCTGTTTTTCTTTTGGAAATATCTGTTTTTCTATTGGGAAGATATGCACAATGGTCGGGTATTTACATGGTTTAGTTCTGGCCAACGGTCGAATTTTTACACATCACGCATCGTTTTGGTTAGGGACAAAACATGCAAAGCATTTGCTACAATATACAAGCGGCATTGGGGACGAACGGTGAGAATTTGAAATAGGTGAAAAGACGAAAATACCCAACCTTGTCACATCAGATAACGGACGGACATAACGTCCGTCTGCCAAAACGCGCTCCCAGGGACCAACCGAGCCGTCGTTCGACAAGTTTAGGGACGAAAATGACATAAAAAATAGTTTAGGGACGAAATGCAAGAATCACGACAAGTTTAGGGACGAACGGTGAAATATTGTCAAATGGTTAACTGGTTAATAGGCGATTTGATGTAAAAATAATGATGTGATCTATTAAAATATATGTTTTTATCAAACTTGATACATATTAGCTTGAAAGTATTTCATTAGTGTTCACATACACACGGGAGAAAAGAAACAAACCCTTTGTGGTTGGAGTGGATCAGCGTTTGATTATGACTTGTAAAAGCTCTTTATAATCTCGTTTTGCTCCTCAACCTAGTCTCTTGCTAGAGAATCGCTAATATTATTTTATGCCGTTTAGTACTATTCATGCTCGATGACATTAAAGATAAAACTGATCAAGCTACATGTAGTGGTGAAATATTCTACATACAACCTGAAAAAAAATAACATAGTCGCCCAATAATCTTTATAAATGTGTGTGCCTTTGATAAATGTAAAACTTGAAAGTATTTCATCATGCATTTGACATGATAATAACTGCTTCTTGAATTCCAATATATGGTCTTGTACTACACATCTACGGAGTTGTATAATATGCTTTTGTAGCGACATATAGTAGTTGTTTTTGAAGATTTTTCCTGCAACATTATCTTATTTAATTTAGGATAAAATATGGTGCATCTTGATAGAAAATGATTTTAAATAAATTAAAGGTTTGATTCATTCAAACTTGAAACCCCACTAATTGACCTCATGTTCACCGAGCGACAAATATGGAGTTGACTCTTATTTTTTTTTGACAGGTAAACTTCCAACTTAGGTTTTACCACCCCCGAGTGACTTCACATTTTCTCTCAAATGCGGTCATTAAATATGAAGATATATTGAATTCTATTATTGCAAGATAATAAGGATCCAGTGAGAAAAAAACTTAAAATGAGAAGGATAAAAAATAATTATAACCACACATTTGAGATGCATCGACTTGATTTAGATGCATCTCTATTCATTTAGATGCATCCTAATTAGTTTCGAAAGTGATTTTGAAGTGAAAACGATGCAAAGTAGTACTAACAACAAATTTGACCCGCAGAGGACGAAAAATGTATAGAATTTATCTAACTTGATGAAATGCATCTAATATATGTATATGCATCTAATTTTTTGTTAGAAAATATATTATGGTGCATCTAAAAGACTAGAAATGCATCTAATTCAAGTTGATGCATCTCAAATATGTAGTTATAATTATTTCTCATCCTTCTTATTTTAAGTTTTCTTCTCATTTTCGATTCTTTGCTTTAACATCCATATATAATTCTTAACCTATCTCCCATTACACAATCCCTTCCAAATAAGTAACAACATCCCCTAATCATTATTTTTAGAGAAATTAAATATATAAAATAACTCCAAATTAAATTATATGATCAGTAAAACTTATTGACATAAAACATCTATGAAAAAAGATGTGTGTGATTATTGATACGAACCATATATATATAGTCATATTTCATACTGTATTATTTTTTGTTGTAAAACATGCTATATAGTCATATAGTTCATAGCAATAAAACTGACGTAACCTTTTGTACATACATTTGTTTTATTGAACGATAAACATAACATAGCAAAGATAATTAGTACAAATACTACAATGTTTATAGAAATATGCCATTTTATTTTTATATTACAGTACTGTTTTACATGTTTGCAACTAACTTGATTTTAGCTAACTCGATCAACTTACATATCTGTATAGAGGAAACTACAGTGCCTTTAATTTCTAACTCGATCTTTTACCGTGGAAACATTTACCAAAAAAAAAAAAATAAAAAAAAAAAATAAAAAAAATAAAATAAAATCTAACTCTCTCAATTATGTAAAAGCTGCTCCATGAGATATATATATATATAAATAGGGGAAATGATGCCTACTTTTAAATGTAGCCAATTGCCTACATTCTTTTTTTTTGTGCAAAAAGGTGAATTATATTACTCAATCAACAATTTACAATAGAATTCAAAACTGGTATGGACAACTCCCATCCAGTTATACAACATTGTATGCAATCTATATAGAACTCAAACTAGAAACATTCTAATCAAAGTAAACTAACATCCAAGTAAACTAACATCCATTGTTATCTGCTACCAGACAGCATGCAGACTTCAATCTCTGTTAACACAGAGATATTACTCAATGGACAATTGCACTATAAGGTAAACCATGCCAAATTGTCCATCTTAATTCACCATTATTTTGCACCTCCCATCTAGCTACATTTTCCCATCACCCTTCTATCCAAACCATTCAACCTGCAACCACAATAGTAAGGACAGAAGAAGGTGTGAGGCTTCACTAGGTATCCCAAACCCATCCATGGGGGGCTCTGCCAAGTATCCTACATTTCCTTCTCTAAGAAAGGCTTCAGATACTTAGGAACACACACCCTCCATGATGCCAACCATTGCCTCCTGTGGTGATGCATTGAGAGGACCAAGAAGGTTCATCTTTCACACCTCTCTATTCCTCTCATCATACACCACCCTACAAGACCACTTACCCTTCACAATGGCCAACCCTTCATTATGGTACATTTCTCCAAATTAGACCTCCTTCTGTTCCCCATATACCTACAAGTTTCCTCCCAAGGCCAAACAAGAGGTATATGGTTACTAACAAGGTACAATCATATTTAGTGAAACTCCAAGGTACAAGGAATTGAACACATTGTAGTGATCCCAATGAAAACAGAGTGTATATTATTAAATTGATACACACTCTCATATTATTATTCCATTACCATCAATCAGCATTGATGACACAGTGAGTTACTTCACTTCAGCTCAGACCCACCATCAAACACTCCATTCATAATACAGATTCATAAATCCAACCAATCAGCACATTCTTGAATCAATTATCAGCTACAATCTATCTTTACCTCCCACAAAGTACTAGCTTCCCTTACTGCTCTTGTATTTTTAGTTTTGATAGACATGAGCTTGAATCTTATTTCATCTTGAATTGTTTTGACCAATGTTTTGTAGTCTCTTTCTTCCTGTCTAAATATTCTGTAATTCCTTTCTTGCCACAAATAGTACACTGCTGCAGCAAAGCATAGTTTTTTTTATAATGCTCCAGATACTATTGTGATTATGTATGGTACTCATAATACTCACATAACCATTCCATGTTGCTGCCTTAGTATTAATCCTGGCCTACATTCTTTTTGAAAAAAGTTTACAAAATATACAGTCCCTGCAGTAATCCCCTGATACAGTTCAGTCTCTGTCTCTACCTTTTTTTACAAAAGAAAGTAGGTAACTTGCCTACTTTATAAAGTAGGCATCATATCTCCATATAAATATATACAAAGAACAAATAATAATAATATTAAGACAAACATCATGAGTAAAACTTCAATCTTAATATGTTTTTTTTTTTTTTTTTTCATATATATATGATAATTATTGTATAAAGATGAGAAGAAGAAAGTTGTTCCCTTATTTAACCCTCACAAAGAATGAAAAAATCTACCTTAACCCCAATTCGCTAAGAAGAACCCAAAAAAGTGTGTAAAACAAAGAAAAAAAAGAGAAAGAAAAACTAAATTAAACCCTCTTAAATATTGTGAATTAATTGCCTTGAAAACTTGAGCTGTTGACTTTATTGTTGCCATTGGTATTATTGTTGCTAGTAGGTGCACTGCCATTGTTGTTGCTGGTGGTGGCATTGACATTTCCATTATTAGCATTAGTACCACCACCTCCGAAAACCGACGAAATAGCCGCGGCTAGAGCTGCTGAGAAATTCGGATCAGAAGTGAGTGCAGTCACGGTATCAGCCAAAGCAGCCGGTGAGGCCCCTTGGTTATGCAATGGGGAAAGCCCGAGTTGTGAGCTTCCCCCGGCCTCCATATCTTGAGACATTTGAAGCCCCGAAAATTTAGACTGGTTGTATAATGCCTGCCCGAATATTTGAGGCAGTAGGGCCGCGTTTTGCCCAGTAAAATTCTGGTGTTGGAACGAGGGAAAAGATGGCTGGAACTGGCCTCCGCCCCGTTGCAACTGTTGTAACGGGTTTGGAGATTGCGTCAGGTCCAATGAAACAGTTGGAAATGGGGCGGAGGCAGATATTGTTGCCATACTTGATGAACAAGAAAGGAAAGTTCTCGCTAAAAAGTTGGAATTAATCAAACCATCCGAGCTCGGCATAGACCCTGATAATAGCATCCTCGCGGCAGATGAGGTTGTGGACGCCATCGCCATGGCTGCTGGGGGTAACGGGTGATTATGAGTGCCTTCATATGTAGTAATCAATATGGTTCTATCTTCAGCACATCTTTGCACCTATACATAATAATCATTTGGTTACTATTTTATCACCAAATCATTATCAAAAAGTTAATAAATCACCATAATGACCGAAAGTGGTTCATATCGTCTTCGTAATCGTACTTGTTTCCTAACGGGGCAGCCCGCAGCCATAGTGCACCGATAATAAGCTCGTGGACATGGATTTCCTTTCGCCATTTTTTGTCCATATTTTCTCCATTGACATCCATCTGCAATCTAAAATATAACGAAATAAAAAATCTAGCTAATCATAGACTCATGTGCGTGTTATTTAATTTGCAATGAATAGAACAGTACCATAGGAGCTTCAGATCGAGCCCGAACAGAAACCCTAGCCTTTCGAATAGTTGCTTCGGTAGCTTGATCAATAGTAGTAGTACTAGTATTGTTATTAGCATTAGTCTTGGAAGCACTCAACCTCGGGACCTTATTGGACCCAACTTTAACTCCTTGAGACCCTTGTTCCGGACTTTCGTCTCCTTGAGCAATCATTTTATTATTATGAATTGGTGGTGATCTTGAATTTTCATCATGCTCCGACGATGATTGAGAATTTTCATCAGTCTCAATCGCTGTCGGAGCAGATAAACCTAGATCCATTAAAGGTACCATCACATGTTGATCAACCCCTCCACCGCCATCATGAATTGTTTTACGATCATCGGTTATCGATCCACTTCTTTCTTTTTCTTGCATAATTGTAACAAGATGTGATTGAAGGTTATGATAATTCACGGTTACTTGATTCAATACTTCTTTTAGTTTCTTATTCTCCATGTTCATTCTCTCTAGTTCGGCTTGAACAAGTGCTAACTACAAATCAAATAACACATATTATAACATTTCACAAGTATACAAATTATAGTATAATCATTTCCTTATAAATATTTAGAATTAAAACCTCGTTTTTAGCTCGTTTATTGTCCGAATTCGGAGATAATCCATCTTCAACTATCGACTGATCACTACTTGTGTTCCCAGTAACAAGATGTAATCCAGTCTGTAAAAGAAATTTATCCAAAACCAAAAATAAGAAAACTAGCTAGGAGAAAAGGTATACATAACAAATACGTAGTAGTTGCGTGTGTGAGTTTGCTTTAAGAAAAACACATAATTATATGAAAGTACACATACGTTGACATTAGACTCAAGCTCCATAACATCATCAGATGATGGATGATCATTCAACCTCGTACAATCTTCTTCATGTTTCTTATTAGCAAAGAAATCCATTTCATTTAAGGTACGATGATCATGGTTGTTGTTAGAGTTAAGGGTGAGTGGAAAATGGATGGTGGTAGAAGGTGGTGAGGAGGAGGTGTTGGTGTTGGTGTCCATGATAGTCCACGTGGCAGTGGTGTGACGGTGGTGGTCGGAAAAAGAGTTGGGTGGTAGTGTGTGAATGGGATCTGAATCAAAGGAGAGTCCACTAGCCATTTATGAAGATAAAGAGAGAGAAATGCTTAAGTCATAGATGAGGCAGTGGGACTCGGCAACAAAATGGGGAAGTTGAGACTCAAGACTTAATAGTTAATACTTAATACTACTAAAATAATATTATAAGAAAAAACTTTTAAACATATTGTTTGTTAAAATATTGCTAAACATGTTTTTTACATTGATATAAGACTAGATTAGTGAATTTTTCTTATAGGCACTGTGAACAATTAATATATTTTCGGCTTTTCAATGTGATTTTTAGTTGAAACTCAAAAGTCTCGGATAAAGTGAGAGTATCCACATTAAGAGGTTCATGAATAGTTTTGAGAAACTTGAAAATGTTTATATCTTGTTTCAACCATATTTAAAAATCTAGATAGCATGAAAAATCTTAGTTCTTGGACATCTTCATAAATTCAACACAATTAATGCATGTGTGATGTCTAGTATTTATAAGAGAAATGTTAAAACCACTCATAAAATCCAAACAAAAAATTCACTCGCTAACGTGTCAGCGGGTGATAGTTTTAATAAGACTACTAGAAAATGTCAATCACCCGCTGACACGTCGACGATTTAATTTTTTATGTGAATTTATGAGTGGATCTAGCATTTTACTGTTTATAAAGTTGTAACACAACATTAATCATAGTGAAAATAGGTTTATAAAGTAAAAAGATTTATAATTTATTAATATGTGTTCACATGAAACACTTATAAAGCTTTATAAATTTTAATTATAGTAGATGCTTTGAGTTGCAACATATTGAAAGGGTATGCATATGTTTGAACTATACTTAATACTAATTACATCACCAACATATTTGGTGAAAAAGGTCTTATTGATATGATGATTTGCTTAATCTCTTTTTTGTTTTGATTATACGATATTGTTTAGATTAAAAATCATGCTTGGATCACTCGTCGAAAGTTTTAATACATCACGACATACTTTGAAACCAAACCGATTCTAAGTTGATCGATGCTGTTTTGGTACCAAATTAGAAATTTGTTCAAATTTGTGTACTTGTATGGTCTAGTTTTAGATGGTACTAGTTGATAAAATCTAACACATCTAAAACATAGTATGTGTTAACTAAAAAAAGATATTCAATTGATAACTTACCAATATGTTATTTATTAACATTGTTTTTCTTATATGGAATGTTTTGTAGAGAAACTAGTGGGATTTGATTTTGTTTTTCTCTTATTCTGGAAACTTTGTTTTTATTTAAGTCAGCAATAGACCAACAAAATTGAATAAAATACTAAAAGATTATTTGAAAATGTATGGAAATTATGGAGAAAGAAAAGGGTTCTAAGATGAAAATTGACCACACAACTTGGATGTAATCGTTTTATTCAACGCATCAGCCAATAGGACCGGAAGATTGTTGCGATTTATTTGATTTCCTTTAATTTAATAATATGTACAGACAAAAGAATTACTGTTTGTTTTTACTAGTACTAATAATTTACAAGACGACCTTCACTTTGTTTTCATGATTTTATTGGTTTGATAATAGTTACTTAGTGATTATTCACCTATTTCTCTTTTGCATGAACCTAAAACAGCTAAAAAGCGTGCTTGTTTTGGACATTAGAATAAGTATATGTTAAATTGCACATTTAATTTCTAATATATATATATATATATATATATATATATATATATATATATATATATATATATATATATATATATATATATCTTTTTCCATTTTTCTAAAATGTATAAATATTACTCCCTCCGTCCTAATTTTATTGTTCACGTTTCCTTTTTGGTATGTCCCAATTTAATTGTCCACTACTAAAAATAAATAGAGAATCCCTTGTTTAAATTATTATTACATGCCTTAAAGAAGACTTTAATTAATTACCTAAAGGCAAAATTGACATTCTGTCAAAAAGTAATAAAGAGAAAGCTGTAATAAAGGTACTTTTCTTAAACTGTGTGTTTTTTTGTCGGGGGACAATAATTTTAGGACGGAGGGAGTACTTATTTATCATATTGGCATTTCTATTATTAGCTATTAAGGTTTATGTAATTTTTGACTTATTCCAAGAAAATAAAATACAGTATATTTGCATGAATTCAATCCAAAAGATTTTGATACTTCCTATTAATAGAATTTTACTTTCCAAAGAAAAATTAATTATTGTCTCATAAGAAAAGAAGAGCAAATAATGAAATTTAATGCTTTATGAAATAAGGGACCCAAAAGAGTTAGCGAAAATGACATTGATTGCGTCTGAAATTTGTCAAAGCTGAGATTTTGACCCGTTCCAGAAAAATTCACCGCCTCAAACGGTCCGGCACTTGCCCGTGATGATGCATAATAATCTTCTTTATAATAAAATCCATATTCTTTGTATATTGCTCAAAAAAAAAAAAAAAAAAAAAAATCCATATTCTTTGTATATTGTTTTTAGACCTTTGTTTTAGCAAGGTATTGTTTTAGACCTAGTAAAACCAATTTGTACAAATAAAGAGAAACGTATTTTTTTTTTTTTTTTAATGTGCAAAACGAGAACTAACAAATTACCAATATACTATTACTTGAAAAATGTAATGGCAGATAAAAGTTCTTTATGAATCCCAAATTCTTTCTAAACCCAATTAACGAATCACAACACTCCATTTTCTTTATCAAAACATAAAAAAAATATCGAAAATTCGAGTGGCTGAAGCTGAAGCAACTACTTTTGAAGTAACAGGAAAAAAAAAAGCAACGACTAGAGTGGGAGAGTTGTCGAAAAGAGGATTCCTCGCTTCTTTCTCTCATTCAAAACCGTACATGAGACTTTCATATCACACGGCTCCTAAGTGATAAAAGAAAGAAGAACTCCTCTTCTTTCTTTTTTTGATTACCTTCCTAAGTATGTATATCCTCAAGTATGTATAAGACCGAATCCATCATTTTTTAAAATTTACTTTCATCATTACGCAAAAAGAATCATACCATCACGACGAGAATTAAATTATCTTTTTATATAGGAGCACTTCTATACAATTTCGATTTTTTTTTTTTTTTTTTTTTTTTTTTTTTTTTTTTTAATGTGATGGTTGAAACTTACGTCTTAAAAAGCACATGTGATTTGTTATTTAAAATCAAATGTAATTTTATAAAATCACATATGATTTATTATTTTAAAATCACATGTGATTTACGAAAGCACATGTGATTTGTTAAATTACACGCGATTACTAACATATAAATTACAACTTATAAACTTTTTTATCTAGCAATATGGCTACAATTAAACTTTTGAAAACTCCGTTAAAGATCGTACAGGAAACTGAAAATTCGCAAGTATAAGTGTATAACTATTTAACACTATAAACCGCTGTTATGTGCGCAAATACTTATTATAGTATATTAAAGGTGAGTAAAGTATAAGTTTAGGTGGCGTTTGGTTGGGGTGTCAGTCGTGTGCGTTTTATGAAAGACACCATGACCCTCCACTTGCGTTTTATGAAAGACACCATGACCCTCCACTTGCACCGTGCTCTCTTAATAAGTATTTTGCTTTGGGAGACAAATTTAAAAAAATAAAAAATAAAAAAAAAATACTTCCACGATTATAATTCGAAATGGAAACTTTAAGCCAATTAGCATGCATGTATGATTTTGGGCTTAGGGGTGTTCATCATTTTGGTTATCGGATTATTCGGTTTATTAGGTTAGATTAGTTCGGTTAAAAAAAATTATTGTAAAATCGAAACGAACCGAACCGAATTCAAATTAGATTAATTTACCGAAGTGAATAACCGAAAACCGATTCGAATAACCCGAATTACGTAATTTTAATTACCTATTTATTTAATTATATGGATTTTTTGCAAAAAAATAAAAAATAAATAAAAAATAAAAAACTTAAGCTAAAAAATTGTTATATTTATATTATAAAAGAGTTTTAATAAAAAATTTATATAAATATATCAAAATATATTTATCTGAACTCAATTTGCGGTTTGGTTCGGTTCTGTTTTTATTTTGTCAAAATCATATCTAAATCAAAAACCGTGTATTTAATTCGCTTTGGTTCATTTTTGATAAATTCGATTCGGTTACAATTTTGATTCAATATCTTCCCCAGTTTGGTTTCAGTTTCAGTTTTCGGTTTTTGTGAGTGAAAATGTGAAACTCAAATTCTGCGCAACCTATTTGGCCTATTAACACTTTCAAATAAGAAGGCCAAGCATGCATGTGCGCTAAACCAAATTAGCCAAACTAGTCAAACTTACGTGGTGTTTGAAATCGACTTAATATGAAAAAAAAACTGAATTTATTAAGTCATATGAAAATTGTTTGTTTGTGACTTAATAAAGAAAGATGACTTAAAATATTAAGTAATAAAACTGAGGTTGTCTACATTAAGTCACATCTTAATTAAACATGACTTAATACAAAATTTTAACAAAGTCCTAATATGTTTGGCTAAGCCGTTTCGAAGCCAAGTTTATCAAGTTAATAAGATATATTCCTATTATTAGCTATAAAATTTTGTACTCCCACCGTCCTAAAAGGAAAGTCCATCTAACTATTTATGTTTGTCCCAAAATAAGTGTCAAATTTTTATATATGGACAGTAATTTTGATTGTTTTTCCTACTTTACGATTCTAATTAAAACTTGCATTACTTACTCATTTTTTATTTCTATATTAACGATGAGGGTAAAAATAACTTTTTATCAATCAAAACTAGCATTAATTACACATATCATAATTTTTACATTTTTTTTTTTTACTCTCTTTTTGAGAAAGATAAATTCATTTGCATGAATTCAATCCCAAAGAGTTTGATACTACCTATTAGAATCCATCATGCATCGTATACACAATGTACTACAGTAATATGTTAGAAAACCATCCATCTTCTGGATCTTTTGTATAAGTTTTTGGAGTAACACCTAGTGACCTAGGTGTAGTATTACTTAGATGCTATAATACAAATTACACAAACAATGTTTCTTATATCTCACTAAGTATAGATAACTAACCACTATATACCATAGACATTTATGTTGAACAAATGGTATGAAAACTTGTAAACGTATTAGAAAATATCATTCTTAAACATAAAAATTTGGCCACATGTACACGATTTAATCGAGCATCCTTATAACCGTTTCCGACCATTTCTTTGGTCGCCTTCAAATATTTACCTAGTTATATTTGCACCTTATGCCTCTTGTGAGAAAATTATGTGTCTAACTGTTAGATCATTTTGACGTTGGTTTTTTTGTTCAACAACGGAGGGTTTGATGATAGTGAATAGGGGTGTAAACGAGCCGAATCGAGCCGAGTATTGCCAAGCTCGAACTCGACTCGATTACTAAGCTAGAGCTCAAAACTCAACTCGAGCTCGGTCAAGCTTTGGATTTTAAGCTCGAGCTCGGCTCGTCATCTTAAACTCGGCTAGAAACTCGACTCGAGCTCGATTACTTCCACATTTAAAGCTCGAACTCGATGAAAAATCGACATATCAAGCTCAAATCGACTCGATTGTATGACAATTACTTAACTACATGTAAATAGAAGGGTAAACGTGTAATACATTGAAGCTCAATAAGGACTTGCGAGCCTCACGAGCTAAGTATTTTCGAGCTCGAACTCGACTCGAAAGTGTACTCGAGTAGCTCGAGCTCGACTCATTTATATCGAGTAGTTTACGAGTTGATCTCGTCTCGTTTATGCCCCTGATAGTGAATATAAATTAGGTTAATAAACAACAAAAGGCAAAAGTGTGAGGGGCTAAAATAAGAGCTTGACAAATACAAAAAGAAAAACAGAAAAGGAGAGATCACCTCTCGTCCTAGTTCTTTGTTACGACAGTAGCCACAAGTCAACGAATTTCATGGAGTGTGGCCCAGTGACGACTTTGTGGACCCCTTCTTTTAGGACTTTTGCCACGTAAGATTATTCACCGCCTCTTCCTCTCTCTGTTGATGACTTCGTTGACTCTTTCTATATTTAGACAGGATTTTTTTTTTTTTTTTTTTTTTTTTTTTTTTTTTTTTTTTTTTTTTTCAAAATTTAAGGGAAATTGTTTTATTTTTATTTCATTATATCTCTCAAAAGTGTGTTTTTACATGGATATTTTGTGTTAGTAAATATATTCTCTTGTTATATACAAAGCTCGGGGAAAGGAAAATGATTTTTATTTTTATAGAACTTGTTTTTACGAATCTACCTAGCTAATTGTATGTGTAGTGATTTGATTCCAGAGTTAGAAAGTTGGTCAAGTTATTCATGCCTTTAAAAAGATTGTTAAAAATATTTTTTGAGTTGCATATTGTTACTCCTAGAGAAAAATACATAGAAAGCTCGTCGGCTTAATTGGAGTCAACTCGACTCATTCAATAACTAGTTTACATAGTCTAATGCTTGTTTTAAGCTAACAAATTGTTGCTTAAAATAGTTGAAAATAAAATTTTATTTTCACTTCAGTTATTTCTGAAGAAGGTTTTGTTGATGACCTATGTATGTTGCCTCTAACTAGTACTACTAATTAGGAATTACTTGGGGTGACTAAAAATTAATAACTTTGATTATGGTTTAATTACTATCATCCTTTGTATATCTTCTACACAAAAGAATTCACTATGTTTTGTTTTCTGTACAAAGTCGCCAAACTAACAGTCATAAATGTGGTTGATCGATCCACATTGTACACATCAATATATGTTTGGGCTATTGCAAGTTTCTCGTGACCCTCTTCAATTTGATAGCTACATGTTTAAGTGTTTTAAATTGGATAGGTATGAACCCATTATTTGTTTATTTTTTGGTTGGAATAAATTTTATCTAACTTAATATCAGTAACAAATTAACCTGGCTAGTGAACTTGGGACTCCAAAGACTGCCTCACAACTCACAAGATATATGAAGCTTGATACTATGGTTAATGCAAGTGGTCTTAAAAGATACTCCAGTATTTAATTAGCTGGATTTAAACTTCACACCTCTTTTTGCAATTTCTTGTGAACCCTCTAGTTCCTAACTAGCTAGCAAATTTTGTCTCTTCCTTTTAGCGTGTGTTGATTTAAGGCGTTGGCAACTGGTCAAAAGTGATTTGGATAATGTACAAAACGAACATATATTATGAATCATATAAATCTGCCGTATAATAGAAGTAATGATGTTCGATTAACGTCCACTCAAAATACGGCATATTATGAATCATACAAAAAATAATAATAAAAAATAAAAAATAATAATAATAAAAAAAAAAAAAAAAAAAAAAAAAAAAAAAAAAAAAATCGTCTATGTCACTTATTTTCTTATCACGTATCATAAAATGTAATTAGTTTTGACGTGAAAATTTTACCAATACTGATATTTTTTATTTTTTTTTTAAATGTTTGTCGACATGTATTCGTGACTTGTCATAACAAAGACGTGAACTCTTGCTGACATATTAAAAAAGAGCGAAAAGTCGTATGTTCTCGTACTTGCTTTCTTTGTGCTCTCTCCAACAAAAGGAATGTTAAAACACGTCGATATATATATTAGTAATTAAGTATAACTTATGACAACTTAATCATTTTTGTTGATTATCGATTGTAAAATATGAAAATTTGTAACCATATTCCGCCCCATAAATACTAGATTGCTCGCGTATAACGACGACGGTATTTGATAACGTTAATTTGTGTGTAATTATTTTTAATGTGTATATGAGTGTTGACTAAGTGAGAGTAAAGAAAGTTAGTGATTCAAATTTTAATTAAGTCGTTATATATTTAATAAATTGCATTGACTTTTATAAGTAATGCATTTTAGTCACAATATTACTTATTTTTTAAGTTTAAAGTGTTAGGCAAATATATTTTTTCTTTATATGTAGTATAGAAAATAATTGTAACCCCAAGTGAAAAAAGTTTAATTACTAAAATGGCCGACCCACGCGTGCATGTGTATTTGTTGCAAGTTACATTTACATGTTAGAGCTCTCGAAATGGTTTGGTTTGATAGCCCTATGGTGCCAGAACCCATACCTCGGCTCACGATATAGTTAGTGTCGTCGTGACCACAACGCTAGTTATAGATTTTTTATTTATATATATACAAACACTCAAGCAGGTTATTTTTAAATTTTTTTTTTATTTTTTTTTAAGCATGTTGCGTCTCGAGAGGTGGAAGAGAGGAAGAAGAAGAATACCTTTTTCATTTTTTTTTTCACTTTAAACCCTGCTGTTATAATTGTATATGTAGTTTAGTCCTTAAAAGTTTATTTCTTACGTTGCTAATCTTTAGTCACTTTACAATGTTATTCATTTAATTTAATTTGTTACAATATTAGTTCCGTATAAAGTTTTGTTTAAATTTAATGTTTCGCTTTATTTAAATTATGCAATGTATTTATTTTAATGTGTTGTTTTACTTAATAAATGAAGAAAATTAAAAAACTGTGAAGCCCAAGGATGTCTTATAACTTAAGTGGAGAGTGAAGCCATTTTTAAGTTGAGTTTTTTTTTTTTTTTTTTTTTTTTTTTTTTTTTTTTTTTTTTTATAACAACATAATTTATTAAAACAATAGCAAGAAGCTAGAAACCAACAATTACAAACAAATAAGCGAATGGTTCTTGAGCCAATCTATCTAACTATAATTTGAATTTCATCTAGACCTACACCAAGAGAAACAGCGAGCCACAATATCATCCAAAATACGAGATTTGTAAAGAGGATTAGAAACAAAAATAGAGTTATTGCGAAAATTCCAAATCGACCACCAAGTGATATAGAAAACTCCTTCTAAGAACATCTTTAACTTGGCCGGGAGACAAAGATTCATAAGCCAAGCCCATCAATCTTCATAAGAAGACATCTCCAAGATATTGATATCCCACCAGGAAGCGATACTCTGAAAAATCTCTTTCGCCATAGGACAATCAAAGAAGATATGGCTAGTAGTTTTAGCCGCTACATTGAAAGTAGGACATAAGATAGAGGCAAGATCCATACCTCTGCGAGAAAGATTGAAATGTGTGGGAAGGTTATTCATTTTGACTCTCCAAGCAAGAATGTTGATTTTTTTTCGGGACGGCCTTGATCCAACGAGTTTTGGGAGTAGCCACCATAAGAATATGATCGTCAATGAAGTTTCTAACCGAGGCAATAGAAAACTCGCCATTTTCTTATAGAGACCAGTATCAATGATCACACATGTTAGGGAGAAGTAAACCCTCCACTTTTGAACATAAGTCCACGAGCTGCTGATGTTCCACCCCGCCCCTCGGCATACGCCGTAACGAAGAGCACATATCAGAATGAGCAATCTTTGTCGTCACCGTAACTTTCTTATCAGATTCAAGGGCATATATCCTGCCCATTGAGTTATATCACCGTAACTTTCTTATCAGATTCAAGGGCGTATATTCATCCCATTGAGTTATATGTTCTGAGTTATAGAGTAAAAGGCTGACGTAACAACATTTTTTGCTATAACACGAGGCTATAATACCGTACTGTATCTAGTGCTCTCATGAAGCGTTTGAAAAACTATTTATGTTAGCAAATACATTAGCAATATTTGTAAAAACAAACGTAATAAATATAATATATCGTAATAAATATAATACCATTGCCTCTTAACCTAGAGGTCAAGGGTTCGATCCTCACTCCCTACAAAAGGTCGGAGGTCCTTTTCTACCTTAGGTAGAACCGGAAGCAACCTCTCTACCTTAGGTAGGGGTATGGTTGTCTACGTCTCAACCTCCCCCATACACCGTGAAAGACGGTATTGGGACCCATAACCCGTGGAAGACGGTATTGGGAGTTACTTTACTTTACTTTGTAGAGTACATGATATTATGATAATAATACTATTAACCCAAACGAGAGAATATATATATATATATATATATATATATATATATATATATATATATATATATATATATATATATATATATATATATATTGTGTCTAAATAAACAAACAAAGAAAATTCATTACTATTCTATTATAACCCTTTTTTAAATAATAAGCTTAAATAATTTATTATTTAGTACTGTACCAAGTTCAATGGTAGCTAGTCTAAATTGAGTTTATGATAAATTTGAAACACAAACTTCCTTAATACGACATACAATGCAAGGGGTTCGATCATCACCTGTTGCAAGGCCGGAGGTCCTTTTCTACTTTTGGTAGAACCGGAAGCAGCCTCTTTACCTTAGGTAGGGGTAAGGCTATCTACGTCTCAACCTCCCCCATACACCGTGGAAGACGGTATTGGGACCAATAACCCGTGGAAGACGGTATTGGGAGGTACTTTACTTTAACTTTTTTTTATATCGATGAGTTAAAAGAAAATTAATTTAAGTTGTGACTTAGGGCCAGTTTGGTTGGGAGTTTCGCCTTGGGTTTTTACTTTTAAAAGTGAAAGAAGTTGTTTGTTTGACAACTTGACTTTATAATTTGGGATTGAATGACAAAAAAATATACTGTGCACAATCTGGAGTATATAGGCTACTTTTCAGAAAATGTAGGCCCAAGGTTTTAGTATCTCTCTTATCTTTTTTTTTTTTTTTCTTTTTCCTTATAATATAAACTAGCTGCATGCCGCTCGTTGGGCGGCTAGCTTCAAGAATTATTCAAGATAAAATTGTAACATAATTTTTAAAATATAGTTAAACTTAATATAATCGTTCACAATCAAAATAAGTTCTCTGAGTCATAACCGTGAAAGGAAAAGATACATATCCATTATAGTTGGAAAAAATAGAAACTTATACGAAGAACATATGAAGTGTCCTATATGAAGAATTTGTTTTTAACAAAGGTAATAATCAAATAATCTCTTCCGGATATACAATCCTAAACAATCTCTTCCGCCCGTAGTAGCTCATATTTTCTCTCTTTAATCTTTGTATCGAGTTCCCGCTACAACATGAATAAAGCAAATGAAAATAATGTGTTTAGTCACATTTACGGACAACAGGTCTAAAACAAAGATGAAACAGGAAACAATATCCATCATACAACATAAAGTTCAAGGTATCATAACATAAAGTTGAAAAGTATAAAATGTTCTTAGGCCATTGGCAACACACCCCTCACCTCAAATCCCTTCACTCACAAACAACCAATCCCCTTATGCCACATCACTCTCCCACTTTTCTCTTCACTCACTCACCTTTTGTTGGCATCACACCCCTCACCCTTCACTCACTTTTTTTTTTCTTTTTTCTTATTTCTTTTTTAAATTCTATTAAAATTTATTAAAAAACTAAAATTTCATTAAAATTAAATAAACATTACATAATATTATTAAAAAACATAAATAACATTACATAATACTAAAAAACTAATTTTCATCGTCTTCATCGTCCACCTCGAGGTATGGTAAATGTTGAGCGTGAATATGTGATACGTGGGAATCGCACCAGGCTTTACCTCTCAAGGGATCTTGAGAAGCTTACAACCCCTACCAGGCAGTGTACCTGATCGTTGTAGTATAGTATAGTGACAAGTACCGGGGGATTGATCGTTCAGCTAGGAATAGTGTCGCTAGGATTAGAAAACCTAAATACTAGTTCTAAGGGTGAGGGATGATTCTTTTTGTATTTTTTTATATTTTTTAGAAAGCAATTAAAAATCTCGGGTTTGAAGGATTTGGGCGGTATTAGTTGCTAGTCAACTAACCCAATACTAAAGATGCAATCAAAATAGAATACTAAAAATGAAAATAAACTAAATTATACTAAAGTTGTGAGCAATAAGTGGAGAAAATGTGTTTACTTCTGAATATACGGTTATGTGCTAGTCATACGATCTCCTATCCATGAGACGATTGCTATGGTTAAAGTTTCACTCCAAAATGTTGTAAAAATTTTAAATTTGGCGCTAAAATTGCACTAACAAGTATTTCTCATAGTTTTATTACATATCTACTATCAAACAAAACAAACTCAAGCGAAAGTGTACATGTAAGGTATCATCATTTTACCCTCCCCTTACACTTAAGATGAACATTGTCCCCAATGTTCAAGTAAAGAATGTAAAAGTGAAAAAGTAAAAAGAATGAAATCAAATACTCCCCTGATTCGCTCGGTATGGATAATAAGGTGGCCAGGTTAAATCTTCCTCCAAGAAAATGAACAATCAAAGCTTCCCTTCCAGAATATAAATCATCTTCTTGTCATACATAACCTGTAAATCCTGAAAAAATAGACAAGACAACCTCGTGTAAAATCGGCGGCATCCTATATAAGTTACTAAATCCTAGAAAACAAAATAAGATATAATGCTTGTGGAATGAAGTTTGCAGATTTTCTGGAAATTATAAAACTTAATAATTCACAAAAACCATAAGACTCCGTTAGAAAAACAAAACTGGTAAAATTTCCAGATTTTTACACGTGATGCCGTCAAGAGTTAACTCGTGACGCCGTCAGAAGTGACCTGCAGAAATTCTTATGTTAAGTTTCTGGAAAATTTCTGGAAAAACTTGGTCCTACTTCCTGGAAAATACTGCAAAACTTCATTATGACTCAATACAAGCATTTGACTCACAAATACGAATATACATGTTCATTTAATATTGTGGAGAATCATGATCGGTTTGTTTCTTAAAAACATATTTGGGGTTTCCCCTTACACTTATCTTTTGCAAAAATACTTTTAGATGGAGTTAAGACTAGGCCAAAACAACAAAGTAAAGTATTTCTACTATTTAGTTTAAAAACATGATCTACCAACAATAAAAATAAAACATACATACGGAAGCAAATAACAAACAAACAAAAATAAAATCACACAAAACATGGGTTGCCTCCCAAGAAGCGCTTTTCTTTATTTACGAGTCTTGTAGCTAGACTCAAGGTCATGGGTTACTACGTGACCTCGTCCCTTGAAATGATATACCCCATGTAGTTGCGATCATTACTGTTATGGTGGTAGTGCCTCAACCTATCGATACTCGCAATCACCATTCCACCAACTTCGCTTCCCAAGTTAGCTATCCCATCTTGGCTCACGCCTTCAATTGTGAAAGGCCCATACCACCAAGGACTCGGTTTATCTGGTGGTATCTTTGTTTCTAGGTGTCTCAAGAGTACCAAATTCCCTTCCTCAAATGGTACATGATTTTCTGCGGGTTGAGTATGTTCGAATTCGATTTGAACCTTATTGCTTTTGCTTCTTTCATATTTAGCCTCCTTATAGCTTTTAATTCTTGCCTCCCATGCAAGAATTTTATTCTGAACACGAATGGGTGTCGTGTCAATGTTGTTTTTGACCTTTCTCCAACTCAAATTCTCATGTCCACTTCGCGGAGTCATGGGGAAGCTAATCTTTCTTTTTCCAGATTTAAGCTCAATCTTCCTACCTTCATACTTAATGACAGCCCTAGCGGTGGCGAGGAATGGTGCCCCAAGGATGATTGGCATGCATCCATCTCCTTTATCATCGATGATTATAAAATCAACGGGGTACATGAATCCTGCAACATTAACTAATACATCTTCTGTGATCCCTAGGGGGTATACGTATGAGTGTCCAGCGAGGGATAACCTAACACGAGTAGGGGCTGGCATTTTTGACGTTAGTTGGATGTAAATAGTTAGGGGCATAAGATTTACTTCCGATCCTTGGTCGGCGAAAGCACTAAGATATTTCAAGTCCCCGATACTGGTTGGTATTTCAAAGTTCCCACATGCTATCTGTTTAGTAGCCACTTTTTGTACCACTAGCCTCTCGAATACTGATCCCCCAGGTAACGTATCATACTCATCTTTTACCTTTTCCTCTTTCTCAGAACCCTGTTTGGAAGGTTGGTTACGCCCATCACCCTTAATCCAATTTGTTATGGTGTTTTCGTTTATATCATGTTTCAGGTAGTGACTCAAAGGTTGGGATTCTGGTGGTTTTTCTAAGGTCTGTTTAGCAGGGGTTTCTACCTCCTCGTTATCCTTTTGGACAATTGTGATGGAATTCACAAATTGGGTAGTGGGAGTGGCGCTTTCTTTCCTTAGTAGCATTCTTTCGAGGGTTCTCTGGTTGGCATACTCCTCTAATAGACTCATCATCTCATTCATTTTCTCTTGCATTTCCTCTTTTTGCTTATAAACTGCTTCCTCGAATCTAGCAAGCCGATCTGAGTGAGTTGCCATATATTCTCTCATCCTAGCTTCAAACTCCGAGCTAAGTTCCTCGGGAGGGGAACAAGGTGGGGCATAGTTCTGAAAAGTCTCGACATTTTCTCTAGAAGGTGACTCAGATAATGGTGCCGAAGTTGGTTTTGAGACAGAATTGACAGTAGCCCGTCTAGGACTTAAAGGTCTCCTTTGCCTTTCCCCAAAATAGTCAACTTTTGCCTCGAGTTTGCATAGGAGTTCATCGGGGATTTCGGTGGTTCCTCCAGATGTTGAGACTGCATTAATGGCCGCTTTTATTGTATGATTAAACTCCCACATCTCATGATTATCAGCGTCGAGCTCCTCGACAATCGCCCAGGACTCCTCGGCGTTCTTATCACGCAGTTTACCTCCCGCGGCCCTATCGATTGTGCGCTTAGTATGATAGTCAACATGGTCGTAGAAAATCTGGACTAATAACCAAAGGTTTATACCATGATGAGGGACCTTATTGAGGAGATCCTTAAAACAGGCCCATGCTTCGTAGAAAGTTTCTCCTTGATGTTGTTCAAACATCAAAATGTCATTTCTAAGCATTGCAGTCTTCCCCGGTGGGAAGAATTGAGTAAGGAAGCGATTGGTGAGTGACTCGTCCCAAACCAACCAGTCAACCGTGTGCAGCTGATAGGTCCACCTGGGAGAAAAAGTCAAGTATTAAAATCTGTGGAAGTACAGGGAAATCCCCGGGTCGTTAAGTCCCGACGAGATTGAAATTGAGTTTGAAAACGTTTGTGGGAATGAGTGGGACTGAGGACAGTAGCCCAGATGATGTGGAATTGATTTTGCTACTGTTATTTTGGTATTGGTATACAGATATAATATTCACAAAAATTAGATACCAGATATATGCACAAATTCACAATTAAGATCACGTAACGGACTGGAAAAGTGGGTTTTGGTAATTAACAAACTACAGGGGGTGCTTTTGAACTTTTTGAAACTTAAAATTTAAAAAGAAATTGAAAATGAAAATGAAATTGTAAAAATGATTAAAATATTATTTAATTAATTAAACTATTTAAAATCTAAATTAAAACCTAATTTAAATTAACTAATAATTATAACTAATACAAATTAAACTAAAAATTTGCAAAAATAATTTATAAACTTAAATTAGAACTTGAAGAAAGTATAAAAAATAAAAATAAATATTTTTGTCTTTTTATGAGTATTTTATTAATTAAAAAACTATTTAACTTAATTAATATAATTAAACTATTTTAAATGACTATTAATACTAAATTTCCTTAGAAAATTATGACAAAATTTATAAAACTATTTAATCACTACAGGAATACTAAAAAATTATAAAAATTTGCTAAAAATTATATTTAAGCTAATTGATTAATTAATTACTTATTATTAATTAATTCCTATTTTAACTAAATTAATTAAGAAAATTAGGAAATGAACAGTGGAATTTATAAATTTATTTTCTAAAAGTCTTAACTAATTTATAAAGCCTAGGAAAAATATAAAATTCTACTTTTGTTAATTAGAATTAAAGAAAACTAATTAATTACTAATATTACTTATTTAATTATTTAAACTATTTTTAAATCTAATAAATAGTAAACAGCTTAGGAAAAATCTAAGAAAATTATTTTAGCTATTTAAAGGTACTAGGCAATTTATAAAATTATAAAATTGGAAAAGTGCTTATTAATAAGCTAATGAGAAAATTAAATAGACAATTTCTATTAAATAGAAGCTATCACTATAATTAAAGTTTGCTTTTTCTGGTTTTTCTTTTATAAAACTACTTAAATACTTAAATAATGAAACTTTTACAAAGACTACTACTTTGGAAATCAAGAATAAACACTGTAAGTGCTTATTTGCTTATACAGTTGACTAAAGTTGACCAAACTAAGAAATAAGCTAAGTTGAGGTTATGTGAGGTCCACTATGGTGAAATCGGGTTTACCTAAGTTACTTATACCTATTTAAGCTAGATGTGGTGAGATAAGCTCCAAGGATAAGCTGGAAAGCTCAAATAAGCACTTGCTTATTTGGTTTCTGACTCAGAAGTGGGACAGATTTTTGGTGCAAAACTAAGTGGGGTCCACTGATCTAGAGGTCAAACTAAGGGTCAACTATTGAACCTGGGTAGGAGGGGGTTTGTCTAAACTAAATTTGAACCACAGGGGTCCACTAATGAGGGCTGCAGCCACCACTAAAGTTGGTGGTGTGGTGGTGGTAAGCTGGTGCAGGGGAGTATTTATTCCCTGCAGTTGTGTTCCAATGAGTGTGGGGTCCACAAGAGTAAAAGGAAGTTCAAACTAAACCTAGGGGTTCAAAGATGGGTTGTTAAGCTACAAATTAAACCAAGAAGCTAAGCTTTTGGCTCACTAATAAGCTCTGTATGAGCCTTTGAAATGGTGGTTGTACACTGAGTGATCAGTGTAGCTTGTTTTGGGTAGGGCACAAATTGAATCCTAAAAGCTATGCTGCAATAAGCTAATGGCTAAACTAAACCTAAATGTGAAAAGGTGGACTAATAAGCTACAAATTAAGCTAAGGGTTGGGGTGTGGGATCCACTAATGAGCACACAAGAGGTCTTGGTGTTTTACTAAAAACCTGTGCACAGGGCAATGTCTTTGCCCTGCAAGGTACTTTGATTGAGCTTTTTAATAAGCAAATTAGTTTCAAACCTGGATTTTCTTTTTGACAGATTAAGTTAAGCTACCACACAACACAATTCAACAACTGGTTTGGATTTCCAATTACTAATGAGTCCTACAGATCATGAAGAAAAACTTGCTAATTTGACACACTTGGAATTTTTGACTTTTTGATCTTTATAAACAATTGACTTTGATGAACTTCTGATTGATCCTACTTGTTTAATAAGATGTTATAAGCTATTATTAAGTTAAATTAAGCTAGGTTGTTAACTTATGAGATGATATGATGAAACTTGGACTCCAATTCCACCACAGTTAACTGTGGTGATGAATTAAGTATGATTTTGACTTTTAACCAAATGAGACCTGAATATTATTGTTTTTCTGAGCTACTATTATACTATATGACTTGTATAAACTAGAAATAACAACAATAACAAGCTGAGTTACACAGAACATGCAAATCCAAACACACCTTTATACTAAACTGTTTTGTGATTTGTGAAGTAAATGGCTTAAAGAGCTTATGCTACTGATCTATAATGACTTATTATGTTATATTAGATCTTAATAAGTGCTTAGAAACAGAAAATGACCACAATAAAACACTAATACTAATTATGCTAAGTTGACTGTGAAACTTTAATTATTTAGTAACTAGACATTCCAACTAACAAGATACCAATCTAATGTTATATTATCACTATATATATCTGAATAAGCAATAAGCAACTGAAAAAGCTGAGTAATAAGCAAGGGTACAGTAACAAGAAAAATAAGAGATTTTGAGGACTTACAAGATTGCTTTCCTGCTCAAACCATGAACTAAGAACAACCTATTTCCTCCCCTGAGGATCTAAACCAATACTCCAAGGCTGCTTCCTTTCCAAATCACTCTGAATCCAAGAAATCAAACCCAAATTGCAACAGTTGACTTTCTTTGACCAATTTTGTATTTGTTGCTTTTTTTTTAAACTATACTGATTTGTAAATTACTAGAAGCTTTATTGAGCTTATGGGAGCTTATATGAGCTTATTCAATCCATATAATCAAACAGTAACAAGTACACAGCTTATTGAGATTTTTGATATGAAATTGAAAATGGCATTAACTAAGATAACAATACAAACTTGATTTTTATTAACTCAAAAGATTACTAGTACACTGAGAATACTTAAAATGAAACTTGAAAGCTCTAAATTACACTTGAACTTTTAAAACAACTAATACGACATACACTTTTTAAAAATAAAACTAGTATGATACTCCTCTGCTTCTCTTTCCTTTTATAAGTCCATATTAGGGTTCCAGGACACTTTCTGAGCACATCTTGACCATTGAATTGTCTGAATCAATCCTGACCTTCAAATCTTCTTTTTGGCGCCAAAAGTCTCCAAGTAAACTTGGAGCCAACGTTCTGCAATTAAAGAATTGTGGATTGTTGTGGAGGTGGCAGGAGACAATTAGGATAGTTTTCATGCAAGTTGTGTTCCAATGATGAAAACAGAGGACAAAATGGAGTTTGGAGTGAAAATTGGTGTGGATAGCATTAAATGGGGTGTGGGTTTGCTGTGAGGTGGAAAGGAGGGTTTAGGGGAAGTAGGGGTGAGGTGGAGAGGTGAGGTGGTGATGGAATACCACCTAGTTTTGGTGGTTTCAGGTGGTGGTGAGGGTGATGAACAGTGAAGGCGGGATTGGGGTGTTTGACTGGGGTCAAACCGGTTTTATAATAAAAGGGGGTGTTGGACTGGGCTTATGTTGGGCTAGGGGTGTGTGTGGGTTGGGTAGTTTAGTTGGGTTGGGTTTGGTTTATTTTAAATAAAAGGGTCCGGTTTGGTTTGTATTTTACACAAGGACCAAAAATGTAATTTGGGTAAAATAGAGGGACTGAATATGTGATTTTCCCAAAGTATTTTCAAGTGCTATTTTTGCCAAATATGATAAACCGAGGACCAATTTTTTTTTTTTCATTTAAAAATATCCAGGGACCTTTTCTGTAATTTCTCAAACTCCAGGGACCATTTATGTAAATTTGGATTTTTAAGGGACTGTGGTTGTAAATTTCCAAAAGTTTATCAAAATTGTTCCATTTTGTCATTCATGCATAGTACAAGGGTATTATTTGTAAATTTCCAAGTTTTGAATACCTAGGGACCATTTTTGCCAATTTTGTAACTTGAGGGGTAAAAGTTGCCAGTTTGTGTAAACTTTCATCCAGGGATCATTTGTGAATATTTTTGGTTTCCCAAGGACTTAAGTTGACTTTTCATTTATTTTAAACCTTCAGGGACTAGTTTTGACACTTTGTGAAACTTGAGGGACTGAAACTGCCAATTATGCAAACTTTGTACGTTTTTCATTTGTTTTTGCATATTTTGTATTTGAAACATATAAAACACACTTCTAAGATATTTTAAGTATTATGATGCATTTTTGAGTGTTTTTGTATGTTTTGGCAGCTCAGATTGGTATAAAATGATGAGTATTTAGACACTCATCAATCCCCCACACTAAACTATTGCTAGTCCCTAGCAATCTATTTGAGAAAAAATTAATGGATTTTTACTCTTTACCAAAAGCCATCACTTCTGGAGTAGCCAGGTGTAAGAACTGTGGCACACCTGATAACCGTGTGATTTTTAGCAAACCACCAGCTGTCAACGGATTTGATTTGTCTTTACCAAAAGCCGTTTGCTTCTGGACTAGCCAACTCTTGATGGAATAGTCAACATCTTGGTGAGCTGATTACCAATTATGGTTTTTCCACGGCCTTTACCACAAGCCATAATCTTGCGGGCTAGTCAACTCATTCGCTTTATGGGATATGGGGAGCTGAGGAACCATACAATTTTTGGCAAATTGCAAGCCATCAACGGTTTTGAGATGTCTTTACCAAGAGCCGTTTGCTCCTGGACTAGCCAATCCTGTTGTGGTTTAGACATGGAGGATTGATACCATTATTTGCATTTCTAAGTGTGAAAAAACTGATAATTTTGATCAAATGGGGGTTCTTGATGGAACATGTGTTTTGCATTCGTGAGAACGCTCCCCCACACTTAGAAATGAATATTGCCCTCAATATTCACAGTACTTGGTGTCCCACCAAGACTTAGAACGTAAGGAGGCAATACTATTAACCTTTTTATTTAACTCTATTTACATACAAACTCACTTTTTTCTTTTAATTTGTCTTATACCATTTTTTTTATTATTATTTTTTTATTTTTTATTTTTTTTTGAAAAAATATTTTACATATGTACAACATGTGGTTCGTCTCCCCCACACTAGGGTGTTAGAAAGGGATGAGAAGACAGAAATATGGGTGACGACCCATATTGCTACAGTTTTTGATTACCGAGTCGCTAGCTTGACTCGACCTCGAATTGAATTGTCCATGAGGTAGCTTGTTTTTGATTCCCGAGTCTCTAGCTTGACTCGACCCCGAATTAAAATTGTCCTTGGGGAAACTTGTTTTTGTTAACCGAGTCGCTAGCTTGACTCGACCCCGAATTTATTGGTCCATGGGGTAAGTTTGGAGATCCGGGACAACCATTGGTTGTATGTCCCCTCCAAAATAGTGTTTTACTTTAAAATTGGGACCGTCGGGTTGTAATAACTCAACAGTTCCATATGGGTATACTTTTGTTATAGTAAATGGTCCAGACCAACGGGTTTTTAGTTTACCCGAGAAAATTTTTAATCTTGAATTGAAAAGAAGAACCCTGTTACCAACGTTGAAAACGCGGTTCTTAATCTTAGAGTCATGTATCTTCTTAGTCTTTTCTTTATAGATTAAAGAATTTTCATAAGCTTGATCACGTAATTCATTTAGTTCGTTTAGTTGAACTTTACGGTGATCACCCGCTGTCTGAAGGTCGAAATTTGCATGTTTTAAGGCCCAGTAGGCCTTATGTTCTAATTTGATCGGAAGATGACATGCTTTCCCGTACACTAGCTTATATGGAGTACACCCTATGGGTGTTTTGTAAGCAGTGCGGAAAGCCCATAATGCATCGTCCAGCTTATCCGACCAAGAGGCACGGTTTTCACCAACCGTCCTCTCGAGAATTCTCTTAATACCCCGATTTGAGACCTCCACCTGCCCACTTGTTTGTGGGTGGTATGCTGTAGAAAGACGGTGAGTTACACCATATTTCAGCATCACTCTTGCAAATTGTTCATTGCAAAAATGAGTGCCACGATCACTGATAATGGCACGAGGAGTCCCGAATCTGGCAAAGAGAGACTTTAAAAATTTAACAACTACTCGGGCATCATTGGTGGGTAAGGCTTTTGCCTCAACCCATTTTGACAGATAGTCGACAGCGACGAGTATATACTTATTCCCTCGTGAAGACGGGAATGGCCCCATAAAATCAATGCCCCACATATCAAATATTTCACAGACTTGGATGGCGTTTTGCGGCATCTCATTCTTTTTGGAAATATTCCCGTGACGCTGGCAAGCCTCACAAGTTTTGATAAGTTCATGGGCGTCTTTATAGATCGTGGGCCAAAAGAATCCTGAATCAAACACCTTTTTGGCGGTGTAGTTTGGGTTATGATGTCCCCCCGTGGGTCCATCATGACAAGCTTTAAGAATTTCCATGGCTTCTTGGCCATGGACACACCGTCGGATGACTTGATCCGCACAGATTTTAAATAGGTAGGGGTCGTCCCAAAAGTAATGTTTTACATCTTTGAAGAATTTTCTTTTCTGTTGGGACGACATCCCTTTCACAATGAAATTTCCCGCACGGTAATTTGCAAAGTCGGCAAACCATGGGGTATTGGAATCATCCCGGGTAGAGATTAGATTTAGAGTCTCCAGAGGAAAAGTTTCATTAATTTCTTTTCTCTTGAGAATATCCTGATGAGGATTTTCTAACCGGGACAAGTGATCAGCTGCAAGGTTTTCTGCTCCTTTTTTATCTCTTATGAGAATGTCAAATTCCTGTAGAAGCAGGACCCAACGGAGCAGTCTAGGCTTTGCGTCCTGTTTAACAAACAGGTATTTCAAAGCTGAGTGATCCGTATACACCACGCATTTGGTCAGGATCAAGTAAGGCCTAAATTTCTCAAAGGCATATACCACAGCTAATAGCTCTTTTTCTGTGGTGGTATAGTGCGTTTGAGCTTCTGTCATGGTCTTACTAGCGTAGTGTATCGGCTGAAAGTATTTAGTTTTGCGTTGCCCCAGAACTGCACCAATAGCGAAGTCGCTAGCATCGCACATAAGTTCGAATGGTAAGTCCCAGTCGGGGGCAACAAGAATCGGTGCCTTGGTAAGCTTTTTCTTTAAAGTGGAAAAAGCTTCGATGCACTCGGAGGAAAAGATAAAAGGAGCTTCTTTTTCAAGAAGGTGAGTCATAGGCCGGGCTATTTTGGAGAAATCCTGAATGAATCTCCGATAAAACCCGGCATGTCCTAGAAAACTCCTTATGCCTTTAACAGTAGTGGGATGAGGCAGCTTAGCAATAACATCAATTTTAGCCCTATCGACCTCAATCCCATTTTTTGAAACTTTATGGCCGAGGACAATGCCCTCTTTGACCATAAAATGACTCTTCTCCCAGTTTAGACAAAGATTTGTATTTTTACAACGTTGAAGCATCTTTTCTAGATTGGAGAGGCATGACTTGAAAGAATTCCCAATGACTGAAAAGTCATCCATGAATACCTCCATGGTTTTCCCGATCATGTCGTGGAAAATAGCCATCATGCACCTTTGAAACGTGCCAGGTGCGTTGCATAGGCCAAATGGCATGCGACGGTAAGCAAACGTCCCGTAAGGGCATGTGAAGGTAGTTTTCTCTTGATCCTGTGGATCAATGGGAATTTGAAAATAGCCTGAGAAACCATCAAGGAAGCAATAATAGTCATTCCCTGCTAATCTTTCAAGCATCTGGTCCATAAAGGGCAGAGGGAAGTGGTCCTTGCGGGTGGCATCGTTTAATTTTCTGTAATCAATGCATACACGCCACCCAGTAACCAAACGAGTTGGAATCAACTCGTTCTCCTCATTTGTGACAACAGTTATGCCACCCTTTTTCGGAACACAATGTATGGGACTAACCCAAGGACTATCAGATATCGGGTAAATCAATCCAGCTTCAAGAAGTTTGAGGACTTCTTGCTTAATAACTTCGTGTATTTTTGGATTAACCCGTCTCTGATGTTGTACTGCAGGCTTAAAGTCGTCCTCCATTTAGATTTTGTGCGTACAAAAATCTGGGTTAATACCCTTTATATCGGAGAGCTTCCAAGCAATTGCTTGCTTGTTTTCCTTTAAGACCTCTATGAGGGCAGTTTTCTCCTCATCGTTTAAACCTTTCGCAATGATGACGGGTAATTTATCATTACCTTCCAGGAATGCGTATTCCAGATGAGGAGGAAGGTCCTTAAGTTCGACCTCTGGGAAATCATCAGTTTTTTCAACATATTTGATTTCCGCGTTATGAAGTTGCTGAGGTAGAACAGGAGAGGGAGAGGGATCTTTGTTCAATAATTTCTCAAGGAGAATTATATCCCCTTCCGGGTCAATCTCTTGGTGATCAATTCCAATGGGAACTGAATCACTTTGGAGAAAGGCCTCTATCTCCTCAAGGATGAAATCACTTCCCTCAAACGGAGTGAGGGAAGGAGAAGAATTAGCGATTATGGGGTGAGAAGAAGAAGTGGGATTGCCACTTGTAGAATCATTATCATAACCAAGAATCTCTTGAGCATACTCCTCAGCAGCAATATCAATGATATCTATTCGGTTGACCGATTTAGAATCATAGTTAGAGGAGTATCTTGAGGTTTGATCAAGGTTGAACGTTATAGCTTCAGTACCAACTCTTAACGTGATTTCCTCATCGAATACATCGATCAATGCACGGCCTGTTTTCAAGAATCCTCTTCCAAGAATAAGAGGAACTCTTGGGTCCGCATTAAAGACAACAATCACGAAATCTGCAGGAAAATGGAACTTTCCCACTCTCACAAATACATCCTCGGCAATGCCGAGGGGACGAGAGATAGATCGATCCGCAAGCTCTAGAGTCATGCAGGTGGGAGTGAGTTCCGGAAGACAAAGTGTCTTCCATACTGAGTGAGGCATTAAGTTGATGCTTGCACCAAGATCGGCCAAAGCGAAGCAATCAACCATTCCCGGGAAAGTACATGGTATTAGAAATTTCCCAGGATCTCCTAGCTTCTCGGGAAGCTGTTTCAACAGAACTGCAGAGCAGTTCTCGTTGAGTGGAGTTCGTGCCATCTCAAACAGTTTTTCCTTATTGTTCAGTAGGTTTTTGATCGTTGATGCGAATTTAGGCATCAAAAGAATAGCATCCGTGAAGCTGATATCAAAATGAAGCTCTTGGAAAATTTGAAAATTTTTTTCCATTTGATTATTTGCTTTCTCGCGGAGCTTTTGGTCTTGTAATCGTGAGGGATATGGAATTGATGGTTTCGGGTTGGTTTTCTGATTTTCAACAGGGTTGTTAAGATTTTCAAACCTAACTCCCTTTGGAGTTGGGACCGGATTAACTGGAGGAGGGACGTTATTGGTACCTTCGTTATTAGTGGGAAGTACCGTGTCCGTTGTGTCCTCAGTTTCATGCTCCTCTACCTGGACAGGAGAAGAGGTGGAAGGAGCCGTGGGTCCGGTATAGGAAACTCCACTTCTTGTTGTGATCGCTTTAACATCGCCCCTCGGGTTCGCGATCGTGTTGCTGGGTAATTTACCCGAGCTCGAGGGTCGATCATTTAAAGATTTCTTAATGTCAGAAATCTGGCTAACCAACAACTTGTTCAGTTCATCCTGGGATTTCATAAACTGCTTTAATAACTCATCGGATGTTGGTCCAGTAGGAACAATGGCTTGGTTGTGATTTTGAGCCTTGTTGTTCTGGAAATTCCCTGGATTCTGATTGTTATGGAAATTGTTTCCTTGTTGAAAATTACCCTGTTGGTAATTGTTTGGACCCTGATTGCGGTTATAGTTTCCTTGGTTCTGATTTTGGTGAACCTGGTTTTGACCAGGGTTGAAATTCCCTTGGTTGTTAAAACCTTGGTTCATTCTGTTCTGGTTCTGATTCTGGTTAAAATTCTGGTTAAAATTCTGGTTCCTGTTTTGAGGTTGATTAAACCCTGGTGGTCCAAGATAGTTATTAGAACGGTAGCTCAAAAGGTTTCGGTCTCCTTGCGGTCGGTAAGAATTACCTCCCGTATTATAGGAACCTTGAGCTGCGGACACGTTTTCACGAGCAAAGCCACCGGAGGCTGGGCAATCTGTGTATGTATGTGGACCACCGCAAGTTTCACAACTTGGGTTAACAGTTTTGACCTGATTAGGATTATTCTGATGGATACGCAAAAATGCTGTAGACAAATCATCCAGCCTTTTAGCTAGGATTGATATTTCATTGCTTGCAGGAGTGTCTGATTGACATGAGTCGTTCCTCTCGGCAGAGGAGTCCCAAAAATTATGATGGGCAGTCATGTTTTCGATTAAGTCATAGCACTCTTCAGGGGTCCTTTTCATAAAGATGCCCCCAGCAGCAGCATTGATGGTATCACGATGACGGAGTGTCAAGCCATTATAAAAGGTATCAATAATGGTGACAAGAAGCATGTTATGATTGGGACACCTATCAATAGCAAGTTTGTAGCGTTCCCATGCCTCAAATAAGGACTCTTCGGGAAGCTGTCTGAAGTTGCTGATATCATTCCTCAACTTTGTGACCATAGATGGTGGAAAGTATTTGGCCAGGAATTTGGTAATCATCTCATCAAAAGTGTGGATCGAATTCTTTGGAAGTCGATCGAACCATGAAGTTGCATGATGAGTGAGAGAATAGGGGAACAAGTATAAACGCAGGCTGTCTTCGGCGACGCCATGTTGTTTCATGCTTTGGGTGACAGTTAAAAATTTGTCGAGATGCCTGTTGGCATCGTCACCCTGCAATCCGTGGAACTGGCACGTATTCTGGATTTGTTGTATCATGTGGTGTTTTAATCCAAAATCCGTGGCTCCAATAGTGAGTGGTGCAATGGGTCCACCTCTCCCGTGCATAGTAGGTTGACACAGTTCCTCCATTGTTCGGGTATCAGGAACTGCGTCATCCTTGGGAGGGAATGGGGGTACGTCGTCCATTTTTATCGGTTGCTTTTCTTCAACAGTACGTAACTTAGTTACGTTTTTCGGTTTATTACGTTTTGTTTGCGAACGAGTGCGCATGCACTAAAAATGGTATCAATCAAAACAAGACAGAGGCAAAACCACAGTAAACTTTAATCCACTAATCACAGGTGAACAGCTCCTTTAAAAAAGGTACACTATTCACAGGGATATAATGGTAAGTTTTTATCTTTTGTTTGGGAACTTATTTTGAAGGTTAATTTGTATTTTACTCACAATGAAACAAAAGGGTTATTGGCTTTCCATGTATGGGTTGAAAACTGGGATATATATTTTTGGAACCGATTCGTTAACCGAAATCGTTCCTTTAAAATCACTCGCAGGCTGCCGGGAGGAAAGAATGAATCCCTCTTAAGTTCGCAATTTAATGTCAGAACTTACCTTAAACCAACTCTATAGGTTGTGATTTTAAAGAAAACGAAGTAATTTAACTTCACGATTGATTTTGTTGTTTATTTATTTTTTTGGTGTTTTTAACACTTTAGAAAAAGTGCTAGTGAACGTTTTGATATGATTGATATTTTTACAAAAGGGGTGGGATTTGTACAATGACGGCTTTGAAATTCCACTAAACCTAAAAACGTTTCGTAACACGCAACAACCTCCCCGGCAGCGGCGCCAAATTTTGACTCGTCCCAAACCAACCAGTCAACCGTGTGCAGCTGATAGGTCCACCTGGGAGAAAAAGTCAAGTATTAAAATCTGTGGAAGTACAGGGAAATCCCCGGGTCGTTAAGTCCCGACGAGATTGAAAACGTTTGTGGGAATGAGTGGGACTGAGGACAGTAGCCCAGATGATGTGGAATTAATTTTGCTACTATTATTTTGGTATTGGTATACAGATATAATATTCACAAAAATCAGATACCAGATATATGCACAAATTCACAATTAAGATCACGTAACGGACTGGAAAAGTGGGTTTTGGTAATTAACAAACTACAGGGGGTGCTTTTGAACTTTTCGAAACATAAAATTTAAAAAGAAATTGAAAATGAAAATGAAATTGTAAAAGTGATTAAAATATTATTTAAATAATTAAACTATTTAAAATCTAAATTAAAACCTAATTTAAATTAACTAATAATTATAACTAATACAAATTAAACTAAAAATTTGCAAAAATAATTTATAAACTTAAATTAGAACTTGAAGAAAGTATAAAAAATAAAAATAAATATTTTTGTCTTTTTATGAGTATTTTATTAATTAAAAAACTATTTAACTTAATTAATCTAATTAAACTATTTTAAATGACTATTAATACTAAATTTCCTTAGAAAATTATGACAAAATTTATAAAACTATTTAATCACTACAGGAATAATACAAAATTATAAAAATTTGCTAAAAATTATATTTAAGCTAATTGACTAATTAATTACTTATTATTAATTAATTCCTATTTTAACTAAATTAATTAAGAAAATTAGGAAATGAACAGTGGAATTTATAAATTTATTTTCTAAAAGTCTTAACTAATTTATAAAGCCTAGGAAAAATATAAAATTCTACTTTTGTTAATTAGAATTAAAGAAAACTAATTAATTACTAATATTACTTATTTAATTATTTAAACTATTTTTAAATCTAATAAATAGTAAACAGCTTAGGAAAAATCTAAGAAAATTATTTTAGCTATTTAAAGGTACTAGGTAATTTATAAAATTATAAAATTGGAAAAGTGCTTATTAATAAGCTAATGAGAAAATTAAATAGACAATTTCTATTAAATAGAAGTTATCACTATAATTAAAGTTTGCTTTTTCTGGTTTTTCTTTTATAAAACTACTTAAATACTTAAATAATGAAACTTTTACAAAGACAACTACTTTGGAAATCAAGAATAAGCACTGTAAGTGCTTATTTGCTTATACAGTTGACTAAAGTTGACCAAACTAAGAAATAAGCTAAGTTGAGGTTATGTGGGGTCCACTATGGTGAAATCTGGTTTACCTAAGTTACTTACACCTATTTAAGCTAGATGTGGTGAGATAAGCTCCTAGGATAAGCTGGAAAGCTCAAATAAGCACTTGCTTATTTGGTTTCTGACTCAGAAGTGGGACAGATTTTTGGTGCAAAACTAAGTGGGGTCAACTGATCTAGAGGTCAAACTAAGGGTCAACTATTGAACCTGGGTAGGAGGGGGTTTGTCTAAACTAAATTTGAACCACAGGGGTCCACTAATGAGGGCTGCAGCCACCACTAAAGTTGGTGGTGTGGTGGTGGTAAGCTGGTGCAGGGGAGTATTTATTCCCTGCAGTTGTGTTCCAATGAGTGTGGGGTCCACAAGAGTAAAAGGAAGTTCAAACTAAACCTAGGGGTTCAAAGATGGGTTGTTAAGCTACAAATTAAACCAAGAAGCTAGGCTTTTGGCTCACTAATAAGCTTTGTATGAGCCTTTGAAATGGTGGTTGTACACTGAGTGATCAGTGTAGCTTGTTTTGGGTAGGGCACAAATTGAATCCTAAAAGCTATGCTGCAATAAGCTAATGGCTAAACTAAACCTAAATGTGAAAAGGTGGACTAATAAGCTACAAATTAAGCTAAGGGTTGGGGTGTGGGATCCACTAATGAGCACACAAGAGGTCTTGGTGTTTTACTAAAAACCTGTGCACAGGGCAATGTCTTTGCCCTGCAAGGTACTTTGGTTGAGCTTTTTAATAAGCAAATTAGTTTCAAACCTGGATTTTCTTTTTGACAAATTAAGTTAAGCTACCACACAACACAATTCAACAACTGGTTTGGATTTCCAATTACTAATGAGTCCTACAGATCATGAAGAAAAACTTGCTAATTTGACACACTTGGAATTTTTGACTTTTTGATCTTTATAAACAATTGACTTTGATGAACTTCTGATTGATCCTACTTGTTTAATAAGATGTTATAAGCTATTATTAAGTTAAATTAAGCTAGGTTGTTAACTTATGAGATGATATGATGAAACTTGGACTCCAATTCCACCACAGTTAACTGTGGTGATGAATTAAGTATGATTTTGACTTTTAACCAAATGAGACCTGAATATTATTGTTTTTCTGAGCTACTATTATACTATATGACTTGTATAAACTAGAAATAACAACAATAACAAGCTGAGTTACACAGAACATGCAAATCCAAACACACCTTTATACTAAACTGTTTTGTGATTTGTGAAGTAAATGGCTTAAAGAGCTTATGCTACTGATCTATAATGACTTATTATGTTATATTAGATCTTAATAAGTGCTTAGAAACAGAAAATGACCACAATAAAACACTAATACTAATTATGCTAAGTTGACTGTGAAACTTTAATTATTTAGTAACTAGACATTCCAACTAACAAGGTACCAATCTAATGTTATATTATCACTATATATATCTGAATAAGCAATAAGCAACTGAAAAAGCTGAGTAATAAGCAAGGGTACAGTAACAAGACAAATAAGAGATTTTGAGGACTTACAAGATTGCTTTCCTGCTCAAACCATGAACCAAGAACAACCTATTTCCTCCCCTGAGGATCTAAACCAATACTCCAAGGCTGCTTCCTTTCCAAATCACTCTGAATCCAAGAAATCAAACCCAAATTGCAACAGTTGACTTTCTTTGACCAATTTTGTATTTGTTGCTTTTTTTTAAACTATACTGATTTGTAAATTACTAGAAGCTTTATTGAGCTTATGGGAGCTTATATGAGCTTATTCAATCCATATAATCAAACAGTAACAAGTACACAGCTTATTGAGATTTTTGATATGAAATTGAAAATGGCATTAACTAAGATAACAATACAAACTTGATTTTTATTAACTCAAAAGATTACTAGTACACTGAGAATACTTAAAATGAAACTTGAAAGCTCTAAATTACACTTGAACTTTTAAAACAACTAATACGACATACACTTTTTAAAAATAAAACTAGATATGATACTCCTCTGCTTCTCTTTCCTTTTATAAGTCCATATTAGGGTTCCAGGACACTTTCTGAGCACATCTTGACCATTGAATTGTCTGAATCAATCCTGACCTTCAAATCTTCTTTTTGGCGCCAAAAGTCTCCAAGTAAACTTGGAGCCAACGTTCTGCAATTAAAGAATTGTAGATTGTTGTGGAGGTGGCAGGAGACAATTAGGATAGTTTTCATGCAAGTTGTGTTCCAATGATGAAAACAGAGGACAAAATGGAGTTTGGAGTGAAAATTGGTGTGGATAGCATTAAATGGGGTGTGGGTTTGCTGTGAGGTGGAAAGGAGGGTTTAGGGGAAGTAGGGGTGAGGTGGAGAGGTGAGGTGGTGATGGAATACCACCTGGTTTTGGTGGTTTCAGGTGGTGGTGAGGGTGATGAACAGTGAAGGCGGGATTGGGGTGTTTGACTGGGGTCAAACCGGTTTTATAATAAAAGGGGGTGTTGGACTGGGCTTATGTTGGGCTAGGGGTGTGTGTGGGTTGGGTAGTTTAGTTGGGTTGGGTTTGGTTTATTTTAAATAAAAGGGTCCGGTTTGGTTTGTATTTTACACAAGGACCAAAAATGTAATTTGGGTAAAATAGAGGGACTGAATATGTGATTTTCCCAAAGTATTTTCAAGTGCTATTTTTGCCAAATATGATAAACCGAGGACCAATTTTTTTTTTTCATTTAAAAATATCTAGGGACCTTTTCTGTAATTTCTCAAACTCCAGGGACCATTTATGTAAATTTGGATTTTTAAGGGACTGTGGTTGTAAATTTCCAAAAGTTTATCAAAATTGTTCCATTTTGTCATTCATGCATAGTACAAGGGTATTATTTGTAAATTTCCAAGTTTTGAATACCTAGGGACCATTTTTGCCAATTTTGTAACTTGAGGGGTAAAAGTTGCCAGTTTGTGTAAACTTTCATCCAGGGATCATTTGTGAATATTTTTGGTTTCCCAAGGACTTAAGTTGACTTTTCATTTATTTTAAACCTTCAGGGACTAGTTTTGACACTTTGTGAAACTTGAGGGACTGAAACTGCCAATTATGCAAACTTTGTACGTTTTTCATTTGTTTTTGTATATTTTGTATTTGAAACATATAAAACACACTTCTAAGATATTTTAAGTATTATGATGCATTTTTGAGTGTTTTTGTATGTTTTGGCAGCCCAGATTGGTATAAAATGATCAGTATTTAGACACTCATCAGTGAGATTATCCCATGTGGTGATGGATCCCGCGGGTAAACGCTCAAGCCATTGACTAGCTTGATCCCGGAGAGAGAATTGGAATAGGCGTAATCGGGTTGTCTCTCTAGTTTCAACACCTAGGTCTATGGAATCTACGATTTTGAGGAAGTCCTTAAGATGTTGATTTGGATCTTCGGAACGAAGTCCATGGAATGCACATCCGCTTTGCACCAACCGGATGGTGTCGGATCTCAAGGGGGTCACATTGACTCCGGTGAGCTCAATGGTGTTTCGGTAGCCTTGGTGGCTAGGTCGGGAATACTCTCCTAAGGTTCGGGGCCTAAGAGGTTCTAGTGGTGGGTTTTGTTGTGTTGGGATGACGGGTTCAAAGATGTTCCCATCGTCCATGATGTCGGGTGGTGAAGAGTTACGAACAAAGACACAAAGAAATAAGATAGACTAAAGAAAACCTAAAAATAAAAATAAAAACTCACTAGAAAGGAATCTAGCGAGTAGACCTAATAAAAAGAGATTCTAACCTAGACAATAACTATTCCCCGGCAACGGCGCCAAAAACTTGATACGTGGGAATCGCACCAGGCTTTACCTCTCAAGGGATCTTGAGAAGCTTACAACCCCCACCAGGCAGTGTACCTGATCGTTGTAGTATAGTATAGTGACAAGTACCGGGGGATTGATCGTTCAGCTACGAATAGTGTCGCTAGGATTAGAAAACCTAAATACTAGTTCTAAGGGTGAGGGATGATTATTTTTGTATTTTTTTATATTTTTTAGAAAGCAATTAAAAATCTCGGGTTTGAAGGATTTGGGCGGTATTAGTTGCTAGTCAACTAACCCAATACTAAAGATGCAATCAAAATAGAATACTAAAAATGAAAATAAACTAAATTATACTAAGGTTGTGAGCAATAAGTGGAGAAAATTTGTTTACTTAGATTTCACTACTCCATAGACATCTTTTACATGTTAATTACTTGTTATAGTTGCGTGGATGACGGATTGTATTCCTTAATACCATTCATGGGGTGGCGCACTTAAGTCCCCAATCCTATGAGCTCTTATCTCCTCCTATGCCATGCCCAGCACAACCATAGGGATTATAAACAGTGGCTCATGCATTAAATACAACCAATAAAGACCTAGTGCACATCGGTTCATGTTTCCTAAGACGTTCAAGCATGTTACCATTTGGAGATCTGCCAGTTTTCTTAAGCCTAACATTAAATTCATTCACCCAAAACAACTATAAACAAGTAATCATCACATAATTAACATCTAGGTTTCATTAGATCCAAGCAAACACAAGATAGATCTAGCCTAACATGATGGAATTAAGACAAGAACAAGATATAGACAACCAACACATAGACATATTGATTGAATTAAAAGAATACTTATCTCAATTACACATGAAAGGTATCAAGGGCTTAGAACCCTTGAAAAACCTGTAAAATTCGCACCAAGTTCGTACTTAGGGTTTCTCCAAAACTTCTCTCTTTTTAATGTGAAAATTAGAAAGCTATATATAGGAAAAGGGGTCTGACGGCGTCAAGAATAAACTTGTGACGCCGTCACCTCGCCGCCAAAACTCTTCTCGGACTGCCTTGATCTACATTTGACGCCGTCATGTGATAATCATTTCCAGGCCGTCATGACTTTTACTCTTGACGCCCTACTTCGTGACGCCTTCACGTTTCTACTGGGCCGTCATGCAAATTACTCTTGACGCCGTCAGGATGTTTTTCTTGACGCCGTCACCTACTGTTCTCAGCAAGGAAAATTAAGACTTTGGCGTTTTCTTCACTTTTATGCTCCAAAAACGTCCGAATTGCTTCCTTTTCCAGATTTCACTCCCAAAGTACCTAAAATCACAAAAGGAACGATTTAGGGCAATATTTGATCAAATAAATTCAATTCCGTGCTTAAATGACCCCCTAAAAGTGGATCATTTTTCGCCTCATCAATATGCTCCATAAGATCAAATCTGACACGAAAATGTGTATCCTCATCTCGTATCTCAGCTAAGGCTGCTTCGTCAAACACCGGTTGGATCGGAGGATCCCGAATATGAACCGGCGAGCTTGCGGTACCGACGTCATGTATAATCATGTTATGCAATATGACACACGTATAAACTATTTTACTAATTCTTTCTGTTGTGTGTGGTCGTAAGGGTCGATTCAGTATACCCCATTTACCCTTGAGAACACCAAATGCCTGTTCAACATCCTTTCGAGCCGACTCTTGTACTTTCTTGAACTTTTTCTCCTTCGGGTCAGTTGGATATTTGAACGCTTTAACAAAAGTAGACCATGCCAGATATATGCCATCACAAAGATAGTAGCCACGCTTGTACGTATGGCCATTCACAACAAATGGGCACTTAGGTGTCGTACCATTACGCTCGGTGAGGAATAGCGGAGATTGCATCACAACATTCACATCGTTGTTTGAATCCGGCGGTCCAAAGAACGCGTGCCATATCCACAAATCTTGAGACGCCACTGCCTCCATCATAATCGTGGGGTATTGATGATCACTCCTTTTATATTGACCCCTCAACTCGATTGGACAATTCCTCCAAATGAAATGTGTGCAATCTAGGCTACCGATCATACCCGGAATGTGATGTCGAGCTTCGTGTGCTTCGTACAAACATGCAACATCATGACTTGTTGGCCTACGTAGAAAATCTCGAGCATATAACTGAGTAATAGCATCACAAAAAAATTGAAGGCATTCACGTGAAGTTCTTTGTGCCATTTCTAAATATTTGTCAAACTCATCCGGTGGTGCACCGGTTGCGAGTTGTTTAATGGCAGACGAACATTTTTGTATGGCTGATGAGTTCCTAAAAACTCATCATTTCTGTTCCATTTTAAATACGAAAACAGTTAAAAAACACACAGAAATACTACATAATACTATAAATATCTTTGAATTGTGTTTTTATACGTTTCAGGTGCAAAAGGACTGAAAACAAAGGAAAACGTGCAAAGTTTGCACACTTGGCAAAATCAGTCCTTGAACTTTCAAGAAATGCCAGAAATGGTCCCTGGGAAAATTATTTTTGAAGAAAAGTCAACAACAGTCCCCCAAGAATCATGAAATGACAAATTTTACCTTTGAAGTTCAAAATTGCACAAATGGCAAAACAGGTCCCCCAAGTTTCATAAATGACAGTTTTAGTCCCTAGAAGTTTATTTTGGAAAGAAAAGTCAACTTTAGTCCTTGGGAAGTCAAAAATGTTCACTTATGACCCCTGGATGAAAGTTTACACAAAATGACAACTTTGACCCCTCAAGTTTCAAAATTGGCAAACTTAGTCCCTGGGTATTTAAATAATGAAATTTTACAAATACACCCTTGTACTATTCATAAATTTACAATTTGGAACTTTTTGATAACTTTTGGGGAATTACAATTTCACCCCTAAAATTTGGTGAAATTACATAAATGGTCCTTTAAGGTTTAAAATTGGAAATTTACAATTTTAGTCCTTGTACTAATGTTATTTGACAGGTATGGTCCCTTGAATGAAGTTTGGAAGCTTATTACACTAGACCCTTCAAGTTTCAGAATTTACAAGATTAGTCCTTGGGCTAAACTAAATTACAAACCAAACCGGATCCATTTAACTCCTTTAATCCAAATAATAAAACACTGGCCCAGCCACAAACACCCAGGCCCAACCAACCTTTAAATAAAAAAACTGGGCGTTGACTTTCGTTGACCCTGCCTTCTTCCACCTCCCAATTCCCTCGTCACCTGCTACTTCACCACCATCCACCCTCTCCACTTGCACCCTTCACCTTTCCACCTCAACCCCCCTCTGTCAACTCCACAAACAAAACCTACCTCCTAGGTTTACCCTAGGAGGTGACACCTATCACACCTACAACCTGCCATCACCCCTACCCTGTAAAACACCCTGCAACACTCCAATACCACCTCCCCTGCCCACCATTCTCACCCAATTGTCCCTTCAACCTCCAATTCCACCAATAGACACCCTCACATCCTCCCAATTGCAAAAGGCAAGTTTGGCGCCAAAATTGATTTAAACAGGTGTAAGCGCAATTGGACACATGGAACTCAATTGGACTAGTGGGATTTGATCCTGATGACTCATGGATCATATTGGAGCTATAAAAGGAAGAGGAAGGGCAGAGTAGCAGGGTACCATTAGTTTAGGCTAAGGTCACTTAGAATAGTTTATTGCTTTATTTAAATTTCATGTAATTTATTGCTTTCAATGTTGTATTTTACACTGACAATGTAAAATTAAACATTATTTACAGCTTTATTTAGTTTAAATTTAAATTCCAAGTTTTTATTTAATTGTCTTTAATTTCCAAGTAATTTAATTTATTGTCAATTATATTTGTTTAGTGGATTCTATAAGCTAATATAAGCTCCTGACACAAGCTTTAAAGCTTTTAGATACTTTAAAACAGGTATAGTTATAAAAAATTAAAAAATACCAAAAATAATCAAGAAAATCATGAAAAATCAAAAATAGTGGGAAGAATAAGAAGGAGGCTGAAGCAGGGTGACAAATTGGATAAAAATAATTCATTTGACATAGTGATAAGCTTTTGGATGTGTTTTGTCCTTGGGTTCTTTGTTTCTCAGCATATCTCACCATGTAAGCTTTTTCATTCAATTTTGCATTTCATAGTTATAGTCTTTACTATGCTTTGATTTTTATATTTTCCTGTTTATTTGTTGTTTGTTCATGATATTATCGCTTAATATTAGTGATATGTGTTTTGAATTTGTTTAAGTTTGAGATTTTCATTTTGACTGTCATAATCTTAATTTTTGATAATTATGGTTTAACCTTGTGTGACTACTTGATTAAACTTAAAAAGGTCCTAATTTAACAGATGAAAGCTTTTGGATTTGATAAAATTAGTTTATGCAAACTTTTGGAAGGAAAATCTTAATTTAGGTATATTTAAGGTGTGTTTGGAATTGCTGATTCCAGGGTGATTAGATGAGCCTAAGTTGCTATTTTTTGTGGATATATGGTATACTAAGTTCTTTGAGGGTTGACAGCCTATCAAACCTATTGCATACTTATATAAAAGTCAAAATTTGCAATTTGAATCACTCATTTGATCACTGTGATGATTTGCATAGCCATACTCACCAATTGTGTTTAAATGTTGTTTATATCTATTAGTTTTATGTTCTTGTAACTTAATATAGCTTATTTAGTCTTTAAATTCATATCAAAGTTGATCAAAGTCAACTTTGATCATAAAACTTAAAAAGCCAAATTTTAGTTTTTCAGGTTTTTGAATAAACTTAGAATTTTGTGTAGGATTTAATATTAAGTTTCATAACTTGTGCTTATGATATGTTTTAGATTTGCTGCTCATCTTGCTTAATATATTTTTGTTAATTTTTATTTACTATGTTTCAGTGCTTAACACTTAGCTTATTGTAGCTTGTTTTTGCCCTGTGTCACTAGTGGTCTGTCAAGTTCATGAGGCTCATACAAGCTCATGACTTGACCAAACTTGGTGCACTTGGTTTATTTGTGTTGCCTTTGTGTCATATTCATTATATGTAAGCTTATTTTTCTGTTTATAGCTTAAGTAGATAACTTATTCACCCACTTTTTGTTACACTTAACTCTCCATCCAAGAGCAAACTGTGTGGGTTGAGTTTTTTTATAAGCCCTCAAAAGGCCCTCATCTAAGCTTGAGCTTGTGTGGATTGGCTTCCTGTGAAGCCAATCCACCAAACTCAATGGTTAGATGCTTGTGTAGCTTTTTGAGAGCTTAATTGACAGTTTATAGTAGCTTATTTGTTTGCCCAATTTCCTGAGTTCACTTTGATATCAGTGCATTCAGCACTAATTCATAAGCTCCTAACAAGCCTTCTAGTGATCATAAGCTTGAGTGGATTGGCTTTTCTTGAAGCCAATCCACCCAAATTTAGGATCCTACACCTCAATTCCATCTTGCAGCCCATCTGCTAGGGCTGCAAGTAGCTTTAAGCTTGTCACATGTTATTAAGTTTGCTGCATACCCAGTGAACTCACCCATTTTCATTAGCTCCTCAAAAGCTCACCTGTGGGTCCCACAGGTTGAGGTTGAGCTTTTTGGAAACCCAACCAAGCACCCTTGCTACCCCAATTGTTTATTTGGCCATTTCAGCTTATTTTGTGAGCTTATTTTGCCAATAGAAAAAGTTGCAGGGCTGTTTGGGACTGCATGAAATTGTAAATGGCTTATGGGCTTATCTGAGCTTATTGGCCATTCTCAGTGCACATGCTTGTGTAATATTGTGCATATATCATGTTTTCACCTTTCCTTTTCTCTCTTTTCCTTTTTAAAGCTTGTTTAGAGCTTATGCTTCGCTGTGAGCCCTTAAGCTTAACTGAATAAGCTTCATGCTCATAAACAGCTTATTGCCTTGTTTGTAAAGTTCATTTTCCCTCAAACTTGTTCATTGTACATATATAAACTATACTTAATCTATATTTTCCACTGTGGCTTATTTTTGAGCTTATTACAAGCTTTGATGAGACTGTTAAGCTTTTAGCTTAACTGTCTCATCACATAAGCTCACAGTTGGCTTATTTTAGTGTTGTACAGTTCCTTTTTCCTTAATTTGTATAATCTGTATATATAACAATTTCTATAAAAAGAAAAAGCCAAAAAGAAGCTTTTAAGGCTAAGTGATAGCCTCTATTTAGAAGGCTTATTTGCTTATTTGCCTCTTATACTTAACTGTTAATAAAATAAGCTAGTACAGAGCTTATTAAGCTTTTGTAAAAAGTTTTCCTTTGTTAAAGTTGTTGGTATATAATTAATAAATAGTTCTGTAAAGAAAAAAATAAAAAATAAAATAAAAATGCAAAAATGGGTGTGGGTGGATTCGAACTCAGGACCTCTCGCTAGTAACATGCATAATACCCCACACCCCTTCCATTGCACTGGGGCACCAGTTCCGTTTTATATTGTAATAACAATATACTTAACATAGTTATAGTATATTAGACATAATAAGCTTATAATAAGCTGTTTGGCTTATAGCAGCTTATTCCAATAAGCTGGTGACCCCCAAATATTTTTCCCACCTTCCTCATCAGTAAATAGACTTTTTGTAATTTTTTCACATTTTTCACTGTTCATACTTAATTATTAGAATTAATATTAGTATTATTGAATAAATAATAGTAAATTAATTATAATAAATCGAATTTTTGTATAATAAATATAATTTTTGTTTCAGAAATTCTTTTATATTATTTTTAACTTTTCTAAATTTTTATTTCATTTATTTAGGTTTATTTTAACTTTTCTTTATATTTAGTTAATTATTAAATAGTAAATAATTAATAATAAATACATAAATAGTGTAATAAATAGATTTTCAGTTTCAAAATTTATTTTATAGTATTTTAGACTTTTCTAAGTTTTAATTTTATTTTTCTAAGCATTTTTTTATATATTTTTCTTATTTTTGGGTAATTATTAATAGTAAATAATAGTTTTTAATTAATAGTAAATACATAAATACTTGTAAAAATTATTTTAATTCATAAATAGTTTTCTTTTATTATTAGGATCACAAAAATATAAATTTCAAATTTGTGGGGTTTATACTGATCAGTTTTCAGTTTTATTTTGGTACGTAGACGTTTATTTAAACGTGAACGTACGCGTTTTAGGTTTTTAGGTTTTCTTAATTTTTAAATAAGTTTGTAATTATAAAGTAAATATTTTAAGGTTATTTAATTTGCATTTAAGCCCCTAAGGCATGCAAATTCATACTGTAATTATATTTGTTAATTCTTTTTGCACGTTTACGTTTATTTTGAATCTAAACGTACGTTTGTAAATCCTTTTACATTTTAGGGTTTCTGATTGCACGTTTTTACTGAAATAGCTGTGACAAGAGCTATTTACTATTCACATTCCTAGTGTTAGTCAGTCAGATTCCTGTTTTTATATTTAACTTCAACAAAACACAAATTCGTTGTATTACAGATTCCACACCTCGTTGGGACATAACGACCCGGGGATAAAACTATACTCCTTGGAATATTTTAATTGCATTTCCTCCCGGGCTGTTTGACTTTTAGTATTGACCATTCACAAGTGGTTGAGAAATAAAGTTAGGTAGTTTGGGAGGAATCAATGGCTGTGAAACTTTTTTTCATTCTAGCATCATAACCTTCCTGAAAATACTCGAATCTAGCCTCAATAGCTCGCATGATTTTTAAAAATAAACTTTTAGGCATGATACCTATCTTCAAAAAATTGATCGTCGAATTTCGGATCTTCACAAAAATAATCACGATGCAATCTTTGTGCAGCAGAGATCCGATTGCGTTTCACTGATTTTCGTGTCGACCCAGCCGTATCTTCTTCATCTTCGTCAATCGCGGCAGCAAAAATATCGAGACTACTATCGTTAGACCACTCGAACGGCTCATCTAAAAATAAAGTCGAACCAACTTTTTTATGCTCCATATACTTGCGGTTGAATCATATATTTTTTTTTTTTTTGGATCGGTGGGTTTTTTTTTCTTTGGATCGGTATCTTTTTTTTTTTTTTTTTTTTTTTTTTTTTTTTTTTTTTTTGATGTTGTGTGTGTTTGGTTTTGTTTTGTTGTCCACTATATATGCACAAAAAAAAGTATCCATTAGTCCCATTTTAATGCCCAACATTCAAATATTAAAGTCCCAAACGTCTATATTTTGTTCCATTTTCACGCGGTAAAGCTCACCGCAAAACAACCTTACCGTGCGGTGTGGAGGCACCGGCGGCGGTGTTCCCACAGGGGAAGGGCACCGTGTCATGCCTCCCCGCACCCACTGCCAAGCCCCTTAGCATAATATTTATCTACTTTAAAACTATAGCTGAAAAGCGGTTAAAAATAAGTTATAATTGACTAACCTGTATTAACGGTATGAACATTTTCTGCATTGTTGGTAGTGGAGACTAAGGTATTGACAATGACACTCATCACGTGACTTTCCGTTCTATCATAGTAAACAGAATCTATATTTATCTTTCCGTACTTTTCCATATTTTGTGTAGCAATTGCCAATTGGTGACTTTATGTAATTCGATTAGTCGTGACTTGGGTGCCTCAAATTCTCCAAGGTCTTTGTAAGTCTGCCAAGACTTAGTTTTACTTCACATGTATGCAGGTACACCTATTCATGTAGCAAGAATTTGAAAATTAAATTAATCCTTAACCTCAACCAAACTATACTGAACCTACATGAACCAACAGGTCAACATGGGTAATTTTGGTAACGTGTCTAAATTGATACTTTATTTATAGTGCACGTCAACAACATGGGCAAGTATATAATGTCAGCTTTTTGACTTTCACATAAGAATCTCAATTATGGTCCCATGAAAATCTTTATCGTTGAACAATTCAAAGTCAGCTTAAAAAAAGTTTAATGAAAAGTTAAAGGGGCGCTTGGATTATGTTTCGAAGGTTACATATAATCACACACTTAGCTGTACACAAGTTTATTTTTATTTTAGGCAAAAATAACTTGATTAAACATTATGTAGTAGCGCGTCATTAGGTAGTTACATTATGGTAAACGTATAGTCACACATTACTAATTTAGCTAAGAAGTTCAATAGAGCTATGGCATTACCTGGTAGAAGTTGTGTAGTTTTTGACCAAGTTGATGACATTTTCAGTTAGGGCAGCAACAACTGGTTGTGTGATGATTTCGGAGACATTATTTCCAATATCGCTTACAGTACAACCAAGAGTTCCAGCTGATGTGCCTCTATGCTTGCATCCACGTCACACATAACCACTTTTGGATGGACATGACTTCTTTCTAAGCACTTCATAGAGCAACTCATATAAAAGTAAATTTGGCTAATTAGTGTCTACATTATGACACTGTTTTATGGGTCGCTCATGTGCGATTTACTTGAGAGCATTAGTTGCTGGTAAAGAATCCAAATAATTTAGATAATTCATTCAAGTATAAAAACTAATGATAAAGAATCTATACCAATGCAAAAAGTAATTTGCAAGGAGATGCCTTGTAGTAGCCAAGAGGTCTATTTAAAAATAAATACCAAGTGTATAAGAAGGGTTTATAGACCTGATAATACGACTGATCAGGACCACGAGTAAACTGATTAACATTTGCATTTTACATCCACCAGCTTGTTTCACAGCACACTGGATCCATTACTACAAACTACCCCTCTGTATCCTTGATGAGGCAAAAAATGAACCGTTTTTAGGGGGTCATTTAAGCCCGAATTCGAATTTATTTGATCAAATATTGCCCTAAATCATTCCTTTTATCATTTTAGGTACTTTTGGAGTGAAATTCAGAAAAGGAAGTATTTTGGACATTTTTGGAGCATAAAAGTGAAGAAAACGGCAAAGTCTTAATTTTCCTTGCTAGGAACAGTACCTGACGGCGTCACAAGTTTCTTAATGACGGCGTCAAGAGCAACACAAGAGATGGAAGTGGTGACGGTCCAGTGAAAACGTGACGGCGTCACCCAAGGCCGTCACGGTTCATAAGTTGATGACGGCCCAGAACCAAAATACACATGACGGCGTCAAAACTGGATCTAGGCAATCCGATTTTATAATGAGCGGCGAGTTGACGGCGTCAGAATTTCCTTCTTGACGCCGTCACCCTGTATAATCTATATATAGTTTTGCAATTTTCATTCATTAGTGTGTAACTTTGAGGGTGTAACTTTGGAGAGAAACCCTAGTCCGAATTGTGCAGCTCTTTCAAGGGTTTTTACCCTTTGAAACCTTTTATGTTCAATTGAGATAAGTACTCTTTCAATTCAATCAATATGTTTATGTGTTGTTTGAATATATCTTACGCTTGTCTTCAATTTAACATGTTAGGCTAGATTTTTTTTGTGTTTGCTTAGATGTAGTGAAACCTTGATGTTAATTATGGGTTGATTGTTTGTTTATAGTTATTACGGATGATTGTATTCGATGTTAGGCTTAAGAAAACTGGCAGACTTCCATTGTTAACATGCTTGAACGTCTTAAGAAACATGATCAGAGGTGTACTATGATTTTTGGTTGTATTTAATGCGTAGGAGAATTCTAATGATCCCATGTTAGGAGTTTTTAGTGGATCGACATGGAGTGAAGGAGGATCTTATAGAGTTAGGGAATATTGTACACGGCCCTACGACTAGTATTAAGGAATATGATCCGTCATCCATGCAATTGTAACAAACTATCAACATGTAAACGATATCTAGGGAGTAATGAAACCTAAGTAAACACAACTTTACCTATCATTGTTCACACCACATTAGTTTAATTAGATTTATTTTTATTTTTGTTATTTTATTTTGCTTGCATCTTTAGTTATTGGGTTAGTTGACTAGCAACTAATTCCGCCCACTCTTCCAAAAACCGAGATTTTAATTGCTTTCATAAAAATATAAAAATAAAAAAAGAATCATCCCTCACCTCTAGATCTAGTTTTTAGGCTTTTTAATCCTAGCGACAGTATTCCTAAGTTGAACGATCAATCCCCCGGTAATTGTCACTATACTATACTACAACGATCAGTTACACTGCCTGGTGGGGGTTGTAAGTTTCTTGAGATCCCTCGAGAGGTAAAGCCTAGTGTGATTCCCACGTATCAAGTTTTTGGCGCCGCAGCCCGGGGAAATAGTTATTGTCTAGGTTATGATTTCTTTTTATTAGGTCTACTTGCTAGATTCCTTTCTAGTAAGATTTTGTTTTTATTTTTAGGTTTTCTTTAGTCTATCTTATTTCTTCATGTCTTTGTTCGTAACCTTTACCATTCGACATCATGGAAAGTGGTAACATCTTTGAACCCATCAACCCACCAATTCAAAACCACCCACAAAACCCACAACTACCAAACCAACCTCCTAGGCCCCGAACCTTAAGAGAGTATTCCCGTCCTAGCCACCAAGGCTATCGAAACACCATTGAGCTCACCCAAGGAGCCAATGTGTCTCCCTTGCGATCCGACACCATCCGGTTGGTGCAAAGCGGATGTGCATTCCATGGACTTTGTTCCGAAGATCCTAACGAACATCTCAAGGACTTCCTTAAAATCGTAGATTCCATAGACCTTGATGTTGCAACTAGAGAGTCAACCCGATTACGCCTATTCCAATTCTCTCTACGTGATCAAGCTAGTCAATGGCTTGAACGTTTACCCGCGGGATCCATCACCTCATGGGATGATCTCACCACTCGTTTCCTTGCTCAATTTTTCCCACCGGGGAGAACTACCAAGCTTAAAAATGATATCTTGATGTTCCAACAACGTCAAGGTGAAACTCTATATGAAGCATGGACTCGTTTCAAGGAATTACTCCAAAAAGTCCCTCATCATGGCATAGATCTTTGGCTCCAAGTCCAAATCTTCTATGACCATATCGATCTCTCCACAAGGTGAACCATTGACCAATCGGCCGGTGGCAAGCTACGTGATCTAAGTGCGGAAGAATCATGGGAACTCATAGAAGATCTTGCTCTCTATGACAACGAAAGTTGGAATGATCCCCGTGATTTGAACAAAATGGTCAAGGCAATATCTTTGCCTTCAAACAATTCTAGTACTCCCGACCGTAGGATCATGGAACTTGAAGACCAAGTTAAGTTTCTCATGAAATCCTACGAAGCTCCTAAGCCTTCAAGCCAAGTGAACAAAATCACTTCTTCATGCGAATTATGTAGTGGTTCCCATGACACTCGTGATTGCGTGGAACTCCCCGGACAAGCTTTTGCGGACTACGCATCCTCGCGTACTGATGAAGCGGGAGACAAGTGGTACACTTTCAAACCCGAGCCAAACCCTTACGGTGATTCCTACAACTCTTCTTGGAAAAATCACCCGAACCTTAGGTGGAAGCAAAACCAAAACATGCCCCAAAATAACTCTTCCAATCCACCTAATCATTACCAACCAAACAGTCTGCCATCTAACCGTACTTTCAACAACAATCCTTCCAATAACTATGGTAGTACCAATAATCTTGAAGGGTTGATGTCCAAATTTATGGCATCTCAAGAAGCTCGCATAGCTAAGTTTGAAACCGAATTCAATCAACAACAAACGGAGATGACCAATAAGATTGACAACTTGTTGAAAGCCCTCAACAACCAAGTGCTAACTACACCTAGGAAGGACACTAGGGACATTAGTAGCGGAATCCAAATTAAGGACCCCTCATCATCCAAACACATCCACTTTGTCAATGTTGTCACCATTAAGCCAAAGGATGAGGATATAGAAGAGAGTGACAAGGATGAAGTTGGAATAGAAACCGAAACTAGGGATGAGAGTAAGGAAGTTGAGGATATTAAGGATGAAATGTTAGAGGAAGTAGAAAACGTAGAAGAATACTTTGATAAGTTGCCCACCAAGGAAGAACGGGAATGTCACAAGGATTTATTCGATAATCCCGAGACACCATATATCCTTGGTTCACCCCTTATCAAAGTAGGTGATCCCTCTAACATCAACATACCATGCAACATTGGGCATATGCATGTGTGGAAAGCTTACATCGATCTTAGGTCTCCTATAAACATCATGACTAAGACCTATTATAATTGGGTAATGAAGAGGCAACTTGGATATAGGATGATGCCTAACACGAATTGGATGAGCAACTTTGTAGGAAGAGTGAAAGGATCACATGTATGTCACACCCCCAAAATCGGGTCCAGCGGAAGCATACATGTTGCTGGGGTGTAACTCAATCGGTATCACAACACAAGTACAAAATGGTTTTCACTTTAATAATTTAGAATAAAATCGTTTAATCAAAAAATGTTGAATTTACATCATTAAAAGTAGTGCGGAAGTAGGCCCTTAAAATAGTTTAAAACGGTCCCCATATGAATAATCAGAGTCTTCTATGACCATGCCATGCCCTACCAAAACCTCCAGTAGCGTGCCATTGGTTAAAACCTGAGAATACATGCTAAAGTGTCAACACGAGGTTGGTGAGTTCATAGAGTCTTGTGAAAAAGAATGTAATTCATAAAAATGAAGATTTCCCAGCAAAGGCATCGTAAATCCACTCAGTTCCAATTCCCCCCATAAGAGACTTGTAACCTGTGTGTTTACAACCCACTACCAAATAGTTGCATGTTTAGTAGTCAAGTACACGTGGTCAATATAGTTCACAATATGGGCACATAGTATATAATGAAGAATGTGGCAAGGCTCCTCAAATAAATAATATGCATTCCGTAGACAGGGGAACGAGAGGTTGGACGACCTCTAACAGCGCTATCCATACTACCTACTGCCCCACACAAGGAGGCCGCATGAACGGTACGTATAAACTGGAGTGCGAACGGCAAACCAGCAGGAGACTAACAATTGCTGATGCACGTACGGTACATCTTTCACAAACCATTATATAGTAATAAGTCAAAGTTACTCCGTAGACAGGGGAGATTTTATGTTGCTCCGAACATGGGAGACTTGATAATGCTGCTCCGTAGACAGGGGAGACTTTGCACTGCTCCGTACATGGGAGACTTTAGGTTGCTCCGAACAAGGGAGGCTTTATAATGCTGCTCCGTAGACAGGGGAGACTTTGCACTACTCCGTACATGGGAGACTTTAGGTTATAGCACGTACGGTGCATTAAGTTCAAAAGTTTAAGTCAAGTTCAAAAGGTCAAGACAAGTTAAAAAAAAATGTTCAAAATAGTCCAAGGTTCAAAACAATGTTCAAAGAGTCAAGTAGTAATTCATGTAAAAACAAGCATGTATTCTCCCCCAAAAAGTTAACAAAACAATTTAAAAGAGTAGGGGCTATGACTCACCTGGTGCAATAGCAATGATGACAAAAGTGGATACACTAAAATGAGACACGATCACTAACCGCAACCTAATATGAATGATGTGATCTACTTAGATCATGAAAGGACGTAGAGAATATGCATGCACATGATACCTATACCACTCATAACTTGAAAATAATTGTTATTGTCAAAGTAAAGTATTTTCCATACTTAGGAAAAATAAGTCCAACTAGGCTTATAAAAACTTGTCGTAATATATCGTATATAAAATGTTAGTGTTATATTCTTCGTTTTGGAAACTTTAGAATAACGTCTAATCGCCGTAAAGATAAACTTATAATCATTAGTACTTCATTAGTTATGAATTTGGCACTTTGGTAGTATTCTTAGAAAATCTAGAATTTAGTACGTAGAAGTATTATTATTATTATTTCTAGTTAAAAGCTGTCAATTTATATAAAGTTTTGTCGATATAGAAACGTGAATATCTTTGTCGTTATAAGTCTATTTTACTCGTTCTTTATATCCAAGGAATCGTGGGACAAAATACTAACATATTTTTGATAAGTCGGGATGGCTAGATTTAGTTTTATGCCTCGAAACAGTCGTGACAACTGTTCATCAGCAAAGGATTTTCAGAAAAATAGTTTTCGTCGTTAACTTCGGAAAATCATATCTCCTTCGTTATTAACTCGTTTTAATCCATTCTTTCGCCCACGGCTTCGTTTTTTAAAGTATTTTCTAAATCTTTGGTCAAAAATTACCCATCATCTACTATTTTCCCACGTTTTAAAAATATGGACAGTAGGTATATATATTGTTTCAAAAGTCATTTCTAGTGTTCCAATCTAGTTCCAACTTCAACCAAACCACTTTCAATCACCACAAATCTAGTCTAATCTTACCATACACCTTCTTAGGGTGTAATGGGTTCCTAAACATCATAAATCAAGTGGATCTAACAAGGATCTAACTATAATCTATTTCTAGGGATCAAAAGTTATATATATATATAAATGAGTGGTATAACTAACATATGCATGTAGATCTTGAGTGGAAATCATATGATCATAAAAATAACATGAAGAAATTATGAACAAGAGTTTGACAACTTACTTAGAAAGATTATAGAGCTTGGATGAGTAAAACCTAAGAAACCTTGAGTTTTTATCACAAAACTCAAACACGGATCACTAAAGGAGCTTGATTAGCACTTGATCTTGCAAAATTAATGGAGATGGCTTGTTGTTCTTGTTGTTGGCCGAGCAAGGAAGAAGAGAAAGAGAGAAATATGAAGTTTTTCTTGAAGTCTAATGTGTTGTATGTGTTAGTTTACTTGGATACTTGATATTTAGGGAACATGAATGACTAGCATTAATTGGAGTTAGTCACATATTTTCAAAGTGTAAGAGATTGGAATGGGAGGTGTAGATAATGTAAGAGATTTTGTAAGACTTTAGCTAGTATTGTGTAGATATTATTAGTTTTAGAGTATACCGGGTACCGAGTTAACTAGAAATAAATCGTAACGAGATAAAATAAAATATAATGAAGTTGTAAAAATTGTAAAATAATATTCCTGATGAGAATCGGAAGTTAAAATAATGATCGGGTTGAAATATCGCAAACCGACGGAGTTATAAGCTTCGACCGGAAAACGTAACAGTTGATTTGAAAACACCGGGTAAATTAATAATATAATTTTTATATCATTATTATGAGTATAAAAATGTGTTAGGACCATAGTTGGGATTGTCGGATCAATTATTCATAGTAATAGTTTATAGGATAACGTTTATTAGGTAGATAACCGTACGTATACAGAAATGATGCATCTCGCGCATAAATGACAAATTTTCTCCGGGGGTGAATAGTGTTTTATGAATAGTAAAAATTTTGAACGCTTCTCAGAATCACAAACTGACTTCGAAAAAGATGAATAGTAAAAGGATGAATAGTGATCGATGAATAGTAACCGATGAATAGTAAATGTGAAAGTTCGGGAAAAGACCCGAATTTACGAGTTGTGACAATGTATTTGTAGTAAACTTCACTTATGTTACCGACTTTGTGATTGTAGAAGATATTCGTCCGGTAATAGATGATTGCCTAAGTCATGTAGTGTTCGGAAAACCGTTTGTTGAGGCCTCTAAAATGAATTATGACCCGACCTTAGGGATAGTTAGATTCAAGGAAGAGAATGATGAAATCGCTTACCAAATGCCCTATAAGATTGAACAATACCGTCTTCTCTCGAACCTAGAAAAGGAGCACAAGCAAGTGATTTACTATAGGAATGATGAGGATAGACGTAGAGGAGTAGATTATGTTATGAGTAGAATATTCGGTTTCTACAAGGAATGTTTGCTACTAAGTCCGGAATACAAAACTAAGATTGGAGATGACCTAGAGAATGAGACCAACGATGAGGTCACGTGATAGCCCATGACCTTGAGTCTAGCTACAAGACTCGTAAATAAAGAAAAAGCGCTTCTTGGGAGGCAACCCATGTTTTGTGTGATTTTTATTTGTTTGATTGTTATTTGTTTCCGTATGCATGCTTTATTTCTATTGTTGGTAGATCATGTTTCAAACTAAATTGTGAAAATGCTTTATTTTGTTGTTTAACTTCGTCTTAACTTCATATAAAGGTATTTTGAAAAAGCTAAGTGTAAGGGGAAACCCCAAATATGTTTCTAAGAACGAAATTGATCATGATTTTCTACAATATTAAATGAACATGTATATTAGTATTTGTTAGAGTCAAATGCTTGTATCAAGTCATAATGATGTTTTGCAGGATTTTCCAGGAAATAGGACATAAGTTTTTCCAGAAATTTTCTGGAAAATTAACGAAAGATTTCTGTAGGTCACTTCTGACGGCGTCAAGAATTAATTCCTGCCGGCGTCATGTGTAAAATTCTGGAAATTTTGCTAGTTTTGTTTTTCTAACGGAGTTTTAAAGTTTTTGTTAATTCTTTAGTTTTATAAACTCCAGGAAATCTGCAAACATTCATTCCACAAACATTATATCTTAATTTGTTTTCTAGGATTTGTTAGTATATATAGATTGCCGCCGATTTTACGCAAGGTTGTTTTGTTTGTTTTCTTAGGTTTAACAGGTTATTTATGACAAGAAGATGATTTATTTTTCTGGAAGGGAAGCTTTGAATGTTCATTTTCTTAGAGGAAGATCTAACCTTGAATCAGGGGAGTATTTGCTTTCATTCTTTTACCTATTTCACTTTTACATTCTTTAATTGAACATTGGGGACAATGTTCATCCTAAGTGTAAGGGGAGGGTAAATGATGATACCTTATGGGATACAATTGCACTTGAGTTTGTTTGTTTGATGGTAGGTGTGTAATAAAACTAAGAGAAATACTTGTTAGTGTAGTTTTAGCGCCAAATTTAAAATTTTTTACAATATTTAGGAGTGAAACTTTAGCCTTAGCAAGCGCCTCATGGATAGGAGGTTGTATGACTAGCACAAAATCGTACCACTTAAAAAAAAATCCACCCAAATATGTGAGGTTCGCCTTTAGATTTGATAGGAAAAGCATTCATTATTAGTGCTTATGTATGTACCAGTCGTATTTAGATTCTAGAACTTGCGTTAGTGATGCATCCCGAGACCGCTAGTCAGACTACATTCGTGTAGTAGGATTTACTACACGATAAGAGGCATTAGGATCACCCTTGTGTTAAACCCGTATCATAATTACTTGACCATTTAAGTCATATTACTTGGCTAGTAAAGTCAACTAATTTTTCCCACACCTTAGCGTTGTACTCATTTTTAGTACACGAAACCCCTAGTACACCCCTCCAAGCCTATCTTTTTGTTTCTAACTTTAAGCATCTTACTTAAAGGAAGAATTTGTTACAACCCACTTAAATGTACAACCAAATCGCCTTAGCCTTCCGTGTATGCACTCATCTTTAGTGCATTATTGTTACATGTTTAAACCCTTAGTTAATTATCTAATTGATTATATGGTTGCTAAGTCAAGTCATATCTTGTACATATTGTTTTGGGACGATTGAGACTTATGGGTAAAGTACTTGTTTTATGGAGTAATGGGGAAGAACATCAAATTATTACCCCTATATGTGCATTAATCTTAAAAGTACTCAAAGTGTTTTGATTATCTTAATTCGAGTTATTAGAGTATTTTATTGTAAAGTATGTAAAGATTCAAGTGTAAGGGGAATGTACATTCCCTATGATGTATTATTTTGGATGGTAGGGTAAGAGTGTATGAATAAAAAAATATATATATAGAAAAAAGAAAAAAAAAAAAAAAAAAAAAAAAAAGAGAAAAACATACGGACTACCATCCCGTTTCATTCTATGTTTATTTCTAAGTTCTTGTTATTTTTGATTTATTAGCTTAAGTCGAGTCTACTCTTGGCTTAGCAAGGCCATATTGTACATGTAATTAACCAAGATGATTAACTCGCCACCAGTAAATATTGCCTATATCCAACAAAACTGTGTTTCCATATCCCTACACCTAACGTTATAACCCTTTAAAAAGACCTCTTTGATAGTTTATCCTAGGTGCTTACGCCAAGTGGTGGAGGTTTGATCCTTTCCCAAGCCTATGGTAATCTATTTGCTATGACAGGTAGTGAGAGATATTTTCCATTTCCTTATTGTGATATATACTTTATTACACCCGAGAGATGTGAGTATCTAAACACTATTTGTGAGGTGCTAGTGTATGACCTCCGTGCTTGTCTTTGGTCTTTAATGGAATGATTATTTGTTGTAATTACTTTTATATTAGTGTTAAATGACCCCTAACTTGTATTTTGATTAGAATAAAAGCGCATTTGCTTGAGGACAAGCAAATCTCAAGTGTAAGGGTATTTGATGAGGCGAAAAATGAACCGTTTTTAGATGGTCATTTAAGCCCGAATTCAAATTTATTTGATCAAATATTGCCCTAAATCGTTCCTTTTATCATTTTAGGTACTTTTGGAGTGAAATTCAGAAAAGGAAGCATTTTGTTTTGGAGCATAAAAGTGAAGAAAACAGCAAAGTCTTAATTTTCCTTGCTGGGAACAGTACCTGACGACGTCACAAGTTTCTTAATGACGGCGTCAAGAGCAACACAAGAGATGGAAGTGGTGACGGTTGATGAGTGCTCAAACACTCATCATTTTTATCGTATTTAAACTGCCAAAATATACAAAAACAATCAAAAAGTTATCAAAATACTTAAATTATCCCAGGGATTGTGTTTTATGTGTTTTAAATGCAAAATAAGCAAAAACAAATGAAAAATGATCAAAGTTTGCAATATTGGCAGTTTCAGTCCCCCCGAGTTTCAAAACTTGTCCAAATTAGTCCCTATGCATTTATTTTTGAAAGAAAAGTCAACCCAAGCCTTTTGAAAGTCAAATATCACAAAACAGAATACTTGGGTCTTAAGTTTCAAAAATTACATCTTTGGTCCCTCAAATTTCAAATCTGACAAATTTGGTCCCTGGGAATTTTGGAAAATGAAAAAAAAAAACAAAATTTGGTCTTTGGAATAAGAAAGCTTGGAAATATTGGTCCTTGGTGATACTTTGGGAGAGTTACAACTCAGGTCCCTTATCTTTGGAAAATTACAAAATTGGTCCTTGTTATAACAAATACCAACCGGACCCCTTTTTGTTACTTAAACACCAAACCAAATCCAATAACAATCCAACCCAAGCCCACCTTATCACTCCAAGCCCAACATCCACTCCCTGGCCCATTCACCCCAACACCAGCCCACCTCCCCTAAAATAATACTCCCCCGTTTCAATTAAACCACCCAAGTCAAACCATTTGACTTCTTCCCCCCCCCTCCAACCTGCTACTGCAAACCACCATACCTCCAACTCACCTTCACCTCTCCATGTCCCCTTCTCTTCCACATAATCCAAAAAGCTTTAATTGTCCCTAAAATCTTCTAAGTTAACTCAAAAAAGTGGGAAAGAGAAATGGGCGCCAATAATTTATTCAAAGGCTGAGATTGCTCTAAAAGGATCCAATGGTTGAAATTGTTGATGGGATTTAATCAGAGGCATGTGGGAAACCAAAGAAGTCAATATATAGAAGAGGGAAGCAAGAGAGTTGGTTATCTAGTGTATGTTAGCTAAAATTAGGTCGAATGTATAATTTTTAGGATTGTCATTGTATTTTTAAGCTTTCTAATATTAAATTCAGTAAATTCAGTGTATTATGAATCTTTTTAAGTAATGAATTTGAATGTCTCAGTTTGATTTCCATCTTGTGCAATTTTTAGTCAAAATATCAATTGTCGTTTAATGCTAGTATTAGTAGTTACTGTGGACTAAAATAGGACACATAAGCTCCCATAAAGCTTGTAAAAGCTTTTAGTTACATTAAAACTCAGTCTAGTTCAAAAAAAATCAAAAAAAAAAAAATACAAAAATGGTCAACAAAAGTCAACTATGAGTGTGGATTTGATTTCTGGAATTCAGAGAAGGATTGGAGCAAGATAGTTGTGGAGTATTGGGTTTAGATCCTCAAGGGAGGAGTTAGGAGTCTTTTGGTTCCTTGGTTCTTTGGTTTGGATACTCATAGGCTTCAATTGTAAGCCACATTTCCATTTTAATCTTCTTTTCTATAAAAATGTTTGTTATTACTTAATTTTGATTTATTTGTGTTTATTTAAAGTTTTTTTTAGTGATAATATAACTTGAGATTTCATGGTTGTTAATCAGTTTCATAGTTGATTAGTATTTCATTTTTTTACTGTGGAAATGGTTTGTTTGTGAGTCTGTGGTATTTAGTTGTTGTTTTTGGTATTCATGTGTCCAAAATAGCTTCTTATGTCATAAGTAATCACCATGGATCTGTGTTGAAGTTTAGATAAGCATTTTACTTGAAAAATCAATTGAGAGTTTGTTTAAAAGGGTGTTTGGCATAAGCTTTTCAAGAGACTCAGGGGGGTCTTGGTTGTTGTTAATTGTTTCAATAACTCAATTTAGGCCATTAGAGATTAGTTAGGTCACAAAATCAGGTCTCATACATCAAATAGTCAAAATCATAAAAAATTTACCCACACAGCTAACTGTGTGGGATTTGGAGTCCAAAAATCCTTCATAACCTAGCATAAAGTGTTGTTTCAACTTAAATCAATCTTATTCTAGCTTATTAACATGTTTTCAATCAGTTAGGAGCAATTAAAAGTCACCAAAGTCAACTTATCAAGTTTTCACAAAAAGTCAAAATGCATATGTCTCAGATTTTCCATTTTTTTCAAGAATTATGTAGAATTTTGTATTAGGAGTTAGGTTCTGGAAATTCTTGGGTGGTTAGTCTACCAGTTGAACTTGAGATTCCCACATCTATTGTAATTTTGTGAATTTTTTCTGAGGACCAAATTACCCCTCAAAGTTAGCTGCAGGGCAAGAACCATGCCCTGTGCACAAATCAGTCATCCACCACCACACCTTTGGTGGTTGTTTTTGGCCACCACAGTGGGTCCCATAGGTCCATTTTGGGTTCCTTCAACCCCCTCCTGGCCACCTTTCTAGATTGAGCAAGCTTGTAAGCTTGAGCTCAGTGGACCCCACTTGAAATCACTCCAAAAGTGTGTCCCAGTTTCAGTTAAGAAATAAGATAATCAAGTACTTAATTTGGCTTCCTAGCTTATTCTGATTCCACCATTGTGGACCCCACATAAGCCCATTTGAGCTTAATTCGTTGTTTGGTCAAAGAAAGTCAACTGATAAGCTATTAAGCACTAAAAGTGCTTATTTTCTGAGTTCCAGTAAAAGTGTTTTTGTAAAAGTTTTTAGTTTTTAGTGTTAAAGTAGTTTGGAAAAAGAAAAAACACAAAAAAACCAAATTTAATTATAGTGATAGCTTCTATTTAATAGAAATTATCTTTTTAATTTTCTTTTTAGCTTATTTATAAGCACTCTAGCATTTTTATATTTTTATTAATTCTCTTTTATATTAAAGTAATTTTAAAATTTTTTCTAGATTTTTCTTTTGTCATTTAGTGGTTTTTAGAATTAATCTTAGTTTAATTAATTATTAAGAATTAAATAGCATAATTAGATTTTATAAAGTAACACCTAGTTTTTATAATTTTTCTAGTTTTTATATAAGTTAAAAGATTTTTAGGAATTTTTCTAGAATTTCTACTGTTCATTTTCTATTTTTTAGAATATAATTAGTTTAATTGGTAAGTAATTAATAATTAGAATAATAATTAGTAAATTAGTTTAAAAATACATAAAATCAACTTTTTATAATTTTTTAGATTCCTGTGATGGTTAATTAGATTTATAAAAATCTTCTTAATTATCTAAGTCTTTTTAGTAATTTTTAATAATTTAAATCAATATAATTAGTTAATTAATAAGTAATTAGTAATTAATTAATAATAAATAATTAAATAGTGTAAAAATAATTTTTTTTTTTTTCTAAAAATTTTCTTTGTTCATTAGGATTGTAAAAATAATAATTTCACACTCGTAGCCTTTTTAGTTCATCAGTTGTACTTTCTATCTGGTTCGTCAGTGTACGTTTTTAATTAAAACGTACGTTTTTAGGTTTTAGATCATTTCTTCTTAATCTAAATTCATGTAATCAATCACATAGCTTTACTAAGCTATTTCATTTCATAATTCTCAAATAATTCCAATCACAAAACCCTTTTCTGTGAATAATCACCCGATCACAAGAACGCTAAAGCACAATCCACACCTCGTCGGGACATAACGACCTGGTGATACCCTTTATTACCCGGAAGCATTGGTCTAGGTAGTTTGAACTTGTTGACCATATACTTGGTCAATTTAGGTTGACTGCTTTTGAGCCAATCAACGGTCCAGTGAAAACGTGACGGCGTCACCCAAGGCCGTCACGGTTCATAAGTTGATGACGGCCCAAAACCAAAATACACATGACGGCGTCAAAACTGGATCTAGGCAATCCGATTTTATTATGGGTGGCGAGTTGACGGCGTCAGAATTTCCTTCTTGACGCCGTCACAGTGTATAATCTATATATAGTTTTGTAATTTTCATTCATTAGTGTGTAACTTTGAGGGTGTAACTTTGGAGAGAAACCCTAGTCCGAATTGTGCAGCTCTTTCAAGGGTTTTTACCCTTTGAAACCTTTTATGTTCAATTGAGATAAGTACTCTTTCAATTCAATCAATATGTCTATCTGTTGTTTGAATATATCTTACGCTTGTCTTCAATTTAACATGCTAGGCTAGATTTCTTTTGTGTTTGCTTAGATGTAGTGAAACCTAGATGTTAATTATGGGTTGATTGTTTGTTTATAGTTGTTACGGATGATTGTATTCGATGTTAGGCTTAAGAAAACTGGCAGACTTCCATTGGTAACATGCTTGAACGTCTTAAGAAACATGATCAGAGGTGTATTATGATTTTTGGTTGTATTTAATGCGTAGGAGAATTCTAATGATCCCATGTTAGGAGTTTTTAACGGCTCAACATGGAGTGAAGGAGGATCTTATAGAGTTAGGGAATATTGTACACGGCCCTACGACTAGTATTAAGGAATATGACCCGTCATCCATGCAATTGTAACAAACTATCAACCTGTAAAAGATATCTAGGGAGTAATGAAACCTAAGTAAACACAACTTTACCTATCATTGTTCACACCACATTAGTTTAATTAGATTTATTTTTATTTTTGTTTTTTTATTTTGCTTGCATCTTTAGTTATTGGGTTAGTTGACTAGCAACTAATTCCGCCCACTCTTCCAAAAACTGAGATTTTAATTGCTTTCATAAAAATATAAAAATACAAAAAGAATCATCCCTCACCTCTAGACCTAGTTTTTAGGCTTTCTAATCCTAGCGACACTATTCCTGAGTTGAACGATCAATCCCCCGGTACTTGTCACTATATTATACTACAATGATCAGGTACACTGCCTGGTAGGGGTTGTAAGCTTCTCGAGATCCCTCGAGAGGTAAAGCCTGGTGCGATTCTCACGTATCAATCCTATATCCACAAGACTAAATTTCACAACATGAAGAGCAGAAAGAGCTTTTTGAGTAACATGTAAAAGAAATAACTGATTAATCAATTTTTGAGACACTTTCATCACGGTAGATTAAGTACTCATTTTTATATGCTCGTAATGATTATAATAACGGATATAAGAACCCTTACTTTCTAACCAATATTTTTATGTTTGGCCCATTAAAGATACCAAATAAGCATATATGACTCTGTTGATATAAATAATTGACTAAAAACATTATTCATATCTTCCGATATCTCTATGTTTTGATAATCACAAAACTTAAACTAATCAAATCCAAAGATCATGACGTAAACACGTATTTAGTAATAAATAATCACTTTCACCAACAAATCACTTAAGGTATGAATAAACAAAGTGTTTAGTGCTATGTATGATCAAAGGGGTATTTAATTAACTAATACAAAGTTTATTTAATTATATAATCTTATTATATATTTTTGAAAAACACTTTTGGTAATAAGGAAAAATGTTTTAATCATACTAAATATATGATTTCAAATATTTAACCAAAATCAGTTAGTTTTTCACCAAATAAACTTTCCCCACTAAAAGACAAGTTTTCTGGCCGTTACAGTTGGGCGGCCCCCTTAATTATAAGGGGCGGCCCCCTTAATTTTAAGGGGGCCGGCCATGCTTTAAGGGGGCCGGCCACGCTCCTCTGTCAGAACTTGTTACCTATAAATACCACCTTAAACCTGGATTTTTTCCCCACCTTTTTGCACAGAAACTTTCTGTTCTAGATCTCTAATTCAATCCTAAAAAATCCTTTGATCATTTCATTTCATAAGCCTTTGTTTCCAAGTGATCCAAAGCCTCATTCTTTCAAGTGCAAAGAGAAGAATACTTCTATTAGAAGTATTACAACTTAGTATCATCTTGCTATCTAAGTTGTTTGTTTACATTTCCTTGTACATCTTTCATACTTTGGTGAATAAGGTGTATGTATTAGTTAACTAGATTTAGTTGAAGAATCTAGAATTGTTGTAAGTGTGAAGTGTGACTTGAAGTGAAGAAGAAGGGTTAGATAGTAGTAGTGATAGGAGATTGTAGCAATAGGAGCTTGTAGTGAAGAAATTAAGGATCTCTAGTGGAGTAGACTAGAAGACATTTGTAGATTGAAGTTGTGAAGACATTAGTGGCTTGAAGGTGTCAAGACATTAGTGCATTGAAGGTGTGAAGACATTAGTGGCTTGAAGGTGTCAAGACATTAGTGCATTGAAGGTGTGAAGACATTAGTGGCTTGAAGGTGTCAAGACACTAGTGCATTGAAGTTGCAAAGATATTAGTGACTTGAAGGTGTCAAGACATTAGTACTTTGAAGGTGTGAAGAGAATAGAAGATCGGTGTATAGAAGATTGGTGTGTAGAAGATTGGGGTGAAGAAAATAGTAGATTGGTGTGAAGATTGGTGTGTAGTTTGGTGTGTAGATTGGTGTGTAGATTGGTGTGAAGATTGGTGTGTAAATTGGTGTGTATATTGGTGTGTACGGTTTTCTCCGCCATAAAGGAGGTCTTTGATCTAGTGAAGAAAACTCTCGAGTAGGTGACTCGGGGAGTGGAGTAGGGCAAGGAAGGTGTCCTTGTAGCCGAACCACTATAAATCCTTTGTGTCTCGGTTTGATCTTTCCATCCCTCACTCTTTGATTTATTACTTACTTGCATTTCATACATAGTCATAATTGATAGTATTGTGCATATGTTGATTTCACATAAAGATCAAACTAAAATCCATTCATAAAACTAATCTTACAAAAACAACCTAGTACATAAAATTATATCTATACACTACTACTACACATATATATGCTTACATAAAATATATGAAATTGTATATTCTTTCCTAACATTATACATAAGCATTGTATATATAAAACCTTTAATAAATCTTGTATTTGTGCTTTTGTAGTTAAGTGTTTTGAAATTGTACATTATACATAAGTAATATTTATACAAAATCATAAATTAACTAGTATATATATTTATGTATTAAAGTGATTTGAAGGTTTCATCTTAGAAACTATCTTTTATAAAATAAGCAAAACGAAAAAGACGTAAAACTATTCAACCCCCCCTTCTAGTTTTCCACAATTGGTACCAGAGCCACGTCTAACAAGATTTTTAAAATATACTGTATTTTAAAACTTGTAACGATCTATGGAATTCGAAAAATATCTAGAAGGAGAATTTACGCAAAAACCACCATTATTTGAAAATGATCATTTTCTTGAATGGAAAAATAAATTTGAAAATTATGTGAAATCAATAGATCTTGATCTTTGGCATATTATTTCAATTGGTGATCTTAAACTAACCAAAATGGATTTTGAAAATCAACATAATAATCTTCAAATAAAAATTGATAAAAATACTAAAGCTAAATTACTTATTTTCAAAACTCTACCAAATGTTGAATATGAAAGATTATTTCCTTGTAAAACGGCAAATGATATTTGGAAATGCCTTTTAAAGTTTCACCAAGAGAAATGTAAAACCAAAGATGATAAACTTGATATTGCACATGAAATTGTTACTCTAGAAAGTTTAATAGATAAATATTTAGTTGAAATAAACACATGTACTACTAGTTCAAATGTGATCATTGAAGGTACCAATAATGAAGAACACATGTGTCAAATCCGAAGAAAGCATGTTAATAAATCATGGTGCAACAAGGACGATAAAGACGATGTAAATACGGAATACGTGAACATCCTAACAAATGTTAATACAAATAGTGATGACAAGGATTACATGCTCCAAGATCCAAGCAATGCTACAAACAAAACATGGAGCGACATGAAGAATGGAGTTGATCACCGTATAGCGAGTGAAGAGTGTACAAGTACAAATAAGGTACAATTCAAAACCAAACATTTTTGCTATGATCAATTTACATTAGAATTTTCAAAAATGGAAAATAGCTTCAAACACTTTTGCAACATTGACTCAAAAATTATTTTTAAAAATGAATCTTCAACATCCGCTGAAAATAACTTTGAAAAAGAAATAATTTTAGAAGACAAAATGTCTAGACTTGAAAGTAATATTGAAATTGATCTTGAATGTAAAAATTGTCAAGACTATAAACATGAAATTAAAATGGAAAAGGAAAAAGCTAAAATATTAGCAAAATTCGAAAATAGTTCTAAATCTTTAAAATATCTACTTAACATTCAAAAGTCATTTTATGATAAAACCGGATTAGGATATACGGCAGATGAGTATTTGACAAATACATCAAAACAAATAAAATTTGTTAAACCTAATGGAAAAATTTAGAACTATTATTATTTACATCCATTGATTATTTCTCTAGTCAAGAAAGTTATTGTTTGTTTGCTAAAACAAACAAATAATGAATTCTTGTACTTCTCGACGACATCCTCTTCATATGCATTTAAGTGCATTGGATGTTCGCTACTAATCAAATCGGACCCATGAGAATCTGGGTACCAAGCTCTCTGTCATGTGTAGGTAATTAACGATCAAAGGAACTACCACTTTTTGGATCGCTCTATTCGCTTTCTTTCATTTGATGACCATTGTCTTTATGGTGTGTTCGTTACTACCTCATGACGAAGGATTCTTGTTCTACCATTCTTAATCTGCACGACTTGTGATGATTGGGGCGACCGATAGTGTTTCTATGATCAAGTCTCCTTGATCCTTTTCGCATTAGGATATTACTTCGCTTCTTCAACTTGCTTTGGGGAAAACCTTCCTGACGTTTTATATTGCTCTCATGACCACTCTTAAAGAAGAGTTGGACCTGAGGTAAGTTTTCTTTTCAAAAACTTGCCTACATTACATTAAGATAAAGTATGCTTCAATTAGTATATTAATATGATTTAATTTATAAGTTGCTATGCTTTTAGATCATGAATACCAATATATGCATACATGACATTAGGATAATTAACTCTCTTGTTGCTATGTCTATTATCATTTGTCTTAGTTTTCATCTATATTGATAATCTTCTATGATTTAAAGTAGAATGCTTGCCATTTATGCTATATGATCTTACTAGTTGCATTAATAGATGTGGTATAATTAAGACTTGCTAGTAACTCAATATTACAATGTGTCTTGTATACATGCATACATTCATATGCCTATATTGTATTCATTGATGATTTTCTTTGTCCCTTCCTATCTCATTGCATTTAGATGTTTAATGTCTACCATATCTCTTTCATATCTTTAGTTGCCAATTAGAGATTTTTATATGTGACAATGGGCTTAATCGATTCTCTTGAAGTGTATCTTTCACTTGAAATTTCTTGATTGTCAAAATCAAAACATCATATTTAAAAAAAAAAAAAAAAAAAAAAAAAAAAAAAAAAAAAAAAAAAAAACTTCTTTCTTTGAATTAAAACCTTTCGAATATCTATTTTATGCTTTTTCAAACAACATGCTTAATCATAAGCTATCATAACATTATTTTGATCTTTATCAAGATAGAAACATTTTTCTTTTTAAAACAAAACAAATTTTGTTTTATTGGGATACTAACTTGAATGTATCTCAAAACATTAAGCTAAGTATTAGTGAATCAAGTAAACTTCATATTTGGTAATCTTCGATAGGTAAATTTAGGAACTCGATTTATTCTAAAAAGGAGAATGACTACTGGAGAATCTATTGACTAGAAATTCAATTTAACCTAACGGTTGAATTGCTTCTATGTGAGAAGTTGGGTGTGTGTAACCCGTAAAAACGGTCGTGTTTAGCCTGAATTGAGCACCACTAGTAATAGTCTCATACTCATTCTCCAACTTGATTAAATTGCACTTCCTATATATACCTAACGCTAATTTATTTATATGAACTTTGCTTCTCATTAGACTCTTTCATTCTCAGATTTATGGGATTAAGTGAAAACTTACTTTCAAACATTGTTGAATAAAACTAAAAACATTTTGTTTAAAACATTGTTATTATCTTCTCATATATGTCATACACTTATGTGAAATTGACATCTACAATTTAATCAAATCATTTCATGAGAATCATGGTTTGCCCATATGGATCTTGTTTGTAACAAGTCTTGAAGTTCATATAATCATATCTTCCCACGTGTTTATCATAAGCAATCTTCAATTTGTTTGCACTAAGCCTACTTACCATTATCTTTATATAGTTGCATGCTTAACTAGTTTGCTTTATTGCTTCCTTAGTTACCATACTTAATTGAAATATTAGAAAATAACATGATTATGAGGAATTTGTTGTTCACTTTTATTATTTCCCTACATTCATGAATAGTATGCTCTATATTGCCTCAAGAGTTGGACTTACTTGAATCCAAATCCAAAAACACAACCATTTTGAAAATTTTCTGCCAAAAACCCATTTCTGGCATTCTGGGAATCACCAGATGGGCGGCCCCCTTAAATCATAAGGGCGGCCCCCTTAAATTTAAGGGGACCGGCCTCCATTTAAGGGGACCGGCCATCTGATGGTCGGGGATACTGTTTTCTTTATCACTTTTTGACCCATTTCAGCCTATACTTCCCAAAATTCACAAACATATTTTGTCCCATGTTATCCCTCAAAATTTACCTTCCTAAACCACATTTCTCATACACTATAAATACCCTCTTCCCATCATTAATGCCATCACACTCAAACATGTCATCTCCCAACAACCAAAAACCAAAGATTTCAAGAACCGCAAGGATCTCCGTCAAACCCGTTTGGAGGAGGAAACTTGATTCTTGTCATAACTCTTGTGATGTTGTTTCAAGACAACCAACAACTCAACCTCAAACCCACTCAAATGAGTCATCCCACAACCTATCTTCCACTAATACCCTCATTAATGCTTCCTCTTTTGATGAGCATGCTCAATCCCAAAACAACAATCCAAATATCTCAATCAACACTTCACATATTGCTCATTCAACAAAGACATCATCCACTCATGAAGAAACTCTTCCACTCATATCATGTTTTCATGATTACCCAAGTTCAAACATATCTCCACCACCTAGAGTACCACCACCACTTCCTACAACCTCACATGCTACTCCAATGTTGCATGTGCAAACCTTCACCCAAGACAACTATCATGCTCCACCACCATCACCTTCCTCCGAACACTTGAAGTTCGTTGAGGAGCTAAAAGAGGCACATGAGCTTAGTGCTCTTTTAGCTTTACATCTTGCTCAACGCAATTTGGATCCACCACAATCAAGCTCACCATCATCACCACATAACAAAAACCAACTTGAGAAGCATGTTAACAATTGCCCTTGTTGCATCTTCCTTCAACAACAAACCATTGCTTTGAATGAGCACTTCACTTGGATTGAGTATCTTCTTACTAGATCTCAACAAACCCCATCACTTGAACAACATCACAACCCTCAACCAACAAACTCCACCTCAAATCCACCACCTCCAAGCTCTACAAACTCACCAACACTCATGGAACCAAGAGTTTACCTCCACTAAACCACCAAGCATTTGATATGCTTATGTTTTCTCATTTTCAAATAAAACTCCTCAACCATTTTGGGATTCAAGAAAGTTTGATGACACTCCTTGTTGGCACTATAGGATGTTCTATGTTATTTAGAATTCTATTTGTATTGCCTTTGTAACAATGATTATGGGTTGACATAATCATTTCTCTATTATTAAATGGTTTAATATATGTTTCTTATTACCTTGTGCCATGATTATTACTTGCTAATATTATGCTATATGTATTTGCTTGTGCCATGCTTGTGCTTCTAATATTTTTCTTGCAAGTATTACTTTCTCGAAACCTTGGTGCCCTCAAACGAGGGGGAGCATACATCAAGGGGGAGTTTTCTACCCGTTTAAACTTCTCTCACGAAGCTTATTCGGCCTAACCTTTTTGATTCTACAAAAAGGGGGAGAAGTGAATGTAAACTTACTAAATACTTGTCTAAATATTAATTTTTGGATTTAATAAGTTTAGGTTTTGTAATCATCAAAAAGGGGGAGATTGTTGATATAAATAATTGACTAAAAACATTATTCATATCTTCCGATATCTCTATGTTTTGATAATCACAAAACTTAAACTAATCAAATCCAAAGATCATGACGTAAACACGTATTTAGTAATAAATAATCACTTTCACCAACAAATCACTTAAGGTATGAATAAACAAAGTGTTTAGTGCTATGTATGATCAAAGGGGTATTTAATTAACTAATACAAAGTTTATTTAATTATATAATCTTATTATATATTTTTGAAAAACACTTTTGGTAATAAGGAAAAATGTTTTAATCATACTAAATATATGATTTCAAATATTTAACCAAAATCAGTTAGTTTTTCACCAAATAAACTTTCCCCACTAAAAGACAAGTTTTCTGGCCGTTACAGTTGGGCGGCCCCCTTAATTATAAGGGGCGGCCCCCTTAATTTTAAGGGGGCCGGCCATGCTTTAAGGGGGCCGGCCACGCTCCTCTGTCAGAACTTGTTGCCTATAAATACCACCTTAAACCTGGATTTTTTCCCCACCTTTTTGCACAGAAACTTTCTGTTCTAGATCTCTAATTCAATCCTAAAAAATCCTTTGATCATTTCATTTCATAAGCCTTTGTTTCCAAGTGATCCAAAGCCTCATTCTTTCAAGTGCAAAGAGAAGAATACTTCTATTAGAAGTATTACAACTTAGTATCATCTTGCTATCTAAGTTGTTTGTTTACATTTTCTTGTACATCTTTCATACTTTGGTGAATAAGGTGTATGTATTAGTTAACTAGATTTAGTTGAAGAATCTAGAATTGTTGTAAGTGTGAAGTGTGACTTGAAGTGAAGAAGAAGGGTTAGATAGTAGTAGTGATAGGAGATTGTAGCAATAGGAGCTTGTAGTGAAGAAATTAAGGATCTCTAGTGGAGTAGACTAGAAGACATTTGTAGATTGAAGTTGTGAAGACATTAGTGGCTTGAAGGTGTCAAGACATTAGTGCATTGAAGGTGTGAAGACATTAGTGGCTTGAAGGTGTCAAGACATTAGTGCATTGAAGGTGTGAAGACATTAGTGGCTTGAAGGTGTCAAGACACTAGTGCATTGAAGTTGCAAAGATATTAGTGACTTGAAGGTGTCAAGACATTAGTACTTTGAAGGTGTGAAGAGAATAGAAGATCGGTGTATAGAAGATTGGTGTGTAGAAGATTGGGGTGAAGAAAATAGTAGATTGGTGTGAAGATTGTTGTGTAGTTTGGTGTGTAGATTGGTGTGTAGATTGGTGTGAAGATTGGTGTGTAAATTGGTGTGTATATTGGTGTGTACGGTTTTCTCCGCCATAAAGGAGGTCTTTGATCTAGTGAAGAAAACTCTCGAGTAGGTGACTCGGGGAGTGGAGTAGGGCAAGGAAGGTGTCCTTGTAGCCGAACCACTATAAATCCTTTGTGTCTCGGTTTGATCTTTCCATCCCTCACTCTTTGATTTATTACTTACTTGCATTTCATACATAGTCATAATTGATAGTATTGTGCATATGTTGATTTCACATAAAGATCAAACTAAAATCCATTCATAAAACTAATCTTACAAAAACAACCTAGTACATAAAATTATATCTATACACTACTACTACACATATATATGCTTACATAAAATATATGAAATTGTATATTCTTTCCTAACATTATACATAAGCATTGTATATATAAAACCTTTAATAAATCTTGTATTTGTGCTTTTGTAGTTAAGTGTTTTGAAATTGTACATTATACATAAGTAATATTTATACAAAATCATAAATTAACTAGTATATATATTTATGTATTAAAGTGATTTGAAGGTTTCATTTTAGAAACTATCTTTTATAAAATAAGCAAAACGAAAAAGACGTAAAACTATTCAACCCCCCCTTCTAGTTTTCCACAGACTCATTAAATCAATCATACCTTAGAACCTTTTGTTAGCGTAGAACTCGGTCTATTTGAAAATAATAAACCTGTTCATAGCAAGTCTCCATTTGTTGTCAATAATATCCATTAACCAAAGTAAAATTGTAGGCCAGGCAAAGGCTGATAGAAAAATGCTTAATAAACTCTACAGCGTACCTCGTCTCATCAATTCCAATGCAAATGCTGCAACTTCTGAGGATGAAGCTTAGCCTCAATGTGACATAAAATACAGGTAATAGCTCAATGTAAGAAGCTGCAACTTTTGAGTGCTTATCATTGATCCTCCCTATAAATATGTACTAAAATATCGACCTACCAGGCTACCATTCGAATAGAAAGCCGCCATGCACACATATATATCTGTAATGTTTTTGTAAATATTAGAAAACCGTTTTATTTAAATAAATGCCAATTTTTACTTCCTAATACACATAATTCAAGCTAAAAGGGGGTGTTTGGATTAGCTTTCAAACTTTTATTTTTAGTAGAAATGTCAATTCTCGCTTCCAAATACACATAAGATCATTTTTCATAACAAATCATCATATACTTTCACCAAGATTCATAAGCCGACAAAGTCCTGAGATGGTAATATACATATTTTAATAACATTCAGTTGCCTATAATGAATTTAATCAATGCTTGAGCAGTCAAAGATATAAATAGTGAACATATTGTGGCAGATGACCGAGCACCCTTAAATTTTAATATGCGTGCAATCAACTTATCAGTTTAAACTCTATACCAAGCCAATCAACCAACAAAGTTTTTAGTCATTGCATCTTTGGTTCCACCTGCATGATAAAGTTCACTTAACCTACAAATTGGAGTCTTATAACTTACTAAGATCAAATATGTGGCATTGAGATCAACCTAATACCCTTGAAGCTCCAACAAATTTGCACATTTATTGGCTTGGATGTGTTAGAATCATTAGCATTATGTGACTAAAGGTATATAGTAAGCATAAAAACACTTAATAACCCATCCCATACACCACTTTGAAATTAATCATTTCTCTCTATCATGTGGATTTTAGCTAATTTTAAGGTGACTTCAAGTTTCAATCTTTTTGATGCATCTCACTTGTAAGCCTTTTAGCTAATTTTCGATTTGACCGATTTGAGATAAAATGCAGCCTAAACTCACCTAATTAACTAATTGGGTCAAATTTGTTACCTCATATGATGAAAAGAATCTAGAAACATTAAATTAATAGAAATGGGAATTGACATACCTTGTTTCGTCAAACCACCTATTTATTTACTTTGGGATCAAGGTGTCGGATACCATGCTATAGTTCATCAAATACCATGCACTACATAAACACAATGAAAAGAGGTAAACTCTAACTCAGTCTAACAGTCTTTAATTCGGTCAATACATACTCAAGTGTTTACAACATCTTAGATTGTTTAATTCCAAAAACTTATATAAATAAATGGAATATTGGAACCTGAATATTATCAAACATCATCTTTGGATTCAAAAATAAACAAACACTGGCAAATCTATCTATTATCCACATGATCATCACATGATTGCTCGAAGAATTGAACCAAAACATAATGAAACCTAGTTCATACAAATCAAATATAAATTATACAAAATCTGAATTGACTGATATATAATGAATCAAAAGGAAAAAATATGTTGTAAAACGTACCCATTTTGAACATCAAATCTATCAGGCATCATCGACACATTTTAAGGATAATTCGATAAGCACCAATTTGTTTTGTGGACTATGATAACATATCGAAATCATGAATCTTGAAATCAACAATTCGTTATTATTTTGGCCAAAATGAATGCTGATTCGCATTTGTTTATGGATAATAGATGATAATGAAATCGAAAAAGGTTATTTATCATTAAATGATTTAATCGGTATGGATCTTGTTTTTTATTTGAGGTGTTATTGAATTGAGGTGGGATGTATTAGGGTTTATGATTGGAAAGGGATGATTGAGAGAAGTGTGTGTGTTTTTGTTGGAGGAGTTGTAGCAAATGATAGTATCAAAAGGTATTCCGCCTATTTTTTGTGCTTTGACTTTTTTACATGTGAAATGAAGGACAACCGTTGGATAGGAGGAAATGCCAGGTGGCAGGTTTAAAAGAATTTTAGAGAAGAGATTAGTCAAGAAAACCCTGTTTTATATAAATAGTAGATTAATAAAATTAAATTTTAAATACTTTGATTAATTATTAAAATATATTTTTATCAATTAATTATATTTTTTCTCTCTCCTACGTTAAATTAAAATTCAAATCCAAATCCAAATAATAATCCAAATTCAAATCATAATCCTAAACCCACCTACAACTAAACGGGCCTTAAGCTTTTATAATAAGTATGTATGGAAATAATTAGAAAACCATTGAAACATGTCAACGATAAATTATGCAAATCGTCTGTATTCGAAACATACAAAATAAATATAAATATAATTTTACAAGCCACCTATACCAAAGTGGACACGAAATCTCACTTGTTCCATATTTTAATGTAGTGATTAATATAAAAATGATACGGTAGATACCACAAAGTCACTCTTCTCGAATCAAACTTATTATTTTATTAGTTTGAGTGCTAGACTATAAAAAATGTGCCTTCATTTAATAAGCAACTAGTAATATTATTAGTTTTTTTTTTTTTTTTTTTTTTTTTTTTTTTTTGGAACTAAATAATATTATTAGTTGAAGAACCAAATTATGAAATGCAATGAGACTAAAATTAAATTTCAAGTGAAATGATAATTTAAAATATGAAAATGAGGAAAACGAAGTAATTAAAAAAGAGGGATTAAAAAATAATTCAACTGTTGAAAACATGAGCCATCTTTGCCGGGATAAGGAGGGTGAGGCATGGGTTTTTGACTTTATAAATGTATTTTAACATCATCGTATTTGAATTATTCTAGTCAAGATAATAATCAAGTAAATTATTTTATTTGGTAAACTTGAGTATTACAGGCTAGACTGGAACGTATTCTATAATCAACTCACATAATCTTAGTTTAATAATTCAATCTTAATTAGGTGAGACAAAAGTCACATTAAAATTTCATTAACAATAACCTAATATGAAAACGCTAAAAAAAATCACCGCATGATACAAGTGTTGAAATAAAAAACGATGCAGAAAGTGTAGAATTATATTATTCCTCGAAAGTTCTTATGTTTCCTTCATCACTATTTATAGATTGCAATGCATGATAAAACCAAATGACCATAACCCACAAACGGGCTCGGGCCTCTAATGCTTATCCGTAATTCTAGCATAGAAATCACGAAAGCTCGAATTAAACTTTAACTATTAAAAAATAAAGCTAAACACGCAAACAAAACACACACACTGATCCTTCTTTCCTCCAAATTGTCGTCCAAGTACGTTTTCCGTAAAATGTAGTATTGACATCAGAAAGCCAATACGGCGTATTGGCTCTATACGACGTATAACAACAGCTATACGGTGTATAGGCCCATCTTTGTTCAACGGCGTATTGAAGGCCAGGTGTGAAGAAAAAAAATAATAAAAAAATAATAATAATCGATTTGGGGAGTTTCAGTGAGATGCCCAGAGGTGCGCACACTGGCTTTAAAGCTCACGGCCGGTGTTAATTCTCCCGAAAATGTCGTGTAGGGATGTTCATCGGTTTGGTTATTGGGTTCGGTTAGTTCGGTTAAAATTTTTTAGGTCAAACCAAACACCAAACCGAACCGAACCGAAATCAAATTTGATTCAACTGAACTGAAAACCAAACCCTTATAACTGAAAACCGAACCGAATAACACAAATTATATAATTTTAATTATTTTTTCATTTAATATATATATATTTTTAGCACAAATTTTTTTCAAGCTTAAATAATGATATATTTATACTAAAAAAGAGTTTTAGTAAATTTTCTTTATATAAATACATAGAAAAATGATATATTTATACTAAAAAAGAGTTTTAGTAACTGTTTTTTTTTTTTTTCAATATAAATACATTGAAAAAAATATACATTTTATAAGAATTCGGTTTTTGGTTTTAATTGTCAAAACCATATCTAAACCGATAACCGAATATTTAGTTCGGTTAAGTTATAACCTCGTTTTGATTCGGTTTCGGTTAATGTGGATATTAACCGATCCGTGAACACCCCTAAATTGTCGTGTCTTAAGTCGAGCTTCTTTTAGCCCTTTTAAGCAATGATCTTTTGGGCCAGTTCTGAAGCTGATTCACCCAATTTATTTGCACATATTGTGAGCTGTTGGATGACCCATGGAGTCTTTGACAAACTGAATGAACATTTTCTAACTTATTTTTTTATTTTTTTTTTATTATTATTTTTTTTTTTAACATCACTTTCATTAGAAACAAAACCATAGGATTACAAGAAATTAGTGGGGAGCCTCGATATGAGCCCCCACACCCTTAGAATACAGTCGTAATGTATGTAAAAGAAAACAAGCAAGAGTGAATGAGAATAACAAGTAATTAGGAGTAAATTGAATAGCTTGATTACTTAATTATGAATCACAAATCATGAAAATGACTCAGAAGTGAAGTAACCCACGATTGCGGTTGAGCAACTGAACTACAATGATCGAGAGAAATTTTTTTACACATATCAAGACTCTAAAATGCGAAACTCCAACCACGTAACAACATGTGCTTTTCATGAAAATTGTGAATACTTTCATGTGGTGCGAAACTGTGAATTATTTTGGAGCAATGATACGAAGACCTATTACATGACTAACGAGTAACGACATGTCTAGACATCTTATGACTCATGTTTTTGCCAATTTCTCTTTCTTGACTTTAACCCTTGATCATATCATGTTTTCAAATCTTTTCATGAGGTATACTTTCAGTCATATTTGTTAGAAATGAAAATCAATTTTCTTTTCTTTTATTTAATGGTTCGGAGGTTTTCTTCTAGATATGTAATTTACCATTAAATCTTTACGTGTGATATTTTCTCATAAAATTACTACTGTATATATATATAATAATAGAGCATCAATTCGGTGCTTCCTTATTCGTTGCCCTCATTGATAGGGGTGTTCATCGGTTCGGTTATCGGTTAATCGATTTATTCGGTTCGGGTTGTTCGGTTAAAAAAATTTTTTGGGTCATAACCGAAAACCGAACCGAACCGAAAATATCTATAACCGAACCGAACCGAGAACCGAACCGAGAACCGAACCGAAGTTCGGTTCGGTTATGGGTCAAAACCGAAAACCGAATTTTATACTTGAATTACACTATTTATATTTTTTTAAAATTTAATTATATATATTTTTGGCAAAAAAAAAATATTTCAAGCATAAAAAAGTGTTTTTTATATTAATATAAATTTTTAATGGACATTTTTATATATAAAATAATATAAATATATAAAAAATATATTTTTTTTTATATAAATTCGGTTTTCGGTTCAGATAGCAAAACTCATATCCAAACCGAAAACCGAATTTTTAATTCGGTTCGGTTCGGTTTTAACAAGTTCGGTTCGGTTATATGTTCGGTTCGGTTTTTTTCGGTTCGGTTCGGTTCGGTTTTCGGTTTATTCGGTTTATTACCCGACCCATGAACACCCCTACTCATTGACGTTAAATTTGAGTCACTTTTCTTGAGCCCAAATATTAGCCCGCTAGGTAGCTTGGATCTTGGTCCATTAACTGCCACGTGAAAAGATTTGTTTAAGAGGATATGCGCCAAACATGTTATGATCATATTTGACACACTTTTCACTCTTTTTAGTAACAAGTTGAGTAGGATTTTTTTTACCCATTTTGCTTAGTAATGGGTAGGATTGGTTTATAATATACATTTACATGGGTTTTAAATGAATGTTGGTCTATATTGTTATTGTTTGCTATTTTATATTTTGGTAGTTGACTATCGAAAAAAAAATAGAGTGCAATTATCAACGGCGTGGTTGCGGCGGGCCGTCGCCCACCTCGTTTAAACAAAACAGGGTCAAGAACATGTAACTGTTCCTGGACGGTTTGGCATGTTCGAAAGAGTCAACAAATTAGCCTGTTTGCTATTAAGTTTACGAATTTTAGCACATTAACAAAGGCCCAATTTATCTTGTAAATATACATTAGAAGGCCCAGTTTCACTTGTTAATATTTTGCAGGATATTTAACGTTTAAAATTCTTGCTTACATGGATACAGATGTAGACAGCGATTAATAAATTTTTAGAGATAAGACATGTACCAAATTCAATTATTAATTAACGTGATTCTGTCGAAGTTGTTTTGTCCATATATGTACAAAAATTAACAGAACAAAACTTATGTTTCTAGAAAACTATTGTGACATACGTAATGACGTGCATGTACCATACCAGCCGTTTGTTTAGGAAGTCAAAATTGTTTTTTCCTCAACCACATGCATGATAGCCTACGAGTATCAAATAGAATTATCTCGATATCTACATCGTCTAGCTTGATGTCGACTACATATCCTATGCTGCATGCAATATAATACTAGTCTGGATTTTGAAAAATAAAAAATAAAGTAAAGTAACTTCAAATACCGTCTTTCACGAGTTACGGGTCTCAATACTGTCTTTCACGGTGTATGAGGATATTGAAACGTAGACATTCTTACCCCTACCTAAGATAGATAGGCTGCTTCGGATTCTACTAAAGGTAGAAAAGAACCTCCGGCCTTGCAATGGGTGATGATCGAACCCTTGACCTCTGTCTCCAGAGGCAAGGGTGTTAACCACTTTATCCAACCTTTCTTTTTTGATTTTGAAAAATAACTTTCATTAATTAAAGAGTAAACTGCAAAAAAATGTCCATAAACTTTTCCAAAAATGCACATAATGTCCTCGAAAAAATATTTGCAAATAATATTCCTAACCTTTCTGGTTTATGCAAATAATGTCCCTATGGTACTACTGTTCATACAAAAATGGTTTTTGGGGCTAACACTCGTTAGAAAATTTCGTTAGTTAGTCCTCAGGTGCGTTGCACGTGAGGGTATTTTCGTCATTTCACTTTTTCCGCCATCAAATCCACCTGACGAGCCCACTACTAGCACAACTACCTTTGTTGAGGGACATTTTTTGTAACAAAGTTTTACTTATTTCATTTTTACACACTTAACACACTCACACACCCTTAAACATCGAACCCTTGCTTTAAACTAGTATATTGTTGAAATTACCTAAATTAACAGTAGATCCATGATACGTGGCTGGCAAATTAGAGCTCGGAGTAAACCGATTCCGGATATTGCTACCGTATACGGTACGATTTTTTGTGTACTTTTGTTTCGAATGACCATGCAATGTATATATGGAAAGTAAAGCATATTACATTATTACCTTGATTCTTGATAATGTTGTGGATGTTTTTTTTAATTTTTGGTTTTTTGTTTTGTTGATTTATGTTCCCAGAATCGTACACAAGGCTCTTCAGTATTAAAATCCACCACACTAGTGAGTTTTCTGATCCACCTGATAGAGTGTTCAAGTTTAGTAACATTGATCATGTAGACCTAATTGATTGTGACAATTTCTCCATGCGCGAGATGGTGAAAATCTTAGGTGAACTAGGTTTGGGTGATAGAAAACAGTTGTTGCTTACCTATTTTAGGGTGTCAAGCCTGAATTTAGATGATTGATTAGTTCCATTGATGTCGGATCAGGATGTCAAGGTATTGTTAAATTTTGTACCTAGGAATAAGGAAATAGAAGTTTTTGTAGAGGCGGATGTATCGTTGGTAGAAAAACACCTGTTGCTGCATACGGGTTGGCGTCCAGCCTCAAAGGGTCTAGAGTTACAAGAGATTGTTCAGGATGATGTGGTTAGTGCACCTCTTAAGAACAACAAAGGAAAGTTGTTGCTGTTAGATTGGTATAATGATGAAATGGCACCACCGCAAACATCCTATGATGTTTGTCAATTGGTTGAAAGAACTGTTAATGCTAATACTATAGGATTCCAGCATTCTGAAAATGAGCCACAATCCTCAACCCATGGATTCAGTTACTTAAATTTGATGGAATACGGTGACTGTGACCCTATGGGTAGTTTTATGCATTCGAAGGGTAAACAACCTAGGACATATTTTGAGGATGACTTGTTCTAGCAAGATAATGCAGTGTCTTTGGATTGGCCTGAATCATGCTTTGGTGATAGGCCAGAAGATGTTGCAGAAATGATTGATGAGTACTTATATCCAGAAAATGGGGGTGTGAATTTTCGAAATACTATTCAAGAGGTTGATGAGGAAGTAGTAGAAAGGGAAGAACTTGATAATGCAGACGCCCTTGACCAGAATAAAGAACAAGAATCAGAAAGGGGTGGTAGTGATTTTGAACATGCTGCCTGTGACATGCCAACAACTGACACTCATGTTGACATGCGTGGTTTCTCATTTCAACTGGATTCAAACATTCAAGACAGTAGGAGAGAAGCTGCTGCCAAACTTCCTCCGAGAGAGGCTGCTAAACAAGGGGAACTTGCAGCTACCATTCCAATGGATGACCTTGATAGTGCCGATGAAGCCAATGCTGAAGAGGGTGCATGTATATGAAAGAGAAGGTTAAAGGTAATAGGAAGGGCTTATAGGGGTAAGTATAAAATCAAAAAAAGTGCATTTAAGGTGGCAGAGGAGTTTGTTACAAGAAAAGAAGCGATTGAAAAGGTAAAGATGCATGCGTTTCAGGCAAGGAGATCCATTTCAGTTATACAATGAAATAAGAATAGGGTCAGAGCTAAGTGGTTCGGCACTATGCTTGGTGAAACTTCTTTCAATCCACCATACGCCAGAGAAGGGTATATGTAATCCACCTCAAAGAAACGGGGCAAATTTGAGAAAACCAAAAAAGCATAAGGACATGAAATGCAAGGGTGTTAGTCCTAAAGGACATCTAATCAAAAATCATACACCCCTTGCCTGTGGGACCTACTCATCTCAAAGTGGGCCAAGGATCCTGTTATTTCCCAATATAATCACTTTACCACGTATGAATCTTAGAGAGAGAGATATATATAATATAGAGAGAGAAAGAGGTAGAGAGAGGTGGAGAGAACTATGTAAAATAAAACATGAATATTATGAACTCCCACACCCTCCTAACAAACCTAGGAGGGTTTAAATAGTCTTTACATTAGGCCACCATGGGCTTTCTCTTGGGCCAAGCCATTTAGGCTTTTACATAACCTTAATAGACTAGCATTCAACTAACTATTACATGAATATATTTAACTAACTATTTGACTCAATAATGATCGTCACTTTTAATTCTAACAATCTCCCCCTAAGGGACGATCATTGAGATCTCTCATTGATTACATAAATGATCAACACTTCTAATGTTAACAATCTCCCCCTAAGGGTGATCATTGAGATCTCTCTTTTGTGACCTTGACCTTTGATCTTTGAAGCTTGTTCTCTTTGAACTTTGAGTCTTGTTGTGTAATAGTTTTGCTAGTTCCCTTTGTTCCAATCATGCTTTGTGATCTTTGAATAATGTCAATTGGTCGTTCTTGCCTTTGATCAACATCTTCACTCTGTTGTCTTTACGTCTTTTCTAACATGCTCATACTTTGTTTGACATTGAATCTTTGTGAAGTTCTCTTTTCTTTGACTTTAATCTTTGTTTCTTTAGTTTGTAGATTCTTTGACTTTGACTTGGAAACGTTCAGAACTTTGCTTTGCTTTGATCTTTGAAGAGAGCTTTACAGGGTATGAGCATGTGGATCTTTGAGTGATGGTAACGATCTTTCTCCAAGGAACATTCATCAGTACCTGCATAAAACAGTTAGCAATAAAGCATCTGGTACTTACAGGTTCGGAATTAGAGATCGTTAACAGCATAGTGTGAAAACTCTCTCTAACCCTTGCCAAGGCCGTTCCTGAACCAGATACCCCCGAAAGGGCTTACTAGATCTACCTAAGTACATCAATGATTCAGGTGAGTCGCTGGAGATCACCCCACGACTGTAGACCGTTTTGGGACACAGTAACCATCATGATAGATAAGGCAAGATCCGTAGATCTCATAAAAGACTCTTACACCTTGTGTCCTTTTTGGCGAACACAAGTGTATGCAATTGGAAGTGTATCCTAAGAGATCTTTTGATGAATCTCGGGGCTCTAGACTTGATAAGTGCACATTAGGTTTCCTATGCGGAGATTAGGGAGAGGTCTCCTGTTTCAATATCAACCATCTTTAAGAGACAGGTTGATAGATTACACCGGTTCCCCGTGAGAATGAAACAAAGTCTTTTAAGAGAACTTGAGTGGCTAGAAGGTTAAGTGCAGTGCATCATTGGGTCCATGACGTCTTTATCTTCAATACCGATGTCACCTTAGCAACAACCAGTAGCATACGAATTGAACCCGGTGTCTGCCCTAAGGTTGAACATATGGAGGGCTATTTCTTTTCACCCTTTTTCATAACTTTTCTTTTGAATTCTTCAACCCCTTCTTTTTCCTTTCTCATTTTCTCCTTTTTTCAATCATACCTAAGGACTTCTAATTCTAATATATTGGAAAAGTCCTTGGGTAGATCCCTCCGGCTCTGGCGGATCATTGTACATAAACCTAACCATAATCACCTTATTACTCCATGATTATCCTAGGTACAACGATCACATGCCATAAAACCTTTTGTGAAAATCTCTCAAAGTGTTTATGATAATAAAACACATTGTTGACACTTCGAGAGTTTTGCATTTCTTTTAAAGGACTCCCCCTTCGCATGTGCTCATGGATTTTTAAGAACTTTGCACATGTGGGAGGAGTTTGCACTTTTTGAATTGATCCACTCTTAATAGACATATACCCGAGGGACACGTTTACATTGCTTAGTTAAAGGGATCCATTATCAGCTTTTAGGTGATAACTAGCCCTAATAACTAACTTGAAGTTGTTAACATTCCTTAATAAGGAAGTTAGACCCGTCAAAGTACACATCTAAAAAGAGTTTCTCGAAACGGTACTTTCTACTTGGATAAATCCTATTCGAGACACGTTTACATCATTGGTTAGACCAGCTTGAAATTATTACCCGTCCAGGACAAGTCTTTTCGATTACTGACATTTTGAGCTTCGTCAATTCAAGGGTTATAACTGAGTCTAGCTCTCACGAGATTCAGCCACAATCTTAAACTCTTTGATCACATTTTAATCACGTCTTCTCCCCCTCAAAAATAGCATATCCATGGTATTTTTGATACCAATTGATTAAAACCTTTTCTTTTTGGATAGCTTATGGGAGAAACGGATGTTTGTAAATTCCGAATTAGTTTCGTTTGAGCATGACCTTTTTGGAACATCTTTTTATTACTCCCCCTAAAAAATATAACATTTTGAATAAATATTTGCTTTAAAGGGTTTGAGGTGGTAATATCTTGAGCTACATCGTGAAAAGTCTTGAAAACCTTTTGAAACATTTTTCAAAATTTTGCTCAAAAAATTAAGAAGACTTTGATAAGCTTTTTGGTGAGAAGTCTTCTTATCTTTTAGGATTGTTGCACTAAAATGTACAACAGGGTCCTTTCTTTGAAAATCGCTGGTTATACACTGTTATATGTGCATAAGCCATAATGTTTTTAGGATAAGTGCTCAAAAAATATTTAAACCTTAGTTTGATTAAGCACTTTCCTTTCTTTGAAGAACGAGTCCTTAGCTGAAGTACTAAGAAGTCATGATGTTTTTAGATTAGACAACAACTTTTGGAACCCATTTAAGCACGGCGCCAAAGGGTTTAAAAAAAATTTAAATCCATTTGTAAGTTGTGTCAATCTGAGACAAAGAAGTTGAATTCCAACGAGGACTGAAAACCGGTGTTTCGTTTTGAAATAAAGCTCACGGAATCAACGGTGATTTAAAACTCTTTTGCTTTTGAAAGTTGTTTGAGAAACTCAGTGTCTCTCTTGGAGTTTTAAAACTTGAAGAAGAAGTTTTCCATCCATTGTTGAAACTCGGCGTTTCATTTCGAAAATTCATTTTTGAGATGAATGGAAACCTTCCAGAATTAGGATTTTTCAAAGCATAGCCATTCTTTTGTTGTAGCGGAAGCATTTCAGAGTATGAGTATTTCAAATGTTTTGAACAGCTTTGCTTTGGTTTCCACACTGGCTTTACCAATGTAAAACGAGAGTATGGAGTTTGAAAACCTTGATTCTTTTCTTTATGAGCACTTTCATTTGAAACCTTTTGAGGAGTAAATGTCTCAGAAAATTAGGTCTCTTTGAAAACTTCCTTCCTTTTTGCAAAGAATAGGTTGTAAACTGAGAAACCTTTTTCGAAAATGGTTTTGAAGATTCACCCCTGTAAACCTTCTCTAAAACACTTACTTGTGGTTTAGACTCGTTTGAAACTTGAGATTTTCCTTTTGACCAGTTAAGAACATCAAACTTTGCTTTTAAGGCATTGTATGAAGTTCTCAAATCATTGTATTCTTTTTTAAGAGAAAGATAATCTGATGATGCCACTTTTTCATGCAAAGAAGCATTTTGATTTTCAAGATGTGCAAAATATTTTTCATATTTGTCTGTTTCGATTGAAAAATCATTTTTGGCATCACCAAAATCCTTGGTTTGTTGTGCAATCGTCTTTTCCAATTCAACAATTTTCTTTTGAAGCACAGAATTTTCTTTTTCAAAAAGATGATTTGGTGCGATCTGAGAGTCGGATTTGTTTGAAATTTGATTCTGAACTCTTGACCGCTTGATTGAATCAAACAAGTTTTTGTAAGTCTGTTTCAAATGCTCATTTTCTTTTTGTAATGATGCCACAGCATGTTCCAATTCAATATTTTTTGTATCAAGTTCGTAAAAATCAAACTTGATATTGGCATCATCACAAGTTTCTTCTAAAATCTTTTCTTTTTCTTTAAGCACCGATGTCAAAGAGTTTGCTGAAAATATTTTCTCATTCTTCTCTTGCAGTTTTAGTTGGAAAGAGATACTTTGCGCTTCAAGTTTTGCAAGATCTTTCTCAAACTGAGCAGTTCTTTTTGACAATTCTGCTTTGACATCAGTTGCTTCTTTTGAAAGCTCGGTGATTTTCTTTTTGAGACAAAGATTTTCAGATTTCAAAGAAGATGTTTGTTCAAAATTCACATTCTCATACTCATGGCTGACAGATACTGACTTGAACAACTCTATTTGATTTGTGAAAAATTCTTTTTGAATGTCCAGAATTAAGCATTTTTCATCAAATTCATCTTCAAGAGAATGAACGTACTTTAAATCTTCTCTCATTCCAGTTACAAGATGTTTTTCAAAGTACTCAAAACATAAGTTGATATCTTTCACATGAGGTTCAATCTCATCTTTCAAAATCTTTTTGACTTCTATCTTAAGGCGTAAATCTGATGAAAGAGGATTAGAGAAAACGTTGTTTGTGATGATTTCTTGCTTAAACCAGATGACCTCTAACGTTTGCTTAATGTGATGTTTAAGATCACAAAACTGTTTCCTTGCTTTATTTTGCCATAAATTAGGATCATAAGTAGCAAGTTGAGCTTCTTTGAAAAATCTTTTCACATTTGTGTCTTTTCTTTTGAAAGGTTCTTTTGGTATATCTGTTAATTGTGTACAACCATACACAAAGCCATGGTACGAGAATGGGTGTTTTGTTTGTTTTAGTTTCAAACGTTTTTCCTCTTCAGATTTTAAAATATCTTGAGACTCAAACAAAAGATCAGCTGACAATTCTTTTCCCATATCTTCAGCGTTATACAAAATAGGTGTCAACATTAGCACTTTGTTTAAAAAACAAGGTTTTTCATTTTCCACATGAGCAGTATTCACAAAACCAATTCTAGATGTTTGTTTATAAACTTCCTCATCTTTAGTAGGCAGCATGTTGATAGTCTGAGTAGTCTGCCCCAATTTTTGAAGTTTGTTTTCAAGATCGTTTGTTCGTTTCAAAAATTCTTGATTTTTATTCTCAAGTTTTGTATTAACACTCTCAAAATTTGAAGTGGTTTTTTGAAGCCTTGAATTTTCACTTTTTAAATCACTGTTCTCTTTTAAAAGCGCTTGAACCTTTCTGTTGTTAAGAACCAATTGTTCATCCAGTTTTTGAATGGAACATTTTTCACGAAGAACAGCTTCTCTATAACCAACTTCAAGTGCTTCTTTTTGTTTTAAAAGTGGTTTGACAGATTTTCCATACATTTCAAACTTTTGAGCGTGAGATTTAAGGTTTGAGATTTCAAATTCAAGTTCAGCTTTTCTTTTTGTTACATTTTCAAAACCTTTTTCCATTTCCTTAAATCTCTCAAGCTCTTTTGTCAATAAGACATTCTCTTACTTAGCTTTGCGATTGTCCTCTTTGCACTTTTCAAGTTCATGTTTGAAATTATTGATTAAAGAAGCAAATAAAGCACGATCTTGTTCATAAGAAGATCCATCCTGGGCAGGCTTACCTCCATTAGGATCCATATCTGGAGTAGCAAAAGTGATATTACTATCATTTTTTTCCACCACATATGTGTCACTAATAGACTCAGGATGCGCAGGATGTGTCTGATTATGAGCAAACACATTATCGAACTCAACAACATTATCATTAGTGTTTGTGTGTTGTACCATAGTCAATATCTCTGTGTCAAATGAAGGTCTGATGTAATCATCCTCGGTATCCCAAACAGCTTCATTCCTTTGTGTACCATCAATATCTGAATCATAGCAAGGACTACTACTTTCAACCTGCTGTTCTGGAGATGACTCTCTTCCCGTGAAAACCAAACTATCATTAGATGCTTCACCCTCATTGACCGTTTCCTCTTCTGTTTGAAAATCTTTGTCTGTCTCTCTTTCAATCACCTCTATTTCCTTTAACTGCATATCTTTTTCAATATGCTCTCTTTCTTTTAACTGCATGTCTTTTTCAATCTGCTCTCTTTCCTTTAACTGCATATCTTTTTCAATCTGCTCTCTTTCCCGTTTCAGCTTCTCAATTTCATTTAACTCAGCTTCCTCAGCATCAAGTATCTTTTCGAGTTCACCCATGTCATTTATGCATTTAGTTCTGAAGGTCGAATAGCTTACCAAAAATCTTGGGTAGAATGCATCGATAAACTCTGACTGGGTCATAATCCAAGGGTTAAATATACTCTGAAACTGAGTTTGGATCACTTTAAGAGCTTCCCTGCAGTCACGCGTATGAAGTTCTTCTTCAATAAGTAGCTTTTCAAGTTGATTCAGGCTTTGGATGAGTTTTTCTTTGAAATGATGATATTGGACTCTGATGTAGTATTCAAATGCCTCATCAAACCTTGGCACATATCCTGATGTGTTTATAACCTTCTCAACCTGTGACTTGAACACTGTAAATTTTTTCTTTAAATCTCTCTCCTTCATTTGTATTTCTTTTTCCATTAGGTTCTGATGTGTGATAAAGTTGATTTTGGATCGGCTCAACGAAATAGGAGTTGTGTTTAATGTAAGTTGTTGCAAGTTTTTGTGGTGAAAAAATTGATCTAAAACCTCAATAACTTCTTCCCGGAGCATTTAAAACCTCAATGATCTCTTGATCTTCTTTGTTTTGTTCTCCCAAACGCTTGATTCAGTTGTTGTGAAGTTCAACCAACATTTTTTCAGTTCCATACATGCCAGAATGGCATTTGTCCCAGGTCTCTTAGGTTATGCCGAAGATTTTATATTTTCAGGCATTGAGGAGGAGAAGTATCCATTGAACGTTTAGTTTTCTTTGCAGCAACATTTGAAGATTATGAAGCCATTGAAGTTCCAAACAAAATTAAAATACATAATGAAAAGATGAAAGAACTTGGTTGTAATTCCTTTGTATTTATAGGCACAAAAGAGTCACAATGTTTTACAATAACTATTTAATAGTCACAACGTTTTACAATAACTATTAAAGAGGCACAACGTTTTCTAATATCTATTTAAGAGTCACAGCGTTTTCCCATATCTATTTAAGAGTTACAACATTTTCCAGTATCTATTTAAGAGTCACAATTTCAACGCTTGTATCAGAAGAATCAACGAAAATCCCTTCTGTAAATATACAAAAACATTGATAGGCATGAACTAACAAATACAAAAGTAGATTAACAAAGGTATATATTAAGATTTACAACGAAAATTAAATAGATTATCCTTTTTTTGACCATGGTTTTCAAATTCAAATTTAGTAAATAAGTTTGGTGAGGGGATTTGGGGGTCTGGTTCCTCTATTTATTATATAGGGATTTTGTTGCAAAAAAGGTACCTAAAACGCTCTCAAATCAAACCCCAACTTAATGTTGTTGGGGTTTCTACTACTGTAACCACCAAAACTTCAATTAATCGGTTTTCATAATTCAAAAAAAATCTCAAATCAAACCCTATCTAACTTTTAATCATCAATTAACAAAAACCCATCATCAATCACAACAATGTCGAATCTTTCTTTTGCCGACACTCATAACATGATTGCTTTCCTACAAAAACCTAAAGAGTCTGAAGATTTTACTGAGATCATTGATTTCTTAAATGTAAGCACTTTAAGGTATGCATTAACAGTAAACCCTACTATATATATTTCTCACATGAAATAGTTTTGGTCTACTGCTAAGGTCAAAACTATTAATGGGGAAAAACAAATTCATGCCCTTGTAGATGGGTAGAAGATACATGTTACTGAAGCATCTGTAAGGAGAGTTCTTCACCTATCAGATGCTAAAGGAATTATCTTTCAAATTCTAAATTTTTTGAAAAAAACTTAAACAGATGGGATATGAGAGGAAAACTGATTCATTAAAATTTTTCAAATGACTCTTCACCCCATAGTGGAAATTCTTAATCCATACTATCTTACAATGTTTGAGTCCTAAAACAACTTCATGGAATGAGTTTGGCACTAATATGGCTTCTGCTATAATTTTCTTGGCTTCCAACCACAAGTTCAATTTTTCAAAAATGTTTTTTGATAGTATGGTTAAGAACTTGGGTAAATCAGCAAACAAATTTTACATGCATCCAATGTTTACACAACTGCTTATGGATACATAATTTAATGAAAAGAAAATTCATCAAAGAACTTATGATGCACCCTCTCGTTCTAAAAAGATTTTTGCTAACATGAAGAGGGTAGGTAAAGACTTTTCAGGAAAAGAAACACCATTGTTTCAAGCAATGTTGGTACATAGTCAAAAGACCTATAAACGTAGGATATCACACCAAAAGGGCACTGAGCTACCTCAGGCTAGTGCTAGGATGGCTACAGATGAGGCTATCATAGAGGAGGAGGATGATAGATTGGAAAGGGCTGTCACTACTGCTACTAGCTTAGAAGCAGAGCAAGATAGTGGTAACAGTAATAAGACCCAATCCAAGGCAACATCTAATGGATCAAGTTCCCATGGAACTGATTCAGGTGATGGAATCCCTATGTGCCAAAAAACCAAGGGGAGCTCAAATGCGGGTACTATGAAACTTATACAGGAATTGATGGATACATGTACCAAATTGTCAAAGGAGGTTGTTGATTTCAAAAAGACTATATCATCTCAAAATGATGAAATCAAAGGGTTGAAGAGGAGAGTTAGATATCTTGAAGGGAGACAGAGGTCAAGAACACATAAGCTAAAAAGGTTACATAAAATTGGTGCTGCTACTAGGGTTGAATCTTCTTCCAATGCTGCTAGTTTGGGGGAGGATGCCTCCAAACAGGGGAGGAATGAAAGCAAAGTTTTAGGGGAGGATCAAGAGATGGTTGATGTGGAAACTGGGGTAAATGATTAACAGGAATAGTTAATTGATGAGGAGAATTACTTAAATGTTGAAGAAACTATTGTTGGGGATGAACATGATCCTGAAATGGTTGCTGGTGAAGTTGTGATTAACAGGAATAGTTAATTGATGAGGAGAATTACTTAAATGTTGAAGAAACTAATGTTGGGGATGAACATGATCCTGAAATGGTTGCTGGTGAAGTTGTTGATTCTGCTAAAGAAGTTTAAGTTAAAACTGCCAGTATTGAAGTTAGTATTGTTGGGCATCAAGTTAGTATTGCTGAGCGTTAAGTTAGTACTGCTGATGTTGATACAGAAGATGATGCTGATGCATCATCTTCTGAGGATGCTTTTTTAGTTGCAGCTCTCAATAAATTGAAGACTAGTAAACCTCCAACAAAAGGGGTGAGTATCAGAGAACCATCAACGGTGTGTGCTTATTCACACACCTTTTTCTGACCATATTAAGACCAAAACAGACACAAACTAACCATAATTGCCAAAGATATTGTATTTTTGTGTTTGTGATCGTGCATGTACGGATATTTCAGAAACTGACAGAAATCGGGCCAAAAAAGACAAAAACGAGCACGAGTTTGGAAAAAGTGTCAAAAGCCAGAGCCGGGGAAGAAAATTTCCATTTTGGTGCTCAAATTGTCAAAATCAACCTTGGGGAATCAGTAAATGCCAAAAATAATCCTTGGAGCAAAAGTTTACAAAATTGGCAGAAATGGTCCCCCAAGTTTGGAATTTGGCATAAACGGCCCCTAAGCATTGGATTTTGGAAGAAAAAGTCGATAATGGTCCTTAGAATTCACAAGATATCAAGTTTGGTCCTTGGGTGAAAGTTTGTGGAATTTTACAAGATTGGTCCCTGCAGTTTGGAATTTGGCAAAAATAGTCCCTGGAATTTCAAAACATGGAAAATATCAAAAATGGCCCTTGTATGATTCATCCATGGCAAGTTTGGTCCCTATGTATACTTTGGAGAAGTTGCATTTTTATCCCTTGCATTTTTAGAAAATTGCAAATATGGTCCTTGTAATAATTTCATAAACCAAACGGACCCTCCTTTATTATACCAAAATCCAATCCAAATACAACACAATCCAACACCCCCCACAAGCCCACTCCTACCTTGGCCCATGTACATCACCAGCCCATTTTCACGCCCGTTTAAATAATAACACCAAGGTCAAACCTTGGCGTTGACCCTCCATCTTCCACCTCACCATCCATCCCGTGACCCCCTGCAACTCCTGCTACTCCCATCATCACCACCCCACTCAACACTCCATTATCATCATAGCTACTCCTAATCACTCCACTCCAAACTATTATCACTGGCTTAAGCTATCAGAGGAAAAATGCCAAAATAATTTTGGCGCCAAATTTAAAGAATAGCCAAGATTGAATATGACTCATCCAAGGGTCATTTTTATTAATGGGAAAGAGATAGAGAGTGCCCCAAAACCCTAATTGAGGGCTATAAAGAGAAAGAGAAGCAAGGGGAGCAAGAAGTTAGTCACTTAGTTTTTTTTAAGCCGTATGTAATAATTTATCATTTCTATTTGTAAAACCTAGTTATAAATTGTGTTTCTAAGTCTTTTTGAATGTCTTGAAGTTGTTTTAATAAGAAAATCAAGCTGTCCTGTTCAAATTTCATGTATGCCATTTTTAAGTGAAATTTTGTATTAAGTTTATTATGGTTAAAATTTGCTTTCTAGTGTTCCATTAAGCTCAATTTAGTACACTAATAAGCTTTCTTAAGCTTATTAAAGATAAAATTTAAGTTTGCTAAAAAAACAGAAAAACACAAAAATAATTAGTTAAAAATCAAAAATCATAAGAAGATGGTGAAAGATTGCTGGAGCACTGTAAATATGGGATGGCAGTGGTATTAGTGCTTCGTGGGAAACTTTAGGATTGGTTCTTGGTCCTTATTTCTCATTTTCTAAGCTGGAAAGCCTTTGTAAGATTTTATTTCCATTTTTGAATTTCATTGTTGCATTGGTTGTAGCTTAGCTTAACAGGCTTAATTGTTGTTATTTTATGCTTACTTATGTTTGTTGTGAATGTTGATACTTAGCTTGTAGTGTAGAAGATAGTTCTTTGATATTTGTCCTTAACTGCTCTAAGTCTGCCATTATTGGTCTATGTGATTTGCCCTATGGAAACTGCCTTTGAATGATTAAAATCTGCTAACTGAATGTTTTTGGATCTGTCTTAAGCTAAATTGTTCATTTGTACTTCACAAATTATTGATTCCTTTTGGAAAAAAAAAGCCTAGCAGGCACTTCCTTAAGGGTGTTTGGTTTTGTTAATTGCATTATGAGATTGTTGATTTTTGTGGTTAACATTGGTTGAAACATGATCCAGTAGGCATTAGTAGCTCATTTAGGTCAATTTTCACTTAGGTCTTGTGGTAAAAGTCAAATTGACCCTTAATTTCAAATCTGCTGTTCACTGTGAGGATTTTGGGTTTCATGAGTTTGGATATTGGTGCATAAGTATTACATTCAGCTTAATTTAATCTTTAATCAACTTAATATAACCTATTCAATAGATTAGAGAGGATCACATCTCACAAAAGTCTAATTGAGCTTACAAATCTAAAAGTCAAAATTGCATGGTAAGGCAGAAAGTCAGATTTTGTAGGATTTTTCATGAATTTTGTGTTTAAAATTAAGCTTTGAAAATTTTTGAGGTTGAAATATACCAGCTAAACTACAGGAATCAGTCATTAGCTTATTTTTAAGATTTTAATGGGGCTTATGCAACTGCTTATTTGAGGGTGCAGGGCAAATACCCTCCCCTGCACCAGGGCCATTGGCTAACTTCCTTTGGCTTATTGTGACTTAACCAGTGGACCCCACCCTTGGCATATTGGCTTTTTAAGTAGCTCATCAGTTTAGCTTTTTAGAACTTGGCTTATTTTGGACTTCAACTTATTGGACCACAGCTTAATTTGGCCTTAAACTTGGCCTGATCACAACAAGCATACTAAGCCACTCAGTATTTGAGCCCAAGTTCATAGCTTCTTCATGAGCTTATTAGTGACCATTAAGCTTTGCTTATTGGCTTATTTTGAAGTTTACCAGGTCAACTTTGAAGGTCAAACCTTGTTTTGGACCTCCATTCTCTTTTGTGGACCCCACAGAGGACTGAAAGTCCTTGATTTTGGACTGTTTGGACTTTGTGATTTGCTTAAAGTGCTTATTGTTGTTTCTGGCTTATTCCTTGTGCTTATTTAGTCCCTTTCAGCTTATTTGTATACATCTTAGTTGTTGGTAGCTTCTTTATCCACTTGTAGCTTATTGGTATCTTTTTGGTCCAAAAATCCAACTTCGAAAGCTTATTAGGACTTTATGTCCATTTTTTAGCTTTGTAAACTGCTTATTAATAAGCTCCAGTAAAAGTGCCTTTATAAAAGTTACTTATTTCCAGTAGTAAAGTAGGTTTGTAAAAGAAAATCAAAGAAAATCCAAAAATAAAAAAGTGATAGCTTCTATTTAAGCTAATTTGGCTTATTTTTCTGCTTATTTATAAGCAATTTCTAATTTTAAATTTTTCTTAGGTTCCTGTTAGCTTGTAGTACTTTTAGTAATTTTTTCAGATTTTTCTCATTTCATTTAGTACTTTTTATAATTTAATTTAGTTTAAATTAATTAATAATTAGTTTTTAATTAATAATAATTATTTAAAAAGTAGGAAAAATACATTTTCTGTTCTAAAAATAGTTTTAGGTTATTTTAGAATTTTCTAAATTTAATTTTCATTTTTCTAGCTAAAAATCATAATTAGTTGTAATTTAGTATAATTTAAATAATTAAAAAGTAATTAATAATTAGTAATTAATTAATAGTAATTAATTAAATAGTGTAAAAATTATTTTTCTTTTTCTTAAAATTTTCTTTTATCATTAGGTTTATGAAAATATAATTTTCATATCCGTAGGATTTTATTTGCTCTCGTTTCACTTATTATTTTGCGCGTTTGCGTTTACTTTAAATTCAAACGCGCGTTTTTAGATTTAAATCACGTTTTTTGGTTATCTGATTATCAATAATTGTTAATATAGTGTTTTTAAGTTATTCTCATTCATCATCTCTTAGTGTAATCATAATAATCAAAATCCTGATCTTTCTGATAAACCACCCGATCATTTAAAACGTTCTCAAATACAATTTCAATCTCGCTGGGACATAACGACCCGGGGATTTCCCTATACTTCCACGGATTATATATCTTGACTTCCCCTCCTGGGTGAGCCTACTGACCGCACCCGGTTGGCTGGTTGGTTTGGGATGAGTCAATCAACAACAACAATCACCACACAACAATAACCACAGTGTAAGGGAAATGGAAAGAGTACATTAGTGGAAAAACCTGCTGAAACTCCTATGTCAACAAAAGATCAACTTAGGTCTGATGCAGAAGCTACCAAAAAGTTACAGGCTGAGCTAGATGAAGAGGATAGACTTGCAGCTCTTCAACAAGAAGAAGTTAGCCTTGCTTTGGCAAAGAAGCTGCACGAATGGGATGATGAAAGGGCTCAATGTGATGCTAATTTTGAGCTGGCTCAAAGATTAACTCAAGAAGAGTGGACATCACTTACTATTGAAGAGAGGTCTAAGCGGTTAGCTGAAATGACTGAAGTCAGATTTTTTTTTATGCAACACAAAGAATTAAAGAAAAAAAATAGACCACCCACCATAAATCAAAGAAGGAATGTCATGTTTACTTATCTAAAGAATATGGACAAACGAAAACTCAAAGATTTGACTCATTTAGATGATGGGGGGATTAAAGAGTTGTATAATCAGGCTAAAAAGAAAATAGACAGATTTGTGCCCATGGAAACAGAGGTGGTGGTGGAAAGTTCTAAGAGAGCAGGTCCTGTGTTAGAAAAGGAGGTGACTAAGAAGTCAAAAGCAGATGTGGCTGAACAAGATCAAGAGCAAAAAGAGCAAGAAGAAGATTTGATTAATGAAAGGTTACAACAGATGATGATGATTGTTCAAAAAGAAGCCATGGATGTTGAAGCTCTACAGACTAAGCATCCTATTATAGATTGGGAGATTCAAGATGAAGGCAAAATAAAGAGTTGGAAGATCATTAGGGTTGGTAATCACATTGAAGTGTATCAACACTTTGATGACATGCTCAAAGCATTTGACAGAGAAGATCTAGTAAAGCTGTGGTGTTTAGTCAAAGAGAAGTTCACTTCACTAGAACCACAGGATAACAAAGAAAGAATGTTATGGGTAGATTTGAAGAGAATCTTTGAGCCAGATGAAGGTGATAAGTTATAGAAATTTTAGGCTGGTACTCAAAGTTTGACATGGAGATTGTATGACTCAACTCTTGGTGGATGAGCATACACATAGAGCAATGGAACTTCTAAGGAAGATCTTCATGCAGTCTGAAAGAAGATGAAGTGTTTGGAAGAATCCTCTAAAGATGAAAGATGTAATTCAAGAAACATGATGATTTGGAGGTAAATCAAAGTTTCTAACAAGCTTAGGAAAATTGTGTATTTCGAATAAACAGTATGCAAATCGTGTTATACAAGAATGAAAGAAGTAAAATGTTGCTGCTTCATTTCCACTGGTTCATTATCAAGACATAGCATATATATTCCTACTCCATCAATCGTTATATTGGTGAACTGGTTAATCATTTATTAAAATGCAAACAAATATATACATACCAATGCAGTCATCAGGTAGTACGACAATACAATAGTTACCCATTTTGAGGGCATGAGTATTACAACAAACAGGGCATTCTACTCCAAAACCAAACCTAAATCATGATAGCTGAATCTTTAACAGATGATTGAAGATTCATTCACCAAATCACCTAAAGTGTTAGTGCGTCTACTACACCTATTATTACTGAACATAATAAACCACAACTTCTACTCATGTTAGCCATCCAACCTTACTAAACACACTGACAGCAACTTCTACTCTAAAAGGTTTATGTTTGACTTTTACGGTTTTACCCATGACATGAATAACTGAAATCATAATCCTACTTAACAAACAAATAACACAAATCATAAACAATTATAATCCTACTTAACAAACAAATATCACAAATCAAATTAGATAATTAAAGTTACTTGAACCATTGTTATGATACCATAATGTACATTAACTGCATAACCAACCATCAACAAAATAAATTGTTCATACACACCTAACATAAACACCATTAACTACCAGAAACCAAAAAAACCAACCCACATTGACCAAAACTAAATGTTCAACTTTGCAAGCAAACATAAGAAGGGAAGAAAACCCAACTGATGATAAGGTATTTCCTCAGCTTGTTAGCCCGCTGCTCCTCCATTTTTTCCCGAAGCTCCGCCTGGTTTGCCCGGGTCTCCTCCTCGTTTGCCCGCTGCTCCTCCCAGTCAGCCTTCTCTTGCTCCAACCCCATCGCATCTTCCAAAGCATCCCTGGTCCTAAGTAGACTAAGGATGATGTCTAGAGATCGGTCGCACATGGGTGGATCCACCCAGCCGATGAAGGGACAGCTAGAGTTCTGTAGAATGAAAGAAATGTAATTAAAAAGAAGAAAACAGAAGCAACTTTCAAAATGTAACATTATTATTGTTTCGATCAAGAGTCAAACTTACGTATGTGGGGCATGAGTAGAAGCGCCTACCAGGATTCCTGTTCGTCCAAGAAGTTCTAACGACGCATTGAAGACCACAGGTGCAAAGAACCATTTTTTCAGGTGAACAAGATTTTTTGGTGATGATGAGCAGTATGTGTAGATTCAACGATGTGTAATAGTGAATGCTTAATCGTGTTGTATAAGAATGAAGGAGGTTAAACTTTAGTTGCAAAAATGTCCCTCAACACATGCGTAGGTGTGCTAGTGGGTCTGTCAGGTGGATTTGATGGCGGGAACAGTGAAATGACGAAAATAACCTCACGTGCAACGCACGGGACTAACGGAATTTCATAGCGAGCATTAGCTAGAAAACAATTTTTGCATGAACAGTAGCACCACAAGGACAATATTTGCAGAAACCAGAAAGGTTAGGAACATTATTTGCAATTTTTTTTTTCGAGGACATTATTTGCATTTTTGGCAAAGTTTAGAGATATTTTGCAGTTTACTCTTAATTAAATTTCTTTCCTTTCGGTGTTAATAATTAATATTGTTTACAACTTGTTTTTAATGAAATTGTCGTTATATATATATATATATATATATATATATATATATAAAATTAAAAAAAAAAAAAAAAAAAAAAAAAAAAAAAAAAAAAAACTTTCTAGCTTCGTCTCTATCAACATATCATCCTAAGTTCAACCTGAAACAATGCACAAAGTAATTTACTATTTATATTTAACCCATTGCTTGTTTTGGAAATGAAACAATGCAAAGTAATTTACTATTTTTATTTAACCCATTGCTTGTTTTGGAATATGAAAGTGAGTAGATTTTTTTTTTTTTTTTTTTTTTTTTTTTTTTTTTAATTTTTAACGGCAAATTTTAATAAACAACTAGCAAGGAACTAGAAATTACAAAGAAACAAGACGAGAATTTTTTATCCAATGAGTCCAACTAAAAGACGCTTTACATCTATATCGACACCAATAAAACGACCTTGACACCACATCTTCAAAGATATTCGCCTTATGAGAATTCTTCACTCCAAAACTCTTCTTATTGCGATAAGAGTATAAGACCAAATGTGCCACCACAAAACATAAAAAACTCCTTCAAAAACACTTTTAAGCTTACTTGAAAGCTGGATAGTAGAAAACCAAGATATCCATTCGTCATATGAGGAGATATCCACATAGCTAATGTCCCACCAACGGACAATCTTACGAACAATATTTCTTATAAATTGGCAAGAAAAGAAGAGATGACTAGTCGACTCCACTTCATTATCGCACAGAAAACACGCTAAAGAATTAATGTCCATCCCTCGACGTGAAATATTATAGGTTTTGTTCAGATGGTCCCTTCTTTTTAAAGTTACTTGTTATTGCATGTCCAAATTTAACAACAAACTAATTAATTAGAAGTAGGCCACGATGATCTTCTATCTCCATGATGCAACACCTCATATTCTGTGGATGGTTGTGAGAAAAACATGAGTGAACCACTTCACCTCAATTCTTATTGCTTCTAGAATGTTTGCTTATCAATATTAATAAAAACATTTTGCATCGTTTATATTTTTGAATAGAACCAGGTTGACACACTCGGAATTAAGTGATCAAGATGACAGCTGATTTAGCGAATAATTAAGTGGCCAAATGACCAACTTCGAGTAACTAAGAGCACTTCAAGCATCATATGTTTACACCACGGTCTAAAAATGCAACTCATCTATATAAAACACAGTATCATATAAATTCTTGTTAAACAATTTAATCTTTATTTATAATATACTCTAATATATCTGTATATACTACCTCCGTTCCAAAATTATAGTCCCATTTTGACTTTTTCGGTCTTTTTTTCTCAACTTTGACTTTAAATATTTTTGTTTGTGTTATACAATAGTTGATGAAAATTATACCAATGAAAAATACATTTAAAACTCAATTCATTCATATATTTTGCATCAAGTATTATGTAATATAACCAAAAATATTTAAGGTCAAAGTTGAAAAATAAAGACCGAAAAAGTCAAAAGGGGACTATAATTTTGGGACGGAGAGAGTATCTAACTAACACCATGCATGCACAAGGTGTTGCCATAAATTTTAGGGTGTGTTTGTTTGCTGCTGAATGAATTAATTCAGCACTGATTGTTTACAAATGAATCGGTCAGCGTGTTTGAGAATTTAAGAATTAACCACTGAGCGACAAATCTTGTACCGAGTGATTTGACGTTAGGCTAGTAGGCAAGGTGACTACACCTTCACCATACACATCAGCGTCATGTCAGCTTTCTCTCTCCTCTCACTTCCCTTTACCACTCTTCACTTTTTAGAGGGCAAGGAACCTCTAATTTCACCTTTCATTAAATACCCACTTTATAAAAATATACCCCACTAAATACCCACACACACTCACACACAAAATAAAAAATAATTAATGGGTCCCTTTTTTTTTTCTTTTTCATTTGGTTGTCAGACCACCAAATTTTATTTTGAGAATTGGTCCCCACACATGATCACGGATGGTAGGCAAGGGAGAAGGAGTGTGAAGTGGGACCATTTGGTGATACCTTAACACCTTGCCTACTAGCCTTATAGGATATACAAAATGATTCAGTGCACCATCTATTTACTCAAATACCCTTATTATTCCACATGCTCTTTTATATTCTTTAATTATTAAATTCAAAAAATCATTGTGAGTGAAAGAATTGTATCATCACCATACTTTTCTACTCCGTATAATTATAAATTATAAAACTAGGACACGTAATATATTCATTAGTTAATTCTATCTATATACTAAAGGGGAAGAAATAGGAAAAATGCTTCCCATTTAAATATGATAAAAAAAATGCTTCCCATTTAAATATTACTACTAACTACTTATATATTATAAACCATGGGTTTCTTGCCATCCTATTGGCTGTTGAAAGTGTACTCGAGCGAAAAAAAAAAAAAAAAGAAAAAAAAAAAAAAGAAAAAAGAAAAACATTTGTTTTTTCCGCGATAGAATAAAAAATTCATAAACTACTTGCTACAATGCCACAAATATGAAATAAAAAATTCATAACTTGCCACAAAGCATTGCTGCTATCCACAAACTAATAAAAAATTGAGAAAATGAGGGCCCAAAAGCAAGTAAAATAAAATTATTTACAAATTGCACCTTGAACTTATTATTATTTACGATTTTTTTATACAACAAATTTTATTTATCAAATATCTAACAGATATCTCGCGATTTCTTGAAAAAAAAAATACCGGCAAAAATGTCTCTCGATAACGTATAAAACGAGTCTAATATTGATATGCTTTTGACATACGTACGATTTTATAAAAAATATTTAAATTTAATATATATATATATATATATATATATATATATATATATATATATATATATATATATATATATATATATATATATATATATATATATATATATATTGAGTTTCTAAAAAAAAACACTTTCAAAATGAACCTTTAATATATCATATAAGTTTAAAATTTGTGTTAGCTTTACATATACAAAAAATTTATAGCGCGACATACACAAAAATATGCTTTTGACACAACATTTGTTCCAAACAAATGCAACACGTGTTGGCAAAAAAATGTCACGATCTTACAACGAGAAGCCCCGCTCAAACATTATTCATAAATAATTATCGAAAAAATTCATCGAGACACCTCGTCGGTGCATTCCCATTCGCCCAATTGTTAAAAAAATGTTTATTCTTTGACAACTTTCTACGCTAACTTTTGGTCCAAATCTTGGTTGCTGGCCCATGGTTTTTTTTAAAGGCTACTCCATAAACCAGTTTTTTGTTAATAAATTTTCTTCGCCTTATTTTTAGTCCACTGAAATGCCAAGCTCCTTTTTTATTTTATTATTTATTTATTTATTTATTTTTATTTTTTTGTCATTCCGGATAGATGTAACCATTTAGCAATGCTTGGGAGCCACAACCATTTTGACAAAACGTTTTTTTTTTACTAAAAATACAGTAACATTTTTAACGTAAGTTACAAACTTTACAAAATTACTTCCACATCATGTACGTGAACCAACCTTAGAGTACTCAATAAAGACGAACCCAAAATTTCTGAGAAGATATCCCAAAAAATATTTTTTGTGTAACTAAAGTTAAATCAAATAACGAAAGTATCAACAAAAAAATTAAAGATTCCGCATACCAAAAACCAACAGTCTCTAAAAACCGGATGCAGCCAGTGCCACACTGGCACCAATGTAGGTCCGTTCATGACACTCAACGCAAACCATACGGGAACATTAATCACTAAACGTAAATACAAGAAAACATCGAACCGAAATACATGCCAAAAATACCCGCCGCAACGCGGCGGGCGCAAATACTTTGTTAATATGATACTCCATGATCCTTCATATTTATTTTTATTTACATTCAATTTTAACACTATAACTTCAATAAATGAACATTATTTATCAACTAACATATTTCATTTAACATTAAGTTACGTTGGAGGTTAAAATGGAATTTTTTTTTTAATTCAAAAACGGTATTCAGAGCAGTTTGAAACAATTTTTTTATTCAGAGTCATGTTTACTCAGCACCTTTGAATTATTCGGCACATTTGATTCGTTCATCGCTAAATAATACAGTTTTATCAAACAGGCATATGTTTTGACACAAGTCAGAATATATTTAAATACTCCCTTATATAAATACTCCCTCCGTCCTAAAATTATTGTCCAGTTTGAATTTTCAAAGTCAATTTGGTTCAACTTTGACCATAAATATATATTTTTTATTATATAATACTTGATGAAAAATTATACCATTGAAAAGTACACTTAAAACCCAATATATTTATATATTTTACATCAAATATTATATAACACCACAAAAATATTTAAGGTCAAAGTTGAAGAAGAATTATTAAAAAAGTCAATAATGGACAAAAAATTTAGAACGGAGGGAGTATTAATTATTTATACACCAAAAATGTAACTTATCTAATTTTAATAATACTATTGGTTAATAATGTAAATTTCTACCTTGGTACTTCATGGCCTTTTAATTAAACTATATACAAAAAAAAAAATTGGTATAAAAACACATGTGTTGATTTTAATAAAAAACTTACCGGTTTTCAAGTTTTTTTTATATAAATTTAATAAATAACCCATACACTTTATGCCCCTTAACTATTATATAATTTCATTTTTATAAAAATAACCTATATATTTTTGTTATTTATAAATATTATTATCATTGTATATTAAATTTATGTATACACACGGAATTATATATATCAGATGAAAGCACGAGTTATTGTTATAATTATATGTAAATGATTACACGAGATTGTGTGTGTGTATATATATATATATATATATATATATATATATATATATATATATATATATATATATATATATATATATATATATATAAATGACTCAAATTATTGTTTTTTATGAGATTAAACAAGAATATCCAGAAAAGTTTTCTTTTTACCATCCATATGAAGAACGACTTATGTTAATCACTTTTATAAGTGTTGATATAAATAATGTTTAAAAACATTATTAACATTTATCGATATCTCTATGTTTTGATAATCACAAAACGTAAACTCATTGAACTACAAATTATGACGTAAACAAGTATTTAATCGTAAATATTCACTTTAACATCCAAATCACTTAAGGTATGAATAAATAAAATGTCAAATGCATTCTATGATCAAAGGAATTTTTATTTTTACAAACCTTACATTTTTTATAAAATGAGACAAACATTTTTAAACTTATACAAAATGTTTTTATATTTATAAGAAATGTTTTATTCAAAATAAATATTTTGAATTAAAATTTCTACAAAAAAAACGGCTAGATTCTTCAGATAAACCTTCCCCACAAAAGGACAAAAAAATTCTGAAGATTTTTTTTTTAATAGGGCGGCCCCCTTAATTATACTAGGCGCCCCCCTTAATTATTAAGGGGACCACCCCCAAATTAAGGGGACCGGCCACGCTCCCGAGTATTATTTTTTTTCCTATAAATACTGACTCAAATCTGGCATTTTTCCTCACCTTTTGCACTATAAACTCTCTGATATAAATCCTCTATACCATTCTCTTAGACCCTTTGATCATATAATCATAAGCTTTTGTTTCCAAGTGATATAAACTTCAAACTTTCAAGTGCAAGAGAAGAATACTTCAATCCTTCAAGAGAAGAAGTATTACAACTCGTTTTGACCTCCACATCCAAGTTGTTAGAGCATCATCCATTATATCTATTTCTTTGTGTAACTAATTGTGAATATTTGATAGAAGATAGATTAGCAAGGTTTGTAGATAGAGAGATTGTGAAGTAGATAGTTGCGAAGATAAATAGGTGTGAAGAAGTACTATTGTGATTAAGTAGTGACTAGGTGTGAAGAAGTTGTGTAGAAGGTGTAAAAACGGTGTGGTGTGATAATTGGTGTGTAAGGTTGTCTCCGCCATAAGGGAGCTTGTTGACATAGTGAAGAAAACTCTCGAGTAGGTGACTCGTGGAGTGGAGTAAGGCAAGGAAGGTGTTCTTGTAGCCGAACCACTATAAATGCTTTGTCTCGCGGTTTGATCTTTCCATCTTTTACTTATTATCTTGCTTATATCGTTATTACTTTCGTAGACGTAGACGTATATATATATATATATATATATATATATATATATATATATATATATATATATAGTTGCTCATATATTGCTAGTATTGATTTCACTTAAAAATCAAACAAAAGTTTCATTCACAAAACAAAGTTTTTACAATCAAACTAAAAAGATAACATACATATAATTGATCATTTCGATCAAGTATAGTTTTCATACAAAATATAATTAAGGATTACATAATAAACATTTACTTACTTATCTCTCGTATATAGCTATAATTGTTTATGTTATGCATGTGTTGATTTCACATACTTAGCTTACATTGTTATTATTGTTCATACTTAGATATAGTTGTTCATATTGTTCAAGATTTGAGTTCACATAAGATCGAATCAAAGTTTTAAAAGTAAATAAGGTTTTAAAACTAAACTAAGTTTTCATAATAAAATTAAAAAGACGTAAAACTATTCAACCCCCCCTCCCTCCTAGTTTTCCACAATTGGTATCAGAGCTACGTTAAACAAGATTTTTTAAAATATATTGTATTTTAAAACTTGTACCGATCTATGGAATCGAAAAAATATTTAGAAGGACAATCTATGCAAAGACCACCACTATTTGAAAGTGATGGATTTTTATATTTGAAAAATCGATTCGAAACTTATGTGAAATCAAAGGATCTAGATCTTTGGCATGTTATTACTAATGGTGATTTTTTACCTATTCAAAATAATCCCGAAACAAATAAAGATGAAATAGTACCTTTTGAAAAGCAAAATGATGATTTAAAAAGAAAACTTTCTAAAAATAATGAAGCAAAAATGGTTATTTACAATGCGTTACCACGTAAAAAATACGAAAGGATCTTTATGTGTGAAACCGCAAAAGCAATTTGGAATTCTTTACTAATAACTCACCAAGGTAATAGTCAAGTCAAGGATAACAAAACAGATCTACTTGTGCAACAATATAAGCAATTTACAATTCCGAAAGAGGAATCAATTGATAATGCTTTTGCTAGGTTTAACACTATCATCACAAGTCTAAAAGCACTTGATGAGAATTTTTCTAGTAAGAATTTTGTCAGGAAATTTCTTAGGGCTCTTCATCCAAAATGGCGAGCAAAGTCACCGCTATTGAAGAATCAAAGAATTTGTCAACTCTACAACTTAACGAATTGATCGGCAACTTAAAGGTCTACGAAGAAATAATAAAGAAAGACTCCGAGATGGTCAAAGGAAAAAGGGAGCAAAGCAAATCAATTGCGTTGAAAGCTAAAAAGGACTCTAGTGACGAAGAATGCTCAACCTCCAAAAGTGACGATGAAGAGTATGCTATGGCCGTACGAGATTTCAAGAAATTTTTCAAAAGACGAGGAAGATTCATTAGACAACCGCACGATGAAATGAAAGTATTTCAAAGAAGTAAAGATGACAAGAATGGGAAGAATGAAAGGAAGTGTTTTAAATGTGGCAATCCAAATCATCTCATCGGAAAGTGTCCAATGATGTCAAGAGATCAAAATCAAAAGGCGTTTATTGGAGGTGCTTGGAGTGATAGCGATGAGGACAAGAAAGAAACCACAAATGAAGAAAAGTGTCTTATGGCTAAGACGTCAAAAGAGGTACATTCCGAAACCAAATTCTTTAGTGATAAAATTTATCATTAGATGAAAAAGACCTAGATAATGAATATAATAGATTATGCAAATTTGGTCAAAAAGTAATGATTAAAAATAGAACACTAAAATGCATAAATACTTAACTAGAAAATGAAATACTTGAATTGAAAGCTAAAATACACCACTTAGAAAATGATAAGAAAATTTTTGAGGAATGTAAATCATGTCATGATCTCAAAAATGAAAATGAAAAACTTAAGGAAGAAATTTATAAACTTGATAAATTTAAAAAAAGTAGTCACTCACTTAGGAAAATAATATGTTTTCAAAGAGCATCTGGAGATAAAACCGGTTTATAATTTAACTCAACCGAAGCTTCAACAAGTGAAACTAAAAATGTTAAATCTGAAGGTAAACTTAATGAACTAAAACCTTTAGAATCAAATCCTAAATATATACTTATTAATGATAGAAAAATACCTCTTGCCAACGATGAAGAAGTAAAAATCTTTTATAAACCATCCTTAAAAACCGAAATAGGATCATCTAAACCCAAATTAAGATCTAAAACTCCACCACCAAGAAAATCTAACAATCATCATTCAAGATCTAAAACACCTTAACCTAGAAGAAATCAAAATAGACAAAATTACAATAACACTAGAAATCAAATGTGGAATTATCAACCAAGTTACAATCCTTGGGAAATATTACCACCATACATGCATCATAGCCAAATGTTAAATATGTTTTGACCAAACAGCTTTGGACCAATGAGACAATAGGGACCAAGTGGCTAAGTTGTCAATCTTGGAAGAAGTTGGAATATCATCTACAAATGACTTCTATAAGTCAACATGGTCACTTGAAGTACTTGAAGATATTCCATTGAAGACTAAAAGGTACGCGTTTCTTTTAAGTTCATCGCTATAATTTGCATGCTTAGATAAATGATTAGTTAGATTAATGCTTAGTACATAATAGCTTATATTCTTATAACCTAGAAACATCATTGGTTGACTTTCCTATGAAAAAGATGAAATTGTTCATTGTGGAACAAAATAGAAAATGGAAATCTTCTATATCCACTATTAGCAAACTCATGGCGATGAAGTGAAATGAGTTAAGTGGATCAATCGTTAATATAGAATTAGGATTAGATCCCTCGCGTAAGAAAACTATGGATGAAACAAGCTCTTGTAGACTATGGCATTAAGTTAGATAAACGTACGAAAATAAAGGAACTATAGATGTTAGGTTATACCCCATTCAACACTCTCGCATCTTACATATAAATTATCGTCATCACTTCCTTTAGGATCATAGGATATGTAGAAACGATAGCATGAGATAATAATAGGCTTAACCAATCCTCTTGAGCATGAGATCTTTAATAAACATCTTTTAAAATATATGACTAATGATATTTGTTGTCAAAAATCTAATATCTCTATAAATATGCAAAAACCACACATTTTGGAAAATAGTTTTTCAAATAACTATCCCACTTTTAAATAACATGTTTTCACTATCAATATCCACAATTTTTTTTTGATCAAAACTAAAGATTGGAAAAATATTCTTTACCGTTCATTCACACATTTTGAAGTAAAACCCAATCTATTTTATTCAAATAACTCTCACATCTAAGTGAAAACCTACTTTCAAACATTGTTGAATAATGCTAAAAACGTCTCTTTTAAATCATGCATGGTGATCTCATATTTGTCATCTATATTCATATAAATGACACTTATAAGTGAACTAAATCAAATCAAGAAGACCATGGTTTGTCTATTAAGACTTTGTTTGTAACAAGTCTAGAAATCCATGCTATCATAACTACCCACTTATTGCACATTGATACACATTAGGATTAATCCTCCTAGTTATGTAGTTATGAAATACTTGTTGTTCCTTATTGTTTCCTAGCACTTATATTTTACTTGCTTGATGAGTATGTTTACATGCTAGATGAAATTGCTTGTTTACTTAATCTCTTTGGTTAACATACTTTGGCTACATAATTGCCTACATAATTAGTATATGCTCAATTGCCTCAAAGAGTTGGACTTGTTTGAAACAAAAACCACAATCTTTCTGCAATTCACTACCAAAAACCCTTTTCTAGCAATCTGGAATCACCAGATGGGCGGCCCCCTTAAATCATAAGGCGGACCCCTTAATTATTAAGGGGACCGACCTCCAATTAAGGGGACCGGCTATCTGATGGTCGAAGGTATTGTTTCCTTTTTCTACTTTTTAGCCCATTTCATCCTACACTTCCCAAAATTCACAAACCTATTCTAAACCTTCCATAAAAGTTTATCCATCCTTGATCCTAAGTTATAAACACTCTCATTCCTCTCAATCTCCACTCATCTCATCATTTCCTCTCCCATTAAACCAAAACCACCATGAAACCTGTTTGGAGAAGAAAGCCTAACTTCCATTAAAATCCCGCCAAACCAAATGATGTTGTCAAACATCCAACACCAAATTCCTCCTATGTCTTCAACATTACATACCTAACACCTCACTCTCCTTCCCACAAACATTACATATCAACAACCTTTACTCACCCATATCCTTCTACATTACACTCAAACCTCATGTTCACTAAAATGAACCCTTTCACAAACCTCATCATAATAACCAAACATCTATCCATGTTCCCCAAAATACACCTTCATCTCACCCACATATGCCATATGAAGAGCATGTTCAATCTCAAAACAACAATCCCAATCTCATTCCTAACACCTCACATTTTGTTCAACCTACCAATCCAACATCCGAAACACTCTCCACTCAAGGAACATCCTCCTCTTCCATACCTTTATCCTCATCTATTCATGATTACTCAAACTCAAAAATTTCTCCACCACCAAAAGTATCATCACCACTTCCTACCAACTCACATGCTATTTCTATGTTGCATGTCCAATCATCCATCCCTAATTAAAACCACAATCCACCATCATCACCTTTCTCCAAACACTTGAAGTTCATTGAAGAACTCAAGGAAGCCTATGAGCTTAGTGCTCTTCTTGCCTTACACCTTGCTCAATGCAACTTGGAATAACTTTCCTCTAGCTCTCCTTCATCACCACACAACTTGAAACAAGTTGCAAAACATGTCAACAATTTTCCTTGTTGCATCTTTCCCCAAAAACAAACCATTTCATTGAAGGAACACTTCACTTGGATTGAGTATCTTCTCACTAGTTCTCATCCAAAACCCTCGCTTGAACAACATCCAAACTCTGCATCAACCTCTTCCGCTCCTAACTCTACACCTCTAAACTCTCCACCACCAAACTCTCCAAAACTCATGCACCCAAGCATATACCTCCATTAATCCAACAATCCTACCCTAACTTAACCATTTTCATTCCAAATACTCAATCATCAACCATCTAACCATAATATATGCTTATGATTTTCACTTTCAAATAAGATTCAACCAACCTTTTGTTACAAGTAAGTCTGATGGCTATCTTTGGCAAATTAGGATCTTTAACATAATCACTTTGAATTAATTGTTATGTATCCTTAATAGTTGTTTGCTATGCTTGTTATTTGTATATTGCATATTCTTCTTTATATGCTTGTGCTTCTAATATTTTTTTTGCGAGCATTTCATATCTCGATTCCTTGGTGCCATCAAACGAGGGGGAGCACACATCAAGGGGGAGCTTTCATCCCGTCTACCTTCATTTATGAAGCTAGCCGGCATAACCTTTTCGATTCTACAAAAAGGGGGAGAAGTGAATATAAACTCACTAATACATGTCTAAAAATTAATTTTTAGACTTGATGAGTTTAGGTTTTGTAATCATCAAAAAGGGGGAGATTGTTGATATAAATAATGTCTAAAAATATTATTAACATTTATCGATATCTCTATGTTTTGATAATCACAAAACGTAAACTCATTGAACTAAAAATTATGACGTAAACAAGTATTTAGTCGTAAATATTCACTTTAACATCCAAATCACTTAAGGTATGAATAAACAAAATGTCAAATGCATTCTATGATTAAAGGAATTTTTATTTTTACAAACCTTACATTTTTTATAAAATGGGACAAACATTTTTAAACTTATACAAAATGTTTTTATATTTATAAGAAATGTTTTATTCAAAATAAATATTTTGAATTAAAATTTCTACAAAAAAACGGCTAGATTCTTCAGATAAACCTTCCCCACAAAAGGACAAAAAAATTCTGAAGATTTTTTTTTAATAGGGCGGCCCCCTTAATTATACTAGGCGGCCCCCTTAATTATTAAGGGGACCGCCCCCTAATTAAGGGAACCGACCACGCTCCCGAACAATATTTATTTCCCTATAAATACTGGCTCAAATCTGGCATTTTTCCTCACCTTTTGCACTATAAACTCTCTGATATAAATCCTCTATACCATTCTCTTAAACCCTTTGATCATATAATCATAAGCTTTTGTTTCCAAGTGATACAAGCTTCAAACTTTCAAGTGCAAGAGAAGAATACTTCAATCCTTCAAATTACAACTTGTTGTGACCTCCACATCCAAGTTGTTAGAGCATCATCCATTATATCTATTTCTTTGTGTAACTAGTTGTGAATATTTGATAGAAGATAGATTAGCAAGGTTTGTAGATAGAGAGATTGTGAAGTAGATAGTTGTGAAGATAAATAGGTGTGAAGAAGTAGTGTTGTGATTAAGTAGTGACTAGGTGTGAAGAAGTTGTGTAGAAGGTGTGAAAAAGGTGTGACGAAGTTGTGGTGTGATAATTGGTGTGTAAGGTTTTCTCCGCCATAAGGGAGCTTGTTGACATAGTGAAGAAAAATCTCGAGTAGGTGACTCGGGGAGTGGAGTAGGGCAAGGAAGGTGTCCTTGTAGCCGAACCACTATAAATGCTTTGTCTCGCGGTTTGATCTTTCCATCTTTTACTTATTATCTTGCTTATATCGTTATTTTCCATCTTTTACTTATTATCTTGCTTATATATATATATATATATATATATATATATATATATATATATATATAGTCGCTCATATATTGCTAGTGTTGATTTCACTTAAAAATCAAACCAAAGTTTCATTCACAAAACAAAGTTTTTACAATCAAACTAAAAAGATAACATACATATAATTGATCATTTCGATCAAGTATAGTTTTCATACAAAATATAATTACGGATTACATAGTATGCTGTTGAAGAATTTAATGAAGATGTCAGGGAACAGAATTCCTCAGTCAACTTCTCCCTGACATAGATGGTCTCTCGCCTCAACCAATTCCTTGAATCTCTCAACAATCTGAACACAGGGGTTCAGTCCATTCAAGAATCGGTTAAAGATGATCCTGAACTTACCAAGAAGCTCCTTCAGGCGTCAGAGACCTACCAACTCAACTCTGTGCATCTCACTGAGCTACTCACCCTGATGAAGTCCCTCAATCTTCAGGCTCTCAGTAGCTCAGTGGAGTCTGTCAAAACATCCCTTGCAACTTTGGATCACTCAGTGGCCGCTCAATCCCAGAAGTCAGAAACCCTTGCTTGGAGATTTGGTTCTAGATTATCTGCAATGGAAAGTGCTCAGGCCTCACTAGATGCCAAAGTGTCCACCATCCAGAAGGACACCTCAGAAATCAAGACCATGATGACTGAGATCTTTCAGGCCTTCAAGGGTTCATCCACTTCTGCATCAGTCACTCCAACTCTTGCCATCACTCAAGCTCCGGCAACAGTTGAGGGGGAGAATGTCATTGATGCCCCTCACACTGAAGCTCAAAATGAGGCTGAACCCTCTCACACTGAGGGGGAGCACTTTACTGAAGCCACTCCTCTCTCATTTGTTCAACCTCAAGAATAACCAGCCTCCTCATCTCAGCTGCAGGATAGAGGCAAAAGCATTATGACAACACCTGAACAAAGAAAAGTGCTAAAGCCGGCCTCTACCATCGTCAGACAGGACCCTGATGAACCTATCAGGGTTCCATTTGAGATCAATGGAGTAATCCAACAACTCACTGGTGATTAAATCTACATGGAGAGAGACGAGGCTTTGAAAAAGGTGGCTGAGGAAGAAAGAATGAGCAAGCCTGCACTTATAAAGCTTGTTCATGAAAAAGCTGAGAAAATAGGGTTTGATACTGAGAAACTGGCCACTGAGCAAGCTGGGGCAGCTTTCAAAAAGGCTCAGGAGGAAGAGATGAGCGCCCTGAAAAGGCAAAGAGAAGCAAAGCTCAGGAAGGACGCTCAGATAAGGAAGTCCAGGATTGAAAGGTACACTTGGGTGATGAAAGAAAGGCTGAAACCTGAAACCATCACTGACGTGAAGATCCATCGCAACACCAAGGCTGCTATTGTCACTATCTTCAGGGGGCAAGACAAAAGAGTAATGGACACCCATAATCCATTCAGGTTCGCTGACTTTGGCATCATTGAGCTGGATGAACTTCAACCAATCATTTCCAATAAGACGAATGTGGTGGTTCCTAATCTCTTGAAATCACTAGAGCTCAGGTATAAAGGACTGATGGAAATGCCTGAAGCTCTTGGAATTCCCTCTCTACTTCCTGCTGCATCTACTCAGGATGCTCCACCAAAGGTTTCCAAAAGGAAGAGGAAGCAAATTGAGCCAGAACCTGAAATCAAGGTCCCTGGACTGGACTGTGACAGATCTCTTCCTGAAGGAATTACCTTCATGAACAATGTGGTGTTTGAAGTCCCTGAGAGAGGAATGTGCTTCACTGATGAATATGGAAACCCTGCTTTCCAAAGATGGTCAGACATTGACAAGGCAGGGGTTAAGGCGATGCTCATATACTTGATGCTGGCTTCTCCCGTTGGGTGTGCTGAAAACGCAAGGTTCTGCCAGGACCTTAAAGCTAAGATTGAGGAGCACCCTGAGAAACACCTCCTGAGATCCAAAAGAACAAAGCTTGAAGCTCTTGGTTATCACCTGAACATCTGAATCTGCATCAACTATCTTTTTTTGTGTTTTTTGTAATTTTTCATAGGATTTGTAATAATTATTAATGAACAATGATGTTTCTTTTAAGTTACAAGTGTCCTAAGTTAATTACATCAACACTCAGTGAAGAGAAGAAGACCCCTGACTACTCACACTGAATCATGACACACTTAGGCTATTTGTATATCCAAATAGGGGGAGACTGTTGGGTCACTGAATTCCCCAAGCTTCCTTTAAACTTGGATTTGAACATAAAATAACCTAAGTGTTTGTTATCCGTAAATACAAACAAGTCACTGAGTGAATAATATCTCAGTGAGTCATCTTCAGGATGCTTGGAGCGAGTCTATGAAGAAAGGTTCACCATTCAGTGAGGCGGAACTCAGTGAGTGGGATCTAAGCCAAGAAGAAGATGATGGGTTCAGTGAGGATGACAATAACTCACTGAACCCCAGGACTCCTCAACAACTATTATGTACTGAAGACTGAAGACTTGAAGACTGAAGTATAGGCGGGACAAGGCGGGAAAAGTTTTGAACGCATCAACAGGTGACCTCATCTACCTGAAGTCAAACTTTCCCTGAACGGCATCAAGTCAGGGTGATGTCATTACTGTGCACTAGAAAGGCACTTTGTCTTTTGCCTAAAATAGTCTATTGTAACGGAGACAAAATATGTAAGTATTTTGTCTCTACTAGTTAGGTCATCTTTTTTGTCTTTATCAGTAATGTTGAAATTTACTTGTGTATAAATAGGTAGCATAAGTGAGGAGTAAAAGTTGACAAGTTTGTGCATTTAATGCGAAGCATTCACAAACCACTTTTACTCCTCCAAAGAACAACGCAGTCCCTGAGATAGCTCAGTGAGACCTTATAGTTGTCACTCAACGTAGTTTGGGTTTAGAGAGGAGTCTACACCATACTTGTCGTTTCAATACCAAGTGTTATTCCGCAAACACTTGAGTATAATTCTTTTGATTAACTTCTAATAAGAATTAAACGTTGAAAATATCGTGTCTCTTTTCTTTACGTTTATCTTTGTTGTTAATCTTATATATCTGTGTTAAAAGCCATGAAACTTAGTTAGGTTAACTATTTAGTTAACTATTAACTTAGTAAACAGGACCAATAGATATAGTTGTTCATATTGCTCAAGATTTGATTTCACATAAGATTGAATCAAAGTTTTAAAAGTAAACAAGGTTTTAAAACTAAACAAAGTTTTCATAATAAAATTAAAAAGACATAAAACTATTCAACCCCTCTTCTAGTTTTCCACAATAAGTTTAACCCATGTAAAGACAGATTTAAAAATTTAATACGGCTAAAATTATTATTAACAAGAAAATAAATATTAAAATAAAGTTACGGCCCCACAAGTCATTATGAGATGGAAATAAATACGAAGGATTGTACATAAAAAAAGACACAAAATGAGATGGTTCTATTTTTCTACGTGGCAAAATTGAACTCTCGTACTCATGATCTTATTAAAACCTCTCGAAAGATTTGATTTCATATTTTATACGTTCTCTTATTATATAAGAGATAAAATTGTATAATAACATTGTGAGTGTTGATTTGAAAACTCTTACTTTTGATTCACACACTCTAATGTACAATCTTCAAAAGGAACATACGATAAATATACAACGGTTTAAAACACAGTTTGGAATGAACAATAAAAAATAAGAGTGTACAAATAACCTAACATTATAGGAAGTATATAATATAATAATGAGTATTATATTACGTGTCAAACGTAATTAAGATGAAATGAATTTACTCAACATTAGTGAAAATAAATTTAAAATCAGCTCCATTCATCTTTATAAAGAAACATGCTATGAAATGAAATTTGGATTCATCTATACTATTATATAAAACATTTAAGTTGTGGGTTTCACAAAAAATTAAGATAAGGAGCTTAAATCATGAAGTGACATGTGTCATTTCTTAACTAAAAAATCATCTTTATTTTCAAATTGAAATATCTTTTTATCTATTTATTCTTTTTATGATATAATTTCACCATATTTTCTAAATTTTGTGCTCTTTTATTCAACATCTATTTTGATATATTTTTATAAAGTTTTTAGTTTTTACGGGTTATTTTATTTTGATTCAATTTTTTTACAACTTTAACTTTTATTTCAATCAATACAATATTGATTCGTTAAAATCATATACTTTTGTGGATAGGTTAACTTGTGCAATATTAAAACATTAAGAAATAAAAATACTTTGGACCACCTCCTCAACCATCGGGTAGGTTAAGTTGTGCAATATGATATAGAATTCTTTTAGTATTTTGTCGCAGTGAAATGCTAAGACCATAAAAGTCTTTTTAAAAAGGGAAATGATTTGTACACTTACTCTTTTGATTGGGACACTTCATTATATGCATTAGATACTTGTTCAATGCTTACAGTATGCTTTAATTATTTGTACAGTTGAGTGTCCCAATCACACAATCATCTCCTTTTTAAAAAATATCCGTAAAAATGACATCTCATGTTTATTTGCAGATGTATAAAAAAGACAGAATTTAAAAGGAAAAGAGTGAATGCCATAAGTTATATGTCATGTCATTGTGCGGATGTAATTTTGTTTGTAGCATAGAAAAAAAAAAAAAAAAAAAAAAAAAAACAAAAAAACCCTCTATAAAAAGCCTTTTCAAACACATTTTGACACACCATCAACACACATAGACCTCTAAAAGACCATTCTTTACACCTTTGATGCACTATGGCTTCAGACACTCTAGACTCAAGTTGTCTCCCTCTACAAGAAAAAATAGTCCATAACAACAAGACGGCGCGAGCCATAGAGCTCTTGATTCTTTCTCTTCTCGTCTCCTTACTTGTTTATCGAATAATTTCTTTCAAAGATCAAGACCACTACTTCCCATGGGTGATTGCACTGTTGTGTGAGTCGTGGTTTACTTTCATATGGGTTCTTGAGGTGTCTACTAAATGGAATCAATGCAGTACTAGAACGTACCCTGAACGACTCGTGAAACGGTAAGTTCTTCTTCAAACTTTGTAATCGATCTTGAGTGTACTTACTTTTTCTTGTTTCATTTAGCTGTTTTCAAAAGTACTTATAATCTTCGGAAGTCTGTCGAGAAATTAATGGCAACCTTAATGCATGATTTACTGAAAAGCTAGCTTTGTTTTCAGAATACATAATTATTTTTCCTTAAAGGAAAAATATTTGTAGTTAAAGATTCTGTAATAAAGAGAATAATTATCATTTTTATTACTATCATGCATATTATGTGACAAATGTTACTATATGTGTTATTAGGGTATGCGAATCAGACTTTCCACCTGTAGATATCTTTGTCACCACTGCAGACCCCATCCTCGAACCATCTATCATCACAATGAACACGGTTTTATCCTTGTTAGCGGTCGATTATCCCATCAACAAGTTAGCGCTTTATCTGTCTGACGACGGTTGCTCGCCTCTCACGTTTTATTCACTAGTTGAAACAACAAAATTTGCAAAACTTTGGGTCCCTTTTTGCAAGAAGTATAACGTTCAAGTTAGAGCTCCATTTCGATACTTTACATCTGAGTCCACGCCGTTAGATGGTGATTCATTGGAGTTTCAACAAGAATGGAAAAAAATGAAGGTACGTAGTAATTTGGAATCCCATTAAAGTCGCAAAAAAACCACTTTTAAAAGTGCTCCAAATATGATTATTGTAAAGTAAAGTTACAATATACTATATATTTACATAGAAAAAAAAAAAATACTATACTTGTCACAGTTTCTTCTTGTGGTAACGAACTAAAAAATTTCAATTTCAGCACAATTTACTTGTCTTTTTTTTAATTTTTTAATTTTGAGGGTAATATGTGACTTGAATTACCGGTACCCGGTTCCACCTCACGTGTACAAAGCCAAGTCATATTCAAGTGTCTTCATCATACCAAAATACACATGCTCAGCAAGTGAAAACACACACCACCACTTACTCCGGCTACCACCACCAACTCCGGCCACCATCACCACCCACCCCGACCACCACTGCCGCTCCGGCCACCTCAACCCACCACCCACCTCCTCCTTCCTCTCTCTTCCTCCTTCCTCATCACACAAACCATAATTAAAAAAAAGCACAATCATCTCCACCATTCGCCGCCGTTATTTCCACCGGAAACCACCACCGCCATCACAACAGCCGCCGTTATTTCTACCTGTAACCACCACCACTACCACAAGAGCCTTGTTCAATAATTCGTCCACGTGTACCGGTAACAACATCATATACCCACTGAATCTTATCAGGATACACCCATTAGCCACACTGATTATTATCACACCCATATTCAGAGACTCGCATATATTTCAAACCAATCAGACTTTAGCAATCTTTCCTGATTTTTCAGGGACTATAGCCTTCCCTTATTTCAGCAACAAATCATCTGAAGCCAATCTACAACTCAGTTTTGCTATATACATACCAAAAAAACGTATTTATCAAGACCCATCTATATCATCATCACATCCTTTGACCCTTTATAAACCACAAATCTGATTTAAAAAAAATTCCATTACAGCTCGTAACTGTAACAATCTTTAGTTCAGCTTTTTGAGATCAATTTGGAATAGGATTTGTTTTTTTTTTTTTTTTTGTGTTAGGTGTGAAGATTTGGGTTATTTGCCCACCGGAGTTCTACACATAGCGGCTGGGTTTTGTTAATTGTTTTCCGGTCGGGTGGTTGTTAAATCGATTGTGTCGATTTTTTGTATGTGAGTTTTTTTTTTTTTTTCTTTTTTTTTTTTCTGGGTTTTAGGTTGGTGTGAGTTTTTTTTGTTGGTGGGGATAAGGTTTATTTAGTGGAGAAGAACAATAGTGGCAAACCAAGTTTTTGATAAAGTTTTTAATTTTTTAGTTTTTATACAAGGAGGAAGCATTTTTTAGCTTTTATAAATAAAGTATTTAAGCTAGCGTGGCATGTTACCGGTACACCTGGACGAAACCGGTTGAGAAAGTAAGATATTACCCTTAAAATTAAAAAAAGAAAAATAAATTGTGCTGAAAATGAAATTTTTTAGTTCGCTACCCACAAGACCAAATCGTGTCAAGTATAGTACTCTTTTTGATAATTTGCCCATTTATAAATCATGATTATGTTTTTATCAGAGTTAAATCATTAACACTCAATACTCAGACATTGCTTAGTGGCTTACTTTTTTAGAATATACCAGTATATATATATATATATATATATATATATATATATATATATATATATATATATATATATATTTGAATGTAAATGAAATTACTTTCAAATTCAACTATTGTGTCACAATTTATTATCAAATCATATTTACCACGTAAAAGAGGTATGTTAGGATAATATAATTTTTACAAAATGATGTGTCATGCCAATTGAACTCAAGTACATTATATTTTTTCTTGTAAATTTTATGCATGCACAAATCATCATGTCACATCATTTTGTGAAGATATTTTATAAAAATTATGTGATCAAAGCAATTAAATTATCTATTAAAGTATGGTTTTATTATAAGAATAATATTTATCATCAAAATGTCTAGATATTAATTCATTTGCCTTTTTAATAAAAACATCTCTAAATAGTGAAAAAAAGAAAAAGAAAAAAAAGAAGAAGATAATTCTGATTTAACTTTTTGGATTTTGCAAGCAAACATTCACCAACACATGTTACATCATTTTGATGTATTTTCTTCAGGTTGTGTTATAACTCCCTATACTAGGGAGAGTGTATTTTTTGTCTCATTGCCCCTTCTTGTCCTTTATTTTATTTTAGTACAGCACAGTTTTTTGTCAATTTATGTTCCGTATTTTTGATAGTTTTAAACGTTTGACATATTAAACTATATATTTTGGGTTCCACACTTTCAGGTTTATAGTTTTTTGGCATAAACAGAATTATAAAAATAAAATAAAAATAAAATAATAGAGGGGTCGGTATAAAAAACTAGGAAGGGTCATTACAACCCAACCCTTTTCTTTTAGCATTGTACTCTCAAACACTATTTAAATTGTATCAATCAACCCAATTTTTTTAAAATTTAAAATATATTTAATATACATTAATTAGACTTATTTATTATTTTAATTATATATGGTTATATACTTTCTCATATCAAGTGTCCACTTTGAAATGTATAAATTTTAAAAGTTTTCCACTTAAATTTTTTTTGAACAACATTCAATATATGTTAGGAATACAAAGCCTTAACAAGAAGCTAGTGTCGAGATATGGATTACAAAGTGTTTATACAAGCAAATTTGGGATCGGTTATCCGGTCAATTCAAGCGAGACTGATTTTTCTAGTTCGCACTACTTACACTCTTCACCAATAAAATATTATTTTCATCTACCAAAATAAATTTTGATTTGTTAAAACAGAAAGCGGACACTTATTAAAAATAACGCAAAACATAAATATGGAAAACAAACGTGAAAGAGATGGAGTATTTGATAAACAAAATTAATTTTATTCTTATAATTATTCAAACATGTGCCGAGCACATTTTAGGAAACCTTTTCACTTGTTGGAATGACTATTTTAGTACTACAACAACAACATTTTTATCTTAATATTGAAAAGTAGTAATCATGTTTTCATAAATAAATAAATCATGATTTCCTTTTTTTTAATTAATCATTAACTTAGTATTCGTGACATGTTTCGTCACTGACCATTTTAAAAATACAGTTTTCATATATGGACATAACTGGTAGGCCTAAACATCAACCTAATCATTAGCCTAATATATCGCTATTTTTTGATAAATGATTAATGGGTATGCTATTTTACACCAAAAAATTAATAACCTAATCATTAACCTAAATTAGCCTTAACATCAAAAGTTGTAAATTCATTTAAAAGTTGAATTTAAAAGTTGTAAATTCAAAAGTTGAATTCACATACTTTGGTTCCCAATGTGATTCTTTTTCATATACATGCGATTGGTGAAGCTTTAGTGGTGCCCAGTTTGGTTACTACGTACGTCAATATATTATGGTTGCCATCCTGACATTATTCACATGCTATTTTGTTTGTGTATGATTACAGAACGAATATGGTGATCTTCTCAAAAAGATTGACCTTGCCGCTCAGAATCCATTCCCATGTGACCGTAACTCGGATTTTGGTGTTTTCTATGGCGTTCACCGTTCGGACCACCCAGCCATAATTAAGGTATTACGTATAAGCATAATGAAATTTGAGTGATGTGATGATGATGGTATAGTCTGTCAAATCTTGATATTGGCCAGGATTGATACTTAGATAGAAGTGTTGGAATAAAATGCATGAATAAGTGATAATGTTGGTTTGTTTGCATGTGTAACAACAGAACACTGGGCTAGTGACTGTGTTATATATAAATAACAATGACATAAGGATGTAACAAATTGACGCTTGACCCTTATGAAAATAAAACAGAGTGTAAATAGTATGAAAGATATTAACTTAGTTCATTTTCCAATTGTGATAAAATTTTAAAATAAGGATAATCTTCTAAAATGCATCCAATTTGTCACTTTTTTTTTTTTTTTTTTTTTTTTTTTTTTTTTTTTTTTTTTTTATGGACATCGAACTCATAATTTTCTGATTTAATTATCAAACTTGCTAATATTTTCTATCGCATGTGTTAGGTATTGTTTGATGTGGCCTTTGAAACTTGCTAAAACGTGGCATATGAAACTTGTGAGATACGTCAAACCTTACCCATAATAATGCCTACAATAGGAAATATCAGCAAGTTTAATAAAAAAAATAGGAAAATTAAAAGTTCGGTATATATAAAAGGAAAAAACGGCAAGTTGGATGTATATTTAGACAATTATCCCTTTATATATTGTTTAAAATAAGCAAGGTTCGATAACATTTTATGTCATTTGACAAAGATAAAATTAGAGTAATGCACAAAAATAATATTGAGAATTTGAGATCTTAGATTCCAACACTAGCACTTTGTTTTCATTAGGGTTAATTGCACGAAAATGTATCATAGTTGTCACGAATTCTTATTATATGTATCGAACGAAAAAGTTTGCATTTTTGGAATTTTTTGTGTAGAGTTTGACCTCTTTAGCACGTTGTGCCACATCATACAAGTTACCATCCATGTCATCTCAAATTCAAACCAAATGTATATGTTATCTTGAAGTTCTACTACTTTTCTGTTACCAAAATAACGATCCAATGATTCCAAATAAAATAAAAACCATATGTGGAATCAGATCAATGGATCATCAACGGTCTCCTTTTATCTCCATCTCTGTTCATTGGGTCATCAATGGATCATAACTTTCTGATTATCTGTTTTTAAAATTCCAAATATCAATTACATTTTTTTTCATCAATCTAAACACATTTTGAAACGGAAATCACAGATCTAAAAACAAAACCCACCAACATTAGTTCAAGTAAACCCTCTTTCAATAATTAACCCACCATCTCACCGCCACAAACCCACAATCATAAACAATATCTGAAAGAAATGGCCAGCCGACTGTGGCTGTAGTTCGGTGGCCCAGATCTGAAAAAAATGACTTTGCTGGTGGTTTGGAGCTGGTAGTGGTAGATGGCCGCGATGGGTGGTGGTTGTTCGGTGTCAAGTGTCTTGTGGTTGTTATTAGTAGCCATGGTAAGTGGTGATGACTGATGAGAGAAGAAGAAGAAGAAGAAGAAGAAGAAGAAGAAGAAAAAAAGAGGAAATATTTGATACTCATGCGTATGTGAAAAAGAAAGAGAGTAGGTAATTTGTTATCCTATGTGGTTCCATGTAGATAATTGAAAACATAAATAAATAAACAAGTGACCTGCAACCTGCAAAAGAGGTCAAACTCAACACAAAAAATGTCCAAAGAGCAAGTCTAATATATATAATTGCAAACTTTTTTGTTCGATACATATAGTAGGAATTTGTGACAACTATGATACATTTTCGTGCAATTAGCCCTTTTCATTAATGTTGGGATAACCATTGATTGTATACATTCTCTAATAGAAATTCTTTTCATTTGGTAATATTTTCTAATTGTTGTAGGTTGTATCGGAGAACAAAGAAGGTACTTTGAGCGACCTGCCCCATGTAATATATATCTCAAGAGAGAAAAGTCTCAAGCATCAACATCATTACAAAGCCGGAGCTATGAACGTCCTGGTTAGTCTGCTTCATTTTCATTTTGTTTAAACATGTGAATGATATATATATCACAATGCATAAAATAGGACAGCTCTAATATGCTTTAAATGCTTGGTAACACACCTTTATTTTGCTTAACTCACAAAATGACCAAAGTTGTCACTAAAAGTAGTTTTCTAATATCCGAGTTAACTGGTTTTCACGCTGAACGTTTTAAGAAAACTCAGATGAAAGTTACTGATATCTTAAAAGGCCACAACTATTTTTTTGAGTAACGGATTTCAACGAATCATCTAGCAAGAGACCACAAACATTACAATCAAAGATTGGATTTATTTTGGGTGAAAACAAAAATGGTTTATCCAAAACAAAACTCCGACCAAAGTTAGCTATGTTTCAGGTTTTCTTATTCACGATTCTCTGTTATCGATTATCTAGTAATTAATCGCTTGATGAAAGTAGAAATTCTACTATATCATTGTTTATATAAAGAATAAGAAATGAAGTATCTTTGTAGTGAATAATCATATAATTAACGACAAACTATGCAAAAATGAATATCGTAAAACTTCAATGATGAGCAGGCTAGAGTCTCGGCAGTAATGACAAACGCACCCTTGATGCTGAATGTAGATTGCGATATGTATGCAAACAATCCACACGTTTTTCTTCATGCAATGTGTATGTATTTTGGTATCAAGAATGAAGAAGATTGCGGTTTTATCCAGTTCCCTCAAGCTTTTTATAACCCATTGAAGGATGACCCTTTTGGGAATCAGCTCGCTAATTATTATGTGCGTATATGTTTAAGCTTTTTTTTTATTTTATTTTTTTATTTTTTATTTTTTTTTTGTAATTCTGTGCCTCTAATTATAATATGGCACTTGTTATTGACATTTCTTTTTCTTTGAATCAGTATTTTTCAAATGGAATAGCAGCAATTCAAGGGACTTTCTACGCGGGATCAAATTGTTTTCACAGAAGAAAGGTTATCTATGGTTCATCACCAAATGATACAAAAACTGGTAAATAAAGATGTTTTTATTTTTTTTTATCTACGTGGTCATTTTAGGATTGAATATTTGAATGTATGTCTAACCTGGGATGTTATTTAGAAAATATTGGCAATGAAGATCTACATCAAATGTTTGGAAAATCAACTGAATTGAGAGATTCAGCTGCTCAAGTATTATCCGGATCAAATGCAAAGATAGAAGATCGGAAGACTCCCTCTAGTTTCATTGAGGCAGCAATCTGCATTGCAGGCTGTAGATATGAGTACGGTACCTCATGGGGAAAAGAGGTAAAAGGCAGTTAATATCGATCATATCATGGTGTTTCAAATTAGTCTGGACGAAGTGAGATAATGGATTCATGATCTGGATAACATTAATGATACCTTTGTTAACCAAAATGACTCAAACACATAATTATGCGATTATTACAACTTCAACACTAATACAGACAAACACCATATTTCAATACACTTTTATAACAGGTGACTATTTGATCTTCTACAATCACTTTCTAAATGCAAATCCAAACACCATGTAAACTGAAAGTCACCAAGCAATTTATGTCTGATGATGAACTAAACACATACATATCGAACTACCTAATAATGTAGTTTAAGTATTCTGAATTTTTTTCAGGTTGGTTGGCTTTATGGATCTGCAACAGAAGATATTCTCACAGGAATTAATATTCACGGGAAAGGATGGAAATCCGTCATGACCTCACCTGACCCCCTTGCATTTCTTGGTTGTGCACCTACGACATATCCAATGTCATTGACACAGATGAAAAGATGGGGAAACGGGCTTCTTGAGGTATTATTCACCAATAAAAACCCTTTACGTCTTACTATAAAAGGAAAGCTATGGTTTCGACAAGCCCTTGGTTACTTGTGGCTATGTTTATGGGGATCACGGTCTATTCCAGAACTATGTTATGCGGTTCTTCCAGCATATTGTGTCATCAGCAGTTCAAATTTCTTGCCCAAGATTAATGAACCGGCTTTTCTCATCCCTATGGGTATTTTCCTCACTAAGAATCTTTACGCCTTATGGGAACTGAAACGTTTAGGTGTATCTTTTCGTACGTGGTGGAACTTACAGAGAATGGGGAGAGTAAATGCAATGACATCATGGTTATTTTCATTTTTAAGTTTAGTGCTTAAGCTCTTTGGTTTATCCAAGGCTGGTTTCGAAGTGACACAGAAGGAACAAAGTTCTAATGATGATGATGATAAAGGTAGATTCACTTTTGACGAGTCACCCATGATTGTGCCAGGTGTCACCATCCTACTGGTCAACCTGACCGCGATGGTCAACGGTATGGTGATATTATCAAGTAATGAAAATTGGATAGGGGCGTTAGGGTTGGGAGAGATGTTTTGCAGTGTTTGTGTGACATTATGCTTCTGGGATTATCTGAAAGGGTTGTTTAAGAATGGGAAATATGGGATACCATTTCCTACAATTTGGAAATCGGGAGTTTTAGCTTTGCTCTTTGTGCAATTATGCAGAAGATCATCTCAATCGTTTTAATTAGCTTATTTGATACTTGGTTTTATGTATAATGTATTTTCGATCAAAAGAATATTATTGTTCAAGAATTGATTTAAGATTGAAGTGTGGCATTGATGAACGCACCTATTTGGTGTATCCAACAATTATGTTTCCCGAGCCATTTATATGTTCATGAAGATATCTCTCAAACATTCAAACCATCATGTGCACCATATAAATACGCACAAGTTGGTAAAACTTTGTTCTATGATGATTCATTACCTCTTTTTGTTATGTTATTGCATCTGCTCCAACTATAACCATCTATTGAGTAAAAAGAGAAAGGAAAGTACACCGACAAAACCTCGATATAATTTTAGATCAGTGGTGAACTAAAAACTTGAATTCACATTTGATTTTATGTTGAGTTGTTGATCTTATTGAATGTTTTGGTTTGATTTTAGAGGAAACATTCAATGATTATCTATTCTATACTACTATATAATGCATTTGGGACTATTCTATAATTAGAAAGGCTTAAAATTCAGACTTTTACTTGCTTATTATGGAAGGATTAAAATTAATTGGTTAGAAAGCAGGTTGGTGAGGAAGCAGGTTGGTTAGGAAGTTTGTTAGGTTGTTCAAACTAAAATTATTTAACTTAACCATTTCTACCATCTTTACTTATAAAGCATAAAGACAACTAAATGTATAACCAAATAACCGAATAACGCAAAATATAGTCACAGATACCCGCAGCCGTATTGCGTGAGTACCGTTCTAATGATTTATGAATGTGTAAAGTGGTATTTTAGGTACACTTGGAATATAATTAAGATGGTTTGTAGACCAATTATGTGTTTCAGTAAGCTTATGTAGTTATGCTAACAAGTAAGTGTTTGCTAATTTGGTGTGTGCTTGTATAACCCTCAAGTATACACTCCTACACATTGAATTATTAAAAGATGCATGTCCTGGTTTGATTATTTGAAATGGTTATTAAGCCCATAAGTAGTTATAAATAAAATAATCCCAAACACTTACTAAGAACAACCAACCTACGTAGTATATAATTGTATACTGTGATTTTGTTTTGTGTGTTTCACAGTTGTCGTGCTTATGATGTGATAAGCTGAAATTTTTTTGGTGAAAAAGGTGAACATATATTAACTTCCCAAATTTACAACAAATTGAGAAACAATGTTTATGGACATACCCATGAACCAAAATACAACTAACATTCACTAGTCTATGAAAATATCAAACTAGCACATATCGGTTAGTGAATACAAGATCTATGATGATGCAAAGATCATATATCTGATGAAGCGTATCTGATGCAACATTTAATCACTTGCTGCTTCTCCTTACATACCTTCCAAAGTTCACCTATTTTCACCCACCATAGTCCCACAACTACATTTCCTGACTAAGAGACTACCATATATCATTCAGCCCGCATCCACAATAATATATAGTAGCTCAAACCAGGCATCATTGTGAGGACTATAGCACCCTGACTCTCCACAAAGGGGCTATACTTAAACTGACTACATTGGGTGGCCCTTCTAATTAACTAGTAATTTCCATGGTCTATACAAGCGAATCATGTTGGGTGGCCCTTATTCATTTAATCCGTTAGGCTAAGCATCTGTAATTGACTAGTAGTTTTATAATTGACGAGTAGTCACTCTATTCGTTAGTCACTTTATTAGGTCAAACACCTAGAGTAACATGTTGAAATGAGTGATTTATAAGTTTTGGCCATGCTGTATTTCTTGTTGTTATTTGTATATAAATAGGCTTTTAGAAAGCAAATTTGGATGGTTAACATTTGATCACTGGAAGAGTAATAAAATTGCATCAAAAGCCTTTTTAGTCATACTAGTGAACATTGTTTTTCCGTTCTTTAATTATGGCATCAATAGTGCATTATAAAACATCAGAAGCCACGATTGCATTACCGACTATGATTATAACATGCCTTTATGTTAGTACTACTGGAATTAGTAGTCGTAGTAAGTAGTAACATTTTGTAATTGCTAGGTGGAGAGATTGGAATTATTTAATTTTCATCTCTTCACTTGTTCTAGCACCTAAGAATAAATAATCATGTATATTCGACCCCATTAAACAGTCTAAAGTAACGCTCTTGTCGTAGTATAAATTACTTCTTACTGGTACACCATATCCTAAAACCATGATTTGTCATGTTTGTGACTCAACCTTAGTTTGACAAGCTAATAGTAAAATAATCATGTATTTTACAAGGAAATGGGGTTCTTGATCGCTTAGTAATCGAGAAGGTAATAACGTTCTGTCTTGAGATACTCATAAAAATAGTAGGCATTGTGGGTGGACGTGGGGTGATTAAAGTTAATGATTTACATTGTGAATCTAGTGTTATTTTCACTCTAAGATGAAACCTTAATATTAATGTTGGTAACTTGTCACAGGACTTTGTCTTAGCCAATTAGATTCAATAAAACGTTTTGACAAAACCATGTTTGTGTTTCTGTTTGTGATTGTGTTTGTGGTTGAAATGAGACAAAGTAAATATAAAACTAAGATTAATAATATGAGACTTGTTCTATTTGACTCGAACCTATTACATATATAGTTGTTGAAACGACATGATTTATCTAGTCAAACATTGTGTCGTTTAACAAGTAACTGTCAACCATAAATAACTGCTAACTAATAACTGTCAACTTCTAAACTAACTTCTAACGGGCTGTTTGGGTTAAGACAATTCGACCCATACAATTTAGCCCACTTTGACCCATACTGAAATAAAACTAAACAAACATAATTGTCTTTTGATAATAAGCATTAAAGCATTAAAATTTGTCCACATTCTCCTTCCTAATGCTTGAATGCTGCTTCTATGATCTTCCTGGTTCTTCCTTCAAGTAATGATGATGAAATCATCACTACTGCTTGTGCTTTCTTCAAATTTGCTTCCATTGCTGTCTTCATTCTTGTGCATATCATCCTTCACAGTCTTGCATCTCTTCTTTGGAGATTCTTCCTGCATTGAGGCATCATGTGCTTCAACCTGTACAATACCCTGTGCACCATGTGCAATAACCCTTGCATCATTCTGTGGCTCCTTTGCAAAACCCATGCTAGCCATATCCTCTGGTTCACCCTGCACCCTCTTTGCCTCCTCATAGTATACCTTAACCATGCCAATGTACTCCTTGTACATTTCTTTCACTGCTTCTTGATGTTCATATGCCACTCCAAGAATCTTTGCCAATTGGTGCCAATTTCCATTCAATTATACATCCATGTATCCACCAAGTGCATCCACAAATTTGTATAAAGCCAATAAATCAATCTTGATTACCCCTATGGTTGGTGGTAATTCACCCAATACTTCTTGTCCTAAGTATTCTAAATAGAACCATTTGATCATCTCAATGAATTTCCCTTAAACACTTCCCAGTTTCCATACACTAGTTTATCTATACAATCAAATCTAGGAATGCTATAAATCTGTTGAAAGGGTTTACCTTCATGAAATACAAAGTCCCATTCATGCTTATGTATTCAGTATCCACATAATCATGATCAATCTCCTTGTCCATTCTCAGTTCTTCCATGCCTTTTATCAATGAACATTCATCTCCAGGATCCAACGATTTGAAATAGTCATCCAAAAACTTGTTGTGACTTTCAATCATGCTATGTTCACTTTCTCCTACAATGGTGTTATGCCTATCAACTGTTCCATCATACATATGATCAAACATGTACCGGATTCTGCATCTGTTCCCATCATAACTCACAAAGTAACCCTGTTCCTACAATTGCTCCAAACTAAGAATGTTTAATGTGATTTCAGGAGTATAAACCACATTAGGTACCATCGATCTTCCTTTGTCTGTGTCCACAATCACTTCCCCTACACCATATGAGACAATAAACTTCTTTTCTCTTTCTTCTTTCCCTTCAACTTGAAACCTCTGCATCAATCTTTTGAACAACCGTTTCATAGGAGTCATGTGTTTCTTATATGCAGTGCTGACATACCATATTTCATCCCAGTTGCCTAAATCAGAACCCTGAACCATGTAATCTGTTGAAATGTGCACTGTCTCTGGTTCATACTTGAAAACTGCTTCATTTTGTGGTGTTTCAATTGGTATAGTGTCCATTGTATTTGATTCTGTGTTGGTTTCTTTTTCTTTGTTTGTGCACTTTCAAATGACGTGCCCTCTTTTCTTGCAAATATAGCAACGTGCCCTTCTATCTTTTTTGGACAAACTGCTTGATTCCACTGTCTCTTTGTAACTGCTGCCACCATGATGTTTCAGTTTTGAGGAATTATAGGATACTACTTCTTCCATTTTCTTTCTTAATAACTGTTTTCCTTCGGGTGAAATATGTTTCTTGTGTCTAGGCCACGTTTGGGTAGTTTGGTATTTTTCTCTTTGTAAATAATGTCTGTTTGGGATATATGGTGTGTCTTTGTATAATTGGCTTCTCCAAGGATCAGAACATGCGCTCTGATACCACTGTTGGTAACTTGTCACAGGCCTTTGTCTTAGCTAATTAGATTCAATAAAACGTTTTGACAAACCATGTTTGTGTTTCTGTTTGTGATTTTGTTTGTGGTTGAAATGAGACAAAGTAAATATAAAACTAAGATTAAGAATATGAGACTTGTTCTATTTGACTTGAATCTATTACATATATAGTTGTTGAAACGACATGACTTATCTAGTCAAGCATTGTGTCGTTTAACAAGTAACTGTCAACCATAAATAACTGCTAACTAATAACTGTCAACTTCTAAACTAACTTCTAATGGGCTGTTTGGGTTAAGACAATTCGACCCATACAATTTAGCCCACTTTGACCCATACTGAAATAAAACTAAACAAACATAATTGTCTTTTGATAATAAGCATTAAAGCATTAAAATTTGTCCACAATTAAGATATCGCATGTGATTATCTTTCCTTTTGCTAATAGAGAAATTGTGGGTGGACGTGGGGTGGAGGTAATCTCAGTAGTATGTCTGCTTCTTATCAACTTGCTAGACCAATTTTTCATTTCGCTGCTGTGGAATGGTTAAGCTTATGGTTGGATATGTTGTCGCCTTTTAGGAATAAGGTACTGATTAAAGTTAATAACTTACATTGTGAATCTAGTGTTATTTTTTAAGGTTGCTCTATTTGACACCTGAATTGATTGCAATGACAAGGTTTACGGACATCTGAAATGAACTTTACTCATGCTATTGATGTGTTTTTAGGATAATATGGATGTGGGTTCTTCGATAAAGATTGTTGGCTGCATTTCAGGAAGACGTAAGAAAGAATAGAATGGTTACTATAAGCTGAATCTTCTTTGAGTATGCATTCAAATGGTAGAGAAAACTTAGCTGGTAGATAATGTTGGCGTGAATGAACTTACAAAAACTGTATCAATTTGTTAATATCATATGTTAGTGATACTTCCCAAAAAAAAAGAGTATGCTACACTGTTGTTTCTGGAGTTACTTTCTTTTAACACTTATCTTTATTTGCATCTACATTTGCATATAGGTTTTAATATAAGGAATCCCAAACCTTCCCTATCATAAGCAGTTTTTAATAAGCATTCCCATACAGCTTCCTTGATAAGCATTCTAGAATTACAGTGACTACATGTGGTCCCTATAAGTTTCCATGTAGTCCCTACAAGCTCTAGTCAAATTAAAGATCGGAGCAATATAGTTGAAAATTTCCTCTCCACTCTTATAGAGACTACATGTAGTCCCTATAAGCGGGTTTATAGCGACCACATTCAATGGTCCTAGAAGTCTGGTAGCGAGATCTCTGAATTGGTGTAGTGTCTTCAATAAGCAATTCTAAACATCTCATGTATAGTTTTATGGACTTTTTGGAATTATTTATTAGAAATGCTTATAAAGGGGCTTATTTGGGATTGCTTACTAAAATTGCATGTGAGAAGGGGCTGTCTGTATAACAACCCACAAAAACTCATCACTATCATTTCCACTACAAATACCTATGTCAGGTATTTCACGGGTAAATTTTTGCTTTTTATGTGCATTCATTACCTGTATGACTCTCTAGACTTGCTCACGTATTTACACAAGCCAAATATCTCTACCCACACATCCTATAAACCTCTAGTATGTTAAGCATAAGATCACAACAACTCCACAATAAGTAATCTACCAACCTAACACACTAAACATATCACAATATCCTAATAAACGCTAATCTAACCCTAATTAAGCCTTAATCAGGCCTACGTGTTTACAAAACCCTAATTGCTTATCTAAACCAATTTGAAAGTGTTCAAGGCTTATGTATGAGTTACCTTAGGAACAATAGGATATATTAGCACCCTTAGACCCTAGTACAACCCCTTAGAGCTTAGGTACAAGTCTCTTAAGCACAAAACTATAACTAGGTCATAACTTCCCGGAATTAGGTCTAAACTATCCCAAAACTTCACCATAAGCTACCACCAATTAGTATAAGCTTTTAGGACCTAGGATTAGTCACTAGGAATTCGTGGGACCCTAATCTAGGCACAAAACCCTAAGCTAGACCCTAATCTCCCACTAAACCAAATTAGGTTAAAACTAAACCTAACTTAACCATAATCCTAAAACTAAGTACCCTAAGCACCTCAAGCAACCTACCTAGCAGCTTACCCACCATACCAAACCACACCTCTTAAACGACCCTATATAAACCCTCGTACCCCCTCCATACCAAACCACACCTCTTAATTTCCTTCCAACTTAAACTTTCAGTAGTATAGGACCCTTAGAAACCTTAGGAGTCGAGTAGTTAGGCCTTGCATGCTTGTCGAGTTCCATTTTGGTCAAGAAAACTCTAGAAAACCCTAAACACCCTCGTTAACCTTTCCCTAGACCAAGTAAGCTTTATTTTTGCCTCTACTAGCTTTATTACAGTACTAGGATAGTTATAGGTTGCCTTAGATCACATTAGAACCCTTGCCTAAGCCTTGATCACTAAAACATGCTACTTTACATTTTGAAACCCTAAATATAGGCTAATTATTAATTATATGCTATAATACCGTATTATAAGCTATAAGCTAGTTTAAGTAACTTAGCTAAGCTAATATTACTTGACCATAGGCTAGGAAACCTTTTTGTTTTAAAAAAATATGATTTGCATGGAATTAGGACTAGTTTTGCAAAGTTTTCCATGCATAGGGATATATATGGTAACTTTCTGAAAATATTAAGTCTAGGGACTATTTTTGACATTTCTTAGAGGTTATAAGTATAAGGACCCTTTTTGCAAAGTGATATAACCTTAGGATAAAAAGATAAATAGTTATAAACATATAAGGACTAATTTTACAAAAGTTATAAAATAAAGGGTATAAATGGTAAATTTTAAAAACTTATAAGTCCAAGGGTCATTTCTGCCATTTTCCTAAAATATAGAAGTATAGGGACTAATTTTGCTATGTTTAGATAGTTAAATATAAGTTTATAAGTCTAGAGTAGATTTTGTAAATATATAAACTATAAGGGTATAAAGTGAAAGTATTTTTATAAATATAAAAACCTAATTTAAGTTAGAAGCATCACACAATATTAGGGAGCTTCATGTCAGGAGTATCATGTGGATATTTCGTTTTGATGAGTTTGCTGGGTTTACGAATTAAAGTGCCCTGACTCCTCAAACGATTATTGCATGACTTCTGAATTATGATGGCCCGAACGATGTTATGTTATAACTAAACTTAATAACAACATAGCTTAATAGTAGGGAGCTTCATGTGAGGAGTCATAAATTTTTGGATTGTGATGGCCCGAACGGTGTTATGTTATATCTAAAACACTAACAAGCCTAAGAATGATTACTTAAGAAACTTAAACAAAATAACTAAAGCTTGACATACAACCACACCCATAATCCACCAGGATACGTGAGTAGGCAGTTGATGCGTGGTTTTGCAACCTTGCAAAAGTTTTTACCTCTCAAGGGATCTTGAGAAGCTTGTAATCCCCACCAGGCAATGTACCTGACCGATGTAGTATAGTGTAGTGGCAAGTACCGGGGGATTGATCGTTCTCTTAGGGAATAGTGTCGTTAGGATCAAAACTTAATTAAACTAGGTCTAGAGGTGAGGGATGATTCTTTTTGTATTTTTATAGTTTTATGAAAAGCAAGTAAAATTCTCGGGTTTTGAAAAATGGGCGGAATTAGTTGCTAGTCAACTAACCCAAATATCTACTAATGCAATGAAAATAAAATAACAAGAAAGTAAATTTGGAGAAAAACGATAATAAGAGAAACGTGTTTACTTAGACTTCACTACTCCCTAGCTATCTTTTACTAGTTGATTAGTTTGTTACAATTGCGTGGATGACGGGTTATATTCTTTAATACCATTCGTGGGGCCGTGTACGATCTTCCCCAACTCTACAAGTTTCTACCTCTTCCTATGTCGAGCCGACTACTAGCTCCTAACATGGCCTCCTTAGTAGTTACTCATGCATTAAATATAACCAATTAATCATAGTACACATCCGATTCATGTTTCTTTAGACATTCAAGCATGTTACCAATTGGAAGTCTGCCAGTTTTTTTAAGCCTAACATCGATATCATTCATCCATTACAATTAATAACAAACAACCAACCAATAATCAATAATTAGGTTTCATTACATCTAAGCAAATACAAAGAAAACCTAGCCTAGCATGTTAAAGTAAAGACAAGCATAAGATAGGATCAAACAACACATAGACATATTGAATGATTATTGGAAGACTTATCTTTATTAAAACATGGATGATAAAAGGGTGAAAATCTTGTAAAATTCGACCTAGGGTTTCTCCACAAGTTCTCCCAAAAGTCTCTCTAACATTCCCCCTCCCAATACACGAAAATTAGAAAACTATATATAGATTTTGTGTACTGACGACGTCACGTTATGATTCTGACCCCGTCAACCCGCCGCCAATATTCTTCTTGTATTGCCTAGATCCAGATCTGACGTCGTCTCATATTAATCAACTCTAGGCCGTCATGTGTGTTTTGCTCTTGACGGCCTTGATGATGCCGTCATGTGTTATCTCCCAAAAACATTCTGGCGCGTCTCGTTATACTTTTTATCAACCTCTTTGCCATAACGTGACGCCGTCACATGCAATACGTGACGCCGTCAGGTACTATTTCCAGCTTGATTTGGTGATTTTGCCGTTTTCTACACTTTTCGCTCCAAAAACGTCCAAAATGCTTCCTTTTCTTGATTTCTTCTCCAAAGTACCTAAAATGACAAAAGAAACGATGTAGGGCAATATTTGATCAAATAATTACGACTTAGGGCTTAAATGACCCCCTAAAAGCAGTACACTTTTCATCTCATCAGCAGTCTAGTCTCCGAGTAACTTTTCACATCAATTAGATTTCCCTAAGCCGAAGTGAGTTTTCATAGCCTCAGTCTTTTAAATGCTTTACAAACCCTGTGACGGGGTTACATGCTTACTTGCTTTAAAACGAATACAAGTCTTTCTCTCTGGTTGAGCACGAGTAAACTATCTGCCACCCCTACATAACAAAATTCATGAATCTAATCGCTTGTGATATTTTACACAAGTGAACGCGAATATAATTGATAGATCTATTTGAGTTTGAAAACTCCCGTTGGTGCTACCTCTCACTGGAGGGTAACAACAAGTATTATATTTGAACCTTCTAAAGGATTAACTTTGGCAAGTTATCCTTCCCGTACCATAATGGATTGGTCTGCAGACCCCATGATCTGGATTGTTAACGTGTGGTTCATGAGCTTAGTGCAACAAACCAACTCTTGATAATGGTACATGCATGGCAATTATCACACACACTACATTTTCCTTGAAGGGTGTAACAACTGAACCCTTAGGAACTTGTATTCACTAACACTTAAACATATGATTCTCACTCAACACCTAGTGTTGACTTTTTAAGCATGTATCCTAGCACCTCACAAATAGTGTTTAGATACTCACATCTCTCGGGTGTAATATAAGTATATATCACAATATGCAAAATGGAAAATATCTCTCACTACCTGTCATAGCACATAGATTACCATAGGCTTGGAAAATGATCAAACCTCCACCAGTTGGCGTAAGCACCTAGGATAAACTATCAAAGAGGTCTTTTAAAAGGGTTATAACGTGATGTGTAGAGATATGATAAACACGGTTTTGTTGGATAAAGGCAATCTTTACTGGTGGCAAGTTAATCATCTTGGTCAATTACATGTACAATGTGGCGTTGCTAAGCCAAGACTCGACTCGACTTAAGCTAATCATAAATTAACAAAAACATAAAAGGAAACGGGATGGTAGTCCATATGTTTTCTCGTTTTATGTTTTTCTATTTTTTTTCTTTTTCTTAATTTTTCGTTTCTTTTTTTTATCATACACTCTTGCCCTACCATCCAAAATAATACATCGTAGGAAATTTGCATTCCCCTTACACTTGAACTTTTACATACTTTACAATTAACTATTCTAATGACTCGAATTAAGATAATCAAAACACTTGGAGTACTTTTTAAATATTAGCGCACATATGGGGGTAATAATTGACGTCTTCCCCAATACTCCATAACAATAGTACTTTACCCATGAGTCCCAATCGTCCCAAAATAATATGTACAAGAGATGACTCGATTTAGCAACCATGTAATCAATTAGACAATTAACTAAGGGTTTGAACATGTAACAATAATGCACTAAAGATGAGTGCATACAAGGAAGGCTAAGGCGATTTGGGTGTACATTTGGGGTGGATTTTAAACAAATTCTTCCTTTAATTAGAAACGAAAAAGATAGGCTCGGAGGGGTGTACTAGGATTAGCGTGTACTAAAAATGAGTACAACGCAAAGGTGTGGGAAAATTAATTGACTTTACTAGTCAAGTAATTATGACTTCATTGGTCAAGTAATTATGATATGGGTTTAAACACAAGGTTATCCTAATGCCTCTTATCATGTAGTAAATCCTACTAGACGAATGTAGTCACTAGCGGTCTCGGGATGCATCACTAACGTAAGTTCTAGAATCTATGTACTACCGGTACACTAATAAGCATCTTTTCCTAACAAATCTAGGGGTAAACCTCACATATTTGGGGTGGAAATTTTTAAGTGGTACGGTTTTCCGTGCTAGTCATACAACTCCTATCCATGAGACGCTCATTAAGGCTAAAGCTTCACTCCTAAATGTCGTAAAAAAATTTAAACTTGGCGCTAAAATTGCCCTAACAGGTGTTTCTCTTAGTTTTATTACACACCTACTTTTGAACAAACAAACTCAAGTGCAATTGCATTCTCTAAGGTATCATCATTTACCCTCCTCTTACACTTAGACTGAACATTGTCCCCAATGTTCAATAAACAGGATGTAAAAGTAACGAAGGTAAAAGTATGGAACAAATACTCCCCTGATTCGTTCGGTGTGGATAATGCGATATCATGGTTAGATCCTCCTCCAAGAAAATGAACGTTGAAAGTTTCCCTCCAAAAATATAAATCATCTTCTTGTCCAATATAACCTGTTAAACCTAAGAAAACAAACATGGCAAACCTCGCGTAAAATCGGCGGCAAACTCTATACATAATAAAATCCTAGAAAGCAAATTAAGATATAATGCTTGTGGAATGAATATTTGCAGATTTTCTGGAGTTTATAAAACTAAAGATTTAACAAGGACTTTACGATTCCAGCAAAAAAACAAAACTTGTAAAATTTCTAGAATTTTACAGATGACGCCGTCAGGTTATAATCCTGACACTGTCAGAAGTGACATGCAGAAATTTCATGTTAAGTTTCCGGAAAATTTCTGGAAAAACTCACGCCTTAATTCCTGGAAATCTTGCAAAACTTCATTATGACTCGATACAAGTATTTGACTCAAACAAATACTAATATACACATTCGTTTAATATTGTTGTGATTCACGTTGAATTTCGTTCTTAGAAACAAATTTAGATTTCCCTTACACTTATCTTTTGAAAAATACCTTTATATGTAGTCAAGACGAAGTTAAAAACAAAATAAAGCATTTTCACAATTTATTTTGAAACATGAGCCACAAACAACAAAAATAAAACATGCATACGGAAACAAATAAAATCAAACAAACAAACAAACAAACAAATAAATAAAGCTTGGGTTGCCTCCCAAGAAGCGCTTGTTTTTGTTTGGGTCACGAGCCTGACTCTACCCTTATTTAACAGAAATAGGGGAGGTTTTCCCTACACATAGGGTTAAGTGCGGGTGAAAGTAGCGATACACGCCATCTCGGTGAAAGTATGCCTCGTGAGGAAAGAGTGGTGGATGAATTATATGCTCAAAGCGGTGTGCTCCTTTCATCATAACCTTACCTAGTTCACTTTGGTCAATGGGTGAGTTGAAGTTTTCTCCTAAAAAGGGATAATCTTCTATCAATTTCAAGAGACTCCTAGTTGGGAATCCATCTTGACCTAATAAACCTGGTTTAAACCCATAATGTTTCTTATGATCAATCATGAATGGGTGATGTAAGTATGTAAGGTCATGGTTCACTCCTATGTCTACAAGGCTTGGGGTCTACTACCTTCAACGTAAAACTAACCAGACTATATGGTTTGATTGGTGGATCGGGACCTTTTTCAATTCCTAAATTTTTATCCAAGGATGGAAGATTAGGTAACAGATTTGGTTGAGGCTCCGGTTCATCAAAACTAGGAACTTCCTTAGAACTAAGATAAAGGTTGTGACTACAAGTATTCAAACCTATTTAATCTTGTTGTGTTTAGTCCAAGGGCTCTACCTCAATTGGGGTTCCTATAGTCTCTTCTACTTCTTTCGGGTAAGTCAAGGGTGGTGTGTATGCCTCAAATGATGGTAGGACTTGTGGGGTACTCGGTGGGCTTGGATTTGTGACCTCATCAACCATTGTATCTAGATTACCCATGTTTTCATAGCACCTGGGTATCTCATCTCTAATCTTTTTATCCCCAAACAAACTTCTTGCTTGTTCCCTTAAACTTTTTATCAATTGAACCGTAACAAAGTTTGTTGGGTTGTCCAACTTCCTAGTGAGTGTGACACAATCCTCTATGGCTTCCCATGCTTCATCAGCATTTAATCCCCAAAGGTCCCCATCTGCGGCATGGTAAATGTCCATTTTGGTATAGTGATTGACACGATGGTAAAATATTTCAATTTGGGACCACAGATCGAAACTATGATGAGGGACTTTTCGGAGTAAATATTTAAAACGAGTCCATGCATCATAGATAGGTTCATCTTGATGTTGTTTGAACATCAATATGTCATTTGGAGTGGGTGAATTTCGTGGTTGGTAGTATGGTGGATTCACGTTCTCCATAATGGCTAACGGAATAATCAATGGAAAAGGTTTACGAACAAAAGCACAAAGAAAAGATAGACTACAGAAAACCTAATAAAAAGAAAATAGAAATCTCACTACAAAGGAATCTAATGAGTAGACCTAATTAAAATAAAATTCAACCAAAACAATAACTATTCCCCGGCAACGGCGCCAAAAACTTGATGCGTGGTTTTGCAACCTTGCAAAAGGTTTTACCCCTCAAGGGATCTTAAGAAGCTTGCAATCCCCACCAGGCAGTGTACCTGACCGATGTAGTATACTGTAGTGGCAAGTACCGGGGGATTGATCGTTTTCTCGGGGAATAGAGTAGTTAGGATCAAAACTTAATTAAATTAGGTCTACAGGTGAGGGATGATTCTTTTTGTATTTTTATAGTTTTATGAAAAGAAAGTAAAATTCTCGGGTTTTGAAAGAATGGGCGGAATTAGTTGCTAGTCAACTAACCCAAATATCTACTAATGCAATGAAAATAAAATAACAAGAAAGTAAATTTGGAGAAAAACAATAATAAGAGAAACGTGTTTACTTAGATTTCACTACTCCCTAGCTATCTTTTACAAGTTGATTAGTTTGTTACAATTGCGTGGATAACGGGTTATATTCCTTAATACCATTCGTGGGGCCGTGTACGATCTTCCCCAACTTTACAAGTTTCTACCTCTTCCTATGTCGAGCCGACTACTAGCTCCTAACATGGCCTCCTTAGTAGTTACTCATGCATTAAATATAACCAATCAATCATAGTACACATCCGATTCATGTTTCTTAAGACGTTCAAGCATATTACCAATTGAAAGTATGCTAGTTTTCTTAAGCCTAACATCGATATCATCATCCATTACAATTAATAACAAACAACCAACCAATAATCAATATCTAGGTTTCATTACATCTAAGCAAACACAAAGAAAACCTAGCCTAGCATGTTAAAGTAAAGGCAAGCATAAGATAGAATCAAACAACACATAGACATATTGAATGATTATTGGAAGACTTATCTTTATTAAAACATGGATGATAAAAGGGTGAAAAACCTTGTAAAATTTGACCTACGGTTTCTCCACAAGTTCTCCCAAAAGTCTCTCTAAAATTCCCCTTCCCAATACATGAAAATTAGAAAACTATATATAGATTTTGTGGTCTGACGGCGTCACGTTATGATTCTGACGCCGTCAACTCGCTGCCAATATTCTTCTCGTATTGCCTAGATCCAGATCTGACGCCGTCTCATATTAATCAACTATTGGTCGTCACGTGTGTTTTGCTCTTGATGGCCTTGGTGACGCCGTCATATGTTATCTCCCAAAAACATTCTGGCGCGTCTCGTTATACTTTTTATCCACCTCTTTTCCATAACGTGACGCCGTCACATGCAATACGTGACGCCGTCAAGTACTATTTCCAGCTTGATTTGGAGTTTTTTCCGTTTTCTTCACTTTTCGCTCCAAAAACGTCCAAAATGCTTCCTTTTCCAGATTTCTTCCCCAAAGTACCTAAAATGACAAAAGGAACGATTTAGGGCAATATTTGATCAAATAATCATGACTTAGGGCTTAAATGACCCCCTAAAAGCGGTACACTTTTCATCTCATCAGCAGTCTAGTCTTTGAGTCGCTTTTCACATCAATTAGATTTTTCTAAGCCCATGTGAGTTTTCATAGCCTCACTTTTTAAATGCTTTACAAACCCTATGAGGGGGTTACATGCTTACTTGCTTTAAAACGAATACAAGTCTTTTTCTCTGGTTGAGCACGAGTAAACTATATGCCACCCCTACATAACAAAATTCATGAATCTAATCCCTTGTGATATTTTACACAAGTGAAAGCGAATATAATTGATAGATCTATTGGAGTTTGACAACTCCCGTTGGTTCTACCTCTCACTGGAGGGTACCAATAAGTATTATATTTGAACCTTCTAAAGGATTAACTTTGGAAAGTTATCCTTTCCTTCCCATTATGGATTGGTCTGCAGACCCCATGATCTGGACTGTTAACGTATGGTTCTTGAGCTTAGTGCAACAGACCAACTCTTGATAATTGTACATGCATTGCAATTATCACTCACTACATTTTCCTTGAAGGGTGTAACATCTGAACCCTTAGGAACTTGTATTCACTAACACTTAAACCTATGATTCTCACTCAACACCTAGTGTTGACTTTTTAAGCATGTATCCTAGGTAATGGAGCTTTGTGGAAATTATGGCATGGAGTGGCACGAGACTTGAAAGATTTTCTATTTGGTTATCATTCAAACATAACATCTCACACGTAGATTCACGGGACCTTATCTATTAAAACTCTGATAAGTTTAATGAATGATAACTCATTTTTATAAAAATGTCTCTTTTTGAGTCATTTTCTATTATTGTATCTGTGATCCATGAGGTAATACCCCAAACACTTAATCCGCTGTGATCAGTGAAAAATGGGGGTTTACAGATTGGCATCAGAGCTTCAGTTGTAGAGAATAAGGTCAAAATCTAAACTACAACTACTTTTCCCAATACCCGAGAAAGTCTTTCGTACCACTACACTCCCAAATGCCTACTTCCCAGAGCCATATGTGCATTAGGTCTGCATAATAGGTATTTCTTGACTTATATGTTAGCTTACATTATTTTATCGAGTTATTTGATAGTTATGCCTGCTCCCCACTATTCTACCTTTACCTCATCCGAACTACATACGAAGAATGTTCTTCCCTCTCCGAATGATTCAGATCTTTGTTTTAAAAATCTTTTTCCTAATTCCCCGAAAAGCCCCAGGAATAATATAGATACACTGCCACCCTTAGGTTTTACACCTTTTATAGATGACCCACACTTAAAACGTATAAGAGAATTCTATGCTAAGGCATCACCTATTACTCCCCCAAACACTATTTTACACCCACCATTTCCCTCCCCTAGATTTGAGACACATGGGTTCTTTCTTCCTAGAGAACCATATAAACCTAGGAAACCTATCCCTGCCTATATCCCTAGATATGAACCTAGAAAACCCTATAACTTAGCACCCATACCTTACTTAGTAAACCCTCCCACTTCATCTTGGAAATTTGAAGTCGGAGAAAATTCCACTAGGACAACTTTAGAAAATCAGGAAAATCAGGTTGAAGATATTTTAATTAACTTAGATGAAATTTTCCTTGACTTTATTGAGAAGATAGAAGAAGGTCATGATAATAACCTAGGCACCCGACGTAATTATAGTAGTTTAATAAACACCCTACAACAATCCCGTTTTAAGATAGCTAAATTACAGGAAAATCAAATGAGACACCACCATAAGATAGCCTTTGCCCGTTTTAGGATTTATACCTTAGAAAAGATGATTGATGATGATTAGGAATGTCATCAATCAAATCTAGGAAACGTTACAAACCTAAACCCTTAGATTTAAGGAAACCTCAGATGAAATCCCTAAGTAGTATGCCTTTATAACTTTAGCTGTTTTGCCTTAGAATAATGCCTATAGGATATGTAAGATATGAGATCAATAATATAAGTTATGTCTTAGATACCTCCTACTCTCACCTCCTAGTGCCCTTAATTTATGATAACTTAGCTAACCTAGGATTAAGTATGCCTCTTCTTGATTACCCTAGGTCATCCCAAACCTTATAAGAATCCTTAAGAATTTAGATATATCCCGTAAAATATAACAAGTTGGGTACTTGTTATAACCTACCTTAAACCCTTACCCCATTATAACTCTATGAATTTAGGATGAACCATCCCGATGCCGTAGATTCATAGTTTCTCAAAACTCTTAAACCTTAACTCGATTGGGTTTCGATTTCAAACCCAAAACCTTACTGAGAGCCGTCTTGTAAGGATACTTATTCTTGAACTTTAGGCATTATAGGAAAGCCTAAAGTGTCATTCTATAGAGTCCGTTCCCTATTCCCAATTTCAATCTGCCTAAAATCCCTATCCTCTTAAATCTAACAACAAGACATTTGGCACAAATAGCGACACTTGTTGAAAAGCAAGTTATTTATGACCTTATGTAGTTGTAACTTCCACTCCCGTTATTTTATGATATCGTATGTCATGAATAACAACTTCCCTCGAACTTCATCTCTTTCCACCTCCTAAAAACCAAATCCCTTAAAAACACTCTCTTATCATTTCATATGATACTAATGATGAGAATTCTTATTCTACAGAATAGAGATCTGAATTCTTTGCAAATTCAGTATCTTTAGCCCTCACTACTTCCTTAGCCTTCTTTCCCAATATTTCCCTCTTTACACCTTTAAATTACTATGATTCATGAAATAGTTATTCCCTCTTAGAAAACCGTATTACATTCTAGGATTCCCATACTTGAGGTTAGAAATAACTCTAGGATGTCCTTAAGTAAACATAAGAATAGACATAGGATACTTTGAATAGACTATCTCTAAGAAATCATTGAGGAAATAGAAAAATAAGATTAGAAATCTTTTAGGTTTTTATTGGCTAGAAACCAAACTAGAGAAAAACCTATGCCCGATAGAAAGGTATTACAATAGGATGAATTTAGTCTAAGTTAAGAATTTTACTTAATATCTAGGACATTAGAATTAGATTAGACATAAGAAGTCTTTAGATACAGTCTAGAAAACTTAGGAATAACTAAGGATTAAATTGGTAAACTACCTTAATCCTTTAGCACCTAGTCTAATTACAGGGTAGAAAGACTTGTTAAGATTTCACTATATAAGTCATTTTGAGGTTATAGTTTGCCTTGACCTAGTCTCATAAGTTACCCATTCCGTATTAAGATTTCCACATACACTTGAGGATTTAGAAATTCCTAAGAATAATATACCATTAGGATAACCCAAACTTAGAATTCAAGGTTACTAGTTATAACTAGGAATAAATGATGAGTGTGTAAATACTCATCATTTTTGTCTTATATGAACTGCCAAAACATCCAAAAACACCCAATAATGCATCAAAATACTGAAATTATCTTAAAAGTGTGTTTTATATGGTTTATATGCAAAATGTTTAAAAACAAATGAAAAACAAACAAAGTTTGCACAATTGGCAGTTTCAGTCCCTCAAGTTTCAAAAATTGACAAAACTAGTCCCTAAAGGTTTTAAATGAAAGAAAAGTCAACCTTAAGTTTTTAAAAGTAAAAAATTATCAAATTTAGACTTTGGGTGAAAAGTTTGAGAAAATTACATGTTTGGCCCCTCAAAATCCAAAATTGGCATAAAAGGTCCCTGGAGTTTCAGAAAATGGCAGAATTGGTCCCTGGTGGGGTATTTTTGAAAGGAAAAATCATTTTTTGTCCATGGAAATCAAAATGTGTCAAAAATAGTCCTTGGAATGAAAGATTGGTGAAATTGCAAGTTTAGTCCCCGAGGTTTGGAAATTTACACATTTAGTCCCCGGGAATTCCAAAAATGGAATGATTGCAAATGTGGTTCTTGGGTTATGGAAAATGGCATTTTTGGTCCTTGTGAGTACTATGGAAAATTACATGATCAACCCTTGCAGTTTTCTAAATTACAAAAATGGTCCTTGTGTTTTTAGTTATAAATCAAACGGACCTTTTTATTTTGTTACTACCCAAAACTCACAAACCTAATCCACCCAATACCCCCAAGCCCAACACTTCCCCAGCCCATCACCATTCACCCAGCCCACCTTCCAAAATATAACACCCCCGTCCATATTAAAACCCCTGTCAACCCAAACCTTTGACCCTTCCACCTCCTTCCCCACTTGGTACCCTGCTACAAACCAAAACCAACACCATCATATCCCTAGGCCTGCTTCATCCACTGCCACACTCTTTCCCCCCCCCCTTGCCTAACCAAACAAACACATACCTCCAAAGTTTCCCCACTGGCATCAAATAATCAAAGAAATTCCAAAAACCATTTTGGCGCCAAAAACCTTCCAACGACTAAGATGAGTTCAAGTAATCCAAAGGCTGAAATTATTGGTGGGATATGCTCAGTGGGTCCCACATAACTGAAGAGATCAATAAAAAGAGGAAGAAAGCAGGAATGAAGTGTGTAGTGTAGTAGTAGTCTAGTTTGGTACGAATGTAGTGTAATTTAAGTTCAAGTTGTATTTTCAAGTTAAAATCAATTGTATCCAGTTATTTTGAGTAATTTAAGCTTGGTTTAAACTTTAATTTTAATATCAGTCACAAATTCTGTTAATGCTAAATTGCATATGAAAATCTCAATTTACTATTATGGTGTAAAAAGTTGTTGATTAGTGTCCATTTAATCTTAGTTTAGTTATTCCTAAGCTTTTAAAAGCTTGGGATACATTGCAGCAATGACTTAGTTTCAAAAGCTCAAAATACAAAAAAATATAGGAAAATAAATAGTTAAAAATAAAAAAGTTATTTGAGAAGAAGTTTGAATAGTGAAGCAGGGCCATGGTGGATTGTGGATGCTCATATGGTTTTAGAAGCTCATGGGAGCATAGGTGGTTATCTTTGGTCTGATTCTCACTTGCTTCTCATCTGGACCTTATGTAAGAATTTCATTCTTTCTAGCATTCTACTATAGCATAACTTAGGTTGCTTGAATATATTATTCTTCTGTGCTTCCATGCTTGTTGATGTTTTTTAGTTGGGTTGATGCTGTTAGGTGCTTGGGATTTCATTGAATCAATTTACAGCTTAAGTTAGCATTTAATTGTCTCACTTAGTGTAATATGGTCTAGGTTTATTTTTGACTCCATCTCAGTGTACCTTAGTTTCAAACAGCTGCATATAGCTTATCTGATCATTCTATACCATCATTGAAGCTTATGTCAATCAATTACCTTGAAAATCTCAAAAACAGCTTTCATTAAGGGGTGTTTGGTTCAGCTTGTTACTAGGTGTACTTGTGGGTGTTAGTAGTCAATGACAGTTTAGTCACACTACTTTAGGTCATATTAGAGTAATAGAGTCATAAAATCCAGTAGTCAGTAGTTAAAAAGTCAAAAACTTGTTTTAATCTCATCTTCCACTTCACTGTTAGGTATTTCACTTTAATTTCTCATTAAACCATCACACAAGTAATTATTATAGCTTAATTCAGCCTCTCAGTAGCTTATTAGTTCATTTTCAGTAGATTAGAAGAGATCAAAACTCATAAAAGTCAAACTTGGGTGTTCTTAGGAAAAGTCAATCTTGCCCATCTCAGATTTTTCCATTTCTAGCTTGATTTATTGTGAATTTTGTAGGAAGTTTTAGATCTTGAAATTTTTAGGAAAGGTTGTCCCTTAGCTCAACTGCAAGTCCCTCCCTTTACCTCATTTTTAAGATTTTTCTGGTGGGTCCCACTCATCACCAAAGTCTGCTGCAGGGGGCATCACTCCCCTGCTGCAGCAGCACATCAGACCACCACCACCACTTTGGTGGTGGTTTCTGACCTCCACAATGGACCATAAGCCTCCCTTTTTGTTCATTTCAACCCCCCCCCCCCCCCGGTAGGCACCATGGTTTGACCATTGGTTTTACCTAAAAGCCAGTGGACCCCACTTGGATTTGGCCTTCAAATCTGTCCCATTTATGAGTTGATGAGTAGTTTGGAATGAGCTTATTCTTGCTTATTGGCTTAACATGTGAGCTTATTTGTTCAAACATTGCATAATTATGTTCACTTAGCTAAGTTAAATCAGTTTTACCCATTGTGGGTCCCACACAAGCTGGTTTAAGCTTATTTTACCCTTTGGTTAACAAAAGTCATCTGCCACACCATTTGGCTTATAATTTGCTTATTTTCAGTTTATAAAAAGTTTGTTTTTACAAAAAGTTTTCATTTTTAGGTGTAAAATAAGTTTCCAAAAAGAAAATCCAGAAAATCAAACTTTAATTTTAAGTGATAGTTTCTATTTAATTTTATTTAAATTTTATTTTTTCATTTTTAGATTTTTACTAAGTACTTAGCTATTTTATATTTTTTTTAAATTACTCATATATTAAAGTATTTATAATAATTTTTTCAGATTTTTATTTTATTATTTAGTATTTATTAGATTTAATTTTAGTTTAATTAATAATTAATTAATAATTAGTTTTAAATAGCATAATTAGTTTTTATTAAGCAAAACCTAGTTTTTATATTTTTTATAGCTTTTTTATGTTATAAAATAATTTTAGAATTTTTACTATTCATTTAGTATTTTTCTTAATTTAAAATAGTTTAATTAGTTAATTAGTAATTAATTAGTAATTAATTAATATAAAAACCACAAAAAGACAAAAACACTTATTTTTATTTTTAAAACTTGTTTTTAGTTATTTTATAATTTTATAATTTTATTTTCATTTTTCTAGTATTTAATTAGTATTAAATTGTATTTAAGTATTTTAAATATTAATATTTAGTAATAATTAGTAATTAATTAATATTAAATAATTAAATAGTGTAAAAATTTATTTTAATTTTCTAAAAATTTTCTTTTACCTTTAGTTTGTAAAAAAGTCATTTTCACCCCCTGGGTGTTTTCAGATTTCCATTTTCACTTTTTATTTTGTACGTTTACGTTTTATTCAAATGTAAACGTACGCGTTTTAGGTTTTAAACGTTTCTGGGTTTTCCAACTTTGCAGTCTTGTTAATATAGTGTATTTAAGCTATTTTCTTTTATATTCCAGTAGTGTAATCATCACAACTCACTTATACCCATTTCCGTCCAAATTCACCCGATCACAAACCGTTTTAATACCATCCACACCTCGTCGGGACATAACAACCCGGGGAAACCCTATACTTCCACGGAGATTGATTCTAGGCTGTTTGACTTGGTTGACCATTCCCTGGTCAATTAGGTTGACCGTTTGGAGCCAATCAATAAAACATTTGAAGATTTTAGTCTACATATACCTAGTTTCTTAGGATTTGATATTTCATAGGTTACACATTAGGAATTTTACTTAGAAAATACTATGGATATTATTCTACCCGGTTTCAAGCACCTAGGACATAGGATAGACAAATTAGGACAAAAGACTAAACGTGAAACTTTACCTAAGCATAGTGATACTCCTAGTAAACCCCTAGACAAGAAATCACCTAGCCCTTCTCCCAATATAGGATCTTCCTTACCAGTTAAGGTTAATACATCACCTTTAGAACCTTAGGACTAGTTATGAAAACTAGAAGAACCTTAGGGGAAAACAAACTTTGAAGGAATCTAGTAAATCTTAATTCCATTAGGAATACCATCTTTTTAGGTATCATATACTCTCATTCCTCCGTTTAAATCTATTCTCCCGCTTCTTCTCATTCTACCGTTTAAATCCCGTTTAAATCTCACTCACCCACATTTTTCCCACTCTCCTATTTTAAGTCCCATTCTCCCACCTTTTTCCCACTCTCCTATTTAAATCTTACTCTCCCGCCTTCTATACTCCTATCCTCTTCCCACTCCACCTATTCCTACTCTTCCATCCTTTCGTTATCTTTCACTTCTCTATACTTTCCTATTTCATCCCTTTCCTTCCATCTTCCTCTTCACTCTTTCCTATAAAAATCCATCTTTCCAGTTCCTCCCATCCTTTCATTCCTCCGTCATTTTTCACTCTATTTTTCCTCACTCTAAATTCTCTCCCTACCACATCCTACAATGTCCTAAGAGTTAGAACTTCATATCACAAGATTCTATTAGTTAGAACTTGTAAGAATATCTATGTTGAACTTTAATCCTTATTATGTTCGACTATGATATTAAATCTCGCCTTGCAAAGTTGCAAGAATGAGATCTCTGGCATCCGTCACTCTAGTCATAGCATGGGATGTTACCATGTGACAAGTTGCTAAACATGGAGACTGTAGAACTTGTCTCCATCATGACTAGAACTTGTCTCTATCATGACTAGAACATGTCTCCATCATGACTAGAACTTGTATCCACCATGACTAGAACTTGTCTCCACCGTGACTAGAACTTGTCTTCACCATGGCTGGAACTTGTCTCTAAAACATTCCCGTATCATATTTCCTTAAGTGTGGTAAACTCTCTCTATTTTTCGCCAATACTACTTAAGGATGATTTATGATGACTATTCTATTAAAATGAACTAGGACACTCATTCATTTCAATGAGAAAGTTATAAATCAAATGGATTATGAATTTATAAGCTCTTATTTACAAATATTAGGACACCTTTATTTGTAAGTAATGAGATATAAATGAATAAGCCCAAGTATCTGGCATCTGTGCAAACATTTCCTAATATATTTGTATAAACCTCTCCTTCCTTTTGTACCACTCTTCCATGGTATCAGAAATTTTTCCTTACAACTTCTACGTTTAACTAAATCTCGGGACGAGATTTTCTCCAAGGGGGGTAAGACTATAAGAACCGACAAAAACTCATCACTATCATTTCCACTACAAATACATATGTCAGGTATTTCACAGGTAAATTTTTGCTTTTTATGTGCATTCATTACCTGCATAACTCTCTAGACTTGCTCATGTATCTACACAAGCCAAATATCTCTACCCACACATCCTATAAACCTCTAGTATGTCAAGCATAAGATCACAACAACTCCACAATAAGTAATCTACTAACCTAACACACTACACATATCACAATATCCTAATAAACCCTAATCTAACCCTAATTAAGCCCTAATCAGGCCTATATGTTTACAAAACCATAATTGCTTATCTAAACCAATTTGAAAGTGTTCAAGGCTTATGTATGGGTTACCTTAGGAACAATAGGATATCTTAGCACCCTTAGACCCTAGTACAACCCCTTAGAGCTTAGGTACAAGTCTCTTAAGCACAAAACCATAACTAGGTCATAACTTCCCGGAATTAGGTCTAAACTATCCCAAATCTAGGATTAGTCACTAGTCACTCATAGGACCCTAATCTAGGCACTAAACCCTAAGCTAGACCCTAATCTCCCACTAAACCAAATTAAGTTAAAACTAAACCTAACTTAACCCTAATCCTAAAACTAAGTACCCTAACCACCTCAAGCACCTCTAGCAACATACCTAGTAGCTTACCCACCACCTTAGCACCTCTAATCACCCAAGTACACACCTCCATCACCTACTTGTCACCACCTTTGACCAAAAACACCTCGCGGCTACTTCTCTACCACAAACAACCCCTAGCAGCCCCCTAGCTACTACTAGCTCCTCCTAGTCATCCCTTAGACCCTCCATGACCTCCCCTAGCTCTGCTTACTCACCCCTCCCCATCCTTGACACCACACCACCCGTTTCTTGGTCGCTACTCCAAACGACCCTATATAAACCCTCGTACCCCCTCCATACCAAACCACACCTCTTAATTTCTTTCCAACTTAAACTTTCAGTAGTATAGGACCCTTAGAAACCTTAGGAGTCGAGTAGTTAGGCCTTGCATGCTTGTCGAGTTCCATTTTGGTCAAGAAAACTCTAGAAAACCCTAAACACCCTCGTTAACCTTTCCCTAGACCAAGTAAGCTTTATTTTTACCTCTATTAGCTTTATTACAGTACTAGGATAGTTATAGGTTTTCTTAGATCACACTAGAACCCTTGCCTAAGCATTGATCACTAAAACATGCTAGTTTACATTTTGAAACCCTAAATATAGGCTAATTATTAATTATATGATATAATACCTTTATAAGCTATAAGATAGTTTAAGTACCTTATTTAAGCTAATATTAGTTAACCATAAGCTAGAAAACCTTTTTGTTTTATAAAAATATGATTTGCATGGAATTAGGACTAGTTTTGCAAAGTTTTCCATGCATAGGGGTATATATGGTAACTTTCTTAAAATATTAAGTCTAGGGACTATTTTTGACATTTCTTAGAAGTTATAAGTATAAGGACCCTTTTTGCAAAGTTATATAACCTTAGGATAAAAAGATAAATAGTTATAAACATATAAGGACTAGTTTTGCAAAAGTTATAAAATAAAGGGTATAATTGGTAAATTTTGAAAACTTATAAGTCCAAGGGTCATTTCTGCCATTTTCCTAAAACATAGAAGTACAGGGACTAATTTTGCTAAGTTTAGATAGTAAAATATAAGTTTATAAGTCTAGGGTAGATTTTGTAAATATATAAACTATAAGGGTATAAAGTGAAGGTATTTTTATAAATATAAAAACCTAATTTAAGTTAGAAGCATAACACAATACTAGGGAGCTTCATGTGAGGAGTATCATGTGGATATTTTATTTTGACGAGTTTGCTGGGTTTACGAATTAAAGTGCCCTCGATCCTCAAATGATTGTTGCATGACTTCTGAGTTATGATGGCCCGAACGGTGTAATGTTTAAACTTAATAACAACATAGCTCAATAGTAGGGTGCTTCATGTGAGGAGTATTAACTTCTGAATTATGATGTACTAAACGGTATTATGTTGATAACAGAATACAATAGTAGGGAGCTTCATGTGAAGAGTCATATTCTTCCGGATTGTGATGGCCCGAATGGTGTTATGTTATATCTAAAACACTAACAAACCTAAGAATGATTACTTAAGAAACTTAAACAAGATAACTAAAGCTTGACATACAACCACACCCACAATACAACCAGGATACGTGAGTAGGCAGTCTAGTCTCCGAGTCACTTTTCACATCAATTAGATTTCCCTAAGCCCAATTGAGTTTTCATATCCTCACTCTTTTAAATGCTTTACAAACCCTGTGAGGGGGTTACATGCTTACTTGCTTTAAAACAAATGCAAGTATTTTTCTCTGGTTGATCACGAGTATACTATCTGCCACCCCTACATAACAAAATTCATGAATCTAATCGCTTGTGATATTTTACACAAGTGAACACGAATATAATTGATAGATCGATTGGAGTTTGACAACTCCTTTTGATACTACCTATCACTGGAGGGTACCAATAAGTTTTATATTTGAACCTTTTGAGGGATTAATTTTGGCAAGTTATCCTTCCCGTCCCATCATGGATTGATCTGCAGACCCCATGATCTGGACTTGTTAACGTGTGGTTCATGAGCTTAGTGCAACATACAAACTCTTGATAATTGTACATGCATTGCAATTATCACACACACTACATTTTCCTTGAAGGGTGTAACAACTGAACCCTGAGGAACTTGTATTCACTAACACTTAAACCTATGATTCTCACTCAACACCTAGTGTTGAATTCTTAAGCATGTATCCTAGGTAACGGAGCTCTTTGGAAATTATGGCATGGAGTGGCACGAGACTTGAAAGACTTTCTATTTGGTTATCATTCAAACATAACATCTCACACTTAGATTCACGGGACCTTATCTATTAAAACTCTGATAATTTTAATGAATGATAACTCATTTTTATAAAATGTCTCTTTTCGAGCTATCTTCTATTACTGTATCTATGATCCATGAGGTAATACCCCAAACACTTAATCTGCTGCGATCAGTGAAAAATGAGAGTGTTAGGGTTTGGGATTGCCATTTTTTAAAATTAAATATTGACATAAAGAGAGGTTACAATGATACCAACAGGTCTAAAAAAACCCTCTTTTAGACTGGTGCTTCAACCGATATATATATATATATATATATATATATATATATATATATATATATATATATATATACACACACACACACACACACACACACACACACACACACACACACACACACACATATATGTGTATGTTTTATACACATGTCTATAAAACACTCTTTTAGACCGGTGCTTCAACCGTTCTATATGTGTTTTATCTTTTGAACCTCCCCTCATCTAGATCTGTCCGAACACCGGTCTAAAAGGCCTCTAGAACCGGTCTAAAAGGCTATTTTTGTAGTAGTGTAATTCACGTGTAGAATCTTATCTTCACAAAATAGCAAATCTAACTAGAGTTATGTTGATATGTTGTTCCCCGAATACAACCGTTGTGCTACAGTCTATGGTCTACTTTCTTTGTTGTGTGTTTGAAGACTAAATAGATTTAATAGAATGGTTGTTAGTCTTGGAGGGACCAAATTAAACCAAAGGCTCACTAGTTAGGAGGGAGTAATAACTTAACTAGATTATTACAGCACATGAAGTTTAGAGCTCCAAAGATAATTGCCATCAGTGCTAAAGATCGATGTTGAAGTATTCGGAAGTATGAATATCAAGAATGATGCATCAGAAGTTCAAAGCTGTAAAAGACCAGGGCCGTCAGTGCCAAATATCAAAGCCGAGATCGTCAGAATAAAGAAATCCAAGTTATCCTCAGTATCTTGATTCTAGAGACTCTGCATTGCAACAACATTGTTATTATTGTTATTTTAACTTAGATTATATACTTATAGGTCTTACTGTTACCATTCCATGTGACGCTATCTTGGAGAGAGATTTTTAACTTTGCTATTTTGTAAAGATAACGTCTTACATGTGAATTAGACTATATACGTAATATAGTTGCACCCGCAGGTACTAATAATGTACACGGGGCAAACTAGTAATGTCATGAGCCTATAAATACCCCTCATGACTCTCTATAAGGGGTGAAGCATTAGTGTAAGATATTCATTTTAATAAAACACTTTTATTTCTTTTACCTTTCTCTCTCTAGAAACTAACCTTGCTTGTCTACTTTCATCAACCTAAACCTCCCGATCCTTGATGATATCACCCACCAACCTAGCGGGTGTGGGTTCAAGCCTCACTAGAGGTATTTGGGAGATAGGTGGTAAGGTGTCAAAAAAATTTTCGTTAAAAAAAATTACTTTCATGACATTTTACTTTCTCGATTACGTTATTTTTCATCATGAATTGTTTAGAGTGGTTAACCGTGGGTAACGCTCATTTCGGGTACTCGTTTTCCCGATTACACATCTAGTACGGTTTGGTTTTAGATAGAAAAATGAAGTACATGCCCCATGTTGGTAGTTAAATTTTCTATCCGAACCAAATCGAACCACGTCATGAACTTTCCCAATAAATACGTTATGTCTCACTAAAACTTTGCTCAAAGATTAGAGTATGCAAATCATTTCGAGCAGTGTCATAGATGGGCTAGCATAGGCCTTATATAAAACTCCTATATGACAATAAACATGACAAATAAATATCTATTGTAACGATCTATCTTTAATTTTTTTTGAGTTTTTCATCACTCTCGCCAACTTGAAGTGAAGATTAACAAATATTCAGAAGAAGATTTTATATCTCGTCAACATTTTGACGTTGGAAAATATTTTTTAGGCCACAACTATATAAAAAATATATATTTTGAGGCCTCTAAATCTTTGAGGCCTTATGTTGTAGCACAACTTTCACATTTGTCACACCCATAAAATACCGCAGCAGAAAGATAGTCGGGGGCTTGACGGTCATAACACAAAGCACAAGGTAATAAAGAACACCCTATATATGAGACGTTTTGAAAAGTTTTAAGTTACATGTCACACATGAAAATAACAAAATAGTCCCACTGAATGTATGATAATAAGACAAAGTCTTCAAAATGAGATGCCATGCATAAAGACTCTGTAAATGTCACCATGATGTAATCTATGCTAGTTACCTGAGAAATACATGCAAAAACGGTCAACAAATATGTTGGTGAGTTCATAGGTTTAAAGCAAATGTAATAATGAACCACAAAATTTTAGCATACTTGACCATTGTAACCCAATGACACCAAAATGCCTTTACTACTGCCTAAGCTCATGACACCGAAGCATTAATAATAATGTAAATGAGAGTGCCCAATGTAGGTGTCTAACCCAAAACACCCGTTTGTTACTCAAATGAAGCTGCGCCCGTTTTACGTATACTAAGTCAACCCGGATGGGGAGTGTCAATCCCACTAGATCTATTCACAACGTTCGTACTTACCATTGTAATTAACAGTTCACGATAACAGGAAAAAAATATAATGTGGGTTAATAAACAACTTAAGCCAGTACGTAAACGGGTAAATGTACTTGTGTTCAAACATAAAAGCAAGAATGTATTCTCCCCCAAAACAAGTGAAATCAAGTGAAAATGTGAGGCTATGAGAATCACCTCAAGTAGTGAATGTGTTCGGAAATATGTATCATAGAATAACAATTGTGAAACCCAAACTGCGACCTAGAAATATAAGTCATTTTAGGAATTATGCAACATGTAATATATGTGTATATGTTTATGAAGTTTAGCACCTTTATATACTTGTAGTGATGTTTTAACAAGTTACGTAAGTCGGTCGTTTAAGAAATATATTTCAAAATGTGTTTTTCTTATTTAGAAACCCTAGAAATCTCAAGTCACATAAGTCATGTTTAACCCGTCTTGGAAAACGTGTATCTAACTCGTTTTAAGCCCATTTTTCCTTGTTAAACTCTCTAAACCTATATAAATGTGTCTGTTTTCATTATTTCAAAGTTTTGGTGCGTGAAAATAAGTTCCAAGTGTCGGTTTTCATTAAAACAAAAGTTTGGACAATGGTATCTCCTTTTCAGGAAAACTTTCACCAAATCGGGTAATTGCTAGTTTATTTTCTAAAGAAGGAAATTGTTTCAAAGGGCCTAGATTCATCGATTTTGAGTCTATTTTCCAAAAATCTAGGTCTCTATTCTTGTTTCTTTACTAATTGTCCTATAGAGTCAGAAACGCAACAAGGTACCAAAACTGTTTTAAATTTAGGAAACTACACCTACGGTGTCGGGGCCTTAGCTCTTATGATATTTATCACGATGGCTCAATTTTGCTGTCCATATAAAGGTGTAAGAGTGCTCTATAAATGGCTCAACTAGCGTAACTACCCAAAATGCTCTTAGGTTAGGGATTTTTTACACAAACTTACAGGTTACTCTTTTTCTTGTCGGTTTTGAGAAACTTTATCATGTGATTTTTAAAATATCAAATCAAGTAAATTAAAAGGGGGTTGAATTACATTGTTTTTACTGATTTAAATTTAGTTTACAAAATCTTTTAGGTCAATTGTATGTGAAACTTTTTGATGATAAAATATGGACAATGCAAGTAAATAAGAAAAGAGATAAACACGACAAAGTAAAGAGAAGAAGATATAAAATCGTGTCACAATGATTTATAGTGCTTCGGATACAAGGACACCTTTTTTACCCTACTCCACTCCCCGAGTACCTAACTCGAGAGTTCTTAAGCACTATGTCAACAAGCTCCTTTAACCTACGGAGAAGCCTCACAACGTCGCTTCCACTTTTTTCCGTACGAAAGCTAAATACCGGGTTCTTTACATGAAAGAACCAATCCAATCACAACTAACACAACTATCACAACTAACACACCAACTTGACAAATACAATGTAATGTATCATATACAAGAAACAACTCAGTGATCTTGTAGTGATAATGAATTCTAGCAACTCTTCTCTTGAAGATTGGAAGACTCGTATGCAAAGAAGCGTGATCTCGTCTTTGAAGAAGAACTTTGAGAAACACAAGAAAATAACTACAAGAATGATCCTTAGATATGAGGTTAGGGAGATATAAAAATGAGAGAAGATATCTATATGAATAGGTGGGGAATCAAGAAGAAAGTACTTACTATTTATTGGAAAATAGTTCACTGTTCACCCAGATCCGGCAGATCCCTTGGGAAAGGGATCCGGCTAGCATAAACCCAGGGATCCGGCAACTGGGTCAGTCCAATCCAGATTTTGGGTTATAATTCCGGGTTTTGGGTTATAGGTCATGGACTATGGGTCATGGGTACCCAACATGATGTCATGCATGATGCAAAGCATACTTTGGGTTATGGGTTATGGACTTTGGGTCATGGACTTTACTCAACTTAATGTCACGCATGATGCAATAAACATGAGCCATGGGTTTTGGGTCATTGGTTATGGGTGAAGAAATACACAACATATTTACTTACATTTCTTTTATAACAAATACATAACTTTAAATAAATGTATATACTAAGTAAAATAGATGTGATACCATGTAATTTTAGTCTTTGTGCTTAATATAATTTTATGGTTGTAATTAACAAAACTTTAAAGAGATCGAGAAATATTAATTAACGTTTTTACGGTTTATTTGTATTAACAAACTCTAATGACTACAAAATTTGGCAGAGATCAACTTAAGACATGTATATAGGTCCACAAAAATTGGCAACGTCCATAGTGAAGTCTAGATAGTGTTCCTATGTCAAATTAGGGACTGATTTAATTGGGACAAAAAGCTGGGAAAAACCACTAGCATAATTCAAAGTTTTGAAACACTTACAAGTATAATCAAGTGCTAAACTAACCATGGAATGCATAAATAAGTACTTTGATGCGTCGGATTGCGCCCTCGTAAAAGGTTTTACCTCTCAAGGGATCTCAAGAGGCTTGCAATCCCCACGAGGCAGTGTACCTGACCGATGTAGTATAGTGTAGTGGCAAGTACCGGGGGATTGATCGTTCAACTCAAAGAATAGTGTTCGTTAGGATTGAAATTAATCTAACTAGGTCTAGAGGCGAGGGATGATTCTTTTTGTATTTTTATATTTTATAGAAAGCAAGTAAAAATCTCGGGTTTTGGAGGAAGGGTCGAAATTAGTTGCTAATTAACTAACCCAAAGGCTACTATTTAAACCAATGTGTAGGAAAATAAACTAGGATTCTACGAGGGAAGTGAAGCGTATCTACCTATGATATAATACTCCTTGCTAGCTATCCAATTCTACCTATTGAATTGTCACATCCTTGTTTTAATTGACGGGTTGTATTCCTTAATACCATTCGTGGGATCGTGTACGATCTTCCCCAACTCTATAAGCTTCTACCTCTTCCTATGTCGAGCCGACAACTAGCTCCTAACATGTCCTCCTTAATAGTCACTCATGCATTAAATACAACCATTAAAATCGTAGTACACATCTGATTTATGTTTCTTAGGACGTTCAAGCATGTTACCAATTGGAAGTCTGCCAGTTTTCTTAAGCCTAACATCGATAAACATTCAATAAAAACAAGAAACAATATGAACCAAGAATTATAAACTAAATCAACTAGACCTATTGAAGTTGTCACACCTTAATTGATGAAAATAGACACAAACATCAACAAAGAAATCAATAAGATCTAATCAATTATATACAAGTTTCACACAATCATAAGTAGACACAAGGTGAATTAGCAAAGCATAATCAATGAAGAGCAAGCAACAATAACAATGAAAGACATAATTAAGATAGAATCAAAAAACCAATACAAGATGTTTTTGGAGTGATTGAAACCCTCTAAGTTGCTGTAAAAACACCTACCCTAACCCTAAAATCAGACCTAGGGTTGGGGGCTTATAAATAATGAAGTTATAAGGTTGTATTTATAGGCACTTTTCAGCCTGGCCCATACCTTGATGGCGTCAAGACCAAAATCTCTTCACCAAATTGTAGATCTCTTCGTTCTCTTCGCGTGGGCTTTTGAATCACCTAAATCCAAGTTCGTATGCAAAAGTTATGGGCAAAACAATAACAGCTACCGCGCGCGCAAGTTGTGACTAGTTAACACATGATGGCCTGCCTCCATTAACACGTGACGGCATCAGACGTACACTAGATGGCCATCTGGTATTAAACTTGACGCTATCACGTTATATGTTTTCTTGGCCATCACCTTGTAAATTACACGTGACAGCCTAGGCGTCCCAAAGGGTGACGCCGTCACTTTTTAATCCCAAAAATCATTCTGGCGCGTCTCGTGTAAACTTCATATCCACCTTTTTTCCAAAGCGTGACGCCGTCACATGCAAAGCGTGACACCGTCAGGTACTATTTCCAGCTTGATTTGGAGACTTTGTTGTTTTCTTCACTTTTTGCTCCAAAAACGTCCAAACTGCTTCCTTTTCCAGATTTCTTCTCCAAAGTACCTAAAATGACAAAAGGAATGATTTAGTGCAATATTTGATCAAATAATCTCGACTTAGGGCTTAAATGACCTCTTAAAAGCGGTACACTTTTCATCTCATCATACTTGTAAGTATGAAAAAGGGTAATTAAACTCACAATAGAGGTGGTGTAAGATTTGTGAAATAGATGAGTAAGAAAACCAAAGAACACTAGTTATAACCCAAGAATGAACACATTAATAAACCCTTAACTAAATAAGATATCAATAAGCACTCAAATAAGACAAAGACCCAAGATTTTGGACTCCTTATCTCAGTGTTTTTTGGTCGAAATTAGAGAGAAAGAAATGGTATAAAGTTGTTTGTTTTAGTGTGAAATAAGGATGGTAGGTATAGAAGTCATTTATACTTGAAATTATAGTAACCTTTGAATCAAATTTTGAACCAAATAATAATATGTTATCCAAAAGTATGTTAGCTTTTCTTGAGCCATGAGGCTTGCCGTGTTTTTGGTCCAAGGGAAAAATAAAAGTGATCCTTGAGATTCTACATGGTCATATGTTGGCATAAAGAGAAGTTATACACTAAAATGGCCTTGTAGTAGTTTCAAGATTGTCTCCTTCACTACAAATAGAGGGGGGAGGGGGGCAATTTTGGTGGACGATAGGATAAAATCTTATTTTTGTTGTATTATTATTGTATGGGCATGTATATGTATTGTTAGACTTAATGAAAGTGGGTCATTCTTAGATTAGTAACTCGTGGTTTGCACTTATCATATAACAATTGTAAACGGTTTAAGTAAGATGTAAAAATCGTAAGTTAGTCTCTTTTATCTACTATGTTATCCTATCCCACATCGGTCTAAATAGAAAACCATGTAAGGGTTTCTTATCTATAAAAGAAACCCATGACCTACCATATGGTGTGTGGAACACTAGGGGTAAGGTTAGATAATACCTTCTAGGTTCTTCCATTTCTTGTATCTTATCTTCTTATCTTAATCTAATATTCTCTTTTCTCTTCCACTTCTCTCTGAATCTCTTCTTTAATCTTAATAAGTGTAAAATGATATAATATTTATGGTCCTACAATCGGTATCAAGAGCCACAAGATGATTTAGAAGTGTTTAGTTGTTTAAAAGTCATGACTTTATAAGTTTCAGCTTATTCTCGTGCTTATTTATGTCTTAATCGTAGATTATTTTTGCTTATTTTCTGCTTTTTGGGTCTAAACACTAGTGCTTATTTTGTCTAGATCTGAGTTAAAGTTTTTAACAGCTTATCTCATGCGTATTTAGAGCTTATAATTGTTTTCTCGTCCTTATTTAGTGCTTATTTAGAGTCTATACAACAACTTATTTGTCTAGAAAGCATCAAGGCAATGGAATAAGAGATTTGACGAGGAAATCAAGAAGTTTGGTTTCATTCAGAATCTTGATGAGCCATGTTTATACCATAAGGCTAGTAGGAGTAATGTTACTTTCCTGATCCTGTATGTCTATGACATATTGATTATGGGAAAAGACATTCCAACTTTACAAGATGTTAAGTCTTATCTTGGAAAGTGTTTTTCTATTAAGGATTTAGGATAAGCGGCATACATCATAGGAATCAAGATCTACAGGGATAGATAAGCGGTTAATTGGATTCAGCCAAAGTGCTTACATTGATAAAATCCTGAAGAGATTCAAGATGGAGAATTCCATAAAGGGATATCTCCCAATGCAAGTAGAGCATGGCTTAAGTAGCAAACTATATGCTTCAGCACCTGCGGAGGTGGTACACATGAGTACAATTCCTTATGCTTCGGCTGTAGGATCTATCATGTATGCAGTGAGATGCACAAGGCCAGATGTTGTATTTGCACAAAATATGAGCAGTCGATATCAACAGAACCGAGGTGAACTTCACTGGCATGCGTGCAAGAACATTCTCAAGTATTTGAGAAATACAAAAGGTATGTTTTTAGTGTATGGTGGGAATCCAGAAGCAGAACTTGATGTTACAGGCTTATGCGAAGCATCCTGGCTGACTGATAAAGATGATACGAAGTTTCAGATGGGATATGTCTTTGTTATTAATGGAGGAGTTGTAGATTGGAAGAGCAAAAAGTAGAATACAATTGTGATGTATGCAACAGAAGCTGAGTACATAGCTGCTTTAGAAGCTGTGATGGAAGCTGTTTGGATTAGGAAATTCATTTCAGGGCTAGGAGTTATGCCTTCAATTGAATCACCTATAAATGTGTATTGTGAACTGATGCAGTTACATTTACCAGTGAATCTGGAGTCATGAAGGGCACCAGACATTTTCCTCGACGATATCACTGTGTTCGACAACAAGTCAAAATAGGTGAAATCAATCTACTCAAAATTCACACAAATGACAATCTAGCTGATCCATTCATAAAGGCTTTACCAAAAGAAAAACTTACTCAACATGCCAATGGCATTGGACTTCTTTAGCTAGTAGTTTAATGTAAATCTGTGGTTATGTATTTGGATAAAGGTTGTTTTGAACAATTATTGTTTTAATGAAATAAAATATTAGTTATGTTTATTTTTCATTTTCTTAATATTATATCCTAAATTTGCATGTTTAATCCGTAAATAACTTATATTCTAAATAGTCCGTTATAAATCAATGATATGGGAATATCATTAAATTAAGATAAATCTGAGTTTTGGTAGAATATATTTGAATTTATTGATGCGTGGACATGCCAAATTCACATAATATTTAATGAATTGAATATAGGACAGATCCCAACTGCATGATTGTACTTTATGGATCCTTATCATTAAGTAAATCATGAATATTTATCCTCAGACTTGAGATACCAAAAAACTGTCATGGGTGCAACACATTTTCTGTAAAATAGTCTAACGCTATCCGTAACTCGTAGTTATAAGAGTTGTTTTCAAAAGTGTTGTAAAATTCATAAGTTTTGCTTGTAGTCAAGAGAAAATTTGTTCCTCCGAATTTGTTTCATAGTATAATACTGCTAGACCTCTCGTAGGGTTAACAAGATGTTTGCATGGCCATGCCCAAGATCTATCTGAAATACTTTCAAATGATTTGGTAATCTTGTTCAATCAAATATAACGAGAAACAGAACAGTTAACTTATGGAATGATTTTGATCCATATCCATAATTAACATGGTATTAGTAACAAAAGGATAAGTACAATGATTAATCATTAAAAGATTTTGAGTAAATTACACCGTTGGTCCCTATACTTGGCTCAGATTTCACACGACATCCAAAAGCGTTGATTTTTTCATTTTTGATCCAAAATCAAGTTTTTATTACCCCACGAGTCCAAAATCTTGGAGGTCGTTAGATTTCCCAGTTATCTCAGTCACATGAGGATGCACAAGAGGGTAGGTTGGTCCTTTCACTATTTTTGTCCTTTTTTTTTTTTTTTTTTTTTTTTTTTTTTTTTTTTTTTTTTTACTTTTTTGTCTTTGTATTGATTTGTTTTTAAGTTTTTTTTGTACATTTTATAAGTGGGTCCAACCACCACCAATAACACACAATATCTAACCCAACCACCTCGTTATTCTACCTCACCACTCTTCTTCAACCTCTATCCCTCCTCACCACTATCACCATCATCACCCACCACCACATTTGAAAAGTTCCACCACACAATACAAAAGTTCCCGTCACAGCCACAAAAACATATACCGTCCACTAGTTGATTTCTTCCTACCTTTGACTTCATAAGACAAACTGAATCACAACAGTATATATTAAGTTCACCTTTCATCTTTTCTTCTTAATAATACCAACACCAACAAATGATTTCTTTTGTTCCATTATAAACCGAAACAACAACGCCAATTGTTTCCATGAAAGTCTTTCTTGTTCAAAACCCCCAAAATTATTCACTAATCTTTACTCCAATTCCTTAAAACCCTCTTCAATTAAGCAAAAACCCATCTCAAAAACCTAAAAAAATGGCAGATTCATCACCAAAAATATGCAATCGGAACAATGGCCGGAAGTGGCGGTGAGGCCGGCCGGCGTTTGAAGGTAGGACCCTTTGTGAGAAACATTATCTTCAAGGAAAACTTAGGCAACATAAAGAGCCTGTTCCTGATGATCTAAAGTTCGAAAGACAACGATATCGAAAAAATCATGAAAACTATGAAAATAGGTCAAGTGTTTCAAAGAAGGGAAAAAGGAAGGTTTTGGATGATTCTGAAGATTTAGTTGTTGGGAGCGATTTTTTTTAACAACAGGATAATACTTCAAAAGAACTTCGATTAAACATGTTAAAACTTTATAATGAACAACAAAAGTGCGGTTTATATTGAAGAAAAATGGAGCAAAACACAACTAGTATTTAAAAGGAAAAAAACAACCTATAACAAAAATAAGTGACCAAAAAATACAGCATCAAGTATCATTTTATCTTATGCTATTTGCTACATAGTTACAAGCACTTTCAATCAACTATAAGTTACGTAGTATTATGTTTTCAAGCTAAAGTGAGCCATTGTATTAACACAGAGAATGACAAATACCATTATAAAACTAAAAAACAAGACAAAAATATTATGAGCTGTACAAATAGTCAAATACCACTATGGACCGTAGTTTAATATGTTGGATATGTCAGTACTATTTTGTTTTTATAATAATATATATCATTTCCACTTTATCATATTCTTCCTCATATCATCATCTTCTCTTAAAAGCATCCTCAAAAACTTATAAACCTTAATAAGACTAGTTTTTCTTCACTTTTTCTTCACCATCTCCTGGGTTGGAAGCATTCCCAGTTTTTAAGTGGGGGCACCGCGATTTATGTTCTAAAATTAACCTTAAAAAGTATGATTACTGAAGAATCCATGGGGGCAGTTGCACCCTATGTTCTACATGGATCTGCCTTGCCCAAAAGGGTCCTCGAAAAAAGTCTAAAAAGGCGAAAAAGTCGAAATCCAGTTCCAAGTCTTCTGCTGACATGTCTTAGGATCATGTTGATGCTTTGAAGAAAATGAATTTGAAAAAAGGGGATCTGCAGTTGGATTTGATTAGAGGGTATTTGAGTAGCCAAGTTCAAAAGAAAAAAGGGAAGCAGCCTTAGAAGGAAGATATCATTACATTGGACCCTTTCACTTGGATAATCTTAACTACACAGTTAATCTAACCAAGTTCCATGATATAGCGATGTAATGATTAATAACCAAAAGAACTTAAATGAACGTAAAAGATAAGACACAAGGTTTTTCAACGTTTATTTTTTTATTAGAAATTAATCAAAAGAATTATAACCAAGTGTTTGCGGAACAACACTTGGGATTGAAAGGACAAGTATGGTAAAACTCCTCTCGAAACTCAAACTAAGCTTGAGTGACAACTAAGATCCAACTGAGCTATCTCAGGGATTGTGTTGATCTTTGGAGAGAGTAAATATTTGGTTTGTGAATGTCAAAGCATTAAGTGCACACACTTAATCTTTACCTCTCCCACTTATTCTCTATTTATACACAAGTAGATTCTAACAGATTCCTAGGAGACAAAGACTATAATTCAAAGATTACATCAGTCTATATTGGACAAAGTACATAGGTATTTTGTCCCTGTTACAAATGACTATAAGTAGTAAAGAGCAGGGATGCTTTCTTGTCTTCAGTGTTGACACATGTCTTGGTTTTATACCCTTTCAGGGAAAGTTGACCTTTGCTTGATAAGGACCCTTCTTTATGCATTCAAACTTATCCCCCCTAATCCCGCCCTTACTTCAGTCTGTGTATCTTCAGTCTTTCTTCACTCAGTCTTCTTAGTTGGTGAGGAGTCATGGGGACTCAGTGAGCTATTGTCATCACTCACTGAGTCCATCATCTTCTTCTTTGGCTCAGGTATCATTCATTGAGAACCGCCTCACTGAATGGTGAACCTTTCATCATAGATTCGCCCTGAGCGTCTTGAGGATGACTCACTGAAAGACTGTGCATTCAGTGACTTGTTGAGTGTTCATGGTTATCAAACACTTAGGGTATTTTATGTTCAAATCCTAGATTAAGGAGTTTGGGTTTTAACAGACCCAACACGTTAAGGAATTGAAGTATAGGAGATTGGAGATTTTGTAGACTTCGCCTTCTATGCCGCTCATTCCTATTACTAATATTAAATTTTGTGCTCGTGCTCCTAGCTCTGCGCCTACAAGGTTTTTTAGGTCGAAGAACATCAATCGGGTTCCCATTCCTATTACTAATATTAAAGATGGTGTTGGTGATTTTTGGATGGATTCTTGGTATGGGAACTTTTGTATTGTGTGGTGGAACTTTTCTAATGTGGTGGTGGGTGACGGTGGTGACAGTGGTGAGGAGGGATAGACTTTGAAGAAGAGTAGTGAGGTAGAAGAAGGAGGTGGTTGTGTTAGATATTGTGTGTTATTGGTGGTGGTGGGACCCACTTATAAAATGGGCAAAAAAATTAGAAACAAATCAATAAAAAGACAAAAAAAAAGTAAAAATAAAAAAAATCAATTAAAGGATAAAAACAGTGAAAGGACCAACCTACCCTAACGTGCATCCTCATGTGCATGGCATGTGACTGAGTTAACTGGGAAGTCTAACGACCGTTAAGATTTTGGACTCGCGGCGTAATAAAAACTTCATTTTGGATCAAAAATGAAAAAATCAGCGCTTTTGGATGTCGTATGAAATCTGAGCCAAGTATAAGGAGCAACGGTGTAATTTACTCAAAGAGTTTCTAGGAAACCACCCTCAGCGTATTCTGGGGGCATTGGCGTGTTTGCTAGATGCTAACCATTGTCTTTAAAAAAAACTGTTAAAGTACAAAGGATATGGGTGAATCTCATATCTCAGCTCATTATATAAGTGGAAAAGCTTACATTACAAAATACTTTCTATTCTCTAAACAGGAAAATAAACCACTACTCATATGATAACATTAAACTCCTACGAAAACAAAAATACTTCCTACCAAGACCTTGGAGCTTGATATCATACATGTCAGAAAAAGCATCCAAATTCTCTGGAAGATCGTAGACCTGATCCGCATAGTCATCATAATCATATTTAGGCTTGTGACCACCACCAAATAGGTTCACTGACTCATCAAAAGTGTTAATAACCTCCTCCTCATCACTGTCGGACCTCTCCCACCTTAGAGAATGAGTTAACCCTCTTAGTTGAAAAAGTAGATAGAGAAAAAGAAGAACTAGGCTTACTAGCCATGACCTGCACCTTCTCTTTCACAATACTCACAAGCGGTTCTTGTGATATATTATTAATCTTTAGAGACCCATCCACCTTAGCTTCCTTTTTATTACTAGGATAATCAACCTTTTCAAGGATAATCATCATCATCCACAAGAGTACCTTTCCCATCAATAATTAGCTTTTCAAGCTTCCCAATTGTTTTAACAATAGGAGTAGGACAATGACTACCACTCTCACTGCCAAAATCCAACTCAGCCCCATCCTTAGCCATAACATCAGTAGGAATGCCACATTCATCAATATCGATCATATTAAGGGCATCAAAGGGATTCAATGTAGCAATCTTCGTCCCACTCGTACTAGCCACTTCAGTGGCCTTCTTCTTTGTAACATCCACCTTCTTGGCTCAGGAGGAGGCACTTTAGGTTGATAACGGAACTTAGGACTGATAGTTGGCTTAGTAAATCCTCCTTAACCGGGTGCACTTTGGCTACCACTCTTATCCAGATGCTAACCAGTGTCATTACCTATATTAAGGTATATCAAATTGGGAGCTGTTAAGTTTGTGGATATAATTAATATACGTATGACCGGATTCGAACACGAGCTTATAGGATTGCACACTTTACTTATGAGAATTGATGTTTAATAATTAATATATAAATATTATATTTAATTATTAATTCACAATAACGACTAATGGACGTTAGTACTTAACGGTAACTGACTAATGGTCATTAAATATTTACTTAAGGGACTAGAGATGGATATAGAAGTCAAGAAGGATCCGAAACCCTTTATTGGGATAAGGGCCGATAGGTTAGAGTTGTGGGATACCCAATCCCACTCTGACTTGGACTCCAAGATTCACAAACTATAAATACATGCCTTGTATTCATTATTTGGTAATCTTGGTTCACTTTAATTAACCCTAACTTCTCCTTCTTCTCCACTTTTTATGCTAACCAGTCGAACACCCCTATACTTAGGGTTTCGATTTGTTTTGCTTAACTAAAGTGTCTAGGTTGATTATTGTGATCCATAGAACCTAGCATTTGCATCGAATCGCAACCAATACGTGTGTACAAGAACATAGGACATACACCACTTGTGTTTGCGATTTCCCTCGATCGACTTTTACATAAGTCGAATAATACAAACCCTAATTTTAGGGTTTAACTTGATTTGATATTGTATTTGCTTGAAATTGCTAAAAGATACGCTTTCTTAAGTTTTCGGTTAAATAATTACATGTATTATGATTCTAGTCTTTCGTTGCATGTTTTGTAATTATTTGGATATTTATGATATTAAAAATTCCAACAAAAAGTGTGGGCTGTCACAACATTCTTGTAGACGGCTCTGGTTCAAGTTTTGAAATTATAGTTCTACAAAATTGTCATAAAATAGTACTTCTTCCGTCCCAAAATTATTGTACAGTTGAATTTTCAAAATCAAACTGGTTTAACTTTAATCATAAATATTTTTTTTTATTATATAATACTTGATAAAAAATTATATCATTGAAAAGTACATTTAAAACCCAATACATTTATATATTTTGCATTAATATTATATAATACACACAAAAATATTTAAGGTCAAAGTTGAAGAAGAAATACTAAAAAAATTAATAATGGACAATAAATTTAGGACGGATGAATATGGTGTTATAAAATTATATTCATGTTCTGGAATGTAGACGTGGGTGGAATGGTCCCTTTTGAGGGGTTGCTACCATGCTTTCGTCCATATTCACGATCAAACTTGATCAGAACTAGGCCACGACTCTTTATCTTCACTTTCATCCTTCAACATTGCACACCTCAGATTTTATGGTTGGTTGCAAGGACAACATGATTTAATATCACAAATATGTTTTCTTTGGTTGTATTGATCATGTATGAGGAAATCTGAAATCATAAGCGTTCATGTCATTAATTTTATACTACATGTAATACACAAAATACTATTTCTCATAAAATTTTACAAGACACTCCAGTATATCTTTAAATGGTTCAAATTAATTTGCAATATGTGTAAGGGATAACGCAATGTGTAATACATTAATCAATAATTTTATACTAGCAAGGTACCCGCGCGTTGCAGCGGCAGGTACCCTGAAATAAAATTTTCGGTGAATCATATATTTTATTTTATGATGCTCTTTTTAACAATTTAAATTTACATATATCAAGAATTTCGTTTATCTTGTGCCCGTTTGGCCCGTGCCTATTTGGCCTTGAGCTCTTTTAGTCTGTTGCCCGTTTGGACCTGAATATTCATATAATGTGTTTTATTATTTGCATTAGTCACATTAAATAATTGTATTTGAGTTAGTTGTACAATATGCTTGATAAGTTATATTTCTTATGTTAGTGGTGTATTAATAACTGCATTAATTGTATTTATTGACCAGTTAATTAATTGACTACATTAAATATTTTGACCACATTAATTGTGTTTTAATTGTATTTCTTACTATAATAAGCAATGCTGAATTTTAAGAGTTTATAAATTTAGTAGACGTTTGTACATTATAAGATAGTATGATAAGTAGATATTTAAGACATCTATTAAGGTACTTTGAATGTCAATTTTCCCCCCTCTTTCTTGATTATAGACATTGAAAATACTAGCAAGGAACTCGTGCATTGTGGCGGTTGGTACACCGTAATTAATAATGATGAGAATCTTTTTTAAATTATTTATAATCTTGTCATTTAGAAAAAAATATAACTATGCAAGAATTTGATCGTCTTAAATTTTGCTAATTTGCTATTTTTGTGTCAAGATAAATTAGTACGAGTATATAATATTTGTTTATTTATCTCAATATTCAGGTTGAAGCATACGCTATATCCGATAGAAATTTGTTGTGATTTTGCGGCTAACCTTGTATGTTTCTATGCAACAAAACATATGTGTTGACACCTTTTATTGATATTTTTTTTTTTGGTTAAAGGTCAAGAGACCCGGTAAATGTTTTTTGATAATTCTTTTGTCACATTTATTTGGTTACTAAAGAATAATATATATATATATATATATATATATATATATATATATATATATATATATATATATATATATATATATATATATATTTATTTTCAGAACCTTGTTAAGTGCGGGAACTGCGAGAACTCCAATTTTGCATTAGAAAACATGCATGTTCGTATAAAACATGTATGTTTTCTTACATACACCTTAATACATATACCTGCGTAACATACATGTTCATATAAAACCATGTTAAGTGCAACATATCAATGCAAAATGATTTTATATGAACATGTATGTTACGCAGATATTTATATTAAGAGGTATGTAAGAAAACATACATGTTTTATATGAACATGCATGTTTTTTAATGCAAAATTGGAGTTCTCGCAGTTCCCGCACTTAACAGGGTTCTGAAAATAAAGCTCTCATATATATATATATATATATATATATATATATATATATATATATATATATTGTGTGTGTGTAATGAGTAAGTGTTATTGGAGTTCAATTATGAGAACGTTTAATTATTAATGGAACGAGGCAGCATGGCCCGTGCGATGCACGGGCTTTGTTCACCGTAAAGAATCATCGGTTTTGCAAGGGTTATGCTTATTTAGTTATTATGGTTAGTTTTGAATCTGCTACTTGAATGAATAAACGAAGTTTGTTTAAGTAAGTTTTTGTAAACATAATTGCCTCAAAGAAAAGGTATCAAATACGTGAGTGCCTTTCATCATCGTAACGCAAAACATGTTTCCATGTTGACATAGACATCGTAAGTAAAATTAGTAACCGAGTATTAAAAAACTGATATATTTATAGAAGATTGTCTCAATATTAATTCTATTTATTTTATTTCTATTTCAATAAGTTGTAAAGTTATTTAAAAACCGATTGTTTTATTTTCCATTAAATCAAAAAACAAAAAACACGTCTTTAAACATTGTCACTTGTCTTTCCCTATTTCTTGCGACCCACTAATGATTAAAACTCAAATTAAATCAATTGAAACCTTTAATTCAAATACCCTTTTAATTAATCTCTCTAATTTTCATTGTTTCTTCGAGAAACAAAAGAAAATGCTGGTAATAAAAAGTGGGGTTGGAGCAAAAATTAGTGAAATTTACAAAGGTACACTCTCTATATAAAAAGAACCAAATTTCAGGATTGAATTTTGGTATTTTTTTAATCATACGTTGTATTTTTTGTATCTTTTCTAGTGTTGTATTGTATTTGATGTCAAAATATGGCTTGGTAATCAGATGGCAAATGGGTGAGATTTGAATAATGGGTTGTTTGTAATTGTAATGGAATTAAGGGGTTTGTTTGATGAGGTTTTGGCATTTTATTTGAAAGAAGTGTGTGTATAAGAATGGTTCTAAGGCGTTTCCGCCGAAGCTTGGGGATGGACATGAGGCTGATTTGTTTATACTGTTTACGGCGATGTGGAAGGTAGGAAGTTATGAGTCGGTTTCGGAACTGTTAAGGATGCTGTTGTAGATAATGTTGTTTCTCATAATGTTGACAATGTTGAAAAGGTTGTTAGTTTACAGAAAACGAAGTGGGAAGAAGAATCCATGTCCTTTACGGAAATGCTAGATTGGGTAGCGAATGCTGCACATGACCTGTGGGTTTGAAGCTTCACAAAGAAGCACTAAGTGGAAGAATTATACGGGTGATAAACCATGAAAGCACGATTTGTTGGCTGGACGTGCGCTTTTTGAAGAACTTAGTGTTGATTCAAGCAACGAAACAAATGGTTTACAGGTATAATTCATTTTCCTTATTCATTAAAATGAAGTGTGTTTATGATCTGTATACTTTTAGGTTTAATTTTGTGAAGTACAGGAAAGTTAGTATGTGATTCATACTATCTCAATGCATTAATTTATTCCATTTCATGAAGTTCAACAGTTTTCATCTTGACCTGGTTTTGAATCCACTAAATAATAAGTGAGAATAAAGTTTTACTGTGTTATGCATATTCGGATATTAGAAGTGAATTTAAATCAAGGTCTTGGTTAAAACTTTTTTTAACTTACTCATAAAATATAATTGTGGTAAAGAAACTGGATTCTGTGTAAATATATTCTAAGGCTAATGGCCTAAAAGGGTAAACCGACTTTAGTCCAATCACTTTCAGGCAACTATCTTTTTTGCCAAGGTTTTTTGTTTCAAAGTGTAGAAAATTCATAATAACATCTCAAACAGCAACAAATTTGATGTGTGATGATATATTAATACGTATAGGTTAGCCTATAAACATGATGTATTATAGTACATCTGACACTTTACTTCAAACACATGTTTAGTATTAAAGGTTCGTAAAAGCATGAGGCAACACCAATGTTTTTGATTGTTTGAAAAGGGGTTTAGTTTTTGGTTAATGGCATCCTCTCACTGATTGGGTATGGCTTAATTAAGTTTCTGTGGACGAATAATACTCACTGCTATTTCACTGCATATAGCCTAATTAGATGTGATGACTTAACAAAGTTTTTGTGGATCTTAGAACAGTTCCAAACTACAGCAAAGTAAACAACTGTTCAGATAGCAATATTTAAAGAAAACTAACCCTTGCTCAAGTTGATATTAGAAACAATTGGTATTAAAACTTTTATGCGCACCTTTATAATTGGATATTAGGAAACTGTTACTTAATCAGATAATACTACTGAAACCATTATTGTTTTTTATTCTCTGTTTGGGGAAGTGGGAATTTGAAACCTATATTATTTTATATGTGTTCCGTTGTCCAAGAGTGAGAGCTTGGTTTTGAAAATAATGTTCTTCGTGGAGAAGTAATTCTGACAGCCCTGTTATAACGTCAAAGTCAATGAAGTTATTATTGGATTTTATAAGCACATTTAAACATTAACCATGTGTTACAGATTGTAAGATTGAAGCGCTTTATCCCTCAAAGTGAGCAACCTATTCAACCGGTTTCTTAGAGTACAATCCAATAGCTGATGTGCCAAGTAGCAATGCAGGTCTCTTAAGCAGGACATGTTCAGCCGAGATACCGTCTGCTACTATGGATCTGATAACACTGATTCAGAAGCAACACTTCAATTGAGGTATGCTTCGACTTTAGACCCTCCAAATATTTTCCTTATTTGAAGGTGCCAAAATGGGTCTTTTGAACCTTATGAAAATTGTTCGAATTTAGACCCGTGATAGCATTTCTGATTTAGAGTTCTCAGTATTATATTAGTAGTAAACGCCAAACTTGATAAGCATTTACAAATTTTAAATTTTTGACATACACAATGCTTAGGCTCTAGTAATAATGTTCAACAAACTTCAAATCAACATCAGGAAAATTGATGCTATTCCTAATTTACTACATTCTTTTGCAGCATGCTGTTGATAAGATCAGAAAACATTTGCTATTAAAACTTTAATGTGGCCACCTTTATATTAGGAAACTGTTACCACTCTAACAGTTTATGCAACTAAGTTTATTTCAAGATTATCTTTTTTTTGTTTTAATCAGTGTTTTCCACTTCATATTGTTGTGAACACAAAATAAGGTTGTTATTCTGTCATGAAAATGGATGAAAAGTGTTTGCGGGTCAATTCAACCTGAAAAAAAAAAAAAAAAAAAAAAAAAAAAAAAAAAAAACTGAACCGACTGTTGCCTCATTTCATATTAATAGCGCTTTCTTATTCTGCTAGAGCAAAGTCTAGCATACTCTACGGTGTACTTTTTTGAGACTTGTAAGTCAACTGGAAGCATGACCTCTTTTCTTTTGTTTGCATGTATAGTGTTGCCCGGTTGTTTCCACATTGTTTCCAGAAAATTACCCAAAGTGGCAATGAATTTTCTAGGCCAGGACTGGTCTCATGTTCATTATTCGAATTAGCACTAATTTTATTCTTTATATTCCATTCTTCAATCTAATAGCATAAGAGTATAATTTTATTCTTTAATGTTCAAAATTTTTGAAGGCATGCATGTTTCCGCAATTGTCAGGTTTCTTTTTTAGCAGCTCATCTCCTAATTTGCCCCATAATGTCACTCTAAGTGTGCGTTCCTTGTATGAGGTTAACAAAAAAAAAAACCCTAATTTTTGTGTCTACTTCGAAACCGAAACCATAGTGGGTTGGCTCGTACATGTAATTATACAAAGAATACATTACCTCTCATTTGCAAGGTTAAAATCCAGGTTATCTGACCCGGTTCTTGGTTGTGCGGATCTGTCGGCAGTCGTAACGTAACCAATAATGTCTAAATCAAAGAAACCATACATATGTAGCAATCAATATTGATATAACTGTAACACATGATTTTTTCGAAGGACAAAATTGTTCACCAATCTGATACTTTCGATCTGTAGGTTGGATGTCCTGAAAGTCCATAAGCTGAAAGGTGTACCTAACAAAGCAACCAACGTTGACGGTAGCTTTTCTGACAGAGGTTGAGCCATTAAGCTAATCAAGTAAGTGTTATATTTGATGATTAGGTATTCATCTTTTTTCTGTACGGTAAAATATCGCACTGAAACAACTAACCTTCTTTCAAATTATCGATGGAGCAATGTGAAATATTACTTTTCATTGTGCAATGCATCACATTTTCCTGCTAAAACACCAGGTTACATCAGTCATGAAAAACATGTATTTATTTTACCTTCTCATCTGAAACGATAAACTCAGTGCTAAGTTATTGGGCTTGTAGTTTTAGACTTTAGAGAACCAACATAACTTGGGCTATGCAGTTTTGATAAATGGGTTTTTGATTGGCTTTCAGTTTGCGAGAATCTGTAAAAATGGATGGGTTTATACTTGAAAGTTGCATAATTAAGTTTAGTGAGTTTTTGCCATTAATGCTCACATCCCATATTTTGAAGATCATCACAACAATGAGGCCCTCATGCCCTTCCTTTAATTGATCAAGGGTGTAACTTCAGACGTGCTTCTTGTTTGACTTTGGCATATTGTGACTGTAGCTGTAGGTGGAAAGTGTGGCTGCCTCATATGGCCTAAAAGGCTTATTTATACAGCTCTAGGTAACTGAAAGATAGTTGGTAACAATTAATGATGAGGAGATGAAAGGAAGAGGCGATGGACAGCTGAGAAGCTATTTTTGAAGGCAATTTTTTTTATTGCAGGGAGATCTTTGAGCTTCTTAGGGAGGTGGATTGCAATTAGTTTTAGGAAGATGGAATGGAAGGTATCATGACATTGTATTAAAGACATCCATCATAATTCATTCTTTACACATTCACGTCATTTGTTAATTTTTCCTCTTTAATGTATTCATAAGCATGAAAACTCATTATTGACTTTAAAAGCTTCAAAATAAGCTCCGCATATACTAAATTCATTAGCTTAAACTATATATTTGAGTTTCTTGACTTATTGCATTAATGCTAACATTCAATATGGGAACTCATTCTTTATATATATATATATATATAGATAACATGCTTTTAATGGTGTAAATATAAATATTTAATGTTTTAAGAACTTTAGTAATTACAAAATTTGAAATGCATATTAATTTGGATATTGATGAAGCAAATGTCTTAATTAGTAACTTATGTAAACTTAATATTTCAAGACTTATAAAGATAGAAATGTCCTAAATGCATGCATTATAAATAGTAGAGCTAGAGATAAGGAGCGTACAATTCAAATGTGTGTCGACAAAATTGAGGTGATGGGATGTCAAGATGTGTGTTACTTTTTAATACCGTTTATAAGTATATAAACGGTGATATATGTGAATTTAACTTTAATCATAAGTTGCACCAATTACCGCATGTTATTGTATTTTTACACATTAAAAAATGTTATCATCTACGCGTTACTGTTACGTCGTTTGGATACTATACTAATATTTAATTTAATGTAAGCAGTGGCGGAGTCAGAAAATCTAGTCGATGGGGGCAACTTTGATAATGGGGTGAGGGTAAGGATCCAGTGAGAAGAAAACTTAAAATGAGAAGGATGAGAAATAATTATAACCACACATTTGAGATGCATCGACTTGATTTAGATGCATCTCTATTCATTTAGATGCATCCCAATTAGTTTCGAAAAGTGATTTGAAGTGAAAACGATGCAAAGTAGTACTAACAACAAATTTGACCCGCAGAGGATGAAAAATGTATAGGATTTGTCTAACTTGATGAAATGCATCTAATATATGTATATGCATCTAATTTTTTGCTAAAAAATATATTATGGTGCATCTAAAAGATTAGGGATGCATCTAATTTAAGTTGATGCATCTCAAATGTGTGATTATAGTTATTTCTCATCCTTCTCATTTGATCCTAAATCAACGGGGTGAAACTTTTTTGTAGTAAAATTCAAATGGGTCGGGTCGGGCAAAAAAAAACACTTCTTTTAAGCAATCAACGTTAACTAAAAGAGTGGTGTTTATAAAATGAAATCCAACTCATAATACATTTCATCAAGTTCGTCTGAAATCAACTCGGCTTGTAATTTATAAGTTATAAAATATAAACTCGTAGCTAAAAAGTAAAACAAGCTAAAAATGACTAAACTTGTATAAAAGTTATTTCGTTTAAATATGTTAACACAAATCTTTCTTCTAATAACTTTTAACAACTACAGTAGCTAGCTGGAATATAGGACAAAAAAAGCAACACACAAACGTAAATATTAAAAAAAAAAAAAAAAAAAAAAAAAAAAAAAAAAAAGCAAACCCCTTATTCAGAATATAAAACCAATTCCTTAGAGCATGGGGTATGGTGGGTAGCGCTATCAACACCAGCCGAGAAAAGGCCATGGCGCACCGTACCCATGGTGGCGCCGTCGTCCCTTGCGCCGTCACCATGGCTCAGCGCGGTGGGGTACTTTTTTTAATTTTTTTTGAACTTTCATTGGGTTTGTGTTGTGTTTTGGAAGGAAGACAAGTTTTTTTTTTTTTTTTTTTTTTTTTTTTTTTTAGAACTTGCAGGTTAGCGATGGAGATGGAAGAGGAAGAAGATGAATAGTGTATTTTTTTTACATTTTCATTTTACACCTTATTATTTTATATTTTACATTTTCAGTCCATTTGATATATTTTTTACACCTTTAATATTTTTATGCAACTTTTTTTCCTTTAATGTGTGTGTTTTTTTTTAATTATTGAAGTTTATTGTAGTTTATGTTGTGTATATTTCATTTTGTGTGAAAAAAAAAAAAAAAAAAAAAAAGATTGGCCGACGGCACCAGAATTTCTGGTGCCAACGATTACGGGCAAAATGTGGTGCCGTGAGATTTCTGGTGCCGTGGAGATTTTTGCTGACATGGCAGCACTTTTTGTGCCACGGCTTGAAGCCATTGCACGATGATACCTGATGCTCTTACCATTTTGTGTAGCCAATTTTTTACAATTTTGTGCTATAATTTGTGGGTCTTTGATTTTTGTTGTGGGTCTCTGAGTTGGTTCGTGAATCCTATCTTGTGTTATTTTGATGAAGGATCCAATTAGCTATTTTAATTGTAGCCAAAATATCCATTAAAAGAAAAGCAAACCACTTATTCAAAATATAAAACCATTAAAATCTTGTTATCAATATACAATAACAAACCGAAAAAATTAACTTTTCAATTGATTGATTATTGTACTTTATACTCATCGATACTCATAAATTATACTGTAAGTATTATTAAACAATAAATCTTGGCACCCCACTTTCGACAGCTTCCCGAGTAAAAGTCATCTTCTTTATCATATTTTCTCATCCACAAAACCAAAAGGAAAGAAACAACCCATGTATATGTCTACTTAAGCAACGCAATGCCAGTTTTAAGTCACTTGCACATTTTAGTCAGCCACATCGAGGGCACTCAGATTTCTAGGATGAGAGCACTGTAATTTTTTTCTTCTAATTTGGCATTTTTTTTTTCATAAGAATTTAGTGTTCTCGAAGAACTTTGTTGGGGGCATGTCCCCCCCACTACTCTCTACATAGCTCCGCCTTGAGTTTAAATGAAAAAAACTGTTAAATCAACCTGGAAAAAAATCTATAGGATCACAATTAAATTAAAACTTGATGAAAAGGTCAAAATATTTAAATTAAAACTTGATGAAAAGGTCAAAATATTTAAAAACATTCCGTGGCTCGTAATCCATCATTGGCATATTCAAATGAATATAATTTCAAACCCTACATATATGGAATATACGTAATAACAAAGTTACATAAATTAAGTTGATTGCATGCAAAGAGCAAAACCATTTTAGTAAAAATCTTATAAAATGGGTAGAATTATTTTACTAAAATACCTTAAAGTCAAAAAATTTAAATGTTCACTTCTCACTTAAAACACAAATTAAACACCACCTTTATATTTTTTTTTTCAACTTTCCTTTCTTACCATTCTAAAATTGGCATTTCATAATATTAACTAAAATTAATATAATATATTTGCAATATATATTAAATAGTCCAAAATTATATATAATTCTAAGTTTCTAACATCACCTAAAAACACACACAATATAAATGCAGCCGAATTTTATCAAAACTACACACTTTCGTTTATATGTGTGGGTACACATCTATTTGAAACAAAAATTCAACCAATATTAACCTAAAAATGGTTGAATGTTCAACTATTTTATTCTTGGAAAACAAAACCTAAGCAAAACAAGACCACATATCATACTCCGTCTATTTGTTTTTGGGATTTTCTAACTTATACCATTGTGGTACAAGCTTTAAGCCATTAATCAAAGTGAAATTAACATATTTATATGTTAGTTGATATTAATAGCTTCTTAAATTGATAATGTTTACTAAATTTATCTATTTTATATAAAAATAAAGTTTTTTTTTAAGGAAATAAATGTATTTATTTAATGCGTTAAACTTGTGACTCCATGGTACTAGTTAGAAAAACCATTTGTTTTAAGTCTCACTATTCTTATTCTCTTAAAAAGAGTCTAGTTTTCTAGTATAGGAAAGTTAAATGATTGTTTTTAATATTTGCACTTCTATTCATTTATTGTATTCCATAATAAACATTCTATCAAAATATTGCAAGTTATATGTATAACAAGGCTAGGGTATGTGCAAAATTGATTTTTCTTCAACTAAAACTTGCATTGATTGCCTATATCAGCATTTGACCGGTTTTTGTTTCTTGAACTTTTACGGGACGGATTAAGTATCTGACTAAGGGCCTAGTTACATGTATAACAACGAGAATAGTTCATCCCGCATTTCGCTGCAAGTTTGTATCTACCGTTGATTAGTTCTAAAACTTATACGTATAACCATATTTTATAATGTACGTTTATCGTTATTGACACATAAGATCACGTGATGAATGGTGTTCATACGTTTTTTCCTGACACTTTACAATTATCTCAAGATGATTCCTGATAGTTTGCAATGGTGTGTGTAGGACCGAAAGTATTGTATGATTTATGTGGTTCGGAAGGTCTAGGTTGATCAAAGAAGATGAATGGATTCATCCTTTTAGTGAGAGAAAGTAGAGAGAGGGTGGATAAGAAAAGGATAACTTTTATTGATGAAACAAATACAATACAAACCTAATGCTTAACCACACCCCTCATGGAGAGTCATGAAGGGTATTTATAGGCTCTACACATTACAAGTTTGCCTAATTTACATAAGTAGTCCCTATTGGCAAAAATTGCTACATATCTAGTCCATTTCACGTATGTGACGTTATCTTTATAAATAAGCAAGGCTAACAATCTCCCTTCAAGATATCGTCACACGTGAATGGTTACAATGAGACCTATAAATACATACACAAAGTAAATTACAACAATAGTAAACTATGTTGACGTTGTTGAAGCGCAGAGTCTTTGTAGTCTAGATATTGAGGCAGACATGAAGTTCTTCTCTTCTGACGATCTCGGCATTTGATCTTTGGCACTGACGGCACTGATTCTTGTAGCTCTGAACTTCAACTGTAATGGTCTAGTTAGTTTATTACTCCCTCCTAACTAGTGAGCCTTTTTCTTTCTTTTACATGCTCCCTCCTGAACTGACAACTCTCTCTTTTATCAAACTCTTAAGTCTTCTAACACGCAGCAAAGAAAGTAGACACTTGACTGTAGCACAATGGTTGTCATTCCGGGAGCAACATAACAACATACCTCACAAAGTATTATATCCAAGTTGGTAAATAAGCCCCGATGTACACACACTACTTCTCCATTCACTATGTTAAGCTCGGTTCTCTCAGTCAATCCAATCATTGAAGACGAAACACACATTCTCCCTCCTGATGGTTGCGAGTTATCGGAATCATCATAATCTTGTGTACATGCCATAAAATCACCTTGTACTTGATGCAAAATTAAAGACGTGTAAGCACAATTCCGTGAGAATATGTCAAAAAAAATACTCTCAATACTTCTCTCAAATCAACCTGTAATCAAACCTCTTTTGAATTCACCGACTAATAGTAATGACCACATATGGAGACAACCCGATATGACCAACTTGAAAATGACGTAAACATCCCATCTTGTGACTTAATGCTTGTACGATAGATGTGACTTAATACCTATACTGAGCACTACAACATAACTCCTTTAAGTATGAGGTTGCACAAAATATTCGCCACTTGAACAATCCACTACATCGTGTGACACTGAGTACTACAATGTAACACCTTTAAGTGATAGCTATATTTTGAGCACTACAATGTAACTCCTTACATCAGTAATAACTAGATTGTCAAGACCAAATTTTTTAATTTGAGCAGACAAGTTATCTTCAAAAGTTGTGCATCCAACCACCCCTAGACTTTGAGATAAATAAGTACACTTTTTGAAATGTATCTTCAAAATCAAATCAATAATATCGTACAAAAACTTCGTAGTCATTTTTGTTAAACATAGCAATTCTAGCCATGAACAATGTATCCCCGTTAAAATTATATACCAAAATACCAACTGTATACAAACTATTATCAAATTTTGCATCCAAAAATTAAATATGGGATAGAAATTTGACAATCCATAAGTTGTTGATACCAAGCCCATCTGTATATGATCCATTAGCCCAATCCGGATTGAAATGATTAAATTGACACAGCCCAACAAACTTCGAGTGAAGCTTAGTCCATGATTGATGCAATACACGATCCAATCAAACATTTTAATAACAGATTTTACCCTCATTATTTGTTTATTACCTCAAACCCTACGCACACACAATACACTCCTCACTTTATCCGCCTCCCATGTATAACATCATCTCACCTAACCTACCCTACCAAACCAAAACTCATCTCAATCTCAGTATCATCAAAGGAAGCTAACTGCTTCCATCACATCTTCATCTCAATGCCCATCAAAATAATCGAACGAACAATAACCCTTCTTCTTATTCTATCCAGAAACGAACAACAATCACTCTCAATTTCTTTTGAGCCGAGCACAATCAGTAGTCAAAGAGCACTAACTAATAACTTGTTACTTCAGTTTGAAAGGGAGCTCACACTCACAGCTTCAAGAAGACGGGTAGGTGGTTATTGTTGTGAATACGTTTTGCTTTTATATTTCAACGAACCAAAGGATGATTATAACTGGCTAGTTATTAATCATTCTTTATTTTCGGATATTATAAAAGAAGCATGGTCTTCAATAGGATTCTGTGATGATTATTGTACAACTAAAAAAAATCTTTAAAAGATTGAAAACAAAGTTGTACAAGTCTGAGATCCATCTCTCGTTTGTATTTTTCTTTGGTACAAGTCTTGTATAGATGTAGGACATGTAGGAGATGGTGGAGGTGGTTTAGGATAGTTTTGTTGTCGAAGTATGCCTATGGATCTGTTCTTTATTCATTTCTGTTTAAAGCTTGTTGACTGGTGTCGATGATGTACAAGACTGAAGTCTTTGAGTCTTGGTATTTATGGTTCTGTTCTACGTGGTCTTCTGCTCTTCTTCATCTACTCTTTTTTCTTTTGTTTTCACCTTTATAAACCCAAAACCGTATAAACCCAAAACCGTACCTAGTTCGAAAGCAAGGTTACATATGTTGCACATGGACTTATGTGGCCAAATGAGAGTTGAAAGCATTAATGGGAAGAAGTATATTCTCGTTATTGTTGATGATTATTCAAGATATACTTGGGTAAAGTTTTTGAGATAAAAATACGAAGCACCAGGCATCATCATCACCTTTCTGAAGCGTATTCAAGTTCTACTTCAAGCTCCAGTAAGGATTGTAAGAACAAACAATGGCACATAATTCACTAATCAAGAGTTCAGAACCTACATTGAAGATGTGTGAATCACTCACCAAACATCAGTTGTTAGAACTCCACAGCAGAATGGGATAGTTGAAAGAAGAAATCGAACACTTGTGGAAGCTGCTCGCACAATGCTGATATATTCTAGTGCACCACTATTCTTATGCGCTAATGTTGTAGCCACTGCTTGTTCTACTCAAAATCGATCCCTAATCCATCCAAGATTCAATAAAACCCCATATGAGCTAGTGAACAACCGGAAACCTGACATCTCTTACCTTCACGTGTTTGGCGCTTTGTGCTATCCGACAAACGACAGAGAAGATCTAGGAAAGTTGAAAGCTAAGGGTGACATTAGAATCTTCATTGGATATTCAGAAAACTCGAGGGCATTCAGGGTGTATAATAGAAGAACAAAAAGGATAATGGAGACGATGAATTTGAAGTTTGACGAGATTTCACAAATGGCTTCTGAGAGACTCGCTCTAGAACCCGCGCTTAATCCGATGGCTTCTAATCAAACCAGATTAGGACCCGCACCAAAAATGCAGACTTCTGGACACATTAGTTCAGGACTCGTGCCTAATGGAGCTCATTCAACAAACACTGAAAAACCTTCAGAACAAGAACTGGAAAATTTCTTCGAGTTAATGTTTGATGAATAATATGGTGGAACTTCGACAAATGCATCTCAACAACATTCCGCTGCACCCGCTCAAAACCATCAACCACCACCATCACAAGATGCATCTACAACAATCGAAGTTGAAGCACCAACTCCCTCAGCATCATCAACATCTACTCCAACAACTCCAGTTATTGAAATTGTTCTACCAAGAGTTGATGAGCAAAATCAAAACACACATTTTCAAGAAGAACCAACAAATAATTCAAACAATGTTGCGTTAGAAGAATAAGAAGTATTTGAAAACCCGTTTGCAACAGACTCTGCTGAATCTTCTTCACGGTTACAAGAACCGTCTAACACACATACGTTAAACCCAAGGTACCCTTCTACACTCAAATGGACAAAAGACCATCCAATTGAACACGTTATTGGTGAACCTTCAAGGCCAGTTCAGACGAGAAGACAACTTGTCACAGATCCTGAAATGTGTATCTACATTTGCTCTGATACCAATTGTAGGACCGAAAGTAATGTATGATTTATGTGGTTCGGGAGGTCTAGGTTGATCAAAGAAGATGAATGGATTCATCCTTTTAGTGAGAGAAAGTAGAGAGAGGGTGGATAAGAAAAGGATAACTTTTATTGATGAAACAAATACAATACAAACCTAACGCTTAACCACACCCCTCATGGAGAGTCATGAGGGGTATTTATAGGCTCTACACATTACAAGTTTGCCTAATTTACATAAGTAGTCCCTATTGGCACAAATTGCTACATATCTAGTCCATTTCACGTATGTGATGTTATATTTATAAATAAGAAAGGCTAACAGTCTGCAAGATAGAATGGCCTTCAAGATATTTCAAATTGTGTTCAAGGTTTATTTTCCAGAAATGTGTTGGTCACAATGTGGAAAAGCCGATAACGTATATGATAACTCGATACAATTTGGTCTTCAAGATATCTTACGTTATAGTTTCACGATAATTAATTATAGTTATAGTTTGCTTTCTTTTTCGTGATTGTGTTTGAATATGTCATTTGATTTTTAACGATAAAAAAACATATATATGACACAAAAGCGCATTCGTGTAATTTTTTTTAAGAATTTCAACTAACTATCTCACAATATATACACCAAAATGTCACATGTCCTTAACAGGACTTGAACCTACAATCATTTTGGTTGGAGAGCTTCTCACACAACAAGTGAAATAATCGGAACACAAGCCCTGTGGTGCATTCATATCATATCTTTAATCTGTAAGTTTATCCTAATACTTTAGAAAGTAAGATGGAGTCCTCCTACTACAATCGGATTTAGCTCTAAACCACACATTAAAGGCTGTTATTATTTTTTTCTTGGAATAAAGTCCTTGTGTTGTGCATAAAATACGGTTTTAAAACCAGGCTGTAACTGCTTACAATAGAATCCGGTTCCTTACCGAGACCGGACTCTATTACCCAAATTTCCCAACTCCATAAATCACAACGGCAACCTGCAAAAGCAACACTATTTCATACTATTTCATGATTCACAACAATTACACCTACCGCTTGTTTTCAAATTTACTCTTCATTTATTTTATTTTACAATCAGAAAAAGGTGCTTAAACATATCCATTTTTTATTCTCAACAACAATTTCATACATCAACATTAGTACACATCACTTAACTTTTTATATGAATTTTGTGTATTATATGTATTATGTATATTTGTGTGAATTTTGTGTATTATATATACATATGTGTGAATTTTGTTAATTTCAATATTTCTTTCATGTAATTTAGGTCTCATGACAAATTCACATGTATCCAACAAATCTTATAGCTTGGTTTGCGGTACTAAGGTATATTGTAACACCCCAACCCGACATGGGTTAAAATGTCACATTATGGTGCCAAATTAGAACATACAAACGCAAACGGAAGACTTATAACATAAAGTTACAAAAAGTATTCTAAGGGTACAAAATAAATACTAACTCTATACAAAATGAAATACAAATCCAAAACAAAAATCTAATGAAATCCAAATCCAAGTGTAAATGGGCTTCTAAACATCGGGTAGTCCACTAACGCTCCTATGCACTCTTCACCCAAACCCAGCTTCCAACCTAAAACCTGCCACAAGAAAAGAAATGCGGCTGACCTTAAAAAGCCCAGTGAACAGATATATAGCAAAACAAATAATCGAAGCGTATACGAGTATAAGGAAAGAAGATCATAAACTTCTGTTGAAAAAAATGTCATCTGTCAAATGCATAAGAGATCAACGAATAACTGAATGAATATCATAAGTCAACATAATGAAGCACATGATGAGTCGAATAGTAATAATCAAACGAATTGAGAAGGATCATAAGAATCAACACAAAGTATAATAAGTCAAAGGAAAGCGAAGCATCATAGAGATATCAATATAAGCATAATCATAAAAGAAATAAGAGCACGTATCAACAAAGGCGTGTCTACCAGAGCTACTCGAATAGACACATAGAAACATAAGGAAGCCACGAGCCAACCTACCAAAGCCACTCGAATATGTCTCAAATCACATATCACATATCTCTCACATCAAAGGATACGGAGAGGGGAGACCTCTCGGTACCACATATCAAAGGATACGGAGAGAGACAACTCTCGGTACCACATGGAGTCGTGCACACTCCTGAAGGTGTATGGGTACAGAGCACGTACAACCATTACGCTATGAAACGAAACGAAACAAAGCCTAGGATGCATCCATACGCCCCCTGAAAAACAAAATCATACATGCATCCTGCTCGCATGACAGTGCTACACATACGTTAAATGGCCAAGTGATCACAAATCATATCATATCCTACAAAATGGGGACGCTGTGGATCAATCACAACTCCACAGAAAGTGTCATGCCATCGGTGCCTCGATGACACGGCCATGGTACCTCCATGATTAGTTAGTAAACTCGGGCATAAGATCGAAACGAATCACATCATAACATATAATCACAAAATATCAAAGGATCCTAACGAGGACCACATCAAAGGATCCTAATAAAGGACCATATCAAACAAAATATAACAAAGCATCATATCAATGAAGCATAGCAAAACAAATCATATCATATCAAGGAAGCATATCAAATGAATGAATCAAATATAAGGGAATATAACAATGGCTTAGGTAAATCTTAATAAGACAATGAATCAAAGATCAAGATCAAAGTCATGAGAACGAAAGCACCCTTACTGAAAAAGGGTAGAATATCTGTACCTTAAACCACCAATGAAACCATATCATTAGAATAGGAAGTCACTCCTTCTTCAGCGAATCTACACGAATTAATGATCGGCTTAATGACTTATGTTAAATTAGATTACTCGTTTTAGTCAGCTTTCCATTTTTAGTAGCTTTCCATTTATAGCAGCTTTCCAAAAATAGTAACTTTCCAAAAATAGTAACTTTCCCGATTTAGTAAGTTTCCATATTTAGTAAGATTAGTCCTTTAATCTTGAAGTTACCATTTTGTCAAATTGAAGTATCAAAATGACAATTACAATAGATTAGGGTTTCGTTATGACAACCTATAATAGTTTAGGGTTTAAAGTATAAATATTGCAAAGTTTAGAGTCTAAGAAGTAAATTATAAAAATGCATATTCATTTTCTTATTTTACTAACCACTCTCCACACAAATCAGAGACACTCCCTATTTTTATATTATTTCGATTCGAACAATACCGAAATTAAGCATGCATGCAACATTCTTCTTTTATATTTTAGCTCATATTTATTAGGTTATCACAAGTTATAAATTGAAATACAAGATAGGTTGAAACAGAATACACATGAGTCGAAGTAATTATATATGGATCAAGTACATAAGTTTTCAATCGTTATTTCATGTGAAGTTCTTTATCATTTTATGTAAGGTTATTTAGTCGTAAAACATGCATGATTATATGATCCGATTCTCAGTTTCATGTGACAATCTCTATGATTTTATGTGTCCTTTTATTCGATTAGAAAGCATGCACTACTAGTCGGTGATGAAACAGAAAGCATGATCGAAACAGAAAATAATAAGAAGAGAATTGAACAAGGTTTCGAATAGGTTACCCTCGTAGCGTTTTCATGAAAAGGAACAAAGATTGGACCAACAATTCACCTCCACACCAAACAGAAACAAACCCTCGATACAGCACCCTAACTACCCTTTCGAACCAAAGAATAAACCCACGTCCAAGAGTCTTGTCGAACCAGAAAGCACACGAGCCAACACACCTTCGATTACGTTTAAACACCGTGTCTGAATACTCCTTTGCACCACCTTTTATCGATCAGGAATGTAGAAAAAAAAAGAAGCCAGCCGATTTGTTTTTAAGTATTTGTAGGGTTTTGTAAATTTTTTGTTTTGATAAGATGGAAAAAGGGTGTTTGAATGATTCCGTTATATCACAAATCGTGCGGGGGATTTTTAAAATGGAAGTAGCATATTTTTTTGGGATTGATAGAGGTAATTAGAGGACTTTCCACCTTTTACGAAATCACGAATCTGGACTCTATATGGGTCTCCAGATATATGTGTCACATTAAAATATGTTTGGCTAGGACTTAATAAACGTGTATAAGATTTTAATTCACTACAAGAAAAACCACCTTTAGTGACAAAACATTTTTCGTCACTACCTTTTATAAAAAATCATCACTAAACTAGTTAGTGACCAAAACTAGAGTCGTCACCAGTCGTCACTATAGCTCCGTCACTATTCACTTAATGACCAAAATAGAATTCGTCATAGATTAGTGACCAGATATTCATCACTGTTTGTCCAGGTTAGTGACGAAATATATCGTCACAAGACGAAAAATTTCGTCACTGGTATTACCATTAGTGACAAGATAGTGGTCACAGATTACTGACTGTTAGTGACAAAACAGGTGGTCACTAATTTTGATCATATAACAAAAAAATGGATCCAGATTTTATGTTACTGCTATTTTTTTTACAAACTAGAATCTAAAAATCTGTAACACTGAAAATCTAGCATATTAACTACATTCACAAGTGCTAATTTATTCACAGAACACAAATCGTATGGTCAAAGCTCGACACAAACTAAACGAATAACCAATCAAATCCACTGTGTGATTTACACTAATCATCACAAACAAGAAAAGCTCGTCTTGAGGCTTTAACGTAGCTTCAGTAAAATTAACCAGTAATTCCAGCACTTTCCAATGCTAAAGTAGCGATCACGTGTTGCAGTTTTGCACCCCAACAGTAGAACAAGCTACTGAACATAAAAAGCGTGATGAGAAATCATAACATAATGTTGAAACAAAGGTCAACCAAGTAAGGTGAACTAGGGTTTCAAGATTTGATATGGTGTAGGAAAAGGTACTTACATAAACAGGAACTAAAGCAATCCAGAAATAGAGATCCAGCCACAAAAGTATAGAGCCAAATTAGAAGGCATTTCAAGATTCCGCAATTTTCATTTATCCCTATTTACTAGAGGCGAAAATTTTGAACATTTTACTTGTCAAATGGTCGATTTAGGTTATGTTCCGTGTCTGACGGGTCAAGCACGTCAAGCACGTACATTTATAAGATAATTAGCTTACAGGGGACCATGCCAAATAGGTAAAAACTATAGCTAAATAACTTGATCAATATTGGCACAACTTCTAAAATCATTATGACCTATAGTTCCTTAAGAAAATGAATCCTAGAATATTAAAATGATATAAGTGGCCTGAAAGTAATCGTACCAGTGAGATCTGTTGCTATGTTCATTTACATTATTTGAACCTATAGCCTAGCATTCCAGACCTCACGAATGCTCTCAACATTAGCTTCCACAATCCCCGACGCATGATGAGCACCTTAGGATAGATAAAGACATGTAAGCCAGGTCATACAGTCTTACTTCTCATATAACAGCAAACGATCAAAAAGAAAAATGAACTGAGCATAGACAAAATCTTAATGTTCTTTTTGGATTCCAAAACCTTGTCTTTAAGGCTGTTAGCAACCACCACTTTCACAGGCTCGTTATTAGTTTCAGGAATAGGCTCTGACTTAATAAATGGCTTCACGTTACCGTCCTACAACAATCAAGAAATTATCAGGTTATAGTATATATATAGTATCATCAAATAAACTATCTTGTTTGACATAAGTTAATGGGTTGAATAGCACCAAAAATGTATTCTACGCTTACAACCTCAAAAGCCAATTTATTATAAAAATGATGTTCGGTGTTATTTAATAAACAGTTTTGATAAGCATATTCATAAAATTTGAAATGGATTATCAGCCTGCCATACCCACCCATTTTGCCACCTTTACTTATTTCACTTATATTTATCAAGTGGGTGTGTTAAGAGACTGATTTGAGAGGGTCAATCTCCCAAGAACTAGATACCATTAATGCTCTAACACCTTCTAGAAACGATCACATTAATGCCTTTGATGGTAAAGATTACTAAGGTTGCCATAACTTAAACCCCACTCCTCCACTCTACAATTACCATCAATAACCAAGGTCTTGATCAGAACCTAAAGAAACACAAAGAATACATTACTATCGCTTTAAACTAAACCTCAATATTGTTGTTACTAAGCAACCTCGCCTCAAGTACAAAATACCTCATATGCAAACAAGAGCTCCCTATCTCCTCATCCCATTTTTGTATTCGACATCTCGACTCACAACTTTCGCCAATCCGTAATAAAATAACAAGGAACCATAAACAATGAGCTTGAAATAGTCAACCACTGTTGAACACAATAAGTAACTATGTCTGAATTATATCAGCTGTGGTATTATTAACTGACAAGCATAGTACTAAACCATTCATAACAAAAAGCTGCCAATCATGTATCGCAATAAGCACACCATAATTTCACTCTGAATTTCTATTCCATTCCTTAACAGGAACTATAGTCCACAAGTGTTATCTAACTGTGGTTAAACAGAAATAAATCAGCTGCAAAATCATGAAATCGCAGCAAAACAGCTTACAGCAAAAAAACTCCTAAATCATCCATTCAAAGAAGCAAACCATATATTTACTAATCACTATCCTAAATATATGCTATTACTGCAACATCTAGCTTATACGTAAGTTATCAGACTACTCTAACTAGTCAAAATGCAAATTCACTAAAAACTCTAAAATCAACTCAAATTATAACTAAAAACCGTAATAAGTGTACAATCATTAACTCGCAACCAAAATACCAAACCGTTTATAACAAATAACTATTAACTATAAAATTTCTAAACTTATTTAAAGTCTAATACGAGTATTCAACGCAAGTAGTCAACAATAACTAGAACTAATATCCGAGTTAATAAATAAACCTCTATAGATTCACTCGACTGATCTCCATTCAGACCTAACGCCTCCGAAACCACCAATTCATCCAGAACCTCAACAACCTCATCCGAATTCAAGCTCGCTTTCACAATCTACACATCAAAACATCAATCAAATACATATTACAACTTCAAAATAAAAAAATAACATAACGATTCTATTAAAATTACATCTAAAGGCCACTAAATACGCCAGTGCGCCGAATCTAAACTTCATCAAAATATAAACAATATCGCAAAATCAACACTAAACTTATAAGTAATGAGGCAATCAAATCGATTTTTATTTCGAACAATCATGAAACCTAACTGGAACTAATGAAGATACATTTTTCATTAAGAAAGTTGGTTGAGTATGCGACGGTGAAGCCACCGGTGTATGCGGCAATTAGTGGTGGATGTTTCCGTGGTGGTTACCGGTGGCGCGTGGCTTAGGGTTACGTCATTGTGTGGTTGAAGTGATATTCTGATTATTAGAGGATGTGCAGTGAAGTTAGTGGGGAATGGGGATTCAAGTTCTAATATCATTGAGAAGGTGAAGGTTAAGGTGAAGGTTGGATCCGCGGTTTTTTATCCATGTCGGGGCAAGTCGGATCGAATAGGTTGGATCTTTTTTTCTTTAATAGAAAGAACTGTTGGTGTATGTTATGGGTGATGGGAGTCATTTTAATTTCACTCAACTTTATAATACTAGTACAAGTTATTTTTTTTACATGTTTGATATTCAAGTTATTTTCTTTCTATTCTTACATATTATAAAAAATAATATCATGTTTGAAAGTTTATGTTCAAATAATATTTTCAAGGCAGGATCGCATCAAAGAAAGTTAAATATTTGTATTTTTGCATATTTCTCTATAATTTTTATCCGTAAAGTGTGACAGTGTTTACAATTTGTGGATTATTAGACGAATATGCACGTTTAAGTAAGTGTATATCTAATTTCCCTTATTTTTAATCATTTTATAGTAGCGTGTGAAATAGTGACCAAAATTTCGTCACTAATGTTTAATGACCAAATTTCTCGTCACTATTCTAGATCAAAAATACATTGCTTATAATTTAGTGACTATACCACTTATAAGTTTCGTCACTGATTTTTTACCAATGACCAAAATTAGTGACCATAAATTATATCGTCACTATTTCATCTAAATAGTGACCAAAAAATAATGTCGTCATTAAAGCCACCTTTTCTTGTAGTGATTGTGTAAAATTTCGGTTTAGCATAAGCTTTATATTCGTTTAACGTTTATTCGTTCAATTATTAACGAGTTAAATACTTAGGATAAAATCGGAACGAAATGTTTTAAATAATTAAACGTCTTTTATAAGTTCGAGATCAAAGGGTATTTTGGGTATTTTACGTGCTTAAAAATTCTGGGTTTTACATATATATTCGAAACTTTCAAGCTATCTATCTATAACATTTTTGTTATAATCATTTTGTATAGTTAGGTGGATAGAAATCATACATGTACTTCAAGGTTTATACCCGTCCAAACAAAATCTAACAGGCGCATATCGATCAGGTTTACCACGACCTTAAATACCCCATCCGCATGCATACGTTAACAGACAAATCGTTAAAGGTCAATTGTGTCTTTGTCTATATTATATGTTGCCGCAGCTAAATAAAATACGTTATTGCACAGAAAGTAACTTTCAACCACTTCTTACAACTCAACTGTTGAAAAATCATTTATAAAAACTCTTTCAGCACATTTTGGCTCCAAGAACAATACACAGACTTCAAAAAGGCCATTCTTTTAAGCTTCGGTACATTATGGCTAAAGACACTCAAGACTCAACTTTCCTCCCTATACAAGAAACAATAGTACATAACAACAAGACGGCCCGAGCCATAGAGCTCGTGATTCTTGCTCTTCTCACTTCCCTTCTTGTGTATCGAGTCTTTTCTTTTAAAAACCAAGACCATTACCTTCCATGGCTATTTGCTTTTTTGTGCGAGTTGTGGTTCACTTTCTACTGGATTCTATCTGTGTCTACCAAATGGAACCAAAGCACCACCATCACGTATCCCGAGAGACTCTTGAAGAGGTAAAATCGACTTCACACTTTGCAATTTCTGAGCGTTCTTATTTGTTGAAATCATTTAAATTTTTACTTGGATTCGTCGTGACACTCAATGATGACTGCTGAGACTTTTGTTAGTTGTTTATTATGCTTATTTAATGTTTATCGGATAATAGATAATAATAGCTAAGGTGTCCTTTGTTTTTTCACAATAAGCATTTTTTTCTTTTTTTCACTTTTTTTGTCTGCAGGAGGGCAGATGTTTTTGTTTGTTTTTTTGCAGACATAAGTGCTTCTTTTCACTTATTTTCTTTTCTAAATTTCAGACATTATCTTTTACTTCTTACTTCTTCTTTCATTTCTTGCCTCTTTTTTCAGAAACCTTACATCTTTTTCTCAATATTCGTTTTTATATGTTTTCGTCTGTTTTTTCACGTTTTTGACCGTTTTTACGTTTTCGACCGTACTTTTACGTTTTCGACCGTATTTTTACATTTTCATCCGTTTTTTACGTTTTCGCCCTTTTTTTTTTACGTTTTCGTCTGTTTTTTAATGTTTTTGCCCGTTTTTTTTACGTTTTCTCCGTTTTTTTAGGTTTTCGCCCGTTTTTTTTACGTTATCGCCCATTTTTTTACGTTTTCGCCCGTTTACGTTCGTTTTTTATGTTTTAACCCGTTTATTTACGTTTTCGCCCATTTTTTTTTACGTTTTTGACCGTTTTTTTACGTTTTGGTACAATTTTTTATGTTTTCATCTTTTTTAAGTTTTCATTCGTTTTAGTCCATTTTTTTACGTAAACGTAAAAAAAACGTAAAGAAAAAAACAGAAAAAAACGTAAAAAAAAAACAGACGAAAACGTAAAAAAACAGACGAAGTCGTAAAAAAAAAGACAGAAATGTTAAATAACGGTCGAAAACGTAAAAAACATAAAAACGTACCAAAACGTAAAAAACGGACGAAAACGTAAAAAAATAGTGAAAACAAAAAGAAAAGGAAAAAAATGTACTTCAATAACACAAAAAATACTAATGAAAAAGGAAAGAAATAAAGAAGTACTTCAATGACACAAAAACAAACGGTCTTCTTCTAATAGATAAAGAGCTTATGTGCACCTCTTCTTCTGCAGACATGGTTTGCAGATGAAGAGGTAAAAGCTCTGAAAAAACAAACGACACTCATTATTACTAAAGATCCTATCTTTCATTTTCATATATATAATGAGTCGTTTAACTCCACAAAAAACAAGTAATTATCAATAGTTTTCTGAAAATTGAAGATAAATAAAAATCCTCCAACTATTTATCAAAATTTTTATTAAAAACTACAATATTAAATTATTAGTAAACTATTAAAATAACAACTATCGCCTATTTAACTATGTTTATATCTGATAACAAGATTTATATGATCTGTTATCATATATAAACATAGTTAAATAAGCGATAGTTGTTTCCTTGTGCTTACAAGTGAAAACAAGTGATAAAATCGAAAGTTAGACATTTGTTTCCTTGTGCTTACATGATTTGATGTGTTTCAGGGTAAACGAAACAGAGTTTCCATCAGTAGATATCTTTGTCACCACTGCGGATCCAATATTAGAACCGCCTATCATAACTATGAATACGGTGTTATCCTTATTAGCCGTAGATTATCCAGCCGGCAAGTTAGCTCTTTACTTGTCTGATGATGGTTGTTCGCCTCTTACATATTATTCACTCATTGAGACAACAAAATTTGCAAAACTTTGGATCCCTTTTTGCAAAAAGTATAACGTTCAAGTTAGAGCTCCATTTCGATACTTTACTCCTGAGTCCATACCGTCAGGAGATGATTCATTAGACTTCCAACAAGAATGGAAAAATATGAAGGTAATAATTTACTAATTCGGAATCTCTTCAAAGTTGCAAAAAAAAAAAAAAAAAAAAAAAAAAATTGCTTCAATTTGCATTAGTATGCCTCATTTCTTGGATATCTCTTTCTTGATCACCAGTCTGAAATTATGTCTTTGGATCTTTCATAGTATAGTAGAAAATTTAATTATGCTTGTAACAATATTGTGTAACTTTGTTTATTTGTCTCTAGCTTCTTGCTAGAGCTTTAACAAAAATTGCACCGCTCAAAAAAAAAAAAAAAAAAAAAAAAAAAAAAAAAAAAAAAATCTAGAGGTAGGGATTAATGAACTTAGCATATATAGTACGTATTTGAGTGTCATTAGTATTAATGTGAGACATTCGAGTAAATAGTTATAGTTATAGTATTTTGAGACATAAAATCACAAAAGAAAGTACTAATAAGTTTAATGTCCATTGGTACGAATGTTATCCTTTTGCATTTATATATGTGGCTGATAGAAACTTTGCAGCGCCCATTTTCATCACGTCAAAATGGGTGACTTAGTACTCATTTGCATCTTATTTTGTATGTATATGATTACAGAACGAATATGGCAATCTTTACAAAAAGATAGATCTTGCAGCTGAGAGGCCATTCACATGTGACCGCAATTCTGATTTTGGCATTTTCTGTGATGTAAGCCGCTCGGACCACCCGGCTATCATCAAGGTACTACGTCCATATATATTGTATCGCTATTTGATGTTAAAACATAATATACGTACAATCTTGGCCGATACGATGGTATGCAGGCATTGTGCCAAATTTTGATCCGGGCCTATGTTTCATTGAATAAAATATTCCAATCTACACACAATTATTGAGCACAATTATTTTTACACTTTTAAAAAGTATGTACAATTTTATTCGTTTATTGACACTTAGTAATGTGTAAAATTGGTTACATTAATAAATGTAGAAAAAATGTAAAACAATATATTTTTTATGAGAAATGATTCGCACACTCTTCAAATTTATTGGGACACTCCACTGTATGCAACAGACAGTAGTACATTAAGTGTAAAATGCTTTAACTACTTGTATAATGGAGTGTCCCAATAAAATTTGAGAGTGTGTCAATCACCTCCCATTTTTTATACTTATAGTTGTATAAAAAAAAGCCCGCACTCTTTAAGTGTGGAAATATCCAAGATTTTTTCACACGGAGATTAATTGTAACACTTCATTTCTCGACACTTATTGAAGTGTGGAGAAATTATGTGTTATAAATGATTTTCACCAAATGAGCGTGGACATTTCACGGATTTCTTAACAATTAAAAGTGTGATTTTTTTTCTTTCTTTTTTGATACAATATAATTATATGTACAGAAAATTTATTGTTTTTAAAGTTTTTTTCACAATTATAAATGTAACCAATTTTTACACACTATTAAGTGTTAATAAACTAATAAATTAAAATTTTACATGCATTTTTGAACTATGGAGTAAAAAATGTGTATATTGGACTATTTTTTTTAGTGTTTGATAGATAGAAAATTACAGAAAGAATATGTTTGTCTTGAGATGGGTTAGGACAATAGTTTTATAAAGTTAAGGATATGTTGCCATTTTTTTAGAGCATGTTAGGGCGCTTTTGGACTTTTGGTACCGACAATGAACAACATTATGTAGAGCCAAAGAAAAATAATGATAATGAAAAAATAATAGTTATAGCTAATATCAGGACTGGTCACGGACTTTGGCTCATTTTGGCACCTCTAAATTGATCTATAATCCCTAATGAAAAAGGATGAGATTATTACCAATTCTGATAGTATACATACCTAATTACTCCTTATTTTCCTTGCTCTTTGAGACATGCCTGATTTACCTCGGTATGTTGGTCAAGGGACTAGCCAGCGGGGGACTCCTGAGGGTGGTGTTCACACGTTATACTAGTACAATATAGCACAAAAAAAATGTGATCATATGGTAGTTTCTTGGTGCCAACTTCATTTTTTCTTGATGTTCACAATTTGAAAATAGTTAATTACGGCCAAGATTTATACTTGAAAGTAAATTAGTTTCATTTGGTAATATGTTTGATTGTTGGTAGGTTATATCAGAGAACAAAGATGATACTCCGAGTGACCTGCCTCAGGTAATATACATCTCAAGAGAGAAGAGCCTCAAGCATCCACATCATTTCAAAGCTGGAGCTATGAATGTTCTGGTTCGTACATTTTATTTTTATTTGCGTAAACCTATGACATGAGCAGCTACTCGAGCGTAAGGGTAAAACTATTAGAGTAAGCTTTTAGGCCCCGTGTATTTTGTGTGAGTGTGTGTATTTGTGTCTATGGAAGACAGTACCTTTTGACTTCTTAGTAAAACAAACCTTTTTAAAGACGGCCTAATTATGTGAGATAAGCTACTTAAAGTAATTATATAAGCTTTGTTTGGTAAATAGAATTTACAAATAGCATAAAAAATAATCTTTTATAATATCTTAAAACCAAATGACACTTCATATAGCTGATGATAATAATCTCTATTCTTAATCTCCCGCTCTATCTTCATCAACAACTTTATCTCCAGTCCAACAATAATTACTTTTGTGAAATATACCTTAAGTCTATTAGAGTTATAATTAGTAAGAATAAATGGATGAGTGACTATTGCATCGCTATACAGTTATTGTATATACAAATTGATACAAAAAAAGCTAGTTAACAATTGATTTCAAAGACTTAACGACAGTTTTTGCCTCAAAGCAACATTGGATCGACAAGACCCTCATTCTCTTTTCCTGACAGAAAAAATAAAATAAAATAAAATTAGGCCCTTGTTTTGACAACGAGCTATAGGCCCCAGGATATGATATCAAAATGCATCAGGCAGCTGAACTGTTTCTATATTCAGTATTAACCTAAAAGGCTGAAATCTACTCCATTTGACTCACTCAAAGTTAAAGGTGGCTCACATGCATCTTCATATATCAATCTATCTATTATGAAGATCATTACACTCTGTTTCATGCATGTGGATTCAAACCTGTAGGCTAGAGTCTCGGGAGTAATGACAAACGCACCCTTGATGCTGAATGTAGATTGCGATATGTATGCAAACAATCCACAAGTTTTTCTTCATGCAATGTGTATATATTTTGGCATCAAGAATGAAGAAGATTGTGGTTTTATCCAGTTCCCTCAAGCTTTTTATGATGCGTTAAAGGATGATCCTTTTGGGAACCAACTCGTCAATTTGGCTGTGAGTATATTCACTCAAAGCTTGTGTTTCACAAATATTTCATTTATACAAATTTTCTTCTACAAGATTTCTAAAAGATGTGTACAAGATGGTTGCTTCTATAAGCACTTAAAGTATTTAAACACGCTAAAAATGTTATATTTTTTTACTCATCATATTAATTATTGTTACTAGATATAATACCCGCGCACGCGCGAGCTTTTTTTTAAATTTTTTGAAATAATTATTTAAAAATTTTAATCTTATTGTTAATTGCATCTTATTTATATTTTTTGTATTTATCTTCTACTTGTGTTAATTGTATCTTATTTTATTTTCTAGGTCAAATCTTATTTTAGACACTAGTTATAATCTTTTTAAAATTTTTTAAATCATATATTTTTAATTTTTGTTTTGTTTGATTTATGATGTTTAATTATAGTTTTTTATTATTAAATATAATTATTAAAAATTTTAATCCTATTATTAATTGCATCTTATCTATATTTTTTGTATTTTTCTTCTACTTGTGTTAATTGTATCTTATCTATATTTTTTGTATTTATCTTCTACTTGTGTTATGGATAAATATAAAATGTTACCTAATATGAAAATAATCTTTTTTTTTAAATACAATTATTACTAAATAAGGTATGAATTGATTTTTTTAAAATGAAAAATTCCAATAGGGGTTTTATTTTATTATATAAAAGATATACATATCCTCTCATGCCACATGTCACATGTCAATCATGTATGTAAAAATGAGTCATTTATATAAGTAATAGATGATTGCCACGTAAGATATAGGAGGATATATGGGAAGATAAGTAGGAGAATAATTATTATACTAGCGTTTAAAAACATAATAATTTTTGCACTTTTAATTGTCGAAAAAACATTTATGACTAACACATTTGTTGTAGTGTGTTTTTGACATATTGTTCAACCTACCTATTCAAAAATTCCATGTAACATCTAAGAGAAGTAATGTTACTAGCCAAAGTAAAATTTCTTTTAGATTTTAGTTTAGAACTATATATCATTTATAATTAGTTTTAACCATTTGTTCGTGTTTAAAATTAGTATATCATAAATGGGCTATCATCAATTCAAGGGACGATGTACGGAGGATCAAACTGTTTTCACCAACGAAAGATAATCTATGCTTCGTCTCCTGGTGATATAAATGCTGGTATGCTTATTAAAAGCTATTATTTTTCTTCATGATCATTTCTCGATATATGCATGTCCATCCTCTCACTTGACTCTTCATGTATTCTTTTTTCTAAAGTAGCAAAAATGGGTAATGAGGATCTACATAAAACCTTCGGACAGTCAATTGAATTGAGAGAAGCAGCTGCTCAGATATTATCAGGATCAGATGCGAAGATAGAAAAGCGAAAGAATCCCTCTAGTTTCGTTGAAGCAGCAATCCATGTTGCAGGATGTACCTATGAGTATGGAACCTCGTGGGGTAAAAAGGTAATCAAGTAATTATAAAATCCATCCCAAAATTCTTAATTCTGTATAATTTTATAAAAGTACCATAATACAAGATCTTAGACTTACCATTATACAAAAACTACTAATAGTGATTATATTTACTTATAAAAATTTGCCGCCAATAAATAAGAATCCAAGTCGTATCAGTTAAACATTAATTCTGCAAACTATTTTCAGGTTGGTTGGCTTTATGGAGCTGTAACAGAAGATATTCTCACAGGAATCAACATACATGGGAGAGGATGGAAATCTGTTCTTACGTCACCTGTCCCACTCGCATTTCTTGGTTGTGCACCTACAACATATCCCAGTTCACTTAAACAACAGAAAAGATGGGCCGATGGGCTTTTTGAGATCCTATTCACTAGTAAGAACCCGTTACTTCTTACTATAAAAGGAAAGCTTTGGTTTCGACAAGCCCTTGGTTACTTATGGGTTTGTATGTGGGCACCACAATCTATTCCAGAGTCATGTTATGCAGTTCTTCCAGCATATTGTATAATCACTAATTCAAATTTCTTACCCAAGATCAATGAACCGGCGTTTCTCATCCCTATGGGTATTTTCGTCATTTACAATCTCTACGTCTTTTGGGAATTCAAATCTCTAGGTGTATCTGCTCGTATGTGGTGGAATTTACAAACAATGGGGAGAGTAAATTCAATTACAGCATGGTTATTTTCATTTATAAGTGTCATGCTCAAGCTCATAGGATTATCGCAGACTGTTTTTGAAGTAACACAAAAGGAACAAAGTCCCAACAATGGTGATCATGAGGGTAGGTTCACTTATGACAAGTCACCCATGATCATACCAGGTGTTTTCATTTTGCTGATCAACCTAACCGCATTGGTCAACGCCATGTTAAGGTTGTTAAAAGTCAACGTGAGTGAAAACTGGATCAAGGAATTAGGAGTAGGAGAGATTATTTGTAGTGTTTGGGTGACACTATGCTTCGGAGAATTCCTAAAAGGGTTGTTTAGGAATGGGAAATATGGGATTCCATTTCCCACAATTTGGAAATCGGGAGCTTTGGCTTTGTTCTTCATCCAGTTATGCAGGATAACATCTCAATCTTAGCTTCCTATATAATTTTATATATTGTTTATGATGTATACTTCGAACACAAGAACAATTTTATAGAATCATTTTTGCATTGAAATGTAACATTGTTAAAGTTATAAGGACTTAAACAAATTGTTCTAGGCATTTGGACGTAAATAGTATATTTTTGTTGTGACTGTGCATACATTGACGAAAATATACTAGATCTAAGAATACTGTTTTGATAAAGTTGACATCTACACTATAATAAACCTTATATCCTTTGCGTGATATAGTATAAACAATTTCAATAAACCATTTCATCCTTCATAGTAGGAACAGAAATTTTAATCCTAATTGGTTAGATTGGACTAGTAATCCAAAAATTGCTTGTATAAATATACCGTTAAAAATCCCGATTTCTCCGGAATGAACATGGTCCATGAATTTTATGTCCATAAATACATTTCTTGTTTAGTTAGTTCACTAATATGTCAAAAGAAATATATGTCTTCTTAATTTGTAATTTGTATACATGTATTAAGGAAATCATATCTTTTAGTTCATTTTTATTTGGGCTAATGGCACCAAAATGTATCATAGTTGTCAATTATTCTTTTTATGTGTATCGAACAATTTTTTTTGTTTTTCTGGATAATAAACTGGATTTTTTGAGCATTTTTGTGTACTTTATCACCATTTTGCCCCTCATTTTATTAATATAGGAGGGCCAAAATGGTCATAAATTACACAAAAATGCCTCAAAAATCAAGTTTAGTACACATAATAGTAAAAAAAATTGTTAGATACATATAGAAGGAAATGATGACAACTATTATACATTTAGCGGTCATTAGCCCCTTTTTTATTTCTTTTATACTTGAAAAAAAAAAAAAAAAAAAAAAAAAAAAAAAAAAAAAAACTGATGACTTAAAGTCTTGGTCCTCCCCTAATTATGAAGATCATTACACTCTTTCATACATGTGGATTCAAACCTGCAGGCTAGAGTCTCGGGAGTAATGACGATGCACTCCTTATGCTGAGTGTAGATTGCGATATGTATGCAAAAAATCCACTAGTCTTCATGCAATGTGTATGTATTTTGGTATCAAGAATGAAGAAGATTGAGGTTTTATCTGGTTACCTCGAGCCTTTTATGACGCGTTAAAGGATGATCCTTTTGGGAACCAACTCGTTAATTTGGTTGCGAGTATATTTACTCAAAGCCTCTTGGCTCAGTGGTATGTGAGTGACCCATCAACTTAGAGGTTGTGGGTTCAAGTCTCGTTGTAGACATGTGAGATATGTGGTATAGGTTGTAAAATTTGTCATTCTAAAGAAAATAAAAAATAAAAAATAAAATTACTCAAAGCTTTTGTTTAGTGCAAAAAATATTTCATTTGTACAAATTCTCTTCCATAAGATTATTAACAGATGCAAGATGTTTGCTTTTATAAGCGCTTAAAGTATTTAAACACGTGAGAAATGTTATATTTTTTCTCATCCTCCTAGTTATTCTTCTACTTATCCTCTCATGCCACATGTCAATCATGTATGTAAATGTAAGTCATCTTATCTTCTATACTAAAAGATTGAGTCCTAAAATTAAATGTTTAGTCTTAATGATCCATGTCATTACATGCTAAAACCAATCTTGAGGAACCAATTTTGAGTTCCATAAAATTTTGTGTTCAATCGAGTTGATGCATTGATATACTAAAATTGAGTTTCATGGTATAAATGTTAGTCATTATGATTCACATAAAAAAAATAAAGTTTGTTGTGGGTGAAACTGTTCATAAACTCATCATGTTCATTTGCATTCGTTGTAATTAAGAACCTCTTACCAATTAGTAGTTGCAAAAAAAGGTTTTAAACTCATGATGTTCATATATACATTGATTTAAACATAATGAGGAAGTGAAAGAGCCTCTTAGAAACTATATATATATATATATATATATATATATATATATATATATATATATATATATATATATATAGGGTGAGGATCAGGTACGTTTTTGTCTTTTAGTGCGGATGGTACGGACGAATCTCAGCCCTCCATCTAGTTAACCATCTGAAAAAGGCGGAGTGGCAATATCGTAAATATCCCGTCTTTTTTTAAGATCGTTACTATCGTATTAGCTTTTTTTCTGAAAAAAATTCAAAAAAATCTGAAAAAATTAAAAAAATAAAGAGGACAACAAATAATTAAGAATCGCTGAAAAAAATTTCAAAAAAAAAAAACGTTTTCATCGTTAAAGGTATTGTGATATCAGAATCTGATTTTGACTTTTTTACAAAAGTCCAGATCAGATCTTGACTTTTGTAAAAAAGTCAAAATCAGATTCTGAAAACTTTTTTTTTAATAAAAAATTTAATATCACAATAACTTTTTTAATATCGTAAAAACTTTTTTTTAATAAAAATTGTTAATATCGCCGTAAAGTCAAGATCAGATTTTGACTTTTGTAAAAAAGTCAAAATCAGATTCTGAAAACTTTTTTTTAATAAAAAATTTAATATCACAATAACTTTTTTAATATCGTAAAAACTTTTTCTTAATAAAAATTGTTAATATCGCCGTAACTATCATGCTTTCTTAATATCAAAGTTAGTTTTTTTTAATATCACTTTAACTTTTTCTTAATATCGTAATATCACGGTTCATTTTTACATGTAAAAAAGCTTAATATCACGGTACCACTCATAATATTGTTAATATCACATTAGCACTCATAATCAAAAAAGAAAAAAGTGTTCAGAAAAATCTGAAAAAATAAAAAAATAAAATAACACAACTAGAGTAAGGATCGCTAAGAAGGAAAAAAATCAAAAAAATCATTTTCATGATCAATTGGTACCGTGATATTAGCGTCAGATCTTGACTTTTTTACAAAAAGTCAAGATCAGATCTGGAATGGGCGGTCCAGATCCATCCACACGTCCGCACTAAAAAAATATATCCGCACGTGATCCTCACTCTCTATATATATATATATATATATATATATATATATATATATATATATCATGACTTCCATTTCAATTCATCCGTATACCACACATTACAAATACTTTAGAATATCCAATGGCCGTTACAAATCCTGGTAACTGTCCAAAACTAATCTTCGTGTTAGTCACAGCATGAATAGGAATATAACGTATGATTAGGGGGATGAACTAAGGGCTATGATTATAGTGTTTTCTTCTATTGTAAATCATCGTACTTAACCATCTTAGTTTTCTAAGAGTTACTGATCCTCTCAAGAATTATTTGTAATGGCTCACTCTTGGAGTTTAATAAAAGTGAGATGACACAACTTTATTGATCGACTTTGCATTAAGCTCGATGGTCAAACTCTTTCGAATTATCCTTACACACTATTTTCTGAAAAAGATTAGGTCAAGGTCAAACTCTTTCGAATTAATGCGGGTCCAAACAGGTCAAGGTCGGATTGATCCCTAAACATTATCTATCCCTTTTTTTCTTGAAATCTGTACTTAACTATGTTATCAAAATGATATTAAAGCCAGTTTATTCAAATCCAGAATTTTTGTATAATGGCAAACTAATAGGACCTGAGTGTTTACTTTGAGCCAATAGTTTCAATAATAAACCAAATTTTCCCATTTGACCTGTTAAAGGTTAAATATAAACTGGAGTTAACTACATTTTTGGTCCTTGTGGTTGTATCAAAATCTCACTTTTGGTCCAAAATTCAAAAAACGTTCAAAAACAGTCCAAAAGTCCACGTGGACTTCACTTTTGGTCCAAAATTCGCACCTAGTTAGTTTAGTCGTTGCACCGTTAGTCCTTTAACCAAACGCTCGTTAAGTCAGTTGCACCGTTAGTCCTTGGTCGTTAGCAATGTTTACACCGTTAGTCCTTGTGGTTAAAAAATTGAAAAAATTCGAAAAAAAAAAATTTTCCAAAAAAAAAATAATTTGAAAAATTAGAAAAAAATTCTAAAAAAAAAATTTTTACGAAATTTTTTTTTTCCAAAAAAAAAAATTTGAAAAAAAATTTCTAATAAAAATTTTTCTTAAAAAATTCGAAAAAATTTAAAAAAAAAAAAAAAAAAAAAAAATTTGACGAATTTTTTTTTCCAAAATTCGAAAAAAAATCCAAAAAAAAAATTCGAAAAAAAAAATTTCTAATAAAAAATTTTCTTTTAAAAATTTCTAATATATTAAAAAAAATTCTAATATATATAAAAAATTTCTAAAAATTTCCAAAAAAAAAAATTTCTAAAAATTTCTAAAAATTAAAATGTGTATGTATATATATAAAAAATTTTCCTAAAAATTTCGTCAAAAATTTTTTTTTTTATAAAATTTTTCAAATTTTTTAAGAAAAAATTTTATTAGAATTTTTTTTTTGGAAAAAAAAAGTTCGTCAAAAAAAATTTCATAAAATTTTTCGAATTTTTTAAGAAAATTTTTTTTCGAAAATTTTATTGAAAAACAAGTTTCTAATAAAAAATTTTCTTAAAAAATTCGAAAAAATTTCTAAATTTTTTTTTTGACATACATATTCTAAATTTTTTTTTGACGATTGTCCCGGTTTGACACTAAAATTAAAATGTATATATACGTAAAAAAATTTCTTAAAAATTTCTAAAAAATTTTCTAATATGTATATGTAAAAAAAATTTCTTAAAAATTTCTAAAAAATTTTCTAATATGTATATGTATATGTAAAAAAAAATTTTAATTTTTTACGTATATATTCTAATATATATTAAAAAATGTAAAAATTTCTAATATATATATATACGTATATGTAAAAATTTTCTTAGAATATATATATTAATATATATTAAAAATTCTAATATATTAAAAAAAATTCTAATAAAATTTTTTCTTAAAAAATTCGAAAAATTTTATAAAAAAAAAAAATTTTGACGAAATTTTTAGGAAAATTTTTTATATATACACATACACATTTTAATTTTTAGAAATTTTTAGAAATTTTTTTTTTGGAAATTTTTAGAAATTTTTTATATATATTAGAATTTTTTTTAATATATTAGAAATTTTTTTAGAAATTTTTAAAAGAAAATTTTTTATTAGAAATTTTTTTTTTCGAATTTTTTTTTTGGATTTTTTTTCGAATTTTGGCAAAAAAAATTTCGTCAAAATTTTTTTTTTATTTTTTTTTATTTTTTCGAATTTTTTAAGAAAAATTTTTATTAGAAATTTTTTTTCAAATTTTTTTTTTTGGAAAAAAAAAATTTCGTAAAAATTTTTTTTTTAGAATTTTTTTCTAATTTTTCAAATTATTTTTTTTTTAGAAAATTTTTTTTTTTCGAATTTTTTCAATTTTTTAACCACAAGGACTAACGGTGTAAACATTGCTAACGACCAAGGACTAACGGTGCAACTGACTTAACGAGCGTTTGGTTAAAGGACTAACGGTGCAACGACTAAACTAACTAGGTGCGAATTTTGGACCAAAAGTGAAGTCCACGTGGACTTTTGGACTGTTTTTGAACGTTTTTTGAATTTTGGACCAAAAGTGAGATTTTGATACAACCACAAGGACCAAAAATGTAGTTAACTCTATAAACTGAATACACAGCGGCTTCTAAGCTAAAATTACCACATCTGGGTGCCTACCATACTTACTCTGTAGGCTGTACCGGCTGATTAGCTGATAGAATGGCATTATCTCCACCAGCATCACCATGCATCAAGACCCATAAGATCGAGTAAATCTGGCACAGGAGCAACAGGAGCAACAGGTGCAAGAGGTGCTTGTTTTGCTGAAGCATATGGCGGTGATGAACCATTATCAGCAATTTGTGAGGATGATGTTTCAGAATACCCTCCTTCAAACGGGTGACAAATGTTTCAGGGGGCTTGTGATACACAGAAGATAAAGTAGCAATGTTCGCAAGCAGTTCATCAAGAAGAGATGAATCAAACTGGTTTGAGTCATCACTTATCACAGGTTTTTCAGCTAAAACGACATCTTTTGCGGCCTGAAATGGGAAATACAAGTCACAAATCATTGTAGGTTTAGGTTTGGGTTTGGGAGTAGGGTGGAATGGAAATGCGCAGAGAGTATGGATACCTTCAAATCAAACACCACTTTAGATTCTGAGCTGTTATGTTCAAATTTACGTTCTGAAAAAATTATGAAAAAAAGGAAAATGTGAAAACAAACCTCGGGATCAGTTGAAAGAAGACGCCAATATATGTAAGCACGATCTCTCAGATCAGGATTATAGTGAGACTATTTATTGCATGACCGGATTATAGTAACACATGTTTGCAAACAATGATGCAAATGAAAAGAATCATGTTAGGCTTACTAAGTTTCAGCAGATGTGTATTCAAGTAAACATCATTCATAGTACCTTGGCCTCTGGTTCATCAAATGTGTCCAGACTCTCACAAAGTGTTGCAATTATAGACTCATATCTGTAATTAAAAGTTAAATCAAGAGCTACTTAAGTTAAACAACTTAAATTGACATAAGTGGCTACAATTTAAGTACCTTACGTATTAGGATATCTTCTAAATATATCTTTGATAACAATAATAGCTTCATGGACAACATAGTTAACTTACTTCATTCACATCTAAAAATTTCCTCAAAAAGTTAGTCTAATACAGCTTATTTGGCTATTTACAAAAACTGAAAAGTGCTTATTATTCAATCCAGAATTTTTTTTGGAAGGCTATACATAATTTATGATCAAATATGAGGTAAATACGGTTAATGGTGATACCTTCGATTAGTATTTCTTTGAGGGATTTGATCAAACACATTTAAGCACGTTTAAACATCTCATCGATCATTATTTCTAAGAAAGCTTACGAATTCAATCATTTAGATGATCTTTTCATCTATGAGATTAAGAATGGTCCAACTGATTTTAGTCATCCACGAGATCCTAGTTGAAATAATCAACATACCTTCAAAAAATCAAATTAGAGCCACAATAAACGAAAAACCCAATTCGAGTGAGGTATTTGATAAATTAAGGGTAACTAAATTAGGAGTCTGATTCTGTGTTGACATTCCTTATACTTTGTTATAGCTTCATAACCCGCCCGATGGGCGGGTTAGCTTCATTATATTACTAGTATTTAATGAAGTTTAATTGGACGTAAATAAATAGTAATTAACGAAGTTTAATTAGACATAAATAAATAGTAAATGACGACAAATATCTTGAACACAAAACTTGGAAACAAAAAGAAAGTGTTCATGTAATATATGTAAAAATAACAATGAAAAGTGAGAACAAATAAAGTACATGTCATATACGAAATTAAACTTCTTCTTTGTACATAACGTTGGATGTGGAATTTGTGTTTTCGCTGTCTTTGTCACAACAAAGAACCTTCAAACCTTTTCTCGTCTTGACTCTTGAAATAACCACATAAATCCAAGTGAGAATACCGGCTTTTGTAGAAAAAACCTTCAATCTTGTATATTCTGGCCTCATTAATTAGGAGAACAATGCCCGCATTGGTTCCAATTCGCAAAGTATCCGCTACAAACTGTCACGAATAGAAGTGTCATTAATCATATCATGAAATGTGTCCATTGGTCACATTTGTGGAAAATTGTATCATTTTTTTCATATAGTAAAACCGATTCTAATTATACACCTATTATGATCAATAAACTATATTGGAGTAACTGCTTCATCTATTAACATATTAATAAACTTCATCTATGCATATTTAACAAAAAGATAATATAGAGTAACAATATGTTAAGGATTGAATATGAAGTCCCAACATTTACACTTTCCAGGATAGTGGCTTGTAATTAGAGATGTCATATCATCTTGTAGTGGTGCTTCTTGATCTTGTTCTTGTTCTTGGGCCTAGAATTAGGATTTGTATTACTTCAAAATTGCCACACTTTCTACAATATTTCTTCCTAGCACATGTTGGTGGTCTTGATCTTGCCTTTACATCACTCATTCCATCATGCTCATCTGGTGTTCTTAATCACCTACAAAAAGTATTATATTCATATTGTTATAATCAGTATAAGGGCAAATGATGAATGGGGTACAATTATGTCACATATGAAAATTATCGACTTTTTTTTAAAGTCGATTCATGCTTAAATACTATGTATCATTATCTTCCTAATTACAGATGACTTTTAGGGTCAAATGCAATCACTGTTCAAAATTTGTAATCATATCCAGATAATGTATTTTCTGGAAAAATATTGTTCATCTCAGTATACTTCAAATTTAAAACCATGAATGGTAAAATGAAGTTGAACATCTAAACAGATTTTCAGTTTTAAATCTGAATCAATGAAAGAAAAAAAAATAATAATAAAATAAAAAAGTCTAGATGATGGTTTGTGTTTATATTAACCGAGTACCATTGTCAATCATCTTTGAGTTCCATTACAATCATCATAAGGACTAATCATATAAACTCCGATGTGATTAGTTAACATAAAACACCAAGTACTTGGGGATTTTACTACAACGAATTAGTCAAGAAAATAATATGTAGTTTGCAACATGTTGAACATAAACTACCAAGTACAATTTTGCTCTTTTAAACATATTCAAGCATGTTCATTTGGTTTACTTTTTGTACTTGTATTCATATTCAAGATGTTAGTAGTAACTCTCGTTATTTTCAGCCATAAGCTAAAGACACGACAACATTTCGAATACCATTAGACATAGTGTGCGAGAAAGCTATGTGTGACTAACAATTAAAAGTCTTGCAGAAAGTTTAAAACTTACTTAAGTCAAGTAATGGATTCAGACGAACAATAAATGTATAAGAGATAGACAACACTGTATGACTACATATGACCAGCAAAGAAAAGTCTTGCATGCGCTCCAACACAATGAACCACAGATGTTAAGCAATCATCTTGCTTCCTGCCCGTCAAGGAGTGAGGATGGGTCACCTGACAACGTAACACCAGTAACTAATCATGAAAACATTTCACTACCCCAGTGTCTCAAGAATGATAAGCTTTTGCAACTTAAAGAGTGTATATATTTACTTTTTGGAATTCTATTGCATTTTGCTTATGTTTTAATAGATAAATAGCCACAATGTAGGTTAGTTTTAGGTTCATCCAAGTAAGAAAATTGACCTTAAATAGCAAATACAGAGAATTGCTCAAAGGTTCATTGTAGTAAAATGACTTACGATAAATAATGAAAAAGAAATGATAATAATAGATCTAAAAGCAGATAATAAGTGAATAACTCAGATCCTTTGTGAAATAGTCTAGATGCTAACTGTTGATAAGTGATAAATGGTGTCAATCTTTTGTCACAATCTTATAGTGATACTATTGACTGGTAGATCTGAATTCAGGGCAGATGATGATGATGATGATGATGATGATAAAACTTACATTAGCTGGAGGGTGTTTTGCAACGCGAACATTCAACAAACTGTAAAAGTTATTGGATTGAGTGCTCTCAGAATGCTTATGATCCCTGAGCTCACGGTTTTCCCACTGGCTATCATCAATTCGAGTAAAGAATAGGCTCTTTACCTCTTCATATTGTGACGCAAATTGTGCCACCACGGCTACCCTCAAACACTCGGGTATAAAATCCATGTCTGCATTTGATTTCCCGCCTCATTGAACGGATGTTGACTGGTTCGTTTTATGATTACCTGGCCAACTCCCGAGGGTTGACTCTAATGTAACAGAGTTGAGAGATAATTTAACACATCTTTCTTTGGTGTCTATAATCTGAAAACAGGTAGCCAAATTGGTTTTGTCAGTAGTAAACTAAAGGTTGCAATTTTGACTCACATACTTGCGAATCAGTAGTAGATTTTAATTTTGTTCAAGGATCTGAATATTGTTGTACCACTAAAGTTATTCTAAGTTTCTAACCATAACACATTAACTATTTAAAAGGTTTTAAAAACACTGAAGTTCTTGTAGACTTGTAAAAACTGACCCAGCTAATTCTGACCCGGCCAAAATGACCCTTATTGACCCATTACTCTTTACATTACATATCTGTATAGTTTTTCAAGCAAACGTTTGAGAACATAACCAACGTACAATCATGAAAGTATAATTTTAGAATAGTTTGCATAAGAAAAGTAAACAAACAATGTACATAAATCATCCATTGACGATAGGAAATATACATTATTTGAAGAGATGACAGATGAGAGTGAAAGATAAATTCTAAAAACAAAGTATTCAAAGATTAGTGTTTCTTTTCCTTCTAACAACTCCTTCAGCTCTTAGTATTCACGCATATCCATTTTAAACATTAATTTACATTCCTATGTTTCTCCTGATTAATCATATTGACTTGATAGTCAATACCACAAATTAACTAAAAGAAAGTCACAAGTGCTCTATCAATGCTTATTCTTTGATCATATACCCAAAAGTGTAAACATGGTTTAAACATTACATACAGTTTCATAACTTTTCAAGTATTGGTGGCCAAATGGACGAAATGGATCTTTCATCATGATGGATAAACTATATGAGTTTAATTTTAAATGGCTAATAGACGGATAATAACTAAAAAAATAACCACTAAAAGAGTACAAAAAAATGGTTTTGCATGTATAGTGAAGATGGGTTTTACAATATGTAACTGTAACATCAGTGAATATCACTAAACCAAATATGAACTTGTAACACGAATGGCTAATAATTTCACATTTCTTAACTAAGGGTTCATTGCTAATAAGTTTAGGTACCATCATAACCTTTTTATTACCAATACTAAATCTCATTTGCACCCAAATAACATAATTTAGGAGCAAAAAAAGAGTTTATAGCATACCTTTAATAGTTCTCTTCTCTTAGGCATTTAATCAAACACTTGTTGTACGCTACACCAGACATCTATCATCAAGCACTTACACTGGTCTCTGCATCGTGAAAGCATTCTCCAGCAAAACTAAGCTGCACAAAAGATTGAACACTGAGAATTATAAACGAATTTAAGTTGCATATTCAGTACATAGCAACTTAAAGTTGGTGGTCAAAGCCACCAATATAGCTTAATACTTTTTTAAACAAACAATATAAGAATCAAATAAATATGAAAAATAATAGGAAACCATGAATATACCATCACGTTGTTAGCAATCCTTCAACTTGTCGTTTAATTGGTCGATCAATGAGACTATTATTGACAGTGACGAAGCCAGGATTGTTTAGCCGGGTAGGCCAAAACACAAAAATTTGGAAAAAGATACCGACAAAATAAAACTATATTAAAGAGTCTTACAATAAGAGTTTTTCATTTCAAGCGCGCACGACGCTTTCCAACATCATTAAAATCATCTAGAACACTATCTAAACTAAAGGTATCTGCAATTTCCTTTTCAATATAAAGTACTAAATTATCTGAAAGAAACTCATCACCCATTTTATTACGTAATTTGCTCTTCACAATTTTCATGGCTGAAAACGCACGTTCAACACTCGCAGTAGACACCGGAAGAGTCAACACCAATCGTATCAACCTGTCAACTAGATAATAGTGACTTGCTTTTCCAGTGTATGCTAAGCCTTGACATAAATCAGCTATAGAAGATGACTTTCCTAACTTCGGATGATCTTTCACATTAGTGCTTGGTTCTTCCAAAAAGAGATAACAATAAAAACAATATGCTCTATCGGTAGCTCGAGAGTACTCTAACCAAGGATATTCAGTATACCATTTAGCTTGAAAACGACGTGGATGAGTTCTTGATCCTGTTAAAGGGTATTTGGGTAGCACTAGGTGATAAGGACCAGATTTCAAGTATGCTCGACGAATCTCGTCTCTCTTATTAACCGGATAATTCCATAATGGTTGACGTAGTCCAGGGTCACGTTGAATAGACGAAAATGTAGCATTCTCGACTACTGAAATCGGTGGAGGATTCTCGTCCCTTAGTGGTTCTTTATTCTCTTCTTCTAATGTAGTATCCTCTTCAATTCTCGGTGAAACATTTCGTGAAAAAAATGAATCTAGCCTTTTTTGTTTTTTCGTCATCAATTGGATATCTAGTAAATTCATACAACAAATTACAACTTAGTTAACATCACCATTGAAAAAAAAAATAACATCACGAGTGAAAAAAAAATGCCAAATCAATTGGATATCTACTGCCACACTTGTTAACAATATCTATTTATCTCAAGTACTAAATAGTTAACCATTAAAATGCTAAACCAGTAAACCCTAACCAAATATACATATTTAGAACAAGCAAAACATTATTATTAATGAAGAAAGGTCAAACTAATGTCTAATGAGTAACATACCTGATGATTTGAAGATACTATATGAAATTAAAGATTTAAAGTCTTCTGTCTTCAATGGTGGATGATTGGATTTGGATCTAGAATTGTGGTTCATAAAGTTAAAGTGGTAACTGTTAGTGTTAAGTGTAGTCAATGGTTTGATTTTATAACTTTACCAATTTATCAATATAGAATGAGTATTTGACTTTGACGAATGACGATATAGATTCTCAGTTTTCTAAAACCAAATTTTTTAAACTTTTGGATAATTTGATTGCCTTCATGGGCTGAGCATATTTTTTTTTTTTTGGTGGGCCAATGCATATTTTCTCTACAAAATACATTGCAAAATATATAAACTAATAATAGCTATAGAAAAGTTGGGGTTGGCCTTGGCCTACCCAAGGGTCAATGTGGCTCCGTCAATGATTATTGACAACATAATATATTGATACGGCAAAATAAACAATGATTATATACGTTACCTCTGCACCGATTTTTGCTCTATGATTTTCAAAATCAAAATGGACCGTATTGATTACCGTATTGATTAATAAGATAATGATGGAATTTATTCAAAATTAGTGAGTGAAACACGAAAGGTGGGATTTGGTTACAAAAGTAGCAGAGATTTAGGCGATGAGAAATTAAGGCATGACATGTTAGGATAGCATGCATTTAACACAAATCCAACTTGCTCCAATGGTTGACACCATGTTGAATGGATTGTGAGTCCTGGGTTCGAATCCCACTGGTTAAAATTTTTTAAAAACATTTCATAAAAACAGTTCATGCCAACGTGGATGAGTATGCCAAGTGGCGTTTATGTTGACTTATACAGTCAGCAGTGTTGTGCCAAGTGGCGTTTCTAAGTGCCAAGTGGCAACTCCCTCTTATGGTACTACTTTCAAAGCATCAAGTGCAAGTCGAAACTTGTCTCATATATAACTCCCTCTCATGGTACTACTTTCAAAGCATCAAGTGCAAGTCGAAACTTGTCTTATATATATGTAAAGATTGCTGTGTTACTGTGTTACAGTGGAAAAAAGATACAGGATGATCAGATATCATTTCAAAATATTTGTTGACTATTTCCCTATTAAAAAGGAAAATAGTTTGAATTTGAAAATATTTCATTCGAAATATTTCACCCATTCGGTTGTAGATTTCATCCGAAAATATCGGTTGTAGATTTCATCCGAAAATATTTTCTCAATATTTTGCAATCGAAAATGCAACGTGTTATTTTTTTAGAGTTTTGGATTTTTTTGCTTCTAAAAATAGCAATCAAACTTGTGCTTTATATAGGTTGGGAAGGTTGGGATGGGATATCCTTTGGATTTATGTTTTCCTTTTGTTTATAAAGTAGAAAGTAATTAGGATTTGATGCCTAAGGCAATTGGTTTTTATCACAATCCATCAGTGATGTTATTTAAGAATATAAACATGAAAAAAGAATATGAAGATGAAAACAACACCACACCACATCGATCTACCACGTTACAGCCGAACACCTGCACCAACACGTCTTAAAGCCGTCACCACTACGCCTCAAACCCACCATAACAGGAAGGCTTATTTGTGTATATCTTTATTCATTTTATTTTATAGATCTTGACTATTATAATTTTTTTTGTCATTTTTTTCATACCGACAGTTTTGACGGAATATTCAGTCTCCCCTGCTACTGTTGACGGAAATAAATCGAGCCTCCCCCGCAACTTGAAAACTGAAACCAAGATATGATTGTCATGTTGGCATGTTATTTTTGGTTGTCTGGGCGGTTTGTGTTTCGAATTTGTAGCCAGATATATTAAATGGAAATCATAATAGATGGTTTTTTGCGTTTGAAAAGGGATGTCTCGTGGAATTTGGAGGCCCCGTGCCATATCTACGAGATAGGCCCCTAACATACGAGAAAAAAATGAAAATGTACAAAATAAACTTTGAAATCCTTGCGATATTTGTTATTCTTATCTAAACATATTAGAAGAATAAATACCAATAACATGCATATTTATATTTCTTAGTCTCATTCTCAAAGCAAACCTATTAATCATGTTATAGTCTTAACAGTTCTTTAAATCTCAACAATATTGCCTGAAGAATTTAACTACAGAAGACAAAATAAGCATATAAATACTTAAATAAACAAGTGATAGATGAAAAACTGAAACTCATTATGTTGGTTTATTCTTTGAAAAAAGAAAAGAGATCATTTTGTTGACCAAGACTTTTTACTGGGCTTTACTATATTAGCATATACACGTAGCTACATAAATGCATTTTACAAAGTGGAGGACTTGATATTTAGGAGGCCCTGTGCCGCTGCACCAGGTGTACTCCCCATCAGCCGGCCTTGCGTTTGAACATGACAGTCATACTAAGGAGCGGCAATCTAGGGTGATGGTTGATATGCTCATGCTATAAAATGCTTCAAAGTACAATATGTATGAAGAGATGTGAAGAAAAAACAAAGAAGCAAAAAGTAAAAGTGGACATGTTTGAATTGTGCTGCATAAAGGCAATTCCATTAGTCAAGTTTACGATTTGGCATATAAGTAGTTTTATTAGTTTGAGAAATGTAGTTGTTGCTTGTGATTTTGTGAAGAATATAGTCTGAGTGTAGAACTTCCGTCTGTTTAGTGGCATTTTTTTCCTCTAAACTGTTTGTTTCATATTCATGAGCATGTTCATGAGTTCTTGATTAAATCATTGTAAACTTTTATATTATTGAGAAAGAGTGCAAGTCACAAAAGTACTAAAACAAATCTCTATACAAAAGAAAAAGAAAACTTGGAAATATGTAGTGTCTCAAAAGCTATCAATAAATATTGGGAAGTGACCCTAGCTTTGAACTATTGATTTTTTATTTTTCTTTTTAATCATAATATCATATGCTGAGATGATATCACATAGAAAGATGGCTAAGCTAGAGAATACAATAAAGTATGGCACGTATCCTTCATAAAGAAATCTTACAACCTAAAAAATCTGAATTCTTAAACCTAGCTAATGTTTGTTTCAAACGACACCATGCCACTTCAGTTTTACTATACATGATTATCACCTAACAAATTTGATCTTTATCCTTTATACATTAGTTGTATTTTAAATGGACTATGGAATGTAGGACTTAATAAAGCATGTCCCCAAGAAACTACTTTGTTTGCGTAAAGTATAATATCTTCCTGAACTATAAATGGACTATAGAATTTAGGTGGGGATTTTAGACAGGTTTTACCGGTCGTTAGACATGGAACACGAGCGCAGATTGTAGATTCGAGTCTACGGATGTCACCTCTTTGGTCCATAATTAAAAAAATGCGGTTAACCATAAACATGAGGGCACGGACAGACCCATGGTTTTCAAACTTCCTATTACGAGTTGGTGATGGAGTTGAAGAGGTCAACGATGAATACTATGTACGCATACGTGATGACATGACCGTCCCTTACATTGAAGAGGCTGCCTCAAAGGATCCATTAATCAATGAAGTGTTTCCTTCCTTCGCCGTCAACGCTCATTCATCTACTAATATAGTTTCAAGAGCAATTTTATCCACTAAACATGAGCATGTTGACAGCATTAATGATATGTTGATTGAAAGATTTCCTGGCGAAGAGAAGGTTTATTATAGTTTTGATGAAGCAGAAGACGACACCCACAACTTCTATCCTTTGGAATTCTTAAATTCTCTCAACGTGAGCGGGTTGCTCCCTCATTCTTTGCATTTGAAAATAGGATGCCCGATTATTATTTTAAGGAATCTCAATCCTGCAAATGGATTATGTAATGGTACGAGGTTGATATGTGATTGTACAATAAATTGCACGACCAGGCCTACGATGGTGATTGAAGGTATATGAGGTTTTGTGGTTGCGCCAAGCTCGAGTTTAACCTGAAATAAGAAATACGAAAAAACTACGTTAAGTGATTGCGCAGGGGTTGGGCCCTGCGAACCACCTCCGGCGTGTGAATAAGTACTTGATATGATGAGTTTAAGGAAATTGTAGTAAAGTGGAGTAGTAAAGATTGCATACAAGATTTATTACTCGTCCAAGACCATTTATAGGTGATGGAATAACCTTGGAGAGTGTTCATACGTTTCTTGGAGATCATGGGGGCATCCCATGATTTATGGTAACCACTAGGGTTTAGTGCCCCACTCCTCCTAGTTTAGTGCCCCACTCCTCCTGGTTTAGTGGGGGAGCTAAAGAGAAAAGAGAGACGTGGGTGAGACTTGATCTTGCTAGAGCCCCGTCCTAATATCATCATAGGATATACCCCGAATGGCTTAATCATTCGATTGGCAAATTCCCAATTGGTAACTAGATCAAAGGTGATTAGTTTTACGCCATTTAGGATTTTAGGAGGCTGACCAAAGCCTTCGATATGTAGGTTGCGAGCAGGCTCGAAGGAGGGTCGTAATACTTCTACCCTTATTGGGTTGGGGTGTTACAACATCTATAAATAACTTAAGCTTACAAATGATTTGCACCTCTGTAGGGGATAAGTGGAATAAACGAACACAACCGGATATTGTTTTAATCTCTGAAAGGCATGTGAACACTTTCAGATTGAATCAATTCGGTGGTTCCCCCAAATAATTCAATCGGATACAATTCAGAGATTGAGAACATTTTGAATGCTTGTGTTTGAGATTGATGAACCAGAGAAAATTCATGACCAAAAACAGAAGCGTCTCTATTAAAAAAATCAGGGATTAGGTCTTTTATGCAGTTTTTCCAAGGGTTTCAAAGTTGTCAAAATTAGTCCCTTAATTTTTAAAAATTTAATTTTCTAAGGAACTTTTACCATAACAACTTGGACCCTGCCAAGGGCTGCCACCCCTTGGATCCTACTCCCAGGGGCACTTCCCCCGGGCCCCCGTCCCTTAAGGGCTTCACCCTTAAGATCATAATAAATTCAAATAGGCGTGCACTCCTCACCTCCAAGCCTAAATGATGTCTTATTATGACTAAATTGGTCAAACAAGTTAATCCAATTACACTAAAATATCCAACAATCCTCCCCTATTTTAGTGCAATCCTTGATTACCTAAGTGATCTCAAACAATCAAACTTTTGCATAAATGAAATGTCGTGACGATTGAATTTCATATTAGTACATTACACATTCCGAATATTCGAATACCAGGGCGTCGCTAAGGATTGAACCCTGGGTATTCATTATGAATACACGAAGGATAATGTACACAAAAGTTTACATACATATTAGTTCTATCTTGACACATGTTTTACTAGCCTATGTCCTTATCCTTCATAAGCATGTCAAAGCCAAGTCCCATCTTCTTGAAGCGGCTAAACTTTCATATAGGCAGTTTCTTTTATACTTCCATTAACAATTCACTAGTCAAGGAAATACCCATGAAATTCATCCAAAGTGACCATGAGCAAGTACTAATTGTGAAACACACAATACAACAATAACTTTTTGCTCAACTTTGAAAAGTTTAAAATACACCACAAGTTGGTAGAAGAATTGTGGTTCCAAATTATTCAATTTTAAAGGCACATAACTTAGTGACTAAGGAATTTAATAAATTCCTTACATACACAACCATTACCATTATTTACACTCGAAATCAAGTTAATAGTTTATATAAGCGTGCACTCCGCACTTCCAAACTTGTATTATAACTTAAACTTGAAATCCATTTAGTCTCGGGTAAATCACCATTACACATAAAATAATTGATGACACTAAAATCACCAACAACCTCCTGCTTCTTATATACAAATTCAACCAAATATGTATATAAGATATTAGTAACTCAAATATGAATCTTTTGTAAGCTTTACTTAGAAAAATCAAATACAAACACAAAAAATGCACTGTTAACTAAAATATCTATTTGATGTTTTGTTTCATTAATAAAATTGTTTGAAAACGGGCGTGACTTGACATGGTCCGACCCGACACATTGATTGATTTATCAATTAATTTTTTTGTTTAAAGTGGGAACCACCTTACTTTCTCAGCAAGGTAGTGGCTCTCTCTGTAATGTTAAAAAACAGGTTGAGTTTCAGACATAAGGAGAAAAAAATTGACAATGAACAATTAGATACAGTTCGTGTGCATCGCATAGGTGTGAATGACTCGTTTATATAATTCATAGATGATTGACACATGCATGTAGGAGGATAAATGGAAAGATAAGTAGGAAGATAATTTTTATGCTAGCATTTAAAAACATAATAAATTTTTCGCCTTTGATTGTAGAAAAAACATGTACGAATAACACATTTGATGTAGTGTGCTCTTGAAATATTGTTCAAACTACCCATTCAATAATTTCATGTAACATCTGAGAGAAGTAATGTTACTAGCCGAAGTACTAATCACAGTGATAACTTTCTTTTAGATTTTAGTATAAAAATATATATCATTTACGATTAGTTTTAACCATTTGTTCATGTTTAAAATTAGTATCGCAAATGGGTTATCCTCTAGTAATTTCCTAGAGTGTTTTTCACATATTCAGCGGTTCAAAAAACATGTGATACCATTTCATGAGTGTCATGTTGTTCATATAGTGAATATTATGCCCTGCTATGGTCACCTTGCTTCTTTCATTTAGTACTCTCTAACATGTGTCATACACCCAATATTGCTTCTCTCGTTTTAATTGGTTTTGACGCGTCCATCGAAAGTTCTTAACTAGCCTAATGTATTGGCTCAACCATCGGGCCCAAGATACATAGTGCAGTGAGTAATTTCGTGTAAATCACATGAAATCAATGATTTTTGTTGCACACCTTATGTAAATGTAATTAAGTTATTTATATATAAAGGTTGATCACCCGCATCATACAAACCACAACCAAGTTATATAGACTAGACGTATACATGTGTAAAAGTGACGATGTATAGCGACAAATAATTATACTTGCGAAATCGTGATTGTGGTTCTGTCTTTGATGCAAAATGTGTGTTTTTTAAAATTAATATATTGTGTGTTTTTAAAAAGTTTTCAACTTTAAAATTGATTTGGCTTAAGTTGTATTAAAAGATACTTAGAGGTAATTTAAACAAACTACATTAATTGAAGTTTTCAAGATTCAAGATTTCAAGAATGGTCATTCATGATTTATAAACAGAATAGATATATACTTTTCATCTTAAGTATGCGTTAAAAATTGTACCTGCTTCTGCATTTTGCACTAGCATATTATATAGGCATTGTTTATGCCTGTCTGGGATTTAAGATGAATCCATTTGATTCTTCATTTGACATACAACGTTTACATTTTTTGCATTCCTCTTAGTATTCATTAAATTGTTTATGTGCCATATAATCAAACTTTGACCGGTCTATGGTTCGACATCTTTCAACTTAAATTCAAAATACATTCACACATGTTTCTTGCTAGTATTCACATACAACACCATCTTCTCTTTTTTCCTTAATTCCTCAATATTGTACTTTCTTTTTTTGCTTGTAATGGAAACACTACATCATTTTTATTGTCTTTTTTCAAATTTTCATAATGACACTTGTCATAATCTAACACTATATGATCATATATTAAATGAATTAATTAACAATAAAATACTATAAGATTACATATATATTCTTGTAATATATATCAAACACGTAATATCACGTGTATAATCCAACGGACTAGAGTTACTTAACTAGGTATCAAGAACAATATAAAAGACCATGCATGAATGCCACGTGGACACTGGTGCTCATATTTTCTGTCATCCTAGCATATTTTTTTTGTCATAGTAGACTCACAATATTCATCCACAATATTCATGCTCACATTTTTTTGTGGAGACTCACAATACTCATGCTCTTACTAATTTTTATCACTTAGTTCTTTTGGTACTTAAAAGCCAAATAAATAAACACAGACACACTTATCTTAGAAAGAAGCAACTTTTGAGACAATGGATAACTTACCAGATTTGTTGTACGTGGATTACGCCGCTCCTTCTTCATCAAGCACCAACGCGGCTCCTCAAAATAATGCGGGAGCCACATCAGCTTTATCCGCATCGGAGTGTTCTAAAATTAGGAGGTTGATACCATTGGTTAACTTGCCTCGCACGAGATCGGAAGCAATAACGCAACTCAACTATATATTCAAAGATAACAAGGTATAATTATATAGATACACAAATGCACACACAAATTAGTTTTACTAACAAATCATTATATCTATGCTGAAAATTTTGCAGGTTAATGAAATTTGTCTTACATTAGTTGATTTAGTGATGATCAAATTTGATACTAGATTTGGGTTTTTCTCTTCTTGTGTTTGTGTGAGTGTTTGTTAGATCTGTGTACGATGGGTATATATATATTTGTGTGGTCTTAATATTATGGAAAATTATTTGCCTTAAGTTCGGTATAATTTTCTAAACTAAAATCAATTATGGATTCAACTTTTACTCCTTTTTTTTTTTACATTAGTGAAAAGATGGATTTCAAGGGGCTTTTGGATTGCCTTAAATTTCGATTTTTTTTCTTTCACTTTTGTCTCTCTCTCTCTTTATATGTCGATCTCTTTTCCTTGAAGTCACATTTTGCAATAATATTATGGGACATTTGTATATGTTTCTTTGATACTAAAAATTTGAAATATTAAAAGATTAAAAATAATAATAATAAAAAAAATAAGAAAACAAATTTAGATCAAAACTGTGACTTTAAAAAAGAGTGTATTTGACTATTGTTTTTGGTTAACTTTCAAAAAATTTCATAATGCTAAAAACTAAAAAATTATATTTCACATGGTTTGCATGATAACAATACTAAGAATCTAGTTCTAGGGCTAACTGAAATTTTGGTGATTCAAATGATGGATTTTGGGCGCGAGATTATGTTGCTTTGCCAGCACGTGTGTGTTTCTTGAGAGTTAGATAGGTTGTGGCTCCCATAAACTTGCTTTTAAGTTATGGTCGTTTGAAGTTGTCGTTTTCCACTTTATGCCACTCATGAATCTAGCAATCAATCAACTTATCAATTTGTACCAATTTAAGAACACAATCACAACGAACGTGTGCATATAGAATCTACAATAATCTCACATTAGATCATAATCTTTATTTTATTGTACGTACGTAGTAGACACACGTCAAACATACAGTAAAAACTTTTAAACCACAGACACTTTTGATTTCATGTATGTCATCGTAAATGTCTCCATTCGTGTAACAAGCACAGCCATATTGAAAAACATTAAACACAAAACTTGAACTTTGGATAAAATCCTCTTTAAATTTGAATTTTGAAAAACATAGCTTATAGATTATTCCTTTATACGATTTGTTTACTTTATTTATAGAACATGTAACGATAGTTATCTTGATTTACATACATAGGTTTGTAGCTAGAAATATTAATTGCTGAATATGACATATTAGCTCTATTATATACCAGAGATATAGTCAGCTACTCAGCTAAGTGTACAAAAACATTTGGAATTTAAAGTCCATCTACGGTTGAAATCGTTAGCATGAGCTTATTTTTGTTTCTTCCTCGTGATACAGGCCGGAGGACCTGAGCTTGGTTTGATGCTTTGGGAGTCCAGAGGCACAATGTTTTCACTGTTGAAGGTATGTTCTTGTCCATATATTCCATCTGGTAATTCTATTTTTTTAAAGCTCCGAATGATATTTTTTAATTCTGGATATTGATGCTAAAAGAACACAGCCAGGTTACTTTTATGTTTAAAGGTTCATAAACGTTATGTATAAATATTATTATAACGTTAGTTACTTATTTTTGAAAAGAGGGTGCTGTTTATAAACTTATGATTAAGATATCATTTCCTCCACTTTCAGGAACTTATGTCAGCATACAGGTTGCTGCATCCTCCTCGGCTTACTATGAATGACACTAAAAAAATTTGCAATGCACTTGCCCTGATTCAGGTGTGTTACTTTTTTATGCTTAGTTGGTGTCAGGACAAGCTTATTTAAGCAACTTATTGTATTTTGTTATAGCTGACAATTAAGCAGTTTTGGGTATTTGGATGATGCTTATATGAAATAAGTTGATAAACAAGTTTGATCACTTATTCATTATCTTTTGATACAACGTAAATTAATATTCTGTCTATCTTTGTAAATTTCCTAAATAACTCATGTGTGTGTCTATACACATTATCGCGCCTCACTATTCACTACAAGAAAATGAAGCTATTGCAGCATTTTAGATGCAACACTTTTGAAAATTGTTGCCTTATAGGCTTTAATAATAATAAAGCAACATTTTACCGAATAAGTGTTGCATTTAAGAATCTAACGCAACATTGTTTTCTAAGTGTTGCATATTTTACTGTAAAATACAACGCTTTATAGAAATGTTGCATTTCTTAGAGGAAAAGTACAACACTTTGTTTGAGTGCTGCAAATCTTATTCAATCACAGTAAAAAGTGTTGCACACCATTTCGAAGAGTGTTGCATTTACATACGTTTTAGATAACACAAAGATGCTTACTTTTAAATATTTTTGTGCACATTTTTAAGAACCTCCCTCGTGTAGGTTAATGCACTCTTAATATTTTGGTTTTTAATGTACGACAGCTATGTCTATTGATCCATATGATTGTCATTTAGTATCACACGCTTTTTACATGCATACATTTAGAAATAAAATAAATTATAATTTTTATTTGACACTTTAAGGTTAGTATCATAAGACGCAAATCATCTTCATTAAGACTTAATATGCATTAAAAAAAAAAAAAAAAAAAAAAAGTTGAAGAAAGTCTTTAAAATTTTGCTACATGAAAAATGCAACAATAAGAAATAAAGTAAAAACGAATTGCCTCAAGCCATCAAGCATTATCATCATGCTCCACCAAATGCATTTGTAGCTTAAACATTTTTTGCAATCCTGTGTCTTTTGAGAAGCAAGCACGAAACAACTCCTTTCTAGATAGCCCATTTCTCGTTAAAGATTCCTGTCCGAACAAAATATATAATCTCAACACATATGCATATTTTACATCAAGAGCTGATCGAATGGTAAGATATAATTACCTTTAGTTCTTCACACACCCTAGTATAACTTCTTTTACCTGTAACTTGCACCATCTTCCTTTTTGCCCAATTAGCCTTGGTTTTTTCAACTACATTCTAAAGTAGAAAATATTATTCATGGTAAAGCAGCCCAAACATTTCATAGAAAAAATTCCACATATGCGGACAAGAAAACTTTATATATGCAAACCAAAAACCAAACTCAAATATAGAATGAGTAGGAACAGTGGTAAAGCCAAACGATTTTAGTTTGATAAACTTGTAGTGGTAAGCTTAAATGATTTCAATTTGGTAAGTTGAATGAAGCATGATGATGCTTACATGTTTCGCATGATACTATGGACTAAAATATATAAGCATTTTTATGCATAATTAGTAAGAATGGCAAAGTTGAATGAGACAAACTGAAGCGTATATTTTTACCCGTTTTAGGCCTAAAGTTGAATTATTTCACTTTGGTTCCTAATATACTAGGACATAAGGTCTCAAAATTCACAGTTGGTAGAGTCACGTCACATTGTATGTTTCTTATTGACTAAATTATTAGTTAACCTAAAGATTTTAGTAATTGAAAACAACAATCAGTAGGCTAATTATTACCATTAATTTTAAGAATCATTAGGAACTTTAGAGTTAGTAGGAAAACCAGTAGCAACTTAGAAAATCGCATGTGAATGAGCAACTGAACATTGGTGTAAACAAAAATAAAAATGATAGACCAGACTAGTACACGGACGGAGCCAGGACTAAATATGACCGGGTGCTCAAAAAAAATTGAACAATAATACTAGAAACACATTTCGATGGACCGGGTGCATTTAAAATTAACTTAGGAAAAATCGGTGTTTTTTTTCAAAAATTAACACTATATTGAAAAATTCAATGGGGTGGACGGGCACCCGCGGGAACCCCCTGGCTCCGTCCCTGGACTAGTATAAACATGTTAAGTGAAAAATAAACATGATTACATTGGGGTTCTAATGGAAATTTCTGCTACATATTGAATGCATATAGATCATATAATAACTAATTTAATTATTTGTTTGTTCTTACATACATGCAATACGTACAGATGCAAAATGCATATATGTATCCTTAAGTTTCGAAAGGTTTCTAAGTTCAAGCATCTACTTGTAGTGATGCAGCATAAACTTGTATCAGAATCGAATGTATTGATAACTAGTCAAATACTTTGATCTATTTCACTAACTGTAAAATAGAACAAATCCACACTATGCTTGAACAGAGATTTTTATGCATTTCGTGACTGGACGTGTATGATTACCGACAAAATGAAAATTTCGTCACTTGCGTCTAATATATGTGTTTTGAATTTGTTCAGCATGGAGGAGACTATTAAACGTTACAAGAACCATGTAGAAGTACAAACCGACAATTCTTCTAGTGTAGAAGATGCTCAAGTTTGAGTTCTCTCCTACTATGCATGACCAGATATTTTTCTGAGTCATCATACTTCAGGTTAGACTTAACATGATCCCTAACATACTTTTTTTCTGAAACTCCATGTCACACCATAAAACTTTAACTTAATATTTGTTGCAAATTATAATACATGATTAGTTTCTCGTTTGTTCATCTAGTTTAATTATTGTAACAAACAAATAACCATATAGCAAAGAAAACTAATGAGAATTAGCTGATCACGCACAGCAGGGAACTACATCGAAATAGAGCAAAGACTACAACGGTTAACGATCCAATATACCCATCCAAAGCTCACCTTTCTACAATGCTTAACAATCAAGTTAAATGACATCGCCTAAACTGCCAAGATGCTATTGGTCTATGTTTGAGCTCACGACCAGTAAATCACTATGGGCTATAACATCACACTTAAAGAGCACGTTTGTTCACATATATTTTTGACAAGAAAGTAATGGTGTGGAGTAAAGGAAATTGGCAAATAAGGAATTTAAACACAAACAAGGTACAGTGGCGAAAATAAGCACAAGTAAGCATTATGTGGACCTTTTTCCAATATTTAAAATTAACATGCCATCAATTTGCATACCTTTGAGTTTTCTCTATTCCATGTCTTAACGAGTTTATTCCAATCACCGAGGCGCACTCTTTTTGGCTTGGAATTGATTTGATCACGAAATGGCATAGATGTTTGTCCTCTAACTCTTCTGCGTCCAATCACTTGTACTAAGAAGAAAAGGTTGGAATCAATAAATCTTCTAATGAGTAAAGGATTATATTGAACTATATAAACACACCACATAGACAACAACATACCATCTCCATCATCAGATTGGTTTAAGCCCAACTCAAGTACATCTTCGGTTTGCTGGCTATCGTTGCAGATTCTAATGCTAACTCAATTATCCATCTTTAACATCATTACCAAAAGATAGCTGAAAATAACAAAACTATTACACATGCATAAAAAATGTTGCCTTGCACACTAAACAAGCCTTTTTCATACAAGATCACATTTACCATTTAGTCATTTACCCATTGCCAGTTCTACCTTAGTGACAAAGACACTACTACATCAATTAAAACTTATTAGTACATATAAATTGGACAAAGGTTGGTGTTGTTTGATTAAACTGATGCGTTGAAAGGGTTTAAGTCAAAATTATACTATCACATAGCCTTTTTTTTCTTTCATAATTAACTAATTTATAGATCTCCTAGATTAACATGTTTGTGTTAAGCATAATGCACAAAAATATAATTAAAGTTTAGCATTTTTTTTGTTGTTTTCACAGATGTTTCTTCACATTTTGTCGTCGTATATGTATCACATAGTTTATTAAGTTACATGAATTAAGACGAAATCAATCCCCAATATTCATTGAATATATGTATAAAAACGCAGACATAAATGTATATATATAATAGAATTTATTGTTAAAATTCCATTTACACATTTCAGCGAACACTTGGCATTCACAATTTGCTTATGTGTAACAAATATAAGTACCAACAGAGACAACCAATAAATGAAATTTACAACAGTGAATGGATACATACCCTGTTTTGTTAGTAGGTGAATTCCTTATTGTCGGTTTGTCCACTTAATAAAATCAACAAATTGTAAATTCTATAAGTGGTTGAGAATGGACGCTTGTAAGTGGTAGTGGTGACGCAGTCAGAAGGGGTCGGTGGTGGGTTATCATTGTTTAGACACTTGTAAGTGGTTGAGAATGGAGATGAAGAAACGTGTGTCTAACTGTCAACTGTGGGTGAACATTTTGGCGGGGAAATTACCTTTGGCGGGCTATGAAAAGATGACCAAATTGCCTGTAATTTGGCGGGGAGAAATTGGCTATCTAAACATGGACCAAGTCTTACCACCAATGAAAAGAAGTTGAATTTTAGTAAAATTCTAAATCCATATGAAAGTTTTTGTTGAAAATTTTACGACACTACCACTTTGTCTAATGTATTAAATAAATTAATTAATAAATAAAATAGAGTCATGACTCATGAGTTGTAACAATTGGATAACAAGGGTTTATCCGCGCGTAGGTTTCAATAGCCGAGGTTTTAAAGTATGACAAGCTGCTTTGAAAATCATCTCATACAAAGTGGCAAAATACGAGAAAGCGTACATTTAAAATCAACATGTTTTTATTCCTTTTGCATTTGATACTTTTGGTTTCCTTGCATTTGAGGCTGTCGAGCTCCTCAACAGAGTCCAACGAGTTATACATAGCAATGTTATGACACCTAGATCTACAAACGTAATTTTTAAAAGAATTGGCTTTGCAGTTCAAAAAAGCTCTAGCGGCGCAACTTATTGCTCGTTTGCCTTGAACCTCCATCTAAGTCGGAAAGAACGAATGCACCCCCTCTCTACGGTTCTACAATGTTATATTACAAGGACACAAGAATAACAAACCAATGAACCGCACTTAGGACACATGGATATCACAAGGTGATTGAATATCTGACATGCTAAAATATTACACGGTATAATCCTCATTAGGTCAAAATTTTAAGGGTGGCTCGTGAAGGGTAAAAAAATGGTCGCGGGGAAATAAGGGTTAAGCCGCGTACATATGATTCTGAAACTTGCCCTACATGGGTAACCTGAACAAGAGAATCTCATCTACTTACCCGTTTACATAAGCAATGTTGAGGAAAAATGTCATTTAATAACTATACTACTCGTATATTTTAAGATATGTGAAAAGAAAGTTTAATAACCTAAAAAGGACAAAAGGAATTTTAGTTATTAAATTTGACAAACCCAAATATCATTGTTATTGTAAGACACATTAACCACAAATCAATATACTTTAACCACTTATCCACGACAATATGCAAGGCACGGGCTATAAAGTACCGCGCCTAATTATCCGTGGAGGACAGTTAGCATAAGTCTAGAATAGTGTTTAAGCCATAGCCGCACATCACTCTAGACTGGGGGACTTGATCACATGTATGATGGAGATCACCCCCACGACAATATGCAAGGCACGGGGTATAAAGTACCGATCCTAATAATCTACGAAAGTCAATAGGCACATCCCTGGACCATTACAAAACAACACACAAGTGTTGCACTTAAAACCTCCAAGGGTGAGGAACAAAAGAATGAATGCCTGTTCGTTGTCCGGGGATCACGAGGGAGCAAGGCTCTGACTTCCGGTCTTAAGAGGCAAGTGGGATACGAGTCACTAAACTCGTGACTAGCCCAAAGAAGTAGGGAATCCTATATAGGAAGAAGAGCTCAGGTGAATCTTACCCAAAAGGGACACAACTTGGGGAATACGTAGAAGAGTGAGCCCCATAGGTGATGTCAGCCGAACCAAAAGACAAACACCAAGACCTCACGTCTCTATCCCTGACAGAGATACGCTGACATCATAACGTAAGCAAGGTACAAGGTCAACCCGTGAGGCACAAGTAATGCCAATGTTTCTTAGCCTATCAAGACTCAGGTCAACACACACACACTCTTACCTCACTTTACTCTTTCTTACTCTTACTCATATTTATCCCCGTCCAAACACATACTTAACCTTACACCTGAGGTTGACCATGGAGGCCCCCTCCATGGTGAGACAAACGATGCGTCTTCCTTGAGTGAGCTAGCATTCCCCACTAAATATTGGTTCATCATACATCACATGTATATTTTTGTTGGTTGCTTGTTCTTCATACCAATTTTATTCCAACCATGTGACTTCGTTCGAGCTATATATTCATACGCCCTTTGCTATATTTTTCTTTTAAAATCAAAAACATCTTTACCCATAAAAAAATCGATCATCTTCTCAAAATCAATTAAGAAATGGAAGATACAATTTCAATGGCAACAATATCACTAGGAATCCATAGAATGAGAAACAATGATTTGTTATTGATTGATTGAGTTGTTATGAAAAACGGTTATAGAGATTTAGGAAGTGAAATGAGTTTACAATATGAATGATGAATGTGATTACAATAGAAATGAGTATTTAAGCTAGTTTGGGCATAACTGCTTCCCCCCCCCCCCCCCCCCCCCAAACTCTAATAACAGAAATATGAAATTGTTGACTTTTTGCGTTGACCAATCCAATTGCTGACTTTTCCAATTTGACTTGTATCACATCTTTATATATAAAATTTTGTTCCAACCATCTAACTTCGTTCGAGCTATATATTCATCCGCCATTTGCTCTATTTTTCTATTAAAATAAAAACATATTCACCCATAAAAAACTGATCATCTTTATATATCAAATTCAGGTATCTAAAAGGCGCGTACTCATGTCGAGTGACAAAAATGAATTTTAAAACATTTTTCGACTCACTATAATTATTTTTACTTATCGATACGACATATATCCATTAAAACAATTTTGGAATTGTTTCATAAATCTCATAAAGGGGTAATAAATGGAATTTTGGCCAAATCTTTATAAATGTTGACTTTTGAAAGTATATTGACTAAGCGTTGACTTTTCTGTCGAAACTTATAGTCTATAAGTAAACGTAACGATAACTATATTATAACGAATAATATATACATTTCGGACTAATTTTGCAAATATAGTTAACGAAACGGGTTATTTGAGGAAATTGCAGCATTTGTGAAAATCGAAACGTTTGAATAAACGAAAGGGTCATGCCCAAATATTCTAAAATTCCAACACTTAGAGTATTTTTGATAAAAAAAAAATACTAATAGTTATTTAGTTTTCTAAATACTTAATGTTGACGCAACATGATCAAGATCTCCTAATGTTTTAATAATGATAAATAAACCTTCGGAACACATAAAATAACAAACGTTAGCCAAAAAAAGCGCGAGGTTTGGCCTAAATGTTACGAAATAAACCAAGCCATCGGCTCTAGGCGTGATGTGAGATGTGGCGTGATCGGCACAATAAGGAGCGAGGCGTGGCCTTCACGTTACGAAATAGACCAAGGCGTCGGCTCTAGACGTGCATGAGATGAGGCGTAGAAAGGAGCGATAAGGAGTAAGGCGTGGCCTTCATGTTACGAAATAGACCAAGTCGTTGGCTGATGAGGCGTGGAAAGGAGCGATAATGAGGGAGGCGTGGCACGTTTTTCAAATTCAACTCGATTTTTTTTTCTTTTTTTTTAAGAAACGAAAAGATTGCATGCAAATGTAGTTTCTTAACTTAATTCTTATGTACAACATTTTTTTTAAACTTGATACATATGAAATGTGATATAATATATACATTTATAAATATTTTTATATTTTGTTCCGTTTTAAGTCACACTTTAAAAAAACATAATAGATTCGGTATAACTCCTAAAAGGTAAGATTTGATCAAATCCACTTAATTATGTACCAACCAAATATAATATATACATTTATAAATATTTTTATATTTTGTGCCATTTTAAGTCACACCTTAAAAAAAACATTATAGATTCGGTATAACTCCTAAAACGTAAGATTTGATCAAATCCACTTAATTATGTACCAACCAAATAAAAAAATCGTAATTATTAAACATAAGAAAAAACAAAGTCATTCTTCTTGATCTACTAATCTTTCAGTCGAGGGTATATTTTATTAAACTATAGTAGTATAACATAGATACATAGAAATACTCCTGCTTGATAACCGTTAACAAACTGCTTCGACCTTAGTCCCCAAATCTCCTTTATCGCAAATCTATACCACCCTCACTCATTGAATAGTGAACAAAGGCCCTATCTGTTTCTAAACTTATCAAATCTCCGTGTGGAGCCTCATTTTTCTATCAATCAAAGGTAACTTATTGAAATGTCTGTTATGTGTGTTCTTATGTTATCTATTATGCTCGATTTGGGTAATTGGGAATTCCGTTTACTTATGAATATTTTCATACAAATTGGGTGAAATTTTGATTTGTTGGTGTTCTAGATGATGCGGACTCTCCCAATTCAATAGCATTTTGACTATTAGTTGATAGCCTATATTTTATTCGTAATCTGAATTGAGTAATGTGCTTTTTGTGTTTTATGAGATACTCTGTCATAACTTTGGATACAATCACGTTATTTATCTTTCATTAAAAAAAAAAAAAAAAAAAAAAAAAAAAAAAACAAAACAAAACAAAAAAAATCAATGTTTTTCGAATGGATAGAACTGCTACAGGATTTTGCATGTTACTTACCTTTTGTATAGGCATAATTTGTACTAACGAACTTGGTAGACCATACACCCTTGAAGTAGCTTGTAAAGAACCTCTAAGTGACTTAGACTCTAGTGATCAATTATGTAGGTAATTTGTGGTGTAAAGAAACATATGTTTTGTTCAGGACATGAGGAACGATAGAGACTAGATGTAGGTAATGAAGCTGATAGAGAATATGTTGAAGATGATGAAAATGAAAACGTTGAAGATTTTGAAAATAACAATGATGAGACAGAATCTGATGACAGTGAGGATGATTTTGCAAATGAGGATGTTGAACTTGAACTACTTCAAGTCCACCGATCACAAAAAGGAACAGGTTAACTTAAATAGCATAGGCTTTTTTATGTTTCTTTCCCCGTTTTTTCCACTTGAATGAGTATAACTTATATTAACTTCTTATATGTATGGAGTTTTAGCTATATCTACAACTAAGAAAACCGGACCAACAATGATGCATAACATACACACGCGAGGATTCAACAAACGTGAGGTTATCATATGCAAAGAATATTGACAACCTATCGGACCTGCAAACAAGGAGAACAATGTAGTAGGAAAATTCTCTCGATTTTTTGGTACAATAGCTCGTACTTATAATTATTGTTCATTGATTTATAATTCATGGCTCAAAGTGCCTGATAAGGACAGAATGTGGGAGTATGTGTTGGTATGTTTTTATATTGTTATACCCTTCTTATATGTATAAATGTTTTCCTTCATTTTTTTACTAACATATTACTCTTTGCTTTAGCAAAAATACATTGTGCTAGGAGATGCTAAACCTTGGGTGATGAAGTCTATTGGAGCTTGTTGGAGGGGACACAAATCTAGGCTCAAGAGAAAGCACTTTTATGACCTCAAGGATAACAGAACTAGATTAAAGGATTTTTTACAGTTGCTTCACTTATGAAATAACAAACAAGATCAGGTAATTTGGTAAATAAATTATTTACCGCGAATATTTCTTTATAACAATACTTTTACAGTTACTTCACTTATGAAATAACAAACAAGATCAGGTAATTTGGCAATTAGTCATTGTTTTGTTCATGATATGTGCTTTTATTGGCATAAGCACGAGTGATACTATCTGGTTGATGTTTTTATTGGTTGTGAATACAGAAAAATGAAGATCCAAACAAGGAACCACCAAGCTTAACCAAAATGTTTAAGCGCACACATGAAAGGAAAGAAGGACATGTATATGCTGATACATATGATGAAACAGAAAGGCTAATTGTAAGATATGATATATAATTCATATATTTAATTGTACTATTAGTTAGTTGTAAGTTGGGTAAACTTTTTTCCCCTAATAATGAAGGAACAAATGAAGAACTACAAGGCTCCAGAAGAAGATGGAAGTGTATCTGTAGATCCTTTTCTGGTTGTGATGAACAAAGAGTACAATGGACGCCGTAGACTTTTTGGAAAGGGCGTTACAAAAAAGTTAATAAAGAAGGTGAATGGGGGTGAAACATCATATATGGTTCAAGGGGAGCTTATGGAATCTGTAAGAACTGCTATAGATGCTGAATTGAAATGGTTGTTTGAAATGTGAAAGCTTATTGAAGATGATCATGAACGGAAGAAGCTTGAGCAAGAAGAGGAACATAAAGAAATAAGGCTGAACTAGAAGATATGCGTAAAGAAATTAAAGACTAATGTGACCAATTAGTTGAAGATGCAGTCCAGAAGCTTATACAAAAGTTACCTCCAAGAGTTTAGAGATTTTTTAACATGAGTTATCATATATGTTTGGTTCAAGGTACGCCTTTCTTATTCTAATTCGATGCAAAACATGCTCTAAACATATTACGAGACTAAATAGAACCTTACATGACAAACCGACCCACCTGTCCCTTTTTGACCCAAACAAGCTTACAAAAAAAAGGCCTATAGTTACGTGCAATTCTGTGTAGGACACTCATACATGGCCGAACATATAAAATTGGGCAAATTATAGTGATTTTCATGAAATACCTGAGAAAACATGCAAAGTTCATCCAGATATAACTTTAGATTTGAGATGAGTACATAAAGAACCTATCGTCGGGCTCACAGAAAGGTCATGAATAGCAGACCATTTTTGTTGATTTGGCCTGTCTATCAGGCCGAAATCCCACCATTTCGGATTTACATTGCTCAAGTACCATCATGATTTTTGAAAATTTAATTGAACCAACTATGGATAACTCAAGCACTAGGTTCTTCTGTATCCTTGGGAAAAGAATATGAATAGTAATAATTACTGACGAATAGAGTTCTGTACGTACTACGTGTTGCAATATCCTGTGAAACTCACTATGTCTCGAACAAGAACAAATGAGAAACCATACAGATTTATGCAACCCTGTGGCTATGTTAAACCCGAACTTATGCAAGGAAATCTAGTATTCTTTATGTGTGTGTGTATGTGTAGATGAATGGGTCAAAATGGCCACAATTGGTTTTATTTACCAAGCATAGGTGCATAGCTTGTTTTAGCATAAATATGCTTTATGTAGCTGAATTTAGGAAATAAATTATATGGAATCTAAAAATCCATAATTTGTACTCTTCTCGATATTACAGTATATTGATTTTTTTATGTATATCGTTGTTTTGTGGTCTTGTGATCTCTTTTTTGGTTGAGAGTGTTATTTTGAATATCGTTGGAATGTACTGTATTGTAGAGTTTTGGTCATCTTTCTATTTGGATATGTATCACGAGTGTAACCTAACAATATTTTCTATCATTTTCATTTGGACCAGGCAACGTCGTTTTATTCTACTTCAAGCAGCATGCGGAGATTTGCAAAGATGAAGTCAAGATGTCTAGGGTTACTGTTTGATTGCTTTCTCTTGTTTTCATTAGAAGTTTTGTGTTGGTTATCTTACATTGGACAATTTTGTCAAAGCACAATACGATGATCTATGATATTTTATTATTCCTATGGTTGAACAAATGTTAATTATTAATGTATTATTAGACAGTTTCGAAGAAAGTGTATGGTATAAATAGCAGGTATTTAGCATTGTATTGTACGAAACAAGAGTGTTACTAATCATTTATAAAAGTGTCACCTTATATGATTGAAAACAACTAGAAGTGTTGCGTTTCACGTATAGAGTGTTGCATACTTAGTTGTAATAATGAGAAAATGTTGCACTTGAATCTAAAAGTGTTGTGGTTGTGCAAAAAAATGTTGCATTTCATTTTTAAAAGTGTTGCACTCACGTAAAAGAAATTGTTGCATTTTAATGTAAAAAGTGTTGCACTTTGGTATAAAGAGTGTTGCATTTTAATGTAGTAAGTGTTGCAATTTAGTGTGAAAGTGTTGCAATTGAGTATAAAAAGTGTTGCGTTTGAGTGTAAAAAGTGTTTCACTTTAAAGTATCACATTTGCTAAACATAGGCAGCACATTTAAAAAATGTTGCACATTCTAATTGAAAGTGTCGCTTATACCTAAGGCGACGTTACATAACGTAGCACTTGGTAAAGTGTCACATTAAGCATAATGCAACATTTTAAACACATAATACAACACTTTAGTGGTGTTGCTTTAACTTCATTTTCTAGTAGTGATTTTTCTTTTAATGCTTGCAGTGCATAGCTTTCCTCCCCGGAAAAAGAGTGGATCTTCTTAATGGTATAACCTCCCATTTAATTCAGAGAAAATATTAACGGTTGTGTTAACTTCATAATTAGAGGCAATATTACATGATCCTCAATTTAATTTACTGCTTTCATATATGTTAAAACTTAAAACTTGTTGCTTGTTTATCGAAATTCTTATTTCATTCTTATTTTATATATGTGCAGCTCAGATACCTACATACTTTTACCCTTATATGAATACCGAGACGCCAGTTTCGCAGTATGATTACTTGCGACTCTCTGGCTTAGGTGTTATTGGGGCGCTTGTAAAGGTACTACTAGCTGTCTAGCCAAATGATATCTTTCTTGCTACTCCATATATGTATATGCCTTGTAACCTTGGACCGTATTTGATTCTTAAATTTTATGTATTCACAACCCTATAATTTGGTCATTTTATATCTCAATCATACACAGGAGACAGGTCCTGATACTCCAAATGTTGTTCGTTATCTTTTGCAAGTTGAAACTGTTCCTGTGTGCCTTCGCTGCATGGAAATGGGTGGCGAACTTACAAAATCGGCAAGTCTAACTCTGTTAAACATTCTTATTTCTTATTAGGAATCTTAAAAATCAAGATAGAATTTATTGGATGCAATCTTTCTAACTTGCTATTGGCCGGTCTTTAAAGATAAAATAGTATCAATTCGCTTCGTTCAGTTTTTGGTAGCGCAAAATTGTCTAAATAAAGTTCTTTGGATTTTTCATAAATTCTATTATTGTTCTTTTTGGAATTAAAAAGCAACACACGTTATTGAAGATTGCTCAAAAGTATTTTATATATATATATATATATATATATATATATATATATATATATATATATATATATATATATATATATATATATAATCTCATATTTAAATAGTTCTTACTTACAGAGAAAATGTTAAGAATAAAGGTTTTTGGATGGATAAATGAAGAATGTTTACAATTTTGCATAAAGTCGTAAATTAAGAAAAGAAGCTTTTCTAGATACACTTAGTTACGAGAACATATCTATTCATATGACATTATATTAGCAAATAGTACCTTTGGTTACGCAGGTAGCTGCACTTATACTTGGTAGAATATTAAGCCAAGAAGAAGGGAAGGCATACGTTGGGTCTTTTGTAGACAGATTTTACGTTGTGACAATGGCTTTAAACAAAATGGTTGATAAGTTCACTGGAATACCTCAACCAGCATTGTTGAAGAATGCATTGATTTGCTACCTTCGACTCACTGAAATCTCGAGGTTATGCCGGTAAACCTTAGCACATGCACATCTATAACTTTATCCTTGTATTATATAGTTTTTAAAACCTTCATGGTAAAACTGCAGGTGCTGTGATGCACTGAAGAGATGCTACCCTCTCCAGTTAAGGAATCCTGCATACCTTAACTACATTTGTGTAAGTACATCCTCTCGGTTATCTTTTTGGAACTGATGATCATGTCACAATAATCGGTACCTTAATTTCTCATACCAGCTATAACAACACTGGTTATCTAAGAATAACACAAAATGAAATATTTAATTAATATTTCGAGTTTCACAAATGGTATCTTATTTAATCACATATTAATGTCTTGTTTATTCATGTAATTAGTCTATTAAACACATTTCTGTAGCCTATTTTGTTATTACTTAATCACTATTTTTAAATATTCAGTATTACGTAATCACACATTATACACAAAGGTGCTAATTGTGATTTAATTATGTTTCCTAGGATGGTACCACCAGAGGTTTGGCTGATCAGGTTCTGCAAAATATTAACTCAGTACCTCAAGTTCAGTATGTAGGACTGGAAAATGCGTTCGCAGGGATGCGTATCTAGTACCATGCACTTGCGGTTCATGCTAAGGTCTAGAGTCGAGACTCTGGTTTTTCTAGTTACCAACTATATTTCGTATCTTCTTGTTCAGTCAAAACACAGATGCCTTTGTTCCTATCGTTTATCTTTTTCTTGTTATAACCATGTCAATTGTATGTTGTCTTTTCTTGAATGTTATGAACTGCTGTGTATAAATTATGGATTGATGGTTGGTGTTCTTCTGCTGCATGTTACTTGTCGCTGGCCTAATAAAATAGGCAAAGGGTGCTCATTCAAGGACAAGTAACCTTGGAAAAGCCCAGTAAAAAGCGGCTTTTTGTGATCAAAATACTGCGGTTTGAAAACTAGGCAACTAGAAAAGGGATCCTTTGCATAATGCAAATGGAACTCTACATAAGCTACTAATGTTTGTATAGCAGTGGCCAGTGTCATCTTTTATAACTTTGTAGTGGTGACTAGGGTTTCAAACTGATGTAGTACTAGCTAGAACGAGACAAACACAAATCAAACATGTTGATTCACACGAATACTAGGAACAATTCTTCCAATAATCGTTGGTTCAACCGAATACCAATTATAGGGATAATTCTTAGCAAACTGCCAGGAGTAGACTTTTCATATTTCTTGAAACTGATTATTCGATTACATAGGAGCTATTAAATAGACATATATTCCTTCCCTTTAACTTTATACATTCACCTGTTTAACCCATAATGATTCCTTTTCTGCTATAATATTCCATAAGTCAGTACTTCATTCCATGGTCCAAGAGGCTTTAGTCCGAGACCTTCTTGACTCTTTAGCCTGCATACACTCTTCCATGCAATCTTTGCTTTGCCTATTTGTAATTCTCTTTTGCACCATAGGAACCCTTTCAGAATTTTCTCAATATCATGCACAGTTGTTTTAGGCAAGATGTAAACTACAGCCGAACAGATATGCATTCTACCAACACAGGCTAGATATTAATTTTTCCAGTCCTCTATTTTATTCTTTATTTTGTCAACCAGTTGCTTACATTCCTTGGTACCCAGCTTCTTTGTAATCAAAGGAACTCCCAAATACTCACCGGTAACTTCCTAACATTGAAAGGTAACTCTGAATTATCTTTTGCCTTTCCTCATGTTTAACATTACCATAAAGACTGTACTTTTGTTAATGCTTAGTAATAAACCAGAAACAATGCTAAATACTTTAAGTGTCTCCTTCCAATTCACAGTCTTCGAAGAACTAGCATCTCCATGGCACATCACCAAAAGGCCATCAACAAAGCAGAGATGAGTTAACTTCAATTCTTTGCATCCTATATGGTATTTGAAATTTGGGTTTTGCTGAGTATTCTTGCCATTAATTAATAATGTGAAAACTTCCATAACCAATGTGAATACGTATGGGGACATGGGTCTCCTTGCCTTAAATCCCTACCACTTTTAAAATATCCATGTCTTGCACCATTAACACAAATATTGAATGAGGCAGTAGTCACACATGTTGGAAGAAATCCAACAAACCGATTTCTAGAGCGGAACCACGAATCAAGAACTACTCCAACAAGACCTCGGCAAAGGGTTATGATCCTTTAATGCCAAGTGGCACCAACACACACGAGATATTTTACACTCAAACGTTTATTAAACGTGAGCAAGAAAAGAAGGTACAAATAAACATCACCCCCTCATCCATATTTATAGAGAATGAGGGGGGAGAAACCTAATCATTGGTGAACAAGGATTCTACAATTGAGGAGGTTAGGAACTTTTCTAATACATGACTAACCTACTTAAGTTTGAGCTAAAATACAATTAACCCCCTAAACTTATATCCTAACTATTACACACTAATATTCTAACAATTTCCACCTTAGTGGTAATAGTTAGCCTTCTCCGATATGCAGCAGCTTCAACCAGTGCTGGAACCTCGGACCAGGGACCGCCTTCGTCAAGGCACCAGTAGCAATACCCGCTACTAACCTTAGGTCAAATCCTAATTCTGTAGAGAGTCCCTTTAGCCATGTATCATCCTTCAATTCTCTAGCAAGTGTCATATAATCCGCTTCAGTTGTTAACAAAGCCATCATGTACTGCAACAAAGCTTCCCAGCTCACCGCACATTCCTGTATCATAAACTCGTACATTGTGATTGATCTACCCATGACAGTGATCGATATACCCATGGCGTGGTCATATTCCACAAAAGCATGTACGTCCGTCTGTAATCCATGATCAAACCTATCCAACATTCCCACATCCGCAGATGCTATGTCAAGTCTCGCGCAGACAACTTGATACTCATGACTTTCAACTGCATATATACATGACCCCTTACTCTTCTTTTCTTCATCACGATTCCTTGATAGACATCCTCTAACGACAGCGTAGAGTGTCCCCCCAACAATATCCAAACCGTCATCCCGTAGGAAAACCTGAATCGTGACACCCTCAGAGTATTACCACTCTGAGTCCTGAAAATCTCCATACCAAGTATAATTTCCTTTGTTTCATCCAGCAAACCTTTGGTAACCCAGATCTCAGCCTTGCTTTCGCAAGTAAACCCTGTATAATCTATATAGAGGAATAGATATATGAACATACCTTGTGCATAGTTCCAGTAATATATGTTACTGTCATCACTGCTTCACCTGAAACCGTTGCTGAGCATACACATACTAGGCCGAGTATCCATATCTTCTTTCATTACAGCCATCCAATTGAAAATTACCTCACAAGCAACTGTATCCCTCAAAGTCAATGACTCATGTGCATCTTCATTTATCACTCTAGCAACTCCTGAAGCAGCCATATTACTGTCACCTCTATACCTTTCTTGACTAGGTACTCCGGTTACCGTAATGTCCGCCCCCACCTTTATACCAAGGTGTACCTTTTTCTGCTCTTTTACCAAGCAGTCCGTGTTTGTCTTTTCTTTAAGTTGCTTGTCCTCCAACCGTCTTTGAGCCACTACAGCATCATCGTTACTAACCTGAACATCCTCAGCTTCACGATTCCCCTGAGCTCCCTGCAGTTCCACCTCAAACCAAACACGTTTATCAACCTGTACTCCATGGACTCCTGTTTTAACACCAGGACCAAGTTGTTTGAACCCAACTTGTTAATGACCAAGTTGTTTGAACCCAACTTATTTATGACCAAGTTGCTTGAATCCAACTTGTTTTGAACCTCCATGTTTTTGTACAATATTCCCATCGAGCTTTTCAATATTTAACCTAGTATTCATACTAGCTCTTCTTTAACCTTGCTACAAACCTTGTTAAGTTTCTTTTTAACCAACTTTACCAACAAGTCTCACAAGCCGTGTGCTAAATCCGATTTCTTGTAATAATTGATCTACTAACCTTTAGAAAAACCCTAAAGCTTCGATCTTTCCACCTCAAGTCTACAACCTTGATATACCTTGTACTCCAAGTAATCACTTTTCTTGAATCCCAAGACAAAGCTAAACCTTACTTGTCTTCCAAGAATCACCAAGACTTGAATTCCAAGAAACCGAAAAACTTGAAGTTGAGAATTCTTGCAAAACAACTCCAAAAACCTTTTGACAAACGAAAACGATTTCCTATAACCCTAGGAGAATCGATCCACCTCCTTGCAAGACAACTTCAAGAACCTTGTTGCCTAAGTAATCTTGACTCGCAAACCTAGAAACCTTGGACCATGTAATCTGGACAACGATAGCCAAACAATAACCGAAAACGACAAAGAACACAACAACCAAACCAGATAATTCGACAACCTATATCTCTTTTCTGGAAGCTCCGATGCAAGATCCCTCTAGTGAGATCCTAGATCTATGTGTCTTTAACCTACGGTTCGAATTTCGTAGAAATCCAACGGTTAACGAACCCGCAGCGCCAATTCTCCCACGACTGCGCAGTAACCGACGAACCAAACCCGGTTCACTCGTTTCTCTTGTTTTAGCTCTATCCACGTTGTGTGATTCGTTCTTCTCGAACAAGGCTCTGATACCAATTGTTGGAAGAAATCCAACAAACCGATTTCTAGAGCGGAACCACGAATCAAGAACTACTCCAACAAGACCTCAGCAAAGGGTTATGATCCCTTAATGCCGAGTGGCACCAACACACACGAGATATTTTACACTCAAACATTTATTAAACGTGAGCAAGAAATGAAGGTACAAATAAAACATCACCCCCTCATCCGTATTTATAGAGAATGAGGGGGAGAAACCTAATCCTTGGTGAACAAGGATTCTACAATTGAGGAGGTTAGGAACTTTCCTAATACATGACTAACTTCCTTAAGTTTGAGCTAAAATACAATTAACCCCCTAAACTTATATCCTAACTATTACACACTAATATTCTAACAATACATATCATTATCCAACTGAGTGTGGATACCAAAACTGTAACAGAGTCTTGCCCAAAAAATTCAAGTCTATAGTGTCATATGCTTAAACTATGTCTAGCTTAAAACAACATCTGCTAGGCAACTCTTTCTGTCATAATCTGTTAAAAGTTCTTATGTGATGAGAATAATGTCCTTAATCCCTTGAACAAAAGTACTTTGATTTAAACTCACAAGCTTTTTCAGCCCCTCTTGCAACCTGTTTGTAATGATCTTACTTATGCACTTGTACACCACATTGCAACAGGCTATTGGCCTAAAATCAGAAACCCTCATAGGGTGTTTGATTTTAGGGACAAGTGTAATAAGAGTGACATTCATTTCCCCAAGCAATTTCCCTTTGACAAAAAAACTCATTCACATCCATACATACATGAACACCTACCACTGGACATGCTTTTTTTGTAGAACATTGAAGTGTATCCATCTGGACCTCTGGACCTGGTGCTTTGTTCTCTCTAATATAAAATAGAGCCTCTTTGATCTCTTTATCATTGACTTCCTCCTCATTCAATCTAATTCTAAACAACCCCTCAAAATTATCCATTTGAGTAACATTACTATCTGCACTCAGAAACATCTCGAAGTGCTCAACAAACTTACCAATCATCTCCTTTCTTTCATATTTTACACCATTCTCATCACAAACACTCTGAATTCTACTTGTGTGTTGTCTACTTTTCAATAGACTATGGAAGTATTTACTATTCCTGTCACCAGTCACCACTGCTCATGATCCAGTCAATTTTTGCTTTTTGACAAGTTTTTCTTCATCAATAATAGCCTCATTGTATTCTTCTAATCACTTAACTTCTCGCTTTTTACTTCTTGATTATGTGGCTCTACATCAAGAGTAACTTGGATATCTTTGAGCTTTCTTCTTCTGTAGTCAATTACTTTTTCATGCAAATTTCCATTGCTCCAATTCATCTTATTCATATAACTCTTCAGATTCTTCATTCTTTTTACAAGTCTGAACATTAGAGTATGGGGAGTCAAACACAAGTTATAAAATAACACCATGCCACGTCAGTGCCACATCATCTCAGCACCAAATAACATAACACCAAAAAATACCAGAAAATCATAACACCAAATAACACCACTGTTTACAAATTTACAAATTCTACCTTCAACAAATTCATTTATTAAACAGTCAAATATTTTATTAATAAAACTTAAACATTACAATACAAAATAAAAACATTACCAAAAAAAAAAAATTTTAAAATAAAAATAAAAAAAATAAAAGTACGAATTAAAATACGGATTGAACAATACGATAAGTAAATAAGTAAAACTAGTCGTCATCTTCTTCCTCAAAATCCTCACGGTTACGCCAAATATGCTCCATAAGATTGAGTTGGAGACTAACATGAACATCTTTGTCACGGATTTCTTTTGCCTTTTGACGACGCCTATCACATCTATCAATCCACCTATCTTGCATTTGTCTAGCCGGATCCCGGAAAATTTCTTTGTATTCACTTACATGAAACTTTTGATCTTTTAGAATCATGTTATGCAATATGATGAAAGAAAACATGATTCTACTTATCTTGGTAACCTGGTAAGCACGCGCTGGTTGTTGTATTATTCCCCATCGTCCTTGGAGAACACCAAAAGCACGTTTAATATCCTTTCATGCTGCCTCTTGACGCTTTTTAAATAAAGTGTGTTTATCATCAACGGTATTAGTGAATGATTTGAAAAAAGTAGCCCATTGTAGGTAAATCCCATCGGCTAAGTAGTAACCTTTTTCAAACACAAGTCTATTTACCTCAAATGGAGCGACAGGGGAATCATCATTCAGCAAGTCATCGAACAACGACGAATTATCTAAAACATTGATATCATTATTCGCACCCGCTACACCAAAAAATGCGTGCCAAATCCACAAAACAAATCCTGTGACGCAACAGCTTCAAGCAATATAGTCGGGTATTTTTTATGACCACTAACATATTGCCCTTGCCATGACACCGGACAATTTCTCCATTGCCAATGCATACAATCGATGCTACCAAGCATTCCCGGAAAACCATGTTCCTTCTCATGTTTTGCACTCTGTTGTAAAAATCGGTCCAGGCGGCCGATTAATCCCCGCATAATCGCTGATCGCTTACTAAGCGCCTTGATTTATCATAATCGGTCTATTTAATCGCTTTGGTCAAAGATTGCTTAAAAATCAGTCAACAAACCGATTAATTGGACAAAATCGGTCTAATGAGACAAAATCGTTTAAAAATCGGTAAACAAAATCGCTTAAAAATCGGTCAACAAACCGATTAATCGGACAAAATCAGTCAAAGATCGCTTAAAAATAGTCAACAAACTGAGTAATATTTATGTTTGACTTTAAATTTTGAAGAATTATGTATTATGTTTATATTTGAACTTTGATGCATTATGCTTATCTCATACATATAATATAACATAATATCTAAAATTACAATATTGTGCATAAAAATTCCAATCCGATTAATCCTCGATTAATCCCTGCCTAACCGATTAATCGCTAGGCCCTACTCGACCGCCTCACTAGCGCCTAGCGATTTTTACAACCTTGGTTTTGCATATAGGTTTTGAACGTCATGCATATTTGGTTTTTTTTAAAACTCTCCCTTAAACAAATCAATAATGCACTTACTGAAATTATCTAGACAATCACGTCCGGTACGTGCACTCATTTGCAAATACTCATCGAACGCATCCGGTGAGCTGCCATATGCCAATTGGCGTATGGCCATAGTGCATTTCATTAAAACACTAATACTCATCCGACCAGTAGCATCGGGTGCTTGGGAAAAGTATGCAAAATTATCCGGAAGAGGATCGGTAGTATATGACTCAATAGTGAAAACTATTTGAAGAAATAGTTCCCGGCTCATACGAAATCTTCTACGAAAGTCTCTAGGAGGATACTTACAATGTTTATTAAAGTAGTCGGCCATCAAACGCTCCTCCGCAACCTCACGTTCACGGGAAATTAGGTTACGGGTCAACCGGAGAGATGATTCGGCTTCTTCTTCTTCTATTCTCGTGTACTCATAAGCGGCAAAGATTGCTAAAGCGTCTGCTTCATCTTCGATATCGGAAAGGGTCACATGTGCGGCGTAAGTTGGATTATGTGGATCCATTGTATTTTTTTTTTTTTTTTTTTTTGCTTGAGTGTTTGTGAGAATATGACTTGTTGTTGTTGTTAATTTATAAGGTTAGAATTTTTTTTTCTTTGAATATAACCGTTACATTTCAAACGGTAACATAGATATATATATATATATATATATATATATATATATATATATATATATATATATATATATATATATATATATATAAACTAGCCGTTGTAACGTTGAGGGGTTTGTTTTGTTAATTTCAAAAACTTGTGCTAGCCGTTGTAACGAACGTTGTGGTGTTAACGTGAAAACCAACGCCGACCCAACGCTTCAATGTTGGAAATGGTAGTAACGTGATAACGTGCGTTGGTTTGTAGCCACATCAGATTAACGCCGGGGAGGCGTTACCACTCCCCGTGCTCTTACAATGACCTTCCACATCTACATTCCATTCTTTCTCAACAGTAGGCAGAACCTCCTTTTTATCCCCAATATAGTTTGCAAATCTGAAGGGCTTAATGAATTTGTTTAGGCTCTGAGGAAAACTTATTACTACTAGACTATGGTTAGATACCATATAAGGAATGAAATCTGAACCAGCCAAAGGAAACTTCAACATAAACTCTGCATTCACCATGTATGAGGTCTTGATGTAGACTTTATCCAGGTAAAAAACAGGCCATTACTACACATATCCTCAACTTCAATTTTGTTTACATAGTCTATGAATTCTTGCATGTCACTTGAGATTGAGGACACACCAGCAGAGTGTTCTGTGCCGTTAAGTGTAACATTAAAGTCATGATAACCCACAATCATCCATGGGCATTTAGCAGTTATGTTCTTTTCCACTACTAAATCCTTCCATAAAGCCCTCCTTTACATTCATGTATTAGCAGCATATACTAACTACAGAAGATTCTAACTTGATTTGGGATTGTTTCAATCATACACAGCATTGTTTGCCTTAAGCTGTGTAAGACCATTACATCCACCATACTAGTATTCCAGACAATTATGATTCTACAGCTACTAGGGTTGGGCATATCATTAGACACGTAACTCCATCCTCCAAAGGTTTTACCACATACCTTTTGAATTTGTGTGCTTTAATATGGGTTTCCAAGACTGCACACACCTGAATTCTTTCCTCCCTTAATAGATTTAATACTTCTTTTTGTTTTTTCAATTGATTCATACTTCTAATGTTCCAACTCGCTATTTGTAAATCCATTATAAATTTGTTTTTGGACCACAGCCATATTCCTTACAGTAACCATTCAAATGAGCATAGTTTTGCTCAAACCAATGACATTGTCCTCTATCGCTGCTTGAGCAATTCCATTCCAATTTTCAAATACATCTTCCTTATTCATTTGTTCCTCCTATGTCTTCTTTAGTCTATCCAATTCCCACTTATCTTTGAAGTACCTAATCATGTCTTTGGACCAATAGCTTGCCTCAGAGCATGTAGGTTGTATTTTTTTATTCAGATAACTATCCACCACCATCCTATCCTTCAAAATTCTAAATTCATTATCTTCATCATTTCCAATGTTATTCAACACCTCAAATGGATTTGCATTCCTGCTACATTCTTTACTTATATTCTTTTTACCTCTGTTGTCCCAATCGTATGTATATGTGGATCGATGTGTTGGTGAAACAAATATTGATTTGCAAACTAACAATAACAAAAGATAACTTATATATTGTCTAACCACTGTAATGTTACAAATTCATAGGTACTTATACTAAGCGAATGGTTGTGTTCGAACCATTGCAACGTTTCAATAGAAGGTTGTGTTGGTTCTGTTTCATTCGAACAGGTACAAACCAAACAACACACCTTTTCGGTTATTAACTAACTTCTGGAATTAACTAACTTAACTAACTTAACCGCTATTCGGTTATTTACTTTATAACGAACACGTTTGGTCCTTCATGTTTCTTTTCAAAGCTATGTCGAGATTATCTTGGTTCACATTCTCCTCCTTAATCTTGATCGTTGCTTTGTCCAAGGTCTTGAACTCCGAGCATTTGTCTCATAGTTGTAAACTTGAGTCTTGGTAAAGCTTTTGTTAAGATGTCTGCTCTTTGTAGTTCTCCACTAACGTGTTCCACATTTATATGACCATTCTCTACGCATTCCCGAATGAAATGATAGCGAATGTCTATATGTTTACTCCTTCCATGAAATACTGGGTTCTTTACGAGTGCTATAGCTGATACGTTGTCAACTCTGAGTGTTATCCTCTTTTCTTCAATTCCAGTTAGTTCACTAAGTAAACGTTTTAACCATAAGGCTTGACATGCTGCTGCAGTAGCCGCCATGAATTCTGATTCACATGATGATAGCGCCACTGTTGGTTGCTTCGGAGTACACCAGGTAATAGGTGACTCTCCAAAGTAAAATACGACTCCAGTAGTTCCTTTTCCTTGATCGGTATTGATTCCATAACTACTGTCACTATAACCTGTTATCTTGCAGCCGCCTTCCTTCTTGTATATGGTTCCATGTTCTTTTGTTCCTTTCACATATCGGATTACTTGTTTCACTGCCTTCAGGTGATGATCCTTCGGGTCTTGCATAAATCTGCTGAGTAGTCCGACTGAGTAACTAAGATCCGGTCTTGTATGTAATAAGTATCTTAGACTTCCAATTAAACTTCGGTAATAAGTTGCGTCAACTGGTTCTCCATCTTCCGCCTTGACCAACTTAGTGCCGGGATCCAATGGTATCTTCGTATCATTGCTATCCGCCATACTTGTTTCTTTTAGGATCTTGTTAATGTATCCGGTTTGCTTGATTGTAATCTCTCCTCCTGTTTGTGTAACTTCTATCCCAAGGTAATATGCTAGCAATCCTAAGTCGCTCATTTCAAATTTATCTTCCATCTGGGATTTGAACAAGTCTATCTCTTTCTTTGGAGTGCCCGTGATTATTAAATCATCTACATATACTCCAATGATAAGTGTTGAATTCTTGCTTCTTTTTGTGTAGACTGCTTGTTCTAGATTACATTTCTTAAAATCTAATGACTTCAAGGTTTGATCAAGCTTTACATTCCAAGCTCTTGGTGCTTGTCTTAAGCCATACAAAGCTTTTGTTAGCTTGTATACTTTTCCTTGGTTTCCTTGCTGAATAAAACCTTCAGGTTGTGTAACATAGACTTCTTCCTTTAATTCTCCATGTAAAAATGCTGATTTTACATCTAAGTGGTGTACTTGCCATCCATGATATGCTGCTAGTGCTAATATTAAACGAACTGTCTCAATCCTAGCAACTGGTGCGAATACTTCATCAAAGTTTATTCCTTGTTCTTGTACATAACCTTTTGCTACTAATCTGGCTTTATATCTAATGATCTTTCCGTGTGCATCTCTCTTGGTTTTATAAACCCATTTGAGTCCGATTGCCTTCTGCTTTTCTGGCAAATCTGTGAGAGTCCATGTGTGATTCTTGTTGATTGAATCTATTTCAATTTTCATGGCCTCAATCCATTTCTCATCTTTTGATGCTTCCTTGTAGTTACGGGGTTCTTCTTCAATGAAGAATAAGCTTGAAGTTTCTACTTGTTGTGCATGTTGATAGATTTCAGTGATGTCTTTTAACCCTCGTACTGGTCTGTGATCATATCTTTCTGAGCTTCCTAATGAGCTTCCAAATGAACTAATAGTAGTTTGTCTTTCACTTTCTGAGTTGGGTTCGTAATTGTATGTTGGTGGTGTAATTGGTGATGCTGGATCAGGTATTGGATCTGGTATTGGATCCAGTAATTGATCTTCTTCATGATACGTGTTATCAATGTTTTCTATGTTGATCGGTGTAGGATTTCCATTATCAACTTCGTCTACCACAAAACTAGTCCAAAATGTGTCTTGTGTATCCGTATCATCTCCATTCTTATCCCAATTCCACGGTTTCGTTTCCATAAACTTTACGTCCCTACTAACATGTTTCTTCTTTCTTACTGGATCATATAGCCTACAAGCTTTTGATCCTTCCTCTACTCCTAAATAAACCATCGGTATGCTTCTATCATCTAACTTCTTCAAGTGAGGTATGGTTATCTTAGCATAAGCTGTGCATCCGAATATTCTAAGGTTTTCTAGGTTCGGTTTTCTCTTGTAGAGTGCTTCATATGGTGTTTTATCTTCTAGTGCTCGTGTAGGTACCCTATTTAGAATATAAATGGCATGCTTTACTGCTTCCGCCCAAAAAGTTAAGGGTAACTTCATCGCTTTCATCATACTTCTGGTAGTTGATAACACCGTTCTATTCTTTCTTTCAACTACTCCATTCTGTTGCGGTGAGTATGGTGCTGTTAACTGTCTTGCTATTCCATTCTCTTTACAGTACTTGGTGAATTCATGTGATGTAAATTCACCACCTCTATCTGTTCTTAGCATTCTTAACCTCATTCTCAACTCCATCTCAATCTGTTGTCTAAATTCCTTAAATATGTTGAAGGCTTGATCCTTAGTTGTTAGAAAATAAGCCCACATGTAACGTGTACAATCATCTACTAGTAAGAAGATGAGTTTCTTTCCGGATTGTGTTGTTGGACTTATGGGACCACAAAGATCTCCATAAACTAAGTCTAGTGGGTTCTTGGATCTGAATTTAACTTGATTGGGAAATGGTGTTCTGCTATGTTTTCCTAGTAAACATGCATCACATACTTGTCCAGTATGGTTTATTCTTGGTATTCCTTCTACTAGACCCTTTCTTGTCATCTTGCTAATATCGTCAAAGTTCAGATGACCTAATCTAGCGTGCCATAACCATGCTTGATTATTCACATTTGCTAAGAGGCATATAGGTGCTTCTATCTGTAATCTAATACTGTAAAGTCTATTTTTCGACCTTTCTACCTTCATCAACAACTTCTTCTTCTTATCATACAAAGTCAGCTTATTTCCGTCCATTATGATCTTACAACCTATTTCAGTAAGTTGTCCTAGACTAAGTATGTTGCTCTTGAGGTTTGGTATGTAGTAAACATCTGTTATCACCTTCTGCTCCTTGTTTCTACATCCTAATATTATTGAACCTCTACCCTTTATCTCTACATATGATCCATCTCCAAAACGAACGTGTCCAGTGATACTTTCGTCTATATCTTTAAAATGACTCTTTGTTCCCGTCATATGGTTGCTTGCACCATTATCTAAATACCATATGCTATCATCTGTTGTAGCATACTTTCCGGGTTGTATTTGTCCTTCATTTAACAATACTTCTTCATGTGTAGTCATTAACAGTGATGGTTCATCATCTTCATAGATAAGGTTTGATTGTTCTTGAGTTGTTGGTGGTTTTCTACATTCTTTCTGAAAGTGTCCATGTTTCCCGAAATTGAAACATTTAATCTTCTTCTTCCACTCACCTCTATTTCTATTATACTTATCATTGTGAGTTGGGTTTTCTCCATTCGAGTTGTCTCTATTTCCTTTATTCTGCCAGTTTCCTTTTGAGTAGTTTGATCTACCCTTATACTTGTTAAATCGTTTCTTATGTCTAGAGTGATTGCCTTGTGCGAATAATAGGTTATCCTGGCTTTCTGCTTGTCCTCCCTTTCGGAGTTTTATCCTTTCCTCGAATGCCTTTAATTTTCCAGTGATCTCATCTAGGGTGATATCATCTAGATCACTTGTCTGTTCTATGGATGCTACTATCTGAATGAACCTATCTGGTGTGGAGTCTAATAGTTTTCGTACTAAAAGTGATTCATCCAAGGTTTTTCCTAATTCTTTTGCCTTCGTGGCATAACCATTTAGTTTATCTGTAAATACATCCACCGTCTCTTCATCCTTCATTTGAAGGGCATTGAATCCTATCATTAGGGATTGTAATCGTGCTTGTTGCACTCTTTCTTCTCCAACGTGTCTCTTTTTCAATGATTCCCACAATTCTCTAGCAGTGTTACAACTTGCTACTTGTAATATCACATCCTCGGTTAATGCTTGATATAGGAGGGCAATAGTTGCCTTATCCTTCTTATCATCGGCTTGAGTGTTTTCTTTGGGTTCTATAGTCTCCCATAAACCATGTGCTTCTAATATGACCTTAATTTGAATAGCCCAAACAGTATAGTTTGTGGTTTTGAGTTTAGGACATTGATATTGTGTAAGCGGTGTAATGGGTTTAACTACAGTGCTATTGACGTTAGTGTCATCTCCACCCGACATTCTAGATGTGTTTACGATCTTCACTTTTGACTTATATGGGAAATCTAACTAGTATGGTATAACCTTACTACTACGGGGAATAGAAATAGTTATCCGGGAATCCTAGTAATACGGGGATCAAATATAGTTCTCGGGATTTCCTAATAATGACTATCTATACTATAAACGTATAAATGAAATCCAATAATGATAACGTGACCTCGTATTGTTTTGCGTTCCCACTTGTGTGTCGATACAAAGAGATATATCAACCACGTACTAATCTTTCCTCGTCTCCTTTCAAAATCTGGTTGTCGAGTTTTATTAACCAAATTTCCACGTTGTTCTTTTTCTTCTTGACTTGGCTCCTACTACTTTGCCTCGTACCCTTGTTATGTATAGGCTTACTCCAAAAAATTCCTACTCGAATTGAATTTCTGGCCACGATCAACCTTCAGAATTTGTTGTCGTTGTTTCTCTTAATCCAAGTCTCCTTTCGGTAAAAATAATACCGTAGCAAATGTTTTGCTTTCCTTCTTCTTTTAGTACTCGTAGTACCAAAATCACAAATCAACGTCTAAACAAATTTCTTTGTTTGTCGTTCCTGCTATTGCTTGCTTCTTTGCAACCGTTGCTCTCACAATACTCCTTCTCGTTCTTTATTTCTTGTCCACACCGTTTATCAACAACGCCTAATACCTAGTCGGTATTTTTTCTTTTGTGAAGTGAGTGATCAATTCGCTTCAGTTTTCTTCAAACTTGTTGTTGCTTCTTGTATTGCCAACGTGCCTACTCTTCGTATATATGTTTGTATGTACCGGTATCTATCTCTAAATCCAAGCAATGCCAATTTGTTTTTCTTTTTCTGCTTCTGCTGCGCGCTTCTTTTTCTTGCGTACCAACTTTGTACACGATCTTTCTAGACGTCTAATCTTCTCTTGTTGTGTTGTAGTAGAGAACACACAAGTACGTTTCTTGTTGTTAACTTAACAAGAAGATCTTCCAAGTTTCTGGTTTTGCTGTGGCGTACGAATCACAACAAACCAAAGTACCAAAGTTTTCTGAATGGTAACCTTTTTCGTTTGCAAATTTCGACACAAAGAAAAATGTATACGGTTTTTCTTATGTCCCTAAGTTATCTATGCAACCTTTCTAATGTAACAAGGATCAAAGGTTTGCGTTATTTCTTGGTCGTGGGTTTCTGGGTTTGGATTCTGGTTTCTGTAACTCGATACACTAGATTCTGGATTTCTGGGTTTGTTTTCTGGTTGTAACGAGATATCCAACAAGGCTCTTGATGCCAAATGTTGTCCCAATCGTATGTATATGTAGATCGATGTGTTGGTGAAACAAATATTGATTTGCAAACTAACAATAACAAAAGATAACTTATATATTGTCTAACCACTGTAATGTTACAAATTCATAAGTACTTATACTAAGCGAATGGTTGTGTTCGAACCATTGCAACGTTTCAATAGAAGGTTGTGTTGGTTCTGTTTCATTCGAACAGGTACAAACCAAACAACACACCTTTTCGGTTATTAACTAACTTCTGGAATTAACTAACTTAACTAAGTTAACCGTTATTCGGTTATTTACTTTATAACGAACACGTTTGGTCCTTCATGTTTCTTTTCAAAGCTATGTCGAGATTATCTTGGTTCACAACCACCAGTATTAATGTCAACATTTATATTATTTTTCCCTCCATTCAGCTTGTTTTTCTCCATATTACTTCTACTACTTTCTCCATTTTCTGTGCTCTTCTTTCTAAACTCTTGCCTCATGTTCACGTTGCCATTGATCATTCCATTATACCAATTCTAGCTTCTTTTGTTGTGGGAATGTTGTTTTTCTATTCTGCACCTTTATGAATTCCTCCTCCTGCCTTTCTTTCCTTATTCTTTGCTCATTCTCCATTGCACTTCATTTACTTTCTTCTTCTTCCACAGTTCTAGGTCTAGCACTACACTTCTCAAAGATGTGCCACAAACACCTAACATTAAGAGCATTCCTCAGGCCTCCATTCATATTCCACTTTTACTTCCTTTGTCCCCTTAACATTCTGTTTGTTGTCAGTATATTGGATCTGAATAGCAGTTTTCATCTGTTTCTTAGCATCAATCTCAATCAACACCTTTTCCTTTATCTTTAAGTACACTACATTCTCAATCACAGTTTCATTGCCATACTTACTGCTATAATTATCATTATGAACCTAGTATTATTCACATTCAAATATTTATCAAACAAAATATTACTGTTTTCAGAATCACTTGTAGTTAGGGTTTCATCAGACTCATGACTATTATTCCTGTTGTCAAACACTCCACTACTTACCTCAGCATCTCCCACCTTTTCCCCATTCAAATCAATCATTCCAGCCCTAATATCCTCATGATTGTCATTCCTTTCACTATTAACCTTCCTCTGATTACCTGATTGACCACATGGCCGTTATATTTCGCTGGTAACTTCACCTGACGCTTCGATGAACGGGGATTCTGAGACATATCTACTTATTAAAGGCTAATTAACACTACTTGAACTCAATATTTTTGTATTTTTTTTTAGTGAATTAAACAAAAATGGGGGTTTTTGAGTATCACTAAAAAAACAAATTCAAGGCTAACCATTGTCCGCGCAGTGATTAGTAGAATCAATTGGTCAATTGGATTCAAAATTCGTGGTGAAAATAGTTATAAGGACTTAAACAAATTGTGTTGTGACTGTGCATACATTGATGAAAATATACTAGATTTAAAGTTGACATCTACACTATAATAAACCTGTATAGTCATATCCTTTGAGTGATACTATACTATAAACAATATCAATGTGATTCCATTTCATCCTTCATAATAGGAATAGAAATTTTAACCCTAAATGGTTAAACTGGATTTTTTTTTTTTTTTTTTTTTTAAAGGGTTAGATTGTATTAGGTGTAATCTTTTCATCTAGTAATTTCCTAGTGTGCTTTTTAATATATGTTCACTCGTTCAAAAAACTGCACTACCATTCATGAGCATCATGTTGTTCACATAGTGAATATTATGCCCTGCTATGTTCACCTTGCTTCTTTCATTTAGTATTGTCATACACCCAATATTGCTTCTGTCGTTTGTTATAAATTGGTTTTGACACATCCATCGAAAGTTCTTGACTAGCCTAATGTATTGGCTAAACCATCGGGCCCAAAATCCATAGTGCATAGCTTAATTTCGTGTAAATCACATGAAATCAATGATTTTTGCTGCATATGTTATGTTGCAATGTAAATGTAATTAAATTATTTATATATAAAGGTCGATCACTCGCATCATACAAACCAGACATGACTAATTTATATAGATACTTTTCATCAGTGTGCGTTAAAAATTGTACTTGCTTCGATATGCATATCGCGCCGGTACGCCCTGCATAATAAATATATGCATTGTTTATACCTTAATTTCTGGGATTTAAGATGAATCCATTTCATTTTTCATTTGACATACAACATTTATACTTTGCATTCCTCGTCGTATTTGATAAATTTTTCATGTGCCTTATAATTGAACTTTGACCGGTCTATGGTTCGACATCTTTCAACTTAAATTCAAAATACATTAATCACATGTTTCTTGCTAGTAATCACATAGAACACCATCTTTTCTTTTTCCCTAAATTCCTCCATATTGTATTTTCTTTTTTTTTTGCTTGTAACGGAAACACTACATCATTTTTATTCTCTTTTTCCAAACTTTCATAATGACACTTGTCATAATCTAACACTATATGATCATATATCAAATGAACTAATTAACAATTAAAATAATATAAGATTATATATATATATATATATATATATATATATATATATATATATATATATATATATATATATATATATATATATATATATATATATCAAACCCGTAATATCACGTATATAATCCAACATACTAGAGTTACTTAACTAGGTATCGAGAACAATATGAAAGACCATGCATGAATGCCACGTGGACACTGTTGCTCACATTTTCCGTCACCCTAGCATATTCTTTGTCACAGTAGACTCACAATTCTCATGCTATTATTAAATTTTATCACTTAGTTCTTCTGGTACTTAAAAGCCAAACAAATATACACATACACACAATTATCTTAGAAAGAAGCAACTTTTGAGACAATGGACAACTTGCCAGGTTCATTGTACGTGGATTACACCGCTGGTTCTTCATCAAGCACCAACATGGCTCCTCCGAACAATGCAGGAGCCACTTCAGCTTTATCCGCATATGAGTGTTCTCAAATTAGGAGGTTGATACCATTGGTTAACTTGCCTCGCACGAGATCTAGAGCAATAACGCACCTCAACAATATATTCAAAGCAAACAAGGTATAATTGTATAGACACAAACATGCACACAAATTCGTTTTACTAACAAATCATTATATCTACGCTGAAAATTTTACAGGTTAATGAATCGTATCTTCCATTAGTTGATTTAATGATGATCAACTCTGATGCTAGAATTGGGTTTTCTATTTTTGTGTTTATGTGAGTGTTTGTTGGATCTGTATGTGTACATTGAGTAAGTATTTTTGTGTGATTTATGACAGTCTTGTTGTAAATCTGTTCACTTCTACAATGAGATTTATAACATTGACCTTGGTCTTAAAATTATGAAAAATTCTTTGACTTAAGTTCGGTATAATTTTTCTAAACTAAAATCAATTCTGGATTCAACTTTTTTATTTACCTTTTTTTTGTTTTTTACATTAGTCAAAAGATGGATTTCAAGTGGCTTTTGGATCGCCTTAAATTTAGAATTTTTTTTTTTTTTTTCTTTCAATTGAGTTTCTATATGCCTCTTTTCCTTGAAGGCAAATTTTGCAATAATACTATGGGACTATAATATATGTTTATTTGATAACTAAAAAATTGAAAGATTGAATCCCTTTACCATAAAAATAAAATAAAAGAAAGATTAAAAGATTAAAAAACCAAAAATTATTAATAAAAAAATTAGATCTGAATTGTGAACAATACTAAGAATCTAGTTCTGGGGCTAACTCAAATTTTGGTGATTCAAATGATGGATTTTGGGCGCGAGGTTATGTTGCTTTGCTTGCACGTGTGTGTTTGTTGAGAGCGTTGGATAGGTTGCGCCTCCCATAAGCTCACTTTTAAGTTATGCTCGTTTGAAGTTGTCGCTTTCCACTTTATGTCACTGATCATGAATCTAGCAATGAATTAAACTTATCAATTTGTACCAATTTAAGAACACAATCACTACGAACGTGTGCATAGAATCTACAATAATCTCATTTTAGACCAGAATCTTTATTTAATTTTACGTATGTAGTAGCTAGACACACGTGAAACATACATTATAAACTTGTAAACCACCGACAATTTTGTTTATATATATGCCGTTGTAAATGTCTCCATTCGTGTAACAAGCACAGCTATATTGAAAATCATTAAACACAAAACCTGAACTTCGGATAAATTCCTGTTTAAATTCGATTATTGTAAAGCATAGCTTATAGATCACTCTTTCATATGATTTGTTTACTTTATTTATAGAACATGTAATGATATTTATCTTGATTCACATACCTAGGTTTGTAGCTAGAAATTTTAATTGATGAATATGACATATTATATACCAGAGATATAGTCAGCTACTCAGCTAAGTGTATAAAAACATTTGGAATTTATGTCCATCTACGCTTATTTTTGTTTGTTCCTCATGATCAGGCTGGAGGACCTGAGCTCGGTTTGATGCTTTGGGAGTCCAGAGGCACAATGTTTTCACTGTTGGAGGTATGTTCTTGTAAATATATTCCAGGTGGTAATTCTATTTTTTTTTTTAAAGCTCAGGATGATATTTCTTAATGTGGAATACTGATACAAAACAAACACAGCCAGGTTACTTTTATGCTTGAGCTTTCATAAACGCTATATATAAATATTATTATAACGTTAGTTACTTAGTTTGGAAAAGAGGATGTTGTTTATAAACTTATGATTAAGATATCATTTCCTCCACTTTCAGGAACTTATGTCAGCATACAGGTTGCTGCATCCTCCTCGGCTTACTATGAATGACACCACAAAAATTTGCAATACACTTGTCCTGATTCAGGTGTGTTACTTTTTTGTGCCTAGTTGGTGTCTGGACAAGCTTTTTAAGCAACTACTTATTGTATATTGTTATAGCCGACAATTAAGCAGTTTTGGGTATTTGGATGATGCTTATATGTAATAAGTTGATAAACAAGTTTGATAACCCTTTTCTTCATAGTCTTTTGATACAACGTAAATTGATATTCTGTCTATCTTTGTAAGTTTTCTAAATAACTCCTGTGTGTATACACATTATGGCGTCTCAGTATTTTTCTTTTAATGCTTGCAGTGCATAGCTTTCCTCCCTGGAAAAAGAGTGGATTTTCTTAACGGTATCACCTCTCTTTTATTTCAGAAAAAATATTAATGGTTGTGTTAACTTCATACTTAGAGACAATATTACATGATCCTCAATTTAATTAAGTGCTTTCATATATTTTAGATCTTTTTGCTTGTTTATCGAAATTCTTATTTCATTCTTATTTTATATATGTGCAGCTCAGATACCTACATACTTTTACCCTTATATGACTATCGAGTCGCCTGTTTCGCAGTATGATTACTTGCGACTCTCTGGCTTAGGTGTTATTGGGGCGCTTGTAAAGGTAATACTAGCTGTCTAGCCAAATGATATCTTTCTTGCTACTCCATATATGTCTATGCCTTGTAACCTTGGACCGTATTTGATTCTTAAATTTTATGTATTCACAACCCTATAATTTGGTCATTTTATATCTCAATCTTACACAGGAGACAGGTCCTGATACTCCAAATGTTGTTCGTTATCTTTTGCAACTTGAAACTGTTCCTGTGTGCCTTCGTTGCATGGAAATGGGTGGCGACCTTACAAAATCGGTAAATTTAACACTGTTAAACATTCTTATTTCTTATTAGGAATCTAAAAAATCAAGAGAGAATTTATTGTATGCAATCTTTCTAACTGCTATTGGCCGGTCTTTAAAGATAAAATAGTATCAATTCGCTTTGTTCAGTTTTGGTCACTCAAGCGCAAAACTGTCTAAATAAACATCTTCGGATTTTTCATAAATTCTATTATTGTTCTTTTTGGTATTAAATAGTAACGCACCTTATTGAAGAGTGCTCAAGAGTATTTATTTTATTTAAAAATGTTTATATAATGTATTAAATCTCATATTTAAATAGTTCTTACTTACATAGAAAATGTTATGAATGAAGGTTTTTGGATGGAACCAAAAGAGACTCAAAACAATATTATATAGTACAATCAAATTAATTACAATAGATAAATGAAGAATGTAAACAATTTTGCATAAAGTCGTAAATTAAGAAAATAAGCTTTTCTAAATACACTTAATTACGAGAACATATCTATTAGATGATATATATATATATATATATATATATATATATATATATATATATATATATATATATATATATATAGGGTGGCGTTATTGTGGTGACCACTCTTAAAATAAAAACTGTAGGAACCATTGTTAGCCGTTAGATGAATCATTGAAGATGAAGATGACTTTTAATAAAATAATTAATTGATAATGGCAAGTTTGTAAATACATGAATTATGAGTGGCATTTTTATAATACATTTATTGAACTAATTGAGATGGTCTCGTTAGTTACTCATTTGATTTAAAAAAAGTATTTTTAATTGTCTGATACATTTTATTTTTTATTACTATCATTTTTCTTTTTAACAAATACACAAATCCATTTAGCTTTCGATGAAATAATATATGTCAAGATTTTCATAAGTTTAATAGTCAACTTATACGTCAATTTGATAGAATTGGTACACTATTAAAAAATTAATGTCCATTATATCAAAACAACTGATGCATATTAAAAATTCATACAAAATAAACTGATGCATATCCATCAACGCATATTAAAAATTCGTACAAAATAAACAGATGCATATCCATCGATGCATATTAAAAATTCATACTGTACAAAATAAAGTGATGCACCATAGGTATCTACTGATACGCATCCAAAATTACAAAATTATTGATACACATCAACGATCTATCAAAACAACTCATACATTGTCTAAATATTGATTCAATGATTGATCTATCAGACTACCTTGATACAAAAACCCGTTTAATACCGGATCAATATATCAAGTGAACAACAATGTTATTCCGGTAATGGTTCCGTTAACAACCATTGTTCACAATTCGGGTTTAGATGGCACTTAGGGGTTCATCGACAGATATAGATCTGACACTTACGAGTTCATCGACCATGGTTAAAAGAGACATGGTACTTTATCGCCATGTGAGAGTTGGCATTTATCTTCGCTGGTGAGAAAATGTTCATGATGGCGGTGTCCAGATCTATTATCTGAAATCCGACCATGGTTACGGCGGAGATCTGACAAACTAAATCCGACCATACTGCCTCGACAAGGTGGATTCCAAACCAGAAAAAAATTTAAACATTTTATTTCGAAACGTGCACCGTTCGCTAAAAATTGTAACGCCGGGTTTTCGATTGAAAGCAATGTTGTAGAACATATTGAAGAGCAAATTGAAACTTTAAATAAAAAGATAGAATCTTAAATAAATAGATGGGTCCCCATCACAAATTTTACAATCGAAATTGCATGTGATGAGCAAAAAGAATAGAAAATATATTAGGGTGGTTTGGTAGAAGCATATTTTTTAAGGGAGATGGAAAGGGGGCGGCTAAAATAAGAAGGAATAGATAAATGATATCAGAGTTATATGGAAGATAAATCAAAATACCAAAAATAACCTTATCATTTAATTAATAATTTTCTTAGGGGATATCATCCCTGCTGTTTACAGCAGGGAGTTACCTGCTGTGCCCTCACAAAATCCACTCCCCCATGTTACTAAATGGTCCCTGAATGTTCATTTTGCAGCAAAAATGGTCCCTGTTAAAGCCTTTACAGCAGCAAATCATCACTGCTGTTTACAGCAGTGACAATTTTCCCATTTTCTTATGGGAAAAATGGTTAATGACACTTGTCACAATTTAATTGGTTCCTATTGTTTTTATTTTAAAGGTGGTCACCACATGAACGCAAATCTATATATATATATATATATATATATATATATATATATATATATATATATATATATATATATATATATATATATATATATCAGCTAATAATACCTTTGGTTAGCAGGTAGCTTCACTTATACTCGGTAGAATCTTTAGCCAAGAAGAAGGGAAGGCTTACGTAGGGTCTTTTGTAGACAGATTTTATGTTGTAACAATGGCTTTAAACAAAATGGTTGATGAGTTCACTGAAATACCTCAACCTCCTTTGTTGAAGAATATATTGATTTGCTACCTGCGACTGACTGAGCTCTCGAGGTTCTGCCAGTAAACCTTAGCACATGCGCATCTGTAATTTTATTCTTGTATTATATAGTTTTTAAAACCTTCATGGTAAAACTGCAGGTGTTGTGATGCACTTAAGAGATGCTACCCTCTGCAGTTAAGGAATCCTGCATACCTTAACTACATTTGTGTAAGTACATCTTCTCGGTTAACATGGGTTTTGCAACTGATGATCATGTCACAATAATCGGTACTTTAATTTCTCATAGCAGCTATAACAAACACTGGTTATCTAAGAATAACACAAAATGAAATATTTAATTGTGGTAATATTTCAAGTTTCATAAATGGTATCTTATTTTATCACATATTAATGTCTTGTTTAGTCATGTAATTAATCTATTAAACACGTTTATGTAGCCTATTTTGTTATGACTCATTCTCTATTTTTAAATATTCGGTATTACGTAATCACGCATAATACACAAAGGTGCTAATTGTAATTTAATTACTTTTCGTAGGATGGTACCACCAGAGGTTTGGCTGATCAAGTTCTGCAAAATATTAACTCGGGACCTCAAGTTCAATATGTAGGACTGGAAAATGCATTCGCAGGGATGCGTATCTAGTACCCTGCACTTGCGCTTCATGCTAAGGTCTAGAGTCGAGACTCTGGTTTTTCTTGTTATTTGCGATATGTTTCTTTTGGTTCATTCAAAACATAGATGCCTTTGTTCCTTTCGTTTATCTTTTTCTTGTAATAACCATGTCATGGATGCTGTCTTTTCTTGAATGTTTTGAACTGCTATGTATAATTATGGATTGATGGGTTGGTGTTCTTCTTTTGCATGCATTTGTTGCTGGGCTAAATATAGGCAAAGGGCGCTAATTCTAGGACAAATAGTCTTGGAAAATCTAAGTAAAATGCGGTTCTTTTTGTTATAGATATGGTGTGTATTGCTATTAGAGATAAATAAATACTATGTTGATCACAACAATAAAAGATAAAATGTAGAAAACGATACCGTAATTATTTTGATAGTGTGACACAAAAACACAAGGAAAATGTTGAGGCGTGTGATGCTCACACTTTCCTTAACACAGATTCGTCCTCTCCACGGTGCTTGAGAAATCATAGACGTCTATCTCCCAGGATACAACAACAACGGATAACACCGTTAGCACAAACGGGTTATCAAGGCGAACCAAAACCGTGCCTTCCCTCTATTACAAATTGGATACACACAAGGTCAAGATGAAAAGCAAACAAAGGAGAGGAGTGAGTAGTGTATCTTGGTTTTTGGAAATGAGAGGAGAGCTCTCAACTTATAGTGAAAGGATGTCAAGAAAAACGGTCAACTAATAAATCATACTAATGGCTCATGAACACAAAATTAATTCAGTCATTACATAAGACCACACATTAACTTTCATGTTAATATCCATTAGTGCATTTGATGACCATCAATTGTCATTCAAACCCACCATTATGACCAATTTTTCCAACACTTTTGTGATCAGAATATCACAACTAGAAGGGATCCTTTGCAAAATGCAAATGGAACTCTACATAAGCTACTAATGCTTGTATAGCAGTGTCATCTTTTATAAGTTTGTAGTGGTGACTAGGGTTGCAAACTAATCAAGTTTTTTATTGAGTAGCCAAAGGGCATCTAGTCTAGTGGTATGTGGGTCTATACGTAAGGTGTTCCTCTCCATGGGGTTTAAGGTACAAGTCCCACATGGGACATAGGTATAGTGTAGTGTGTGTGTTTGTGTGTGTGTGTGTCTTTAGAAACAAAAATTTCATCGTGTTATCTGAGCTCGTAAGACTCAGGCCTTATTGAGTTTAAGTACAAAAATTAGCTTGAAGTTATCCGAGCAGTTCTGCTAACAAGTTGAGCTAGTCCAAGTAAAATGTTATTTTAGCTGTCAAATTGAGCATAGAGTGATGTTATTTGACTGGCTAGGTTTTTTTCTAAGGGAGTGTCTGGGATTGCTGATTTTCTAGTCTGTATGATTCAAATTGAGATAAAATTATGAAATTATGATGAGAAGTAGTAAACTATCTCAGGAAATTTACTTGAGATAAAATTAAAATTTATTGTTATACCATTATATCAACCTAAAACCTTTTTAAATGGAGTTAATTAATTTTTTTTAACAAAATAATGTTTTTTTTTCAAGTCTATTGCTCAGGTGCATAAGAAAAAGAAAAAAAAAAGATGCCCACTAATCAATATTTTTTAGCAACGTAGCCTAAGAGAACACGTTACCCAGGCCGTTATAGCCTCGCAATGGCAACTATATCATGGTGCCATAGTGTATCGTAGCCGTCGCCATAGGTATGGTGTTATGGACAAAACGAGTATTATCGATTTCTTTTTCTTTTTAAGGTGAAATCAATAGAAAGTGCAGTAAGTGTAGTTTTTTTTTTTTTTTTTTTTTTTTTTTTTTTTTTTTTTTTTTTTTGTATGTGTGTGTGTGTTATAAGATCGAGTTTTTTTTTTTTTTTTTTTTTTTTTTTTGGTTGTGTGTTATAGGAATGTTTAATTTGTGTGTTATATAGGAATGTTTTGTGAAAAAAACTGATGTTTTGGGCGCTATAACATGTGCCACACACCTATCACTCTACATTAACAAATACGAAAATCCCAAACACCCCTTAATTAATATTATTGATGTAGGAAACTAAATTTAACCAATTAAATTAATAAAGCAAACGTTTTACAATCTCAAACTATTCTCAAACAGTAGATACAAAAGCTTGATCTCAATCAAGTATATCAAAAGAAAGTACAAAGATATGAAATGATAATTTTTGTGATGATCTCAAAAGAGAGAGGAGAGCTAAAATATATAGAACCCCAGCAGAAGGAGATATCCAAGGTGAAGACAAGAAAATGGCTCTTTCATCAGAAACACAACAACCCACACTCAGGGATGTGAGAGGGGGAAGCCCTAGATATCCATCCAACTATCCATCTTTAGCACAAAGCCCCCTTCAACTTTTCTTTATTATCTTTAGATCACCAAACTTGCAAACCAACAAACCTGAAGACTAAACAAGGCAACATTAGCCCCTCAACTTTTATCCAGGCCAAAGTTATATTTTAACATCCCCCCTTAATTTTGGCCTGGAAGACATCAAGTAAGCCCAGTTTAGAAACCATTTTGAAATGTTGAGTTTTATCAAGACCCTTTGTAAAGATATCTGTTGTTTGATCAGCAGTATGAATTTTGGCAGTTTCAATGACACCAGTTAAAATTTTTTCTCTAACAAAATGGAGATCAATTTCCAAATGTTTAGTCCTCACATGGAAGACTGGGTTAGCAGCAATCTTAAGTGCTGCTTGACTGTCACAAAAAACTTTTACCGGCATAAAATTTTCCCAGTTAAGATCCTTAAGAATTTTAAGGATCCAAACAATCTCAGAAGTCACAGAAGCTAAAGCTCTGTAATCAGCTTCTGTAGAAGACTTTGAGAGGGTGTTCTACTTTTTGCTTTTCCAAGAAATCATAGAACCATTGAGACTAACACAGAATCCAGTAACTGATTTTCTTGTAATCACACACTTAGCCCAATCTGCATCTACAAATGCATTCAAAGAATTCCCAGAATTCTTAGTTATATGCACACCCATACCTGGTGAACCTTTCAAATACCTCAACACCTTTAAGGCAATTTTCAAATGGGACCTTAAAGGGGAATGCACAAATTGGCTCAGGCAGTGTACAGCATAAGATATATCAGGTCTAGTATGAGTTAAGTAAATCAGCTTGCCAATAAGTTTTTGATACTCAGTGATATTATCAAGTAAAGGATCTGTGTCAGTGGGTTCTGAGGTGATATACACACTCTGCTCTAGAGGAATAGCAGAAGGTTTGCAAGCAAGAAGACCAAACTCAGAAAGTAGATCTAGGCAGTATTTTCTTTGTGATAAGCAAAATCCACTTTTAGTTTCAATAACCTCAATGCCCAAAAAGTATTTGAGTTTGCCTAAATCCTTTATCTGAAACTTGGTCTTAAGATACCTTTTGAAATCTTCAATAGCATCAACATTGTTACCAGTGATAATAATATCATCAACATAAACAAGCAAGGCCACAAACACACCAGAGTCATTCTTAGTAAATAATGAATAATCACTTTTACTTTGAACAAACCCATTTTCAAGTAAGGTACTAGTGAGTTTGGCATTCCATTGTCTGGGTGCCTTTTTTAATCCATATAAAGATTTTTTAAGCCTACAGACTCTTGTATCATTTTCATCAAAGTAACCTGGAGGTAATTTCATGTAGACAGTTTTTTCAAGGTCTCCATATAAGAAGGCATTATTAACATCCAATTGAAAAATGGGCCAAGATTGTTGAACAGCCAAGTTAATAACACATCTAATAGTGACAATTTTAACCATAGGAGAAAAAGTTTCATCAAAATCAACTCCTTCCTTTTGACTAAATCCCTGGACAACAAGTCTAGCCTTAAATCTGTCAACTTCTCCACTAGACTTGTATTTAATCTTATAAACCCATTTAGATCCAATAGCCTTTCTATCACTAGGCAATTCAACAATCTCAAATGTATCATTTTCATATAAAGCATTCATTTCTGTATCCATTGCCTCTTTCTAATGCTGACTTTTGTTGGCTTCCAAATAATTTTTAGATTCTGAAAGTCTGTTTAACTTTGTTGTAAAGCAAAAGTTTTCAGAGTTAAGATTGGCATAGCTAACAAACTTTTCAAGACCATATCTAACTTTGGAATCAACCACAAATTCATTATACTTGTTTGTAAAAACAGAAGATCTTTCAGATCTTCTAACCGATTGATTTTGCAAATTTGTTTGAGAGTCTGTGATTGGACTATCTTGAAATGTACCCTCAGAATGTGCATTTTCATTCTCAAGAGTTGCAGACACCTCATTTTCACAGGCAGAACCATTGGAATACCCCAACTTATCCTCAAAAGGGTCAATTGTGGGACTGCCATCAAGAAAAGAATTCTTGCTAACACTAGGAGAATTTGCCTGTTTGTTTCCATCATTAGATGGTTTATCAATTATATTTGTTTCATCATATGTCATGTCAAGATCCTCATACACCACTTTATCAAAAAAATTTGTATGATCCAGATCTTGACAAGTCTCAATCACAGAATCTGTCTTAAAAGGGAACACATTTTCAAAGAAATCAACATCTCTTGAGTACAAAAATTGTTTTCTTTCAAGACTGAAAAGCTTATATCCCTTTTTAAAAGAAGCATAGCCAACCAAAACACATTTTTCAGATCTGCTACTGAACTTATCATGATTAGTAAGCACAGTAGCAAAACATAGACAGCCAAAAGCTCTCAGGTGATTTAAGGAGCATTTTCTGTTAAAAATCATATTATAAGGAGAATTCCCATTCAGCACTGAAGAAGGCAACCTGTTAATAAGGTAACAAGCAGTAAGAATACATTCAGACCACAAATTCAAGGGAATTCCCCCCTGAAACAGAAGGGATCTGGCAACATTAAGCAGATGCCTATGTTTCCTTTCCACAATCCCATTCTGTTGGGGAGTATAAGCACAAGAGGTCTGATGTATTATGCCATTAGTAATGCAAAACTCATTGAACTTTTCATTCACAAATTCAGTACCATTATCACTTCTAAAAATCTTCATAGTTTTTTTAAATTGATTTTTGATCAAATTAAAGAAGGCATAAACATAATCAAGCACTTCAGTTTTAGCCTTAATCAAGTACACCCAAACAGCCCTGGTGTAATCATCAACAATGGTCAAAAAAATATTTATATCCTTCTTTACTAGTAACCCTATAGGGTCCCCACAGATCAAGATGGACAAGGTCAGCAAGCATAGAGGTTTTATGCTCGTTCAAAGGAAAGGGCTCTCTGGTTTGTTTAGCCTTTTGACAAATTTCACAAACTTCCACATTATTTTTATTATCAAACTTAAGATCTTTGTTTAAAACTTTTAAGACTTGGTCAGAAGGGTGACCAAGCTTGCAATGCCACAAGTGTTTAGACAGACCAGAGAAAGGACAAGGTTGGTCTCTAGAGGGCAAGTTACCTTCAGTTTTATCAAAAAAAATAAAATCTGTCAGACTGTCTACCAGTCCTCAGAAGTTTCACATCCCTCAAACCCTGAGATAATACATAGCATTTAGATTCATCAAAGGCCACAACAAATTTTCTGTCTCTAGCAATCTTATGAACAGACATGATACTCACACAATATTCTGGAACAACAAGCACATCATATAGAGTTAAGTTGTTGGTTAGGACCATATTTCCAACTTTTGTAATTAAAGCCTCTGTTCCATTAGGATGAGAGACTTTAATTCCAAGTTTGGAAATATCGGCAACATTAACCAAAAACTTATCAGTGTATGTTAAGTGTTAATTTGCCCCAGAATCAACAATAATACCAGCAGCAATGAGCGCATTCCTGGCCTTACTATTGTTGCAAAAGAATCTTTGAAAATTTTGGTTAAAAAACTTGCTGTTGTTAAAAACTATACCTGCCATGTTGGCATGAACACCTTTGCCTTTTCCATCATCATTGACAGAGGTGTCTTTGATAAGAGACAAAAGTTTAGAAATCTGATCTTCTGAGAGATTTGAAAGAGAGCTAGATCCAACAGAGTTGTTATTATTAATAAATCTTTTGTTAAAATTTTGAGTGCCCTGGTTAGAAGAATTTCTGGTGTTGTTGTTTTTTTTTTTCCCAATTAGCAGGATACCCAATCACCTTGAAACATCTATCCACAGTATGCCCATTAAAACCACAATGTTTACAAACAAGAGTAGAACTTCCAGCAGCCGTATTATTACCATTATTATTAGTCCTGTAGGCATTATTGGGTCTGAAGGAGTTCCCAGAGGTTTGGGGCCTCTGAGAGCTCCTTCTATTGGGCACATTGGAATGAAACACAGAGGACTGAGATCTTTGAGAGACTCCAGTCCCTGATGAACCAGAAACAACAGCTCTGTGAGATTCCTCACTAGAGATAATGGCAAATGCCCCTTTAACATCATGCAATGGGTCTCTGGACAAAATGTTGCTTCTAATTTGCATATAAGAGTCATCAAGCCCCATTAAAAATTGCATTAATTTCATTAACTGATTGTGTTTCTTGAAATCATCAGCAGCATGACAAGTACATCTAGGCAGTTTAACAAGAGCATCAAATTGTTTCCACAAAGTACTTAGCTTGTTAAAATATTCAGCAATGGATGTACCATTTTGAGATAAAGAATTGATTTTATGATGTAAATTAAAGGTGACAGATCCATCAACTTTATCAAATGTTTCTTTTAATTCAGTCCAAACATCAGAGGCTCTTTTAGGGAAAATTTGTCCAAGAAACAATTCCTCGGAAATAGAATTTAAAATCCAACCTAAAACAATAGCATTCATTCTGTCCCATTGTCTTCCTAACACATCATCAATATTAGACCTCTTACAAGAACCATCTATAAAACCAGTTTTATTTTTACCTTCAAGAGCTAAGAGCATAGCACAAGACCACACATTATAATTTGTAGTACCTTTTAGTTTTATAGATACAATAGTTAATGTAGCAGAATCATTAGGATGTAAGTGTAGAGGATGACTGATATCAAGTTTGCTAATAAGAGTGACAGGTGTAACATCATCTTCCTCTGCATCAGAAGCCTGAACAGAAGGTGGTGGAGTAGAATTATGCAAAGACATAATGACACAAGTAAACACTAAACAAAGCTAAACACATAAAGAAGAGAGGAAGAAAGAAGTTCCCAGGCTTCCTTGCCACTTAAAGTGGTAGGTCAAGGGCTTTATCTACTAAACAAACATAGGAGCAAGAGTAATAACAAAAACAAACCACACAATATCAACTTCAACAACCCAATTTCTACTCTCCGTCAATCTAAACAAAACAAAGAAAAATGCAAGAAAAATAAAGGCGTGAGAGGTGTTACAGAGTACGCAAGCCAGAGAAGCAGCGGAACCAAACATACTATACCCTAAATTCACTTAGTCTAGGGATATAGCAGATATACACAGCGAACCCAGATCCACCAACCAAGATCCACCAATCCCTAATTTTTAAATTAGGGCAAATCACCAGAACCACTTGCAATCGACTCAGAGATTACCAAATCTTCCAATTAAGAAACTTAATCAACCTCCGGAACCTTTAAAACGTAAAAGCCCCAAATTACCCAAACCCTAATTTTTCAAAAAAAAAAATTCAGAGCAACCTGTCTCTGATACCATGTAGGAAAACTAAATTTAACCAATTAGATTAATAAAGCAAACGTTTTACAATCTCAAACTGTTCTCAAACAGCAGATACAAAAGCTTGATCTCAATCAAGTATATCAAAAGAAAGTACAAAGATATGAAATGATAATTTTTGTGATGATCTCAAAAGAGAGACGAGAGCTAAAATATATAGAACCCCAGCAGAAGGAGATATCCAAGGTGAAGACAAGAAAACGGCTCTTTCATCAGAAACACAACAACCCACACTCAGGGATGTGAGAGGGGGAAGCCCTAGATATCCATCCAACTATCCATCTTTAGCACAAAGCCCCCTTCAACTTTTCTTTATTATCTTTAGATCACCAAACTCGCAAACCAACAAACCTGAAAACCAAACAAGGCAACATTAGCCCCTCAACTTTTATCCAAGCCAAAGTTATATTTTAACAATTGAGCTTCATACTATCAAGTCAAACTTGAAATTTTTTTCAAAGGTCTAACTTGGATCATGACTTGTTGAGCTATCAGACAGAGTTCATGCCATGTCAAAGGTAGTCAATCTGCAAGTGCCGCCTAGTCAATCTCAGCTTAGCACATATGCAGCCCAAGTTGTAACAAGATGATGTGGTGGCCTTCCTCTACGGTTTCGGTTATTTATTAGTAGAAAATAGACCGTGTAATACCTTTTCCGTTTCCAAATTAATGTACTCGGACAAAAAAACACACAGTTTAAAAAAAAATACGACCATTATTCTTTTCAACCAATCAAATAATCTTTTTTGACTAATTGAAACAACAAGTGGACAATTATTTTGTGACATACTAAAATGAAGAGATAGACAATAATTTTAAGATGAAGGAAGTATCATTTAACATGATGTTTGCCCGTTATATATATGGTTAACCAATCTGGATTTCAAGAAATAGATTGTTATTAAAACAAATTATCAAAACAGACCATCTCACTACCCATTTTATCAAACTAAACTGAAAATTTTGTATTTGCCAAAACAAACCTGTAGTCCCCACTATGTGTCACCCACCACTATGGCTTAGTCGTGGGCAAAAAACGAAACTGTCAACACTGGTTTTTTACCAAAACCAGTTCGGTTTTGCAAAACACTGCCGGTTTGGGACCGGTATGTATATCTTACCACTGTACTCGGTTCGGTTTCGGTTTTTTAAAAACTGGTTTGGAAAATCGGTTAGGAAAGACCGTTGGGAACTGGTTTTCCAACATTAATAAATTTCTGGGCCACTGCGATGTTTTTGCCCGTTTTTTCTTATCCCCTACCATTTTTTCTTGTCCCTCATCTTTTTTTCCCCCAGTTTTTTGTTCCAATTTTTAGTTTATAAATAGCCCATTTGAGTTTTGTTTAGTCACAATTTCTCACAACACTAAACTAAGACACTCTCAAAATACTCTTGAAACACTCAAATCGCTTACTAAACGCACACTAATGGCAACTCGATCTTCTTCAACTTCCGCTAATGTTGGTTCTACAAATGCATCAACGATTGTTGAAGTTTTAGAAACAACCTAAAACCCCGCAACTGAGTGTAATTTCAACCTCATCAAATTGTTGGATAATACATTTAAGGCTCATTGTAAACATTGCAGTCATTTTTTGAAACATGAATCCAACTCGACGTTGAAGGCTCATACCAAAAATTATTGTGAAGCACTCAAATCCGTTCCGGAATCGGGTCAATCATCTTTGGGACAAGAGGGGGGTATGTTTGCATACAAGGCGGACCGGTGTCGACAACAATTTGCAAGCTTTGTGATTCAAGAAGGTTTGCCATTCAACCACTTCGACAACCCTCAATTAACTAGGGTGGTTCAAAATACTCTTCAACCGTGATATACCCATGTAAGTCGTGCTACTCTTAAACGCGATTGTATGAAAGCTTGGGAAAAAGGCTAAAATTGAACGAAAAAAAGGTTTTGAAAATTTAAAGACTAGTGTAAACTTAACCACCGATGTTAGGTCGGCTCCTCATGGTTTGCCCAGTTCGTACCTTTGTGTTACCGCGCTTTGAATTGATCCCGTAACTTGGCAAATGATGAAGCGTATGATTACTTTTGAAAACTTTGAGTATCCTCACACCGGTCAAAACTTATTTCGTATATTACGAGATGTAACAGATGAGTATAAATTAGAAGAAAAGATTTTTCAATCTCATTTAACGCGAGTAATAATACAGATGCCATCAAAAAACTAATAATAAAATACCAACCACCATCGGGGGGATTTTTTATCATAGTCGATGTGTTGCATACATCATAAACTTGGTTGTGCAAGACGGACTAGCGAAACTTGAAATAAGTATGATAAAAAAACGCTTTTAAAAATATGTTACAAGATATATTTTGTTCGAGTAAATTTATATATAAAGAATATATGAAATTGTGTACGGAGACGGATTCCATTAGTTTAACCCCTAATTAGGACATTCCTACAAGATGAAATTCGACTTATAAAATGTTTATATGTGGTTTACGCAACAAAATACTTTACAAGTTTTTCATGATGAACTTGCCAAAAGACGTCCGATTGCACCATTTTCGGTCAAAAATTGGCATACTATTAAACAAATAACCGATTTACTCGAAGTTTTTAAAACCGTAACAATTTTGTTATCGATTGTTTATTATCCCACGAGTCATTTGGTACTCAACCAAATTTATATGATGTGTTCAAGATTAGGTGAATACGAATTTAATGGTCCACTATTTGCGAGTATGGTTGAACCTATGAAAGAAAAACTTAGAAAATATTTCAAAGAAATTCCACCAGTAATTACTTGTACTGCCGCATTAAACCCATGCTTTAACATTAGTAGGGTGGAACTACTTATCTATAATATTTCTATTGATTTGGATTTGCATCTCGAAAACGACTTTGCAAAAGATGCAAAAAATTATTTTAACAAATGTTTTAAAGATTTTTATTTGATGTTTATTTTAATATATATGGTCCAACAAATGTTTCTACAAGTTCAGCTTCTTCATCGATTTCTACAAATACCACCATGGATCCACTGTTTGGCTTATTTTATAGTTTAAGACAAGAAAACACTAAACGGGCTAGGAGTGACCAATCATCGACTAACGAATTTAGGAGATATATTAGAACCGATTGGATACAGTATTGGACCCGAAGAATTCACAAAAGTTGATATTTTGGCTGGGTGGAAAGGAAGGCAATCTCAATTTCTAGTTCTAGCCACCATGGCCCGAGATTTACTAAGTGTACAAGCTTCTATGGTAGCTTTGGAATCCGTTTTTTCTACTAGTAGAAGGGTATTATCAATACGAAGAACAGGACTCACACCGGCATCTTTGGAGATGTATATTTGCTTGAAGGATCACTTAGACGCAGCCGAACGTATACAAAACATTTCAAGTCTTGAAGACGGACTAGAATACGAAGTACAATTACACGATGTCGAAGTGGAAGAGGGTTTAACGATATCACTTTTCGAAGAAGAAATCGCTCAAGATGAAGCTACTAGTGAGTCTAGGTCCTCCGAAGCCGAAGAAGAAGATATCACTCTTGAAGAAGTTCTCAATTTAACTTTCCGATGAAGAACTCGCTTTCAAGTACTTGATGTATTAGATTTCAAATGTACTAGCTTTGTGTTTCAAATACTTTATGTTTATGTATTGTAAGTTTATTAAATAAAAGTTGAAGTTTAGTGAGTTTATCGTGTATAAAAAGCAAATATCCAAAAAAAATTCAAAATCCCATTGCCAAAACTGCTGAACAAAAAAAAATGAAAAACCCGGTTTGTAACCGGTTTTTCCGAACTGAACCGGTTCCAAACCGGTTTGGAACGGTATGGGTTTTTTACCCAAAAAACCAAACTGAAATTAACCGGTTTTAGCCAAAACCGGTTTTTTGACCTTTTGCTAAAAACCGGTTCGGTTTTCAAACTCAATCGGTTTTTGGTCAAACTCGTTTTTGTACACGACTAGCATGGCTTAAAACAAATTTCCAAAACAGACCATCTCACTACCCACTTTACCAAATTAAACCAAAATTTTTGTATTTACCAAAGCAAACCTACGGTCCCACTACGTGTCACCTACCACTATGACTTAAATTCAACCTCCATGTTATCAATAAAAAAGCCACGAACTAGTCAAACGGTCTCCTAGGTTATCAATAACCACGAGATGTTAGTAAGCTATATGACACAAAAGTCCAATACAATGCACCTCAAGAAGCTACTATTATTTTGATTTCATTCACATTCTATCTTAAAAACAACTTACTGGCCCATTAAATCCTGCCAAAAACTTACATAATGATTTCCTAGATGACTAAATGTAGGACAGGATGCAAGTGCTATCAACCTCTGCTGATTATTTCATTCAATGAAAACACAACAAAATGGAAAAACTTGTATAGGAAAATTTAGTCTTTTACAAAGTTCAAGTAAATTCAAGTCTTCCTTTTACATTCAAATGGCTACAATGCAAATAGACCAGAAAGGAATAAGAAACAACAAGATTCATAACAATAATTTTAACTCACCAGTGAAAGCAAAATAAACACCGGATCTCAACGATCATCTTACCTATCTATATACACTATTCTCTCTATAATCCAGCTCGTAGGAATACAGGTGGTACAACATGACGATTAATAAAAAAAATAATGCAGAATTTCAAATGTACACAAGCATATCACCTTGATCCTTAACTGTGAGAAGAACCGCTATCATCTGGCTTCGAAGGGATTGAAAGCTCGCTCTTGAGCATAAAAGACAAGTCATGCATCTGTGACAACAGCATCTGCACATCATTTTTTGGACTTGTGGTTGCATTGAGGGAAAACTTATCGTTCTTTGGTCCCTCGCCACTATTTTCAGCTTCAACATTAGCATTCCTGGATATGTAGGTGATTAGCAAAAGACTGACACTAATTTTCTGCTGGCTTATAAATAGAGATACAATATCTAACACGAGTATCATGGGTGAAAATGATTGTCACGAACAAAACACCGTCAAGAAAAGTGTTTTTACCTGCTTGTTGTAGAAACTTCTGAAAACATATCAAACCCCGCTTGAGTTTCAGTTGGATTTTTATTACTAAATGAACCAGAAAATAGATCCGACTTTGAAAAGTTGCCAAAATCCACTTCCTGTGTATGATGTGTATCAGCTGTAGATGGAAACAGATTTAATTCTGACATCTTGTCGCCGGCAGCAACTTTCTCAGTACCGGTTGAGCTCGTGAAATCATTCCAGTCATCTAACGCATCATCATCTTTACTGGCCACCATATTGATAGTAGAGCTAGAAGCTCCAATCGCCCACTGACTATCTTGAAACCAGTCAGTGGCGTCTGATTGTTGTTTATTTGAATTATCAGGATCTGAACTGTCGTTCTGAATCAAGTCGTTGAACAACGACGGGGAAGAAATGGCATCATTCTGTGGTTTCATATCAAATAAATTATCTTTATTGATAGTCGTGTTGTTTGTAGCACTTTTCTGCCAGTTTGTATTTTCAAACCAATCCACATCGACACCTTGTGCAGATGAATCATTCAGATTATCCTGTAATGATCCGTCATCATGCTTGTCAAACATGTTTAACTGGTCAGCCTGCATAGAGACCGCAGTATTACTGGCACTACTTTTCTGCCAATTACCATCATTAAACCAGTCTTCTTCATCCACACCTACTGAATCATGATCATTTAAATGACCTGAAAAACCGTCATTTGCTTGAACAACTGGATCCAACGGCTCAGCTTGCTGAAAAGTTGCAGAGGTCGTGTTGGCAAAAAGGTCATCTTGAGCCCAATCTTGGCCAGTAAAAGGGAACGGATCTGAATCAACATTCGTTTTTTTGTTATCAAGACCTTCATTTTGAAAAGTTGCTTGAACAACTGGAAACCCGTCATTTGCTTGAACAACTGGATCCAACGGCTCAGCTTGCTGAAAAGTTGCAGAGGTCGTGTTGGTAAAAAGGTCATCTTGGGCCCAATCTTTGCCGGTAGAAGGGAAAGGATCTGAATCAACGTTCGTTTTTTTGTTATCAAGACCTTCCATCTGCCCAAAAAGGTCATCTTCAATCCAATCTTTATCTGCAGAAGAAAACAGGTCTGAATCATCGTTCGTTTTTCTGTCTTTTAGCCCTTCCATCTGTCCAAAAACTGAATCCATGTGGGCGGATAAATCAGTTTTAGCAACTACAAAAGGTTCAAATGATCCAGAAGTATCGTTCTCCACTTTCGTATTATCTGCAGACTGAAAGTCTGCATTCCAACCAGATGAAGCATCATCACCCACATCAATGGAGGAGGTGACAGATGTCTCGGGAGGCAAAACATTCTGGAACAGAGTAAGATTTTCTTGACCCTCAAAGGCTGTATCTTGATCGGTTTTGTTGGCAACTGGTTGTACTTCGGGTACATCTGACACAGTAGCTCTTTTTGACTCTACAAAGAAATCATCAAACTCGGCTTTACTAAGACTCGAAGAACTGTTAAGTACAGAGGTCTTGACATGGGAATATCTTTCAGATCTTTTAGGAACGTCCCGCCATACAATTTTCAAATCTAGAAGCTCGGACAAACTTAATTCATCTTCTGCAGGACTCTGCCCTCCATTAATTCCGTTTCCTTCAGCCAACGACCCAACCCTTTCCTACAAGTAATGTAAATCGAATGTTAAGGGCATAATGGCATTGCGCTAAACCATAATCGTAAACTTCAATACATCATCAATACAGTTATCCCAAATCTATATTCAAATCCACCATTAGAAGACTCATGGTGTAATCAGTATTCCAGACATGAGAATAATAGCTAAAGCACTCTTGAATAACACAGTCACTCAAACAGATCAACCGTCTGGCATCTTTGTTACTGACAGCAGCAATTGCAACATACGAAAATTACATATCCCCAGCAAAAGGGCACAACTCTGTATTCGTAAATTGTAATTCATGTTTTCAAATTTTTATAACTTGCAATGAAGTGATATTTAAGGGATCTCCACAGAACCAATGTATTTGCAACTGCTTATCAAGAGAGAGTGTTGAGTGAGCTTATCAAAAACAAGCTATCCAGTTTTAAATTTCCTTTGTAATCAGCTTTTCCGATATAACATTTCCTGCCTCGCTAAAAGTTGATCAGCATTTTCCCATAACCTCATTTCAGATACAAGCAAAGAATTCTTAAAACCCTTCTAAGGCATGCAACCAAAACACCCTTTTTTAACCATATAACAAGCTAAAAAACAGTTAATGGCAAATAAACTGTTCAAATATCATCTAAAAATCAATCTATTAGCTTATATGCATCAAATAAGCCCAAACTAAGTGTTTGGCTAAGCTTATATGAGTAGGCTTATGAGCATATATAAGGCGTTTTTGATAAGCCCCAAAAGTGTGGCTTTTTTAAGTGGGGCTGGGTTTATATAACATGTTGCATTATAAATAAAACTTGTGAGGTTACCAACTTATTAAACATAAGCTAATCCAAACACTCAACATGGGCTTATGAACTTAAGATATATAAACCATAAGCTGCTTATATAACATAAGCATAAACCCAACTCACAAGTTCAATTCCTGCTAGGTCCAAATAACTCTAATTAGCCACGCTAACTTTCCCTAAGTTTGTGTGGCGATAACCGCTCAAGGGTGACCTAGTAGCAAAAGGGCTTGTGACTATCTATACTACTATATAATGCATTTAGGATTATTCTATAATTAGAAAGGCTTAAAATTCAGACTTTTACTTGCTTATTATAAAAGGATTTCAAAATTAATTGGTTAGGAAGCATGTTTGTTAGAAAGCAGGTTGGTTGTTCAAACTAAAATTATTTGGCTTAACCATCTCTACTTATAAAGCATAAAAACAACTAAATGTGTAACCGAATAACGCAAAATATAGTTACATGTACCCGCCGCCGCATTGCGCGGGTACCGTTCTAGTCACTCTAAAATGTGTGAGGTCTCAAGTTCAATTCATGCTAGGTGCAAAGTGCAAAGTGGCGGAGCTAGAAAAAATTTCTTGGGAGGGCCGAAACAATTTTTTTTCTGGAAGAACATTAGATGGGAGGGCCGAGATGGAAAAAAATAAAATTTTAACACATAAAGTGTTTACTTTACATTTCTTTACTTTTCTTTAATAATAAAACTCAAGAACACAGTGTAAGCTCAAAACCATTAAATTAGTCGGCCAAAAGGTCAGAAACTAAAATTACCTCGAAAAACAATATAAACAATCCAACTTATAAATAAAAGAAAGAAAGAAAAAAAAAAAAAAAAAAAAAGGAGGGGGGCTAACCGATCCATTAAAACTCAAAGATTGAAGTAACCAGGCATAAGCATTAGTATTCTTAAACAGTAAATCATCTTTAACAACATTAATATCATTTAATTCACCGCAGTAAATACAAATAAGTGAATTTGACCCTCTAAGAAGCTCCCCATCACAACACGTGCATCGCACGTGCGAAGATGAAGATGATGAATCATCAACGGTGGAGATTGATGGTGGGTGGGTGTCGTTAGGGTTGAAGGACTGTAGGCCTGCGAGTTGACGGAAATTGATCTGGGATTTGGTTATTAGATCTGTTGGTATCTCAGAGATGCTGTTCATTTTGGAAGATGTGGAAGATGGGCTTCACTGTCAAGTGTTAAGCGTGCTTTCTAATTTTTGGAGAGTGTTTGGTATTACAATTAAATTAAATAGTAATAAAAGGTTTTCTAATACATAGTTTGGTACATTGCCATGAATGACAATGGGTATGAGTTTGATAGTAGTGATGGGTTCCTCATTTATGAAAGATTCATAACTAGCTCTCTTGATGTATATGGAATATAGATTATATCTAGGGCTGCAATCAAGTCAAGCTTTTATCAAGCAACTCAAGCTCGAGCTTGACTAGATCGAGTCAAGCTTTTATCAAGCTCAAGCCCAAAAAATAGTTCAAAACATATAACAAGTCAATCTCAAGCTTTTGATAGCTCGGCTCGAGCTCCTATCAAGCTTTTTCGAGCTTTAATATAAATATATTTCCATTATAAATTTAGGGTGTGTTTGGTATGCCGCCATCAATCACAATGGAAATGATTTTGATAGTAGTGGTGGGCCCCTCGGTATGAAAGATTCATACCTTACCCTTTTGAGGTATATGGAGTATGGAGCATTTCTATTATTCATTATCATAGTTGTGGGCCCCCTCATCCTAAACAAACACATTTAATCACTTTCATAGTCATAGTGTCATTCCCAGAGTCGGATACCAAACGCACCCTTATATAACTAACTAGAGATAATTTGAGTATTAATATAATTATAACGACTTACTTTGTAAATAATTGAACATGTATTCTAGAATGTCATTTAAACCTAATTAATCCAAACGTTTTGTATCCTACCTTATGTATTCTTCACACTTCTTGGGCTGTTGACTGTTATAGTGTTATCATTTGTGTAAAACACTAGTGAGTTTGGCTATTATGGTTTAAGTTTGTTTTACTTTATACATATATTTATTGATGAGTTTGGCTATTAGATACAATGTTTTTATATACGTTCAAGCTTTTCAAACCAAACTCAAGCTTTGATCGAATTTTTCAAGCCAAGCTCAAGCCTGGATGATTAAAGCTCGTCAAGCTATCAAGCCAAGCTCAAGCCTAACTTATAAATTTCAAGCCAAGCTCAAGCCCTGTTAAACTTGAGCTCGGCTCGACTCGATTACACCCCTAATTATATCTATCATTCATTACCATAGTGGTAGCCCCCTCATCTTAAATAAACACCTTTAATCACTTTCATAGTTATAGTCTCATTCCCATAGTGGGATACCAAACGCACCCGAAGTTTTAAGTTTGTGACCAGCATATCTAACGCCCTACCAAAAGTGTTCATAAAGATGATTTTTGTGAGTTTTTGTGACGGGTCAGTGGATTGAGACGGCATTCGTGATGCTGTCACAACTTCAACGTGACGTCATCACACCCACTACTAGAGGTACAAACGAGCCAAGCTTTTATCAAGCAACTCGAGCTCGAGTTCAAGCTCGACTTGATCAAGCCGAACTTTTATCGAGCTCAAGCCAAATAAACTGGCTCAAAACATATAATTAGTTGAGCTCAAGCATTTGATAGCTCGGCTCGAATGGTTATCGAGCTTTTCGAGCCGTAGTATGGATATATTTTCATATTATTTTCAAATATGTAAATAAGAGTTGATTTGAATATTAACCTAATTATAAGGAATAACTCCATAAATGATAAAATATTATATTCTAGACATACCCTTTAAGCCCTAATGTTGTTGGCCTTGAATATGAGAATTTTATTGTTTGTTTTATTACACTTAGAAATATCTAATTTGGTTTTCAAATGGTTAAGTATTTTTCTTCCAGTTTGTGATTCGAGATTGTGTATAAGTTATGTGTGAAGACTACATTTTTTTGTGGCAGCTCAATTTGCAATTCGTTTTGACACGAAATTGTGTATCTGCTATTTTATTCGAGCTCACATTCAGCTTCAAATACCAGTTGGCACAGATTCGAGCTTTTCATATATATAATTTCAAGCTTTTCATGCTTTGCTCAAATCCTACTCGAGTCGACCTCAAACTTAGATGGTTAAAGCTTGACGAGAAATAGAGTCGAGCTCAAGCCTTGTTGAGCTCGGGCTTAGCTCGGCTAGATTACGCCCCTTCCCACAACTCTTAGTTGTTTTCTAACTCTTTTATGTTCATGTTATTTAAAAGGGTGGTTCTTTAACTCAAATGCATATGGTCTAACTAGACAATCCAGTGACCTTTTTTAATCACTCCCTTACTACTATCAAATATGATTTTTGATAACATCAAATAGTTCCATGATTTAAGTGTTAATTTCCCCCTTAATTACTCATCTTTTGTATTAATATGTAGGATATATACTCTTATTCGTTTATATTCTGTTTTCAGGGCAAAGATGAGCAAAGGAACGAAGAAATACAGAAATGGAAGGACTAATAAGAAAATATGTGAAGTATGCGGATTCTGCACCAACTACGGCGTAGAGACTCTATCTACCTACGCCGTAGCAACTACTTGCGAAGACTACGGCGTAGCTCATCCATGTCTACGGCGTAGTAACTTATCATAAGGCTTTATGGAGTAGCTACTCTCCACCTACGGCGTAGACCCCAAAATCAAGTAGTAAAGAACTCACGTAGCCAAAGAAGAAGTTACAGCGTAGTTTCCCAAATAACTACGCCGTATAAGCAACCAATGATGAAACTACGCTCGTAGCACTTGATCAAGCAACGGCGTAGATGAAATTAACAAAGGCTACGACGTATCAGCTCATACAGCTACTTTGTGGCAAAGTCGGGCCTATAAATACCAGCCCTAATTCCGAGTTTATTCATTCACTTTTCACCACACAGAAGTTGGGAGGTATTCAGGGAGTAGGAGGAACGAAGTTCAATCTGTATACAAGTCATTTCCAAAGGAGAATTCACACACCAATCATAAGTTTATTCATTCCTTTGATTTGTATTAGATTCATGTTTACATTTGTGATATCAAACACTTGTTTTACTGCATTTATGAATATGAGTGGCTAAACACCTCTTGGTGTTAGCCTTGTTAAGAAATTGTTATTTTTATGATGTAGTTTTCTCTGCATTTATTATCGTTTTGTTTGTATACTTTCTTGGCGAGTCTTAGGATACTCTAGTTTTGGTAGTATTGAGGATTGGTAGTTCCTTGGAGGCTTGGTGAATTAACCCTAGGACCCAAGCCAATGAGGATGTGACTTGGTGATAGAAATATCACCATATATGTGTGAATTAACCCTATGACTACCTATCAATCCAATATGCTTAAAGAAGTTAGAGGGGGTGTAAGATGTGACCAATACCCGCATCCCGCTAGACTTGTCCACGTTAGTAGAAGTACTTAATGACTCTTGCATCTTCGTAGGTTCACGCCTACCGATGAACTCTTACATTTACAATATGTGAGAATAGGTCAAGGTTTAAGATAGATTTAGGTGATTTAACCCTCCGATCCTAAATGTATATAACCCCCAGACGAAACGATAGGATGCACTTGCTAGAAAACTAATCATGATAATAACAAGAGTAGTAATTAGGTTAACAGTGCTTCTCCCTACTGATTCTCTTCTCTTGAAAACTAGAAGGGGGTTGAATAGTTTACCGCTTTTTAATTTGATTGTCGTTAAAACTTATACGTGTAATCAACGATCAAGACTAGTAAACAATAACTAATATGCAAGTGTAAAGTAAGAAACGATCAAAACCACAACACGGATGTTTATAGTGGTTCGGCTACAAGGACTCTTTTTCCTTGCCATACTCCACTCCTCGAGTATCCAACTCGAGAGTTTACTTCACTAGTCAACAAGCTCTTTTCACTGGCGGAGAAAGCCTTACAATCGTTGCTTACACTTTATCCGGTACAAAGCTAAATATCGGGTCCTAGTTCAAGGTAGAACCATCCTAACGTTGTAAAACCCCGCAAAAATCCATATAGTTAACAACGGTTAATTAATCCCTGTCATTACTTCTAATCACTATTTTTACAGGAAAATTTAAAATTTTCTTTTATTCGTTATGAACCTGCATTTTCGAGACATTTTTCAAATTTACTATTCATTGGTTACTATTCACCAAACACTATTCATCGTTTTTGGAGTCGGTTAGTGATATTGAGATGTTTTTCAAAAGTTTTACTATTCATGAAACACTATTCACAAAACACTATTCACTCTCGGACTCACGTAAACGTTTCACTAAAAATTTACTAAACATTTCACAAATCACAAATTAATTATTTTCACTAATCCTAATTATATATAACCGGACCCTTAAATTATATACTAAGCCCAACATCATTTTTGGCCTGTTACTATTCACGGCCCACACCATTTTAAGCCCAAATCTCCTATAATTAGTTTTGAAACTTTCGACTAAACCAAGTAAGAAACGCGTCTCGTACTCCCAAACCTTACACATGACTTACGCATATTTTTACACAATCTCTTTTCTCACCTAGTCAACTTTGAGGATGTCGATTTTTAGTTTCCCACGTCAAGTCTAACTACGTTTTTATTAGGCAAAGCGTTTGTCCAAAAACGATTTCATAAAATTTCAACTAATCCAAAACTCAACCATTTTGAACCACGTTTGTTTCTATAAGGTCCTAAAATCATTTCTAAACACAAACTAATGTTTAAATGTTGCATTTGATCGATTGTCACAAAGTCACACACAGTTTACAAATCGGTTTACAAAACAAAATGGTGGTCGACATGTATTATTAAAACAAAGAGGTACTTCCCTTTTTCATGCTCACACACATACATATTCTATGCACCTAGGCAAAGTACTACACCATTTTAAAATCCATTTCACAAGTACCATGCCATTTTATAATCCCAAAACCCACGTTTCTTTTGAAAATGGAGATGTCGACATGCTAGAAACAAAGACTTTGAGTAACATGTTACTCCTTACACTTCATGACTTTTGAATGCACATAACCATCACATCTCATTAAATTTTAGTCACTAGGATACACTAGGTTCCATATATAAACGCCATGCATGCATGCTCTCGTTTTTCAATTTCATGCAAATCAAAACTCACCACAAATACTAAGTATTGAGTCTAGTTCTTGGGTCGAATAGCTTGGGTAGGATTTCAAAGTAATCAGCTGGTGTTTAGGAGGAACAAGTCATTGTTTGTGAACCTTGGTCGAGTCTACACTCACGTTACACACTCATACTACTCTCTCCTCGACTCTACGTCTCGTTTTACCCCACCATTTTGGTGTAGTAAGTTCCCATACGACTCTCTTCATTATTTAGCTAAACGTACATTTGATATATTGTCGTGCACAACACAAACAAATGCACCTTATTACTCGTAAACTAAATAAACGACACATACATATTTTACTTTCGTCTATATATTTCCCACCATTAACAATCAAGTAACATAAAGATTTGAACCTAAAAAGTTACGTACAAACTATTTTCGAATACCTTTCTAACGTATCACAACGAGTCTTGAAAACTCTTAAAAATATTTCTAAGTCTTTTTACTTATAAAACTCGTTCCATGCCACCCATGAACCGCACGTATATCTTTAAATTCTATGTAACGAGCATACTATTTTATTTCACAAACTAATAGACCTCCTGACAAACTATCGTTTTCGTATAAAAACTTTGCAATAATAATCGCGTCTTGAACCTCTAAATGATACAAAGCAAATCAACTGAAACTATTTTTTTTTAAAACAAATGAATGTCGATTGGGCCTTAAGGCCCAATCCTTTGAAAATAAGCTAACGAATAAGCAGTCCTAATAAGCAGTCTTGGGACATTTTTAGCATCCTAAAATAAGCCCGAAACCAAGCCCAACACTTTCGTAAGCCCATTGGATTTAAAAAGCTTAACGGGCCCTTGATTTTCTCGCTTAAAAGCCCATAAGCTATAAATAAGCTTTTTCGAAAAATAAGCAGTTTTGACAAATTAAATAAGCTGTTTTTAGCTTAATTAAGAAATAAAAATGTTAAGTTTCGAATTTGGTAAATTTCGGACTAAATTTGCAAAAATTATAATTTTCGGGTTAAAAGTGTCACTTTTATAAACTTTAGGTAAAAATTGTCATTTTACAAAGTTGAGGATGAAAAACTGATTTTATAAACTTTTGGGATGAAAAATATAAAAATTATTAAGTTTTGGACGTAAAACGTAAAAATATTTAACTTTGGACTAACGACGTAACGCTAACACCGTTAGACTAAAAAGTGTAGAAATCTGGAAAAGACAAGGGCCGTATAATATAATTAATATTTTAATTTTAATTTTCGTTTTACGATTTCACACGTTACATTTTATTTCAAACTATTATTATTATTATTATTATTATTATTATTATTATTATTATTATCATTAAACTTTACGTTATATATATATATATATATATATATATATATATATATATATATATATATATATATATATATATATATATATATATATATGTATGTATATATATATATATATATATATATATATATATATATATAACTTAACTAAACTTACGATATATTATAAAATCACAAGTTTTACTATCGTTAAATCAACGACTCATGTATTCAAAAACTACTCGCGATTAAACCATTAAGACTATCAGACACTAAAACTTGCCATATATTATCTAGGTCGTGTGTGGAGCCATTCCCTTATTGCAAACTGAGTATCGATATTTTTACCACTATACCACTAAGGTGAGTTCATAGCCTCACCTTTACTTATTTAAATGTTTTATAAACCTCGCGAGGGGGATACATGCTAGTTTTTACAAACTGAACACAAGTATTTTTCTTGGTATGCTTATATCGTTATTGCTTAAGTCCCTTATTGCCAAAAGTCCCTCATATCATGAGCCTTAGTCACTCGTAGGGTGAACGTAAATAATTGTGGATAGATCTATTAGGGATTGACAATCCCCATTTGGGCGTTCGAGAAAACTACCAAACGCACTTTATTTGAAATCTAATAGGTTACTGGCAAGAACCTATCCCGAGGGCCCTGTTACTATAATCCATCATTTATGATGAGATCTGTTAATCAGATGAGTGTCATGAGCTTAATGCAATAACAACTGTTTTTAATTTATAATTGTATGACGGTGCAATTATCACTTATAACTTGTGTTCAACTATTAAACTAAAACCTATGAATATCACTCAACTTTTGTTGATTTTTAGCATGTTTATCTCAGGTCTATAACGAGCAAGGATGGGACGGAGGAACACGAAATCCTTACAAGGGCTATAAAATTTTACTATCATTCGAAAACCTATTTAACAAATTTTGAAACCGCTGGGACCTCATTTTGAAAACTCTGATATTTACAAAACTTCGAATGATAAATGTTTTAGAAAATCATTTTCTACTGAAAAACTATGAGCTGTGAAGTAACACCCAATCTTTATTCCGCTGCAAATATTTTAGAATTGGGGGTGTTACAAACGTCGCCTATTCACTATTTCTGATACTAAGCTAGATGTCGAGTTCTTTTACAAAGGTACAACCACTCCTATCACTTGATATATTTTGAGGACTAAAATACTAACCGATATCTACTAGACAAGATACAAATGAAGTATAAACTCTAAGAGTTTACACAATAAAAAGCTAACAAGTCTTGCAACTAAGTGTTGAAACTTGTAACTTCTTGAATGAACTTGTGAACTCCTTTGCTACAAAAGAGGATCACACGAATGAGATATTACTTGGTTAGATGAAATAGATGAGAGTGTTTATGCAAAGTATATCTAAAAGTGATGAAGGATTTCTTGGATGTGGCTTGCTATTTATAGGGAAAAACCAAACAGTTATGCCATGGATCAGGCGGATCCATATCCAGGGATCCGCCCTTGTATCCCCAGGGTTCCGCCAAAGCTGACAAACAACCTTCCAAGAAATCTTTCCATATATATGACAAGTCTAATCAAACACACATAAAGTCAACTTGTAAGATATGTAGAGTGAGGATCTAACCAAGATATACATGTGATCTTACAAGATCAACTTGATAAGAGATGTATGATGCAACGCATAATGCAAATGTATATTTCATAATTTAGACTTTTACTAATAAGAAAGTGAATTTGTAAAAGACTTGTAGTAACATAAAAAAGATGTTTGTGTGATGTGTTAAATGTCTAATTGAGTTACTAGAGATGTTTCAAAACTTATAACTTAATTAGACACATGATTTAGTAAAACTTACTAAATATGTTTTGACACTCATTATGCTATATGAAATGTTTTCTTAGAAATAAAGTTTCTATATATGTGAGACTCATACTATAATTATGCTTTGCTATAAAATAACGTTTATACTTTGTCGACAACAAAACTAGCAAATATCGTAAAATATAAATAAGGTTTTTAGACGATATTTGTATTAACATCTTATATTTATTTACTTGCTTTGTTATTTACTTTTATTAGCATAATATCTTTAATCATAAAAACCCCTTTTAAACGTGACACTAAACTTCGATAGACTTCACACGCATAGCTCTTGGGACGACCTCGGCTTTACCAACTAGCTATACCTCACATGACCGGGTACACTGCCCGATAGTGCATTAGGTAAACGAGCAACTTATAAATATTAAAACATGGTCGGTAAAACCTGCATCACTTTTTTTTAGCGGCAAAACTTTATTAGAACAAACTCAAAAAGAAAGATGCCAAAAGGCTTACACCAAATGAAAATGATCTATTACCATCAAGTCAACAAAAATAAATGCTTAGATCAAAAGTCAAACAACGAAACAAGCCCCTAGAAAAACTACAACAAATACAATTTCAAATATGTCGCAAATCAACACCATAACCCAAATCAAAAGGGCCGGAGACCCAATTTTTCCAATTAAAAAGAATTCTTCTTTTTCCTCCATCTTTTTGAGATCCAAAGTAGACGCAAACAGGACGGAGCCAGGATTTGGCAATAAAGGGGGCCGATTTTTTTTTTTCTCAAACTAACAAAGTGTTGGGTCACTGAATTCCCCAATCTTCTTCTAACAAGGATTTGAACGTAAAATCACCTAAGTGTAAACAAGTCACTGAGTGAACAGTAACTCAGTGAGTCATCTTCAGGATGCTTAGACCGAGCCTAAGAAGAAAGGTTCTCCATTCAGTGAGGCGGAACTCAGTGGGTGAGATCTAAGCCAAGAAGAAGGTGATGGGTTCAGTGAGGATGACAATAACTCACTGAACCCCAAGACTCCTTAACAACTATCAAGGTACTGAAGACTGATGACTTGAAGACTGAAGATTTGGCGGGACTGGGCGGGAAAGTTTGAACTATTTCATTAAAGTGCTTTATCACTTTAAGGTCAAACTTTCCCCAAATGGTTAAATCCAGTCTGTCATTAGAAAGCACCTTTTGGACTTAACCCAAAGAAGTTTCCTTTGCCAGAGAATAAAATCTATCAAGATTTTATTAAGGAATGCTTAGGTCCATTGTATAATAGAGTTGTTCGTATTTGTGTATAAATAGGCAACATAAGTGAGGAGTAAAAGTTGACAAGTTTGTGCAATTAATGCAAAGCATTCACAAACCACTTTTACTCCTTCGAAGAACAACATAGTCCCTGAGATAGCTCAGTGGGACCTCAGTTGTCACTCAAACTTGGTTTTGAGTTTAGAGAGGAGTCAATACCACACTTGTCGTTTCAATCCTAAGTGTTATTCCGCAAACACTTGGATACGATTCTTTTTGATTAACTTCTAATAAAGAATTAAACGTTGAAAAATATTGTCTCTTATCTTTACGTTGCTTTATTGTTAATCATTTTATACATCTGTGTTAAAAGTCATATAACTTGGTTACATTAGCTTTTTAGTTATTGATAAACAAGTATAAGGGACCAACAAGTGGTATCAGAGCTTCTGGTTTGTAAAACTTTTCAAAATCTGTTTTCAAAACTAAAAGAGTGCTCAAAAGTTTTTTAAAACCAAGATCCCACCATGGCTGATTCAGATGTTCCCCAACTTGTCGACAAAAAGGGTGGAAGTTATTCAGCAACTGCCCCTCGACTTGAAGTTGGAAAATTTAACAAGTGGAAAAAGCGAATGCTTTGCTACTTAACTGGGATGGAACCATATTACATCAAGTTGATTAATGATGGGCCATTTGTCCTAACAACTGCCCAAGGTTTAGTCAAACCTGAAGCCCAGTAGACCCCAGATGAAAGGAGGGTGGTCAATCAGGACCAGCGCCTGAAAAGCATCATTATATCATGTCTTCCTGACGATATAATGGAATCAGTGATTAACTGTCCCACTACCAAGCAGACCTAGACTGATCTGGTTCATAGCTATGAAGGGCCTTTTGATACCAAAGAGAATAGAATCATGGACCTGAAGCTTGAATTCAATACCTTCAGGGCCAAAGATTCTGAAAGTCTCTCTGAGACTTATACTCGGTATAAGACCCTCCTGAATGAGATGACCAATGATGGTGTTATTCTATCAAAGCATGAAATCAATGTTGGCTTTGCCAACAGTCTCCCTGAGAAGTGGTTAAACTTCTCTCAGGGTTTGAGAAATGCTAACCCTATTCAGAACCTTGAGCTCCCTGCTATTTATGGGAAGTTTGTCTATGAAGACAATCTTATCACCATGAGATACCCTGGTAAAGCTCAAGAGACCAAAAAGGCCTTGACAATTTCACCCATATCAACTGCTTTCTATTCCAATGGTGTTGTGCAGGATTTCCAAGATGATTATGATGATGAGGTTGACCAAAGAACCAGTGAGGAGTACCTAAATGATATTCAAATTGAATTTCATGAAAGGGCACTCCTTGCAAACTCAAAAAGATTTTTTAAGAAAAACAAATTTCCTTCTAAAGCAAATGAAAACACTGAGTATTTTAAATGTGGCAAAAAGGGCCATTTTGCAAAAGATTGTTTTTCAAAAACAACCTCAGAACCATCTTTCAAATTTTAAGGAAATAACTCTTTTTCAGGACCTAGCAAGTTTCAACCCAAGTTGCTTCAATCTAGTCAAAGATTTGAAAAAACCCCTCAAATTGACTTTGAAGCCAAATACAGGAAGGCTAAAGCCAAACTAGCCCTTCTTGAATCATCCTCAACAGTCACTCAACTACCTCAGGCTCTAAAGTCTCCTCAGGCCAAGAACAAAGGGCTTGTTGCTGAAACCTTTGACTGTGATGAAGTTGAAGTGTCCTCTGATGATAATGAAGAAGTTCATATCAGTGCCCTGATGGCCCTATCAGATGACAACAAACTTGCTGTGGGAAAAAGTCAGGCAAGAGATGGAGAATGGGTTAACATCACAATGAGAAAGGTAAACATTTTACTTTCTATGGATGATGATGCTGATTGGAAATCTTACTTAGATTATATTAATGTTGATCTTAAGTATGTTGAAGAGCAAAGACTTAATTTTTTTTCAAAATTTAACAAACTGAGTTTTGAATTAAATCAATGTAGAGATGAACTACTTGCTTTAAAACAAGCTAAGCTTGAAAGTGTTACACTTCAAATTCAAAATTCTGAACTTATAAAACAAAATCAAGCTCTTCAGGAAGAACTTAAGAAAGAAAAGGCTGTTATTTGGAAATGGACTCAGAAAAACCCCAAACTTTATGAAACCTTGAGTCTCACACCCAGCACCAAAAAGGTTGGTATGGGTAAAGATCAACTCACTGAAGAGTCTGGGGAGAGTAACCATTCAACAACTTTTCTGTCAGCCAACATACTCTCTAGCAAAGAACTTGCTCCTAAACCCAGTGATTGGATTGAAAGAATCAATCCTGACAGTAAGCTGCAAAATTTTAACACTGGAAGAATCCTGGAGCCTGAAAGTCAGGCTATCAAGGAGCTGCTAGGAGTCACTGATGAACCTAGTCCTACTAAGTCCATCACTGAGTCTAAGTCTGATTCACCACTCCCTCCATTGAAACAGCTTCAGGGAGCTGAACCCAATTCTGACCTTGCACCATCAGTCTATCAACCCCATTCTCCCAAGGAGAAATCAGGGTTAGGAAAGACTATTCTGAAGAGACCTATTCCTGCACCCACTGAACACCACAAACCTTTAGTGCCTACTAAAGTGAAACCTGAAAGCACTGATTCAAAATTTGATCAGCTTGCTGAACTTATCAGGATACTGAGTGAGAAAATTGAGTCCACTGAAAAACCTTCTGACTCAAAAATTAAAACCCTTTAGTATCCTCAAGTTCTTCTAAACCAAAAACCACACCCAGACCTTCAGGGAGATGTGAGCTGTGCAATTATCCTAATCACAACACTGATAAATGCTACAGAGTCCTGTTCTGCATGATATGCAAACAAGAGGACCACAGAACTTGTGATCACATCTCTTACACTGCTTCTTTAAAAGCACAAGTTCTATACAATACCCAAGGCTATCAGTATGCCACACCTTCCGAACAGAGACTGAAGGCTAAGCCTTTCTTGCTATGTCCTCACTGTGGTTTCAATGATCATCTTCCTGATGATTGTATGATGAAAAATTGTTGTGACATCTGTGGAGATCCCTCCCATGAAACCAAGGGACATGACAAGATCATTTAGTCCAGAAGGAAAACCCCCACCAACACTTCTCAATCAACTGAGGCATCAACCTCCACAAAATGTAAAACATGTAGAAGCTCAGTACACACAACTTCAGACCATGATTCATTAGCTATATTCAAAAAGTCCTTGAGGACTAAGCCCACTAGAAAGTGGGTCAACAAGAAAAACTAACCCAGTTTAATGTTTGTGCAGAAACACATCAGGGATCCTACCTGGCACCTCGATAGTGGATGCTCTAGGAGTACGACTGGTGTGAAAAGTTATCTGCACAAATATGTGGAAGAACCAGGACCCAAAGTAGTATTTGGTGATAACTCATCAGCTCCCACTAAAGGTTATGGTTCAGTAAACTGCAATGGTATAGTTTTTACAAGAATAGCTTATGTTAATGGTCTCAAGTACAACCTGATAAGTGTTTCCCAACTATGTGATGCTAAATACATAGTTCCGTTTGATGACAAGAGAGGGACCATCTTTAATGCCAATAAGGAAGTAGTGTTGATTGCCCCCAGGAGGGATGATGTCTATGTACTAGACATGTCATCCCTGACTCAAAATGGGACTTGTCTTTTCTCAAAGGCAAGTGAGACAATCAACTAGCTATGGCATAGGAGACTCTCTCATCTCAATTTCAAGAGCATCAACAACCTGGCCAAACAGAACAAAGTTCTGGGCCTTCCATCCCTGGTGTATACCAAAGACAAGCCTTGTTCTGCTTGTGAAAAAGGAAAACACCACAGGGCATCATTCAAAACCAAACAAACCTTTTCAAACAAAAGTTGTCTACATCTTCTCCATATGGACCTTTTTGGACTTGTCAGTCCAATGTCCATTCACTATGAGAAGTATACTCTGGTCATAGTGGATGAGTACTCAAGATACACTTGGGTTTACTTCCTAACCAAAAAGAGTCAGGCAGCTGAAACCATCATGTCATTTGTCAGGAACATTGAAAATCAAAATGATGTCAAAGTTAAACAAATTAGAACTGACAATGGCACTGAATTCAAAAACCATGACCTTGAGTGTTTTTGTGATGAGAAAGGAATTTCTCAAAATTTCACTTCTCTCTATACTCCTGAGCAAAATGGAGTAGCTGAAAGGAGAAATAGAACACTCATTGAGGCAGCAAGGACAATGTTAAATGGCTCAGTCCTCTCAAAACATTTCTGGACTGAGGCAGTCAAAACAGCTTGCTACACTCAAAATAGGTCAATCATTGTGAAAAGGCACAATAAGACTCCTTATGAGATATTCAAAGGAATGATCCCTGACATTAAGGGTGAGCAAACGGACCGGATGGACCGGACCGACCGACAAAACCGACCGGACCGAACCGAACACATTCGATCCGGTCCTTGGTCTAGCCTTTTTGGCTAATTCGGTCCTCGGTCCGGTCCGGTCCGGACCGACTAAAAAACCGAAAAAACGTGCCAAAATATGCCTAATTGGACCGGACTGACCGAAGACCGGACCGAGACCGGACCGACCACATTCGGTCCGGTCTCGGTCTATGGTTTTACCGGTTCTCGGTCTTCGGTCCGGTCCGGTCCGGTTTTTGGACCATGCTCACCCCTACCTGACATTAGCTATTTTCATGTATTTGGGTGTCCTGTGTTTATTCATAATCACAAGGATCACTTGGGTAAATTTGATGCCAAAGCTGATGATGGATACTTCCTAGGATATTCTCTGGTTTCTAAAGCCTTCAGGGTGTTCAACACAAGGAGACAACAAACTGAGGAAACTTATCACATAACTGTTGATGAGAGCACTGAATCCATCAGGTTCTCAAATTCCTCAGTTGAAGATATTGGTATTGATGCTCATCGAGGTATCCTCCTGATGAGTATCATCCTAAGAACAACTCCTCAACCCAATACCAAGCTGATGCTGATGTCTTCTACTACATCATCCCTCACAACCTACCCCAACCAACCATCAGTGAGTTCATTAAAACTCAGCAGGTCTCTAATGAGACTGCAACCACTGAACAAATTGTTCAGGAACCCTCAGAGCAAGTTGTTCCCATAAATGTCACTGAAACACATATTGATGAGTCACCTCATGTTCCTGAGTTTGAATCTAATCAGGCTCCTTCAAGCTCAAATTCCTATCCCAAACCTTAGGATAGCTGGACAAGATCCAAAATTATTGAGCTTGTGAACATCATTGGTGAACCCACTGAAGGCATGCTCACAAGAAGCATGGCTGCAAAACTCAAGGCAGCCTCAGCAAATATATGTGATGAGTCGAAAAATGAACCACTTTTAGGGGGTCATTTAAGCCCGGAATTGAATTTATTTGATCAAATATTGCCCTAAATCATTCCTTTTGTGATTTTAGGTACCTTGGGAGTGAAATCTGGAAAAGGAAGCAATTCGGACGTTTTTGGAGCATAAAAGTGAAGAAAACACAATGACTTAATTTTCCATGCTGGGAACAGTGTGTGACGGCGTCAAGAGCATTTTCCTGGCGGCGTCAAGAGTAAATTTCATAACGGCCCAGTACAGAAATGAAGGCGTCACAAGGAAGAGCGTCAAGAGTTAAATACGTGACGGCCTGGAAAAACTTAATACATGACGGCATCAGATGTAGATCAAGGCAGTCCGAGAATTCTTTTGGCGGCGAGATGACGGCGTCACAATGTTGTTCTTGACGCCGTCAGCCTCAATTTTCTATATATAGTTTTCTAATTTCCATTCATAAAAAGGAACAAGTTTGGAGAAACCCTAAGGTCGAACCATATATGAATTTTACAGGTTTTTCAAGGGTTTTCAGCTCTTGAACCCTTACATGTGTGATTGAGATAAGTGTTCTTTTAATTCAATCAATATGTCTATGTGTTGGTTGTCTATATCTTGTGCTTGTCTTGATTCCACCATGCTAGGCTAGATTTATCTTATGTTTGCTTAGATCTAATGAAACCTAGATGTTGATTATGTGTTGATTACTTGTTTATGGTTGTATTGGATGAATGATTTCAATGTTAGGCTTAAGAAAACTGGCAGATCTCCAATTGGTAACATGCTTGAACGTCTTAGGAAACATGAACCGATGTGTACTAGGTTTTATTGGTTGTATTTAATGCATGAGTAAATTCTAATGATCCTATGTTAGGAGCTTCTTAGCCGGCTCGACATAGGAGTGAAGTAGGCACTCATAGGATTGGGGAGTTAAGTACGCCACCCCATGAATTGTATTAAGGAATACAATCCGTCATCCACGCAACTATAACAAGTAATTAACGTGTAAAAGATATCTAGCGAGTAATGAAATCTAAGTAAACACATTTCTCCACTTATTGCTCACAACCTTAGTTTAATATAGTTTATTTTCATTTCTAGTATTTTATTTTGATTGCATCTTTAGTATTGGGTTAGTTGACTAGCAACTAATTCCGCCCAAATCCTTCAAACCCGAGATATTTACTTGCTTTCTAAAAAAATATAAAAATACAAAAATAATCATCCTTCATCTCTAGAACTAGTATTTAGGTTTTCTAATCCTAGCGACACTATTCCTAGCTGAACGATCAATCCCCCGGTACTTGTCACTATACTATACTAAAACGATCAGGTACACTACCTGGTGGGGGTTGTAAGCTTCTCAAGATCCCTTGAGAGGTAAAGCCTGGTGCAAACCCCACGCATCAAGTTTTTAGCGCCGCTGCCGGGGAATAGTTATTGTGTAGGTTAGAATCTCTTTTTATTAGGTCTACTTGCTAGATTCCTTTCTAGTAAGATTTTATTTTTATTTTTAGGTTCTCTTTAGTCTATCTTTTTCTTCGTGCCTTTGTTAGTAAATTAAATTCATTGACTATTTCGTTGACCATTATGGAAAACGCGAATCCACCCCTTTCCCCTAGAGAAGTGGCTGTGTTACGTGAACAAATTGAGAGTGAGATTAGGGAACTTAGGGAGCTTAATAGGTTGATTAAGGTTGAGCTCGACCATGCATTTAGTAACCTAGCGACCGCCTTGTATTCAAATGAGGACCTAGGGCCTAATGATTTTGTGAATGTTGTTGAGGAACTAGAAGAGGGGGAAATAGATCCGAAGCTTAATGATTACTTTAATCTATACCCCACTAAGGAGGAGATTGCATATTATAATAATCTTATTGACAACCCGCGATCTCCTTTTACTATAATCGAACCTAAGATAAAGAGAGGCGATCCTAAGAATGCTAAGATACCATGTATGATTGGGTATAGACACGTTGACAATGCTTACATTGACTTTAAATCCCCAATCAACATTATGTCCTCAAATGTTTATAATGATATAGTGAAAACAAGACTTGAACCTAGAAGAGATCCCAAATACCCCGGTGGAGTTTGTAACTTTGTCGGGAGAGTTAAAGGTTTACATGTCTTTGTTGGGAATTTCACTTTTATCACCGACTTTATGATTGTGGAAGATCTTGCTAATGTTATTGATTGTCGATTGTCCAATGTTGTGTTTGGCAAACTGTTTGTTGAGGAGTCAAAGTTAGAATATGATGAGATAGAAGGGACAATCCGATTTGCAAGTAACACCGATAGGATCACTTATAGGATGCCTAATAGAATGAAAGAATTTCGCTTTATATCCCAATTTGATAAGGATAACGTTGGTGCTTTTGAGGACATCAATGAAGAGGATAAGAAAAAGGGCATGGATTATGTATGGGAAAAGAGGAGTCTTTTCTATAAAGATTGCTTGGCTCTAGGACCAAGGTATAAAGTCGATAAGGAATTTGCCTAAAGGATTATAGGAGCGATTGAGAAAAAGGTGATTGGTTTCTACAAAGAATACTTACAATCAGAAAGCGAAACCAATGATGAGGTCACGTAGTAACCCATGACCTTGAGTCTAGCTACAAGACTCGTAAATAAAGAAAAGCGCTTCTTGGGAGGCAACCCATGATTTTGTGTGATTTTTATTTTGTTTGTTTGTTATTTGCTTCTGTATGCATGCTTTATTTTTATTGTTGGTAGATCATGTTTCAAAACTAAAATAGTGGAAATACTTTACTTTGTTGTTTGGCCTAGTCTTAACTTCATCCAAAGATATTTTTGCAAAAGATAAGTGTAAGGGGAAACCCCAAATATGTTTTTAAGAAACAAACCGATCATGATTCTCCACAATATTCGATGAACATGTATATTCGTATTTTGTTAGAGTCAAATGCTTGTATCGAGTCATAATGAAGTTTTGCAGGATTTTCCAGGAAGTAGGGCCAAGTTTTTCCAGAAATTTTCCGGAAACTTAACACAATAATTTCTGCAGGTCACTTCTGACGGCATCACGTGCAAAAACCTGGAAATTTTACCAGTTTTGTTTTTCTAACGGATGTTTTAAAGTTTTTGTTGAATTATTAAGTTTTATAATCTCCAGGAAATCTGCAAACTTCATTCCACAAGCATTATATCTTACTTGGTTTTCTAGGATTTAGTAACATATGTAGATTTCCGTCGATTTTATGCGAGGTTGCCTTGTCTGTTTTCTAAGGATTTACAGGTTATGTATGACAAGAAGATGATTTATTTTTCTGGAAGGGAAGCTTTGATTGTTCATTTTCTTGGAGGAAGACTTAACCTGGCCACCTTATTATCCATACCGAGCGAATCAGGGGAGTATTTGATTTCATTCGTTTTACTTATTTCACTTTTACATTCTTTATTTGAACATTGGGGACAATGTTCATCCTAAGTGTAAGGGGAGGGTAAAATGATGATACCTTACAGATACACTTTCGCTTGAGTTTGTTTGTTTAATAGTAGATGTGTAATAAAACTATAAGAAATACTTGTTAGTGCAATTTTAGCACCAAATTTAAAATTTTTTACAACATTTAGGAGTGAAACTTTAGCCATAGCAAGCGTCTCATGGATAGGAGATTGTATGACTAGCACAAAACCGTATATTCAGAAAAAATTTTCCGCCCAAATATGTGAGGTTCGCCTTTATATTTGATAGGAAAAGCATTTACTATTAGTGCTTATGAGTGTACCGGTAGCATTTAGATTCTAGAACTTGCGTTAGTGATGCATCCCGAGACCGCTAGTGAGACTACATTCGTGTAGTAGGATTTACTACATGATAAGAGGCATTAGGATCACCCTTGTGTTAAACCCGTATCATAATTACTTGACCATTTAAGTCATATTACTTAGCTAGTTAAGTCAATTAATTTTTCCCACACCCTTAGCGTTGTACTCATTTTTAGTACACGAAACCCCTAGTACACCCCTCCGAACCTATCTTTTCGTTTCTAACTTTAAGCATCTTACTTAAAGGAAGAATTTGTTACACCCCACTTAAATGTACAACCAAATCGCCTTAGCCTTCCGTGTATGCGCTCATTTTTAGTGCATTATTGTTATTTGTTAAACCCTAAGTTAATTATCTAATTGATTACATAGCTGCTAAGTCGAGTCATATCCTTGTACATATTGTTTTGGGGCGATTGGGACTCATGGGTAAAGTACTTATTTATGGAGTAATGGGGAAGAACATCATATTATTACCCCCGTATGTGCGTTAATCTTAAAAGTACTCCAAGTGTTTTGATTTTCTTAATTCGAGTCATTAGATTAGTTTATTGTAAAGTATGTAAAAATTCAAGTGTAAGGGGAATGTTCATTCCCTATGATGTATTATTTTGGATGGTAGGGTAAGAGTGTATGCAAAAAAAAAAAAAAAAAAAAAAAAAAAAAAAAAAAAAAAAAACGGACTACCATCCCTTTTTATTCTATTTTCATTTTATGTTTTTATTATTTTTCATTTATTAGCTTAAGTCGAGTCTAGTCTTGGCTTAGCAACGCCATATTGTACATGTAATTAACCAAGATTATTAACTCGCCACCAGTAAAGACTGCCTATATCCAACAAAACCGTGTATTTCATATCCCTACACCTAACGTTACAACCCTTTAAAAGACCTCTTTGATAGTTTATCCTAGGTGCTTACGCCATGTGGTGGAGGTTTGATCCTTTCCCAAGCCTATGGTAATCTATTTTGCTATGACAGGTAGTGAGAGATATTTTCCATTTCCATATTGTAATTTTTACTTTATTACACCCGAGAGATGTGAGTATCTAAACACTATTTGTAAAGTGCTAGTGTATGACCTCCGTGCTTGTCTTTGGTCTTTAGTGGAACGATCACTTGTTGTAATTACTTTTGAATTAGTGTTAAATGACCCCTAACTTGTATTTTGAGTAGAATAAAAGCGCATTTGCTTGAGGACAAGCAAATCTCAAGTGTAAGGGTATATGATGAGGCGAAAAATGAACCACTTTTAGGGGGTCATTTAAGCCCAGAATTGAATTTATTTGATCAAATATTGCCCTAAATCGTTCCTTTTGTTATTTTAGGTACTTTGGGAGTGAAATCTGGAAAAGGAAGCAATTCGGACGTTTTTGGAGCATAAAAGTGAAGAAAATGCCAAAGACTTAATTTTCCAAGCTGGGAACAGTGTGTGACGGCGTCAAGAGCATTTTCCTGACGGCGTCAAGAGCATTTTCCTGACGGCGTCAAGAGTAAATTTCATGACGGCCCAGTACAGAAATGAAGGCGTCACAAGGAAGAGCGTCAAGAGTTAAATACGTAACGGCCTGGAAAAACTTAATACATGACGGCGTCAGATGTAGATCAAGGAAGTCCGAGAATTCTTTTGGCGGCGAGATGACGGCGTCGCAATGTTGTTCTTGACGCCGTCAGCCTCAGTTTTCTATATATAGTTTTCTAATTTTCATTCATAAAGAGGAACAAGTTTGGAAAAACCCTAAGGCTGAACCATATACGAATTTTACAGGTTTTTCAAGGGTTTTCAGCCCTTGAACCCTTACATGTGTGATTGAGATAAGTGTTCTTTTAATTCAATCAATATGTCTATGTGTTGGTTGTCTATATCTTGTGCTTGTCTTGATTCCACCATGCTAGGCTAGATTTATCTTGTGTTTGCTTAGATCTAATGAAACCTAGATGTTGATTATGTGTTGATTACTTGTTTATGGTTGTATTGGATGAATGATTTCAATGTTAGGTTTAAGAAAACTGGCAGATCTCCAATTGGTAACATGCTTGAACGTCTTAGGAAACATGAACCGATGTGTACTAGGTTTTATTGGTTGTATTTAATGCATGAGTAAATTCTAATGATCCCATGTTCGGAGCTTCTTAGCCGGCTCGACATAGGAGTGAAGTAGGCACTCATAGGATTGGGGAGTTAAGTACGCCACCCCATGAATGGTATTAAGGAATACAATCTGTCATCCACGCAACTATAACAAGTAATTAACGTGTAAAAGATATCTAGCGAGTAATGAAATCTAAGTAAACACATTTCTCCACTTATTGCTCACAACCTTAGTTTAATATAGTTTATTTTCATTTCTAGTATTTTATTTTGATTGCATCTTTAGTATTGGGTTAGTTGACTAGCAACTAATTCCGCCCAAATCCTTCAAACCTGAGATATTTACTTGCTTTCTAAAAAAAATATAAAAATACAAAAATAATCATCCATCATCTCTAGAACTAGTATTTAGGTTTTCTAATCCTAGCGACACTATTCCTAGCTGAACGATCAATCCCCCGGTACTTGTCACTATACTATACTACAACGATCAGGTACACTGCCTGGTGGAGGTGGTAAGCTTCTCAAGATCCCTTGAGAGGTAAAGCCTGGTGCAAACCCCATGCATCAATATGTCTTTATGCTGACTATCTCTCTGAAATTGAGCCTAAAAATGTCAAAGAAGCCCTGACCTATGAGAGTTGGGTTCAGGCCATGAAAGATGAATTGGAACAATTTGACAGAAATGATGTCATGACCCTTGTTGAATGCCCCCAGGGTGTTTTAATCATTGGTATGAAATGGATCTTTAAAAACAAGACTGATGAGAATGGCACAGTCATCAAAAACAAAGCAAGACTTGTTGCCAAAGGATATAATCAACAGGAAGGTATAGACTATGAGGAAACCTTTGCACCTGTTGCTAGAATGGAAGTCATCAGGATCTTCCTTGCCTATGCAACTTACATGAACTTTAAAGTTTATCAAATGGATGTTAAAAGTGCATTCCTAAATGGTAACATCAAAGAAGATGTCTATGTGCAACAACCTCCTGGTTTTGAAACTAGTGAATACCCTAACCATGTCTACAAGCTTAACAAAGCCCTTTGTGGACTGAAACAAGCTCCCAGGGCATGGTATGAAACTCTTTCAGGCTTCCTGATCTAAAACAAGTTTGTCAGAGGAAAGATTGACAACACACTGTTCATCTACAGAACAAAAAGTGATGTCATTCTTGTCCAAGTGTATGTGATGACATCATCTTTGGCACCACAAGCTACAAACTTTGCAAACAGTTTGAGAAACTGATGACCACAAAGTTTGAAATGAGCATGACGGGTGAACTCACATACTTTCTTGGACTTCAAATCAAACAAACTGAAAAAGGAATATCCATTTGCCAAAAAAAATACCTGAGGAACCTACTGAAGAAGTATGAGCTCACTGATTGCTCTTCAGTGAAGACTCCTATGGTTCCTCCAAACAACCTTGGCCCTGACCTCACTGGCAAATCAGTGAACCAAACCCAATACAGGGGAATGATAGGCTCCCTGATGTACTTACTTGCATCTAGGCATGATATCCAATTCTCAGTCTGTCTGTGTGCAAGATATCAGGCTGATCCAAAAGAGTCTCATCTCACTGCTATCAAGAGAATCTTGAGGTACCTGAAGGGTACATCAAACCTTGGTTTGTATTACCCAAAATGTTCAGGATTTGATCTCAAAGGGTACACTGACTCTGACTATGCAGGATGCAATATGGACAGAAAAAGTACCTCAGGATCCTGTCAATTCCTTGGTGGTAAACTTGTGTGTTGGAGTACAAAGAAACAACAATCAGTAGCCATGTCCTCAGCTGAAGCTGAATATATGGTTGCTGCAGGATGTTGTGCAAATGTACTATGGATGAAGAGCCAACTGAGTGACTATGGCATTCAGTATAAGATGGTACCTATCTTTTGTGATAATACAAGTGCCATAGCCATCTCAAATAATCCAGTACTTCATCAAAGAACCAAACACATTGACATCAGATACCATTTCATCAGGGACCACATCATGAATGGAGAAATTGAATTACATTTCATCCCCACTGAGTATCAGCTAGCTGATATCTTCACAAAACCCTTGGATGAACCCACTTTCACAAGATTGAAAGCTGAATTAGGCATGTTGGACATAGAATCAGGCAACTGATCAAAAGGTGTTCCAACCTGATGTAAATTCTCTAAGTCCCTGATCACACCCTTCCTGAACAAAAAAAAACCAATTCTTAATGAAAAATCATTCAGGGGGCTCAAGATGTCAAATGGCATTGAATACCCTAACTAAATGCTCTAAGTACTTAGTTAGTAAATGTCCCATGTAGGTAACTGATTCCTATTAAATATATGTCGCTTACACAACTGGCATTCACTTCTTGGGCCCCGACACTCTCTTACCAAACACCACTGAGCATTAATTGCTCTCTCACAACAAATAGTTATGATGATATCACTCTGCAAAAGTGCATTATTTGCAAAGCCACACAACTGTTCACCCCATCATGTGAGAGAAAATAGGGTAATGGGAATCGTGATAATAAATGCGGACATCAAACACATATTATTATACCGTTTTGGTTTAATAACAAAAACCCTTTGATATCCGCAACATCACTACCCTAATCCATTCCCTATAAATACCCCCCACAAAGAAAAAACACACACACTTTTAAAAACTTATCAAAACTCTTGCAAAATTGTTTCCAAAAATTTGTTTGATTAAACTGCGTGTGTTTCTTCTTTGATACCAACTTTTTCTCAAAACTAGACCCTTCTCAAACACAAATGGCTTCTTCTAAGGTCATTAAATACGCACCCAATGTAGATTTCTAAATGGAAAGCGTAGACCTCACCAAAAACAATGTGGTGGGGAACTTTGCCTACCCTGAAGGGTTCCCTGAATACAGGGATGTGGTGAAGTTCCTTCAAAACTGTTTTCTCACCACGACATTCACAAAGACCCCCTCAGTCATCTATCATGACTACTTGAGGGAATTTTGGTGCACAGCGGTGGTTGAAAACCCTGATGCGCCAAAGGAGGCCAAAATAAGGTTCTCAGTGAAGAATGGAACTAAGTTCCTAACCCTTGACTACAAAACCTTTGTCAAAGCCACGGGCCTTGACTACACTGAGACCTTTATAGCCCAACCTACTGAAGAGGATGTTAGACAACTCCTCTTGAAACTTGGGCCCTATGATAAACATCATCCTGATGTAACTCCAGGGGCCCTACTGTCCAAAGCCCCCAATATCAAAATATGGTTCCCTGCCCCATGGAGGATCCTGATGACCTTTGTCATTCAGGTTCTTGGCGGGAATAAATCCTCAACTGAGCAACTAAACACTACTCAATCAATGATAGTGTACTGTCTCATTGAGGGTAAAAAGATTGACCTTGGAGAAATTATCTTCAGGGACCTCATAGCCAAATTGGGTGGGAAGTCTAGGCAAAAACATATGTCTTACCTTAGATTCATTTCCTGTGCCCTGAATGACTTATTATGGTCCGAGTACATCAAGCCTGACAGTGTTGGCTTTGAGCCTGATGTCCTACATAAGGCAAACTACTCTCGTGACCCTATTGAGGTAACACCTGTCGCCCTGACCACATATATGCTAAATGCTATCCAGGGTGACAACATCATATCACCAGTTCCCTCTCCCACCAAGAAGGTGAAGAGGAAGAAGGGACAGAGGTCCAGGAAGGTGGCTCAACCCAAGTCACTCGCCACTGAGACCTCTGCCCCTAAGCCTGACAAAAGGGGGCAACAACAACAACAGACCCTGACTGCTGACACCCTCGGGATCTTTAGCCAATCTTTGGCCCCAATACAAAGGCCAACGGAGGGCACTGAGACATCACACTCAGTGTCCTCGGGCGAACCCCGTTCCCAAAGGCTCTGCTGACATAAACAAGTCAGTGGAGTTGGAACCAACCAAACCTACACATCCTGCTAAAGGCTCTAGGAAATCATAACTAGGGTCTCAGGGAGCAAGGGGTCCTATATCCTCGGTGGAGCAGTACTACTCCACTGAGAAGGGGACCCACAAACAATTACATCCTGCCAAAGGCTTGGGTAAATCACAGCCCAAGCAATAGGGATTTCTCTCCCCTAAACCTTCGATAGGCTAGTACAAGCCTGTTGGAAAGGGGGCAAAACCACTCAGGTGCCTGATGAGGACATTCGAAAATCAAAGCTTTTGTCTGAGGGCACAAAAACTCATCCCAAAGACTCAGAGGGAAACATACAACCCGCTCATAGGGACACAACATTCACGATTCCTCAGGATGACATTGAAAAACACCCATCAGTGTATGAAGGGGTCACGGGGGACAAAGATTCAGAGGGACAAAGGCCACCCGCTGATACAGAACCCATAACCACTCCCGGGGGAGCTCACAACTTGGGAACTGGCTCTAAGGACCAGGTAGATAAAACTCAATCTACCAGATTAGAGGGGTCAAGACCTGGCCAAAACGAAGGCAAGTCTTCTTATGAAGAGGATCCGGATAACCTTTTGTTGCAGATCAACTCACTGGCTGATGCTCAGGCCGCCCTGTTCTCTGATGATGAATTTCACAGTGATGAGGAGATTTTTGAAGCTGGAGATGATATGGTGGTTGAGGAGACAATCCCTTAACCAATTCCTCAGTTTCCTCAACCCTCTGACACTGAGGCCGCTGAAACCAACTCTACATCAGAGTCCTCAGAAGATGATCAAGCTCCTCTTACTGAGAAAGTTTTCACCAAATTCATCAAGAAGATAACCAACATTTTGTACAGGGGGGTCACTGATGAAGTGTTTAACATGCACACTGAGCAAGCAGTCCATTATCACCTACTCAAGGATGTTGTTGAAGACTTCAATGATGATGTCAGGGAACAGAATTCCATAGTCACCTACTCCCTGACACAAATGGTCTCTCAACTCAACCAGTTTTTGGAATCCATCAACAAGCTGAATACATGGGTTCAGTCTGTTCAAGAATCAGTCAAGGATGATCCTGAGCTAACCAGGAAGCTTTTCCAAGCATCTGAGACTTATCAAGTAAACTGAGTGACCCTCACTGAGTTACTTGGCTTGCTAAAGGGATCTAATGTTCAGAATCTCAGCTCAACAGTGGAGTCTCTCAAATCTTCCTTTATAACATTGGAAGAATCAATGGCAGCTCAATCCCAAAAGTCCACTTCTCTGGCATGGACAATGGGATCCAGGATGACAGCCCTTGAAAATTTTCAGGCTGCACTTGACTCCAAAGTCTCTTCCATTCAACAGGATACTGCGGAAATCAAGTCTATGATGACGGAAATTTTTCAGGCCTTTAAGGGTATATCTACTTCTTCTTCAGTACCTCCAACACTTGCCATCACTGACGCTTAGGCAAATGTTGAGGGGGAGAATGTTACTGAAGCCCCTAATACTGAAGAACAAGAAGCTGGACAGCCCTCTCACACTGAGGGGGAGCATGTCACTGAAGCCACTCCAATCACTGAAGTTCCACCACAAGAGGAACCAGTCTCCTCCACTCTCAGGCAGGACAGAGGAAAAAGTATTGCTACCACCTCTGAACCTGAAATTGTGCTCAAGCCTGCCTCAACCATAGTTAGATATGACCATGATGAACCTATCAGAGTCCCGTTTGAAATTAATGGAGTTGTACATCATCTCACCAATGCCGAAATTCATGCTCACATGAAAAGGATTGAGATACTACAAAAGGTGGCTGAAGAAGAGAGGATGAGCAAGCCTGCTCTGATACAGGTTGTTCATGAGGAGGCTGAAAAGATTGGTTTGGATACTGAGGCTCTTGCCACTGAGCAAGCCGGTGCAGCCTTTAAAAAGGCTCAGGAGGAAGAATTAAGTGCTCTAAAAGGGGAAAGGGAAGAGAAGCTCAGGAAGGACGCTCATATAAGAAAGACCAGGATTGAAAGGTATACTTGGGTGATGAAAGAAAGGCTGAAACCTGAAACCATCACTGACATTCAAATCCATTGCAACACCAATCCTGCAATAATAACTCTCTTCAGGGGACAAGATAAAAGAGTGATGGATATTCACAAACCATTCAGGTTTGCTGACTTTGGCATCACTGAACTTGATGAGCTTCGTCCCATCATTGCCAAGAAGAACAATGTTGTGGTACCCAACCTTCTCAAGTCACTGAAGGAAAGGTATGACAGACTGAAAGTAATGCCTGAAGCTCTAAACATTCCCTCCCTTCTTCCTGCTTCAACAACAGAGACTGCTCCACCAAAGGTCTCCAAAAGAAAAAGGAAGCAAGTTGAACTAGAGCCTGAAATCAAGGTCCAAGGATTGGATTGTGACAGGTCCCTTCCTGAAGGTATCGTCTTCATGAACAATGTGGTGTTCGAAGTCCCTGAAAGAGGTCTATGCTTTACTGATAAGTATGGAAACCCTGCATTCCAAAGATGGTTAGACATGGACAGGGCAGGGATTAAGGCGATGCTAACGTACCTAATGTTGGCCTCTCCTGTTAGATGTGCTGAAAATGTAAGGTTCTGTCAGGACCTTAAAGCTATGATTGAGGAGCACCCTGAGAGACACCTCCTGAGATCAAAGAAGGCTAAACTTGAAGCACTTGGCTATCAACTGAACATCTAATCTGCAACAACAACTATCTTTTTTTTGTAATTTGTAGTACTTGTAATAACTATTAATAAACTTTGATGTTTTGTTTGAATTATGTGTCCTACTTATAATTACATCAACATTCAGTAAGAGATGAAGACCGGTGAGTGCTTATTCACTCACCTTTTCTGAGCCAAAATAGGACAAAAAAACTAATCTAAAACGCCAAAGAAAACATGTTTTTGTGATTGTGAATGTGCAGGTACGGATATTTCGTTAAATGACGAAAAACAAACAAAATCTGGCAAAAACGAGCACGAGAGTGGAACGAGTCAGAAAGTCAATGCTAAGCTTCTTAAGTCAAAAGTAGTCCTCAGAGATTAGAGATTTGTCTGATTTGGTCCCTGGATGAAGTTTCATGAAGTTACAAGATTGATCCTCCAAGTTTCAGAATCTGGCAACATTAGTCCTTGGATAACATCTTTCAAAGTGTGACAACAATGGTCCTTTATGAATCAGAAAATCACATGTGGTGCCCTTGGAATATATTATGGAATAATAGCAGAATTGATCCTCATGGTTTCAGATTTTACATTTATGGTCCTTATCAAAGCCATTGCTAAATCTGAAAATCCAAAACCAAAAGTCCAAATCCAAATCAATACAAGTCCATTGTCAAATTTAATACCAAAAGTCCAAGTCCAAGCATCCATTCCCAAGCCCATTCACGGTCAAAGCCCTACACCCAGGGTCAATAGTCAAAAACTTATACCAGGGTCAAACAAATATTAATAAAATTACACCCGCCCCTTTTTAGCCCCAATCTCACTTGAACCCATAAATGCATAAACCATATGAACCCTAATGCACCATTGGTTAAATTGGCTCATGTCATTTCAATCAACTATCATAAGCTAATAATTGGGTCTTCTAGAAGCACACCCCACATGACAGGGGTGTGCCAGAGAGAATGTTTGAATCTACAAGGACACTTGGCGGGCATCAATTGGGCAAGACGCGTCATACCAAGCCTTGGATTCGCCTTCTAGAAGACTCTGACATGGATAGAGAAAGGATGCACGCATTGAGACAGATGGCAGTATATGATTGGATAAGCCACGTATTAAAATTTCATCCAAGGGTTGTGGATTGATTAAAGAAGCACATTATGATCAAAGGGCTGTGATATGCTGAGAAGAAGCACAAATTCACCAGGATTGCCAACCTGGCATTGAGACCCCAACTCTCTCACTCCTTCTATAAATGGGATCGATTTTCAGCTTATTGGGTATATAGGATTAGAGTAATGAAATGTTGTCCAAATGTATTCTCAATTGTATTTTGTAATCAGTGCTTATAGTTTTTAATAAATAGTTATTTTTCTTTACCTCTTTTGTTAGTTAATTTCAATTCATCTTTTTAAATTTCTACAATTCTGTTTGATTAAGTTTCCAATAGCTTATAGCCACTGTTTTATAAATAAGTAAGTTTTTATTAGTACTCATTTCAGTTTTCTTATTGTTTACATTTGATATATATAAAATCTTTAAAAATCAGAATAATAACAAAAATCACAAAAATAATATTTTGTTAGATTACTTCTAAGCTTGCATCGAAGCTTCATTTGAGTTTAGAAACATTTATTAAAGCTTTGTAGCTTAAGTGACTGTTTGATTTGGTTAGTTAACTGTCAATTGATCAAGTTCTTATAAAAGTCAACAATAGTCAAAGATTGTGAGACTGTGGTGCATATGGGGAATTGTGACAGATCAAGGAGAGATATGGAAGCTCTTTGCCTGTCTAAAGACAGGTTTGCTTAGTGAGCCCCCTCTGTTCATGCTGAGGGGGATGGTTTTGGTAAATTCTGATTTGCATCATTTGATATAGTAGCAACTGTTTTGATTCTGATATTGTTTTAGTTATAGCTATTTATTTGATTCAGTTTGTTGATTTAGTTGTAGTTTTTATCATATTTGAGCTTGTTTGATCTCTCATTAATCTATTAGCATGGATCTGAGTTGCTCAACTATAACTGTCATCTGTATCATTTGTGTATCTGAGTTGTTGCATAACTGATAGATCTTATAGTCAGTTGATGTTGATTTGCTGATATTAAGTGTTTTAGGATTGATATTGATTGGATTGGTAGAGTTTAGTAGATCATTAATAGTTGTTGTAGTGTATCTGTTAGCATAAGGAGTGTTTGGGTAATACCTATTTAGCTGAGGTTAAGTGGTAATTTGATGGATATTATTGCATAGGTAAGTCAATAGGGTTAATAATAAACATAATATTGTATAAAACCAGTAGGTAAATTGATAAAAGTCAAAGTTAGTTAAAAATTTCATTAACAGTTAGTTAAATTAGAAAATAGATAGTATAATTGAATTAGTAGTTGCACATTAGTTTAAGCAAGTTAAATCCAGTGTAGTTATAGATTAATAGTGCAATTGGAAGTAGTTTTGATTAATTAAAGTTGGATTTAGTCAATTTGAAAAAAAATAAAAATAGTCAACTGTCTCTTTGTTAAGTGGTTCATAGGTTGTTGATATTGAATCAGTTGAGAATAGCAATTGTCATTTTCTGATAGGGCTTTTGAGTTTAGAGATTCTCAGAAGTACTAAGAAGCTTTTGCCCCCATAAGTCTGCATTTTTGAGCTTTTTCTGTGAGCTTATTGCTGCTGATAGTTAGTACATTTGAGACAGCAAAGCTGTTTGCTAATTAGGCATGCTTGTGCTTAATTGTGCTTGAACTTGTGCTTATTTGAGCTTTCTGAGTTAATTAGTAGTTGAACAAGAGTTGTGTAAACTTAATCTGGTTCTGGCTTATTCCATTTGTAAACTGCTTATTCTTAAGCTTAGTCTTAATTGCTTATAGCTTGCTTATTGTCAATTCTGAGCAATATTTGATCTATGGTTGGCATTTTTGAGCATTATTGAATATCATAAGTCTGAGATAAAAGTATCAATCAGTTTTGTCACAAGTGCTTAAAAATAAGCACTTGTGATAAGCAGTTTTGCTTAGAATAAGCACTTTTTCAGCTTATTTTTGTTTCAAAATTTTTCTCCAAACTTCTTTTATTATTTTTGATTTTCTGTTAATTTTTCATATTTTTCTTAGTTTATTTGATATTTTTCTTAATTTTTCTTTGATTTTAATCACTTTTATATACTTTTTAATAAATAAAAATCAATAAAAAATCAGAAAAAGCCATAAAAATATAAAATTAATTTAGGAAATTCTTTTATAATATTTTAGATTTTTCTTAAATTATTTTACATTTTTCCCTTTTATTTTTCTATTCTCCTTTATTTTAAATTCATTTAAAAAATACAAAAACATAAAAAATTCATAGAAATTAAATAAAAAGTCAAAAAAAATATTTTTATTTTTCTAGAAATTCTTTTTATTAGTTTAAGATTTTTAGAAAATTGTGTCACATTTGTAGGATCATTTTTCAATTAAAGTTACGTTTTATTTTGTACGTTATGTTTTAAATAATCGCGTTTGCATTTCCGTTTTTAGGTTTTTAACTTTAGTGCATACCTAGCTTGTACATCTTGCATAATTCGTGTTTTTTTGTCTTAATTTGAATTACTTGATCACAAATTTTCACTTTAACCACTTTTCACTACAAGGTTTGCACGAATCGAATTTCTTTGATTCCATTCACCTTCGTACGGATACGACTCGGGTGATCCCTATTTCTTGCGGATCTCCTCGATACTATACTACTATTATATATAATTGATTTTGAATCAATCAAAGACCCCTGCAAACTCATACTGAATCAAAAAACACTTAGGCTATTTGTATGTTCAAATAGGGGGAGATTGTTGGGTCACTGAATTCCCCAATCTTCTTCTAACAAGGATTTGAACGTAAAATCTCCTAAGTGTAAACAAGTCACTGAGTGAACAGTAACTCAGTGAGTCATCTTCAGGATGCTTAGACCAAGCCTAAGAAGAAAGGTTCTCCATTTAGTGAGGTGGAACTCAGTGAGTGAGATCTAAGCCAAGAAGAAGGTGATGGGTTCAGTGAGGATGACAATAACTCATTGAACCCCAAGACTCGTCAACAACTATCAAGGTACTGAAGACTAATAACTTGAAGACTGAAGATTTGGCAGGACTGGGCGGGAAAGTTTGAACTATTTCTTTAAAGTGCTTTATCACTTTAAGGTCAAACTTTCCCCAAATGGTTAAATCTAGTCTGGCATCAGAAAGCACCTTTTGGACTTAACCCAAAGAAGTTTCCCTTGCCAGAGAATAAAATCTATCAAGATTTTATTAAGGAATGCTTAGGTCCATTGTATAATAGAGTTGTTCATATTTGTGTATAAATAGGCAACATAAGTGAGGAGTAAAAGTTGACAAGTTTATGCAATTAATGCAAAGCATTCACAAACCACTTTTACTCCTCCAAAGAACAACATAGCCCCTGAGATAGCTCAGTGGGATCTCAGTTGTCACTCAAACTTTGTTTTGAGTTTAGAGAGGAGTCAATACCACACTTGTCGTTTCAATCCCAAGTGTTATTCCGCAAACACTTGGGTACGATTCTTTTTGATTAACTTCTAACAAAGAATTAAACGTTGAAAAATATTGTCTCTTATTTTTACGTTGCTTTATTGTTAATCATTTTATACATCTGTGTTAAAAGTCATATAACTTGGTTACATTAGCTTTTTAGTTATTGATAACCAAGTATAAGGGACCAACACAAAGTAATATAACTTAAACTTTAAAAGGTTTGTTCTAATGATCACATACGCCGGGTTACAAACTTAAAATTTGATAAGAAAACCAGGTTGACAACTAATAAAATAATATTTGATGAAAACTTATTGCATGAAAGGTGTAAAGTTTTTTTTTTTCTTTTTTTTTTAACGTGGGTTTCCAACTCGACATTGTGAGCCGACTAATCCATAGGCGACTACCTTTTCGGATAGCTCGGAGTTGGCGCAGGTGAACCTTCGTGGCCATAAGAGGATTAATTTTCTATTAATTCTTTTTTCATCTAAAGGTGAGGGTGTCATTTGCCTATAATTAGGTTATAAGCTTAAATTTTATAAGATAGATTACAAAGCAATTGAGCGTGTTCGAGGGGGCCAAGCACCCATTGGCTCCCCACTGTCTTCGTCGCTGGAGGCAAGGATTGAATGCGAGGGGAAATTTCCACTTTTTGCTCCTTGATTTTCACATCCAAAAATGAGTAAACTTTATTTCTCCAAGACAACACTGCTCATAGCACAACGTTACACACACCTTTAAACGTTAATCTAGCATTTGGCTATAATTAGTTATAGAAAAAGTCATTTATCACATTAGCCATCGAAATCCCACATGATGGATAAGACATTGCCTACCAACTTAAGCATTTTGCCATAAAGAAACTGTTTTGGAACAACTAGTAAATAGGCGTTCAGCAGTTTCCGTCGAAGCTTCGCAAAAAGGGAAAAGCACGGATGGAACATCGATACCAATCCAATCTAGGTTGTAAAGAGAGGAAGCCTATCAAGAGCCAACTAGTGAATGAAGTTGTGCGTGTGAGAGAGTGGAATTTTTGAATTATAAGAGAGATAAATAGCAGATATAACGTGGGTAAGAGCACAAGGTGCAGTGAGGAGGGTTACCTCCTCATTTAGGGCACACGGGGTGCCACATCACCTTAAATACTCTTCACAACTAACCCCCCCCCCCCTCTTACTAACAACTAACCTCAACTTACTCATTTGGGGCCCACCACTTATAGCTATATTTTATTTTTCACTCACAAAAAAAAGCACAGATGTGTCAGGTGGTTTGCTTCGTCGTGAAGACGAGCAACCTTCAAGTGAGGAGATGTGAGGAGGGGGAGGTGAAGTGGCTAGCCATGAAGAGCTTTGAGGAGCTCCACGTTGGAGCAGCGAGTATCATTTGAGGAATTGCACCGTGTGCTCTAATTGTGTAAGAAAAATTTCGTTGCTTCACATCCTCATAGTAAGAATGCACGTGTCACTCTCTAAGTAAAAGGCAGACAATTGAGAGCAATTTATTTTTCATCCCATGGCTGATAACATGTGGATCCAAGATTTGACGATTTCCTATTCATTTGTAATTGTTACAACTGAGATTTAAAGCAAGAAGATCCAATGGCTGAGAAGGCTTTAGTCAACATATTTTGTCAAATAAACCGACAACAATAATATAGATAATTCGTATAAGAGTAAAATACACCGTTCGTCTCTAAACTTGTCAAAAAAAATATCACCAGAGGTCGTACTTTGGCATTTTCGTCATTTGGAGTCCCTTTTTCAAGTTTTTTATATCACCTAAGTTTCTTGATCCGCTATCCCTCGGTCAATATCCCGTTATATGTTGTTAAATCCCGCTATTCTTGTGAAAAAATTACCCTCGTTTTCTTCCCACTCTCTATTTTTCTTAACTTTTCTTTGACTGAAACAAAAAGGTTGAGACATTTATATAAAAAAAATGTAAAAAGTAACCAAATAGAAATATACACTTTAAAAGTTCACCTTCACATTCATAAACTTCTCAATTTCATCTCAAATCAAAAATGAAACCCTAGCGTAGTCCATCGGCGATGTTAATCGATCTCCGTCTATATTACGATCGTCGTACCGTCACCATCCTCGCCCCGCCATACACCGCCACTATTACTGCCGTCACATCTCCACCATCGATGTAGTCGCACTGTAACACCCCAAATTTCATAGATCGCAGTGGAATTTGGATCTGGGGTATTACCTCATGGATCACAGATACAATAATAAAAAATGACTCGAAAAGAGACATTTTATAAAAATGAGTTATCATTCATTAAAATTATCAGAGTTTTATAAGAGGAGGTCTCCAAAATCTAAGTGTGTTATGAAGCTTGAATGATAACCAAATGGAAAGTCTTTCAAGTCTCGTGCCACTCCATGCCATAATTTCCACAAAGCTCCATTACCTAGGATACATGCTTAAAAAGTCAACACTAGGTGTTGAGTGAGAGTCATAGGTTTAAGTGTTAGTGAATACAAGTTCCTCAGGGTTCAGTTGTTACACCCTTCAAGGAAAATGTAGTTTGTGTGATAATTGTAATGCATGTACAATTATCAAGAGTTGGTATGTTTCACTAAGCTCATGAACCACACGTTAACAGTCCGAGTCATGGGATCTGCAGACCAAACCATGAGGGGACGGGAAGGATAACTTGCCAAAGTTAATCCTTCAGAGGGTTGAAATATAATACTTATTGGTACCCTCCAGTGAGAGGTAGTACCAATGGGAGTTGTCAAACTCCAATAGATCTATCAATTATATTCACGTTCACTTGTGTAAAATATCACAAGCGATTAGATTCATGAATTTTGTTGCGTAGGGGTGGCAGATAGTTTACTCGTGCTCAACCAAAGAAAAAGACTGCCTACTCACGTATCCTGGTGGTATTGTGGGTGTGGTTGTATGTCAAGCTTTAGTTATCTTGTTTAAGTTTTCTTAAGTAATAATTCTTAGGGTTGTTAGTGTTTTAGATATAACATAACACCGTTCGGGTCATCACAATCCAGAAGTATAAGACTTCTCATATGAAGTTCCCTACTATTGTATTATGTTATTAACATAATACCGTCCAGGCCATCATAATTCAGAAGTTAATACTCCTCACGTGAAGCTCCCTACTATTGAGCTATGTTGTTATTAAGTTTAGTTATAACATAACACCGTTCGGACCATCATAATTCAGAAGTCATGCAATAATCGTTTGAGGAGCCAGGGCACTTTAATTCGTAAACCCAACAAACTCATCAAAACGAAATATCCACATGATACTCCGTACATGAAGCTCCCTGGTATTGTGTTATGCTTCTAACTTAAATTAGGTCTTTATATTTATATGAAAATATTTCCACTTTATACCCTTATAGTTTATATATTTACAAAATCTACCCTAAACTTATATACTTATATTATTAACAATCTAAACTTAGCAAAATTAGTCCCTATACTCCTATATTTTAGGAAAATGGCAAAAATGACCCTTGGAATTATAAGTTTTCAAAATTTACCATTTATACCCTTAACTTTATAACTTTTGCAAAACTAGTCCTTATTAGTTTATAACTATTTATCTTTTTATCCTAAGGTTATATAACTTTTCAAAAAGGGTCCTTATAATTATAACTTCTAAGAAATGTCAAAAATAGTCCCTAGACTTAATATTTTCTGAAAGTTACCATATATACCCCTATGCATGGAAAACTTTGCAAAACTAGTCATAATTCCATGCAAATCATATTTTTATAAAACAAAAAGGTTTCCTAGCTTATGGTTAACTAATATTAGCTTAATTAAGTTACCTAGAGCAGATTATAGCTTATGAAAAGGGCTTATAGTATAAAATTAGCAATTAGACTCTAATTAGGGTTTTAAAAAGAAAACTAGCAAATGAAAATGATCCAGGCTCAAGCCAGGGTTCCTAGGTGATCTAAGGCACATAATATCTATACTAGGACTATAATAAGGTTGATAGAATCAAGTATGAAAGCTTACGTGACTAGAAGTGAGTGAACAAGGGTTTTAGGGTTTTCTATGGCAAAACTAAGCTCGATAGGGCTTCTAGGCTTATGGTACTCGATTCCTAGGACTTCTAAGGCTCAAGTACTACTACTAACTACTGAGATTTTATGGTGGAAAGAAGAAATGGTGTGGTTTGGAAATGGTGAGGGTAACGAGGCTTTTATAGCCTCGTTAAACTTGGTGATCAAGCAAAAGGGTGTTTAGGTGGCACGAGGAGGGGGAATAACTAGCCACAGCTAGTACATGACTAATGGGAGCTATAAGGGTGAGTAAGGTGGTCTATAGGGCGGTGTAGGGAGTATGTGGTGGTGGTGAGGCCGACTAAGGAAGGTGGTGACAAGTAGGTGCATCACCTACTTGTAAGGTGTGTGCTAGGGTGCTTGGTGATGAAAAGTAGGTGGGTAAGCAGCTAGGGTGTGTGCTTGAGGTGCTTAAGGTGCTTAGTTTAAGATTTAGGTTTAGTTTTGACCTAATTTTGCTTAAGGAGAGATTAGGGTCTAGCTTAGGGTTTAGTGCCTAAATTAGGGTCCTATGAGTGTTTAGTGACTAATCCTAGGTACTAAGAAGCTTACACTAAGTGGTGGTAGATTATGGTGAAGTTTTGGGATAGTTTAGACCTAATTCCGGGAAGTTATGACCTAGTTATGATTTTGTGCTTAAGAGACTTGTACCTAAGCTCTAAGGGTTTGTACTGGGGTCTAAGGGTGCTAAGATATCCTATTGTTCCTAAGGTAACTCATACATAAGCCTTGAACACTTTCAAATTGGTTTTGTAAACACATAGGCCTGATTAGGGCTTAATTAGGGTTAGATTAGGGTTTATTAGTATATTGTGATATGTTAAGTGTGTTAGGTTGGTAGATTACTTATTTTGGAGTTGTTGTGATCTTATGCTTGACATACCAGAGGTTTATAGGATGTGTGGGTAGAGATATTTGGCTTGTGTAGATACGTGAGCAAGTCTAGAGAGTCATGCAGGTAATGAATGCTCATAAAAAGCAAAAATTTTCCTGTGAAATACCTGACATAGGTATTTGTAGTAGAAATGATAGTGATGAGTTTTTGTGGGTTGTTATACACACCGCCACCATTACCGTCTTCGCCACTCTGATTCAGAATATCAGGTTTATCTCTATTTATACTATAGCATTAATTTTGACCTAATTTTGTGGTGTAGATAATTGATTGAGTTTTATATAATCGATTGAGTTTCTTAGTGTTGAAGATCACTTGTGACTTTATGCTCATCATTGTCAACAATTGAGTCTCATTATGTTGAATTGACAGGGTCTGCTGTAGAAGATCTTCAGCTCGATAAAGAAAGAATGTGTGTTGGATCAATGTTTAGTCTGATAAGAGTTAGTTCAATTGTCATATTTAAGAATTTTTTTGTTAATCTATTTGAAGAATTGGAATTAGATAATCGTCTTATTAGCTACAAATCCAATTGCATAATTTCAAAACACCTTGCAATGACATAGAACTATTGTGATGAAATACCCGAGAGATCATCTTTTAGTGTAGTGAAATGTTTAGTGATGTAGCAAATTCGTTCTTTTGATTAAGAGCATGAACAGAGTTGCATTGTATCAGTTAAATATGTTTCAAGTAATATGATTCTCTATTGAAGTTATTTAAAATTTAAGTTCAAAAATAAATAAATAAAATTCTCTGAAATGAAATATATGATTAGTTTGGTTGAAATGGATCAAGCAGTGTGTGTTGGTTGTCGCATCTATGGATCATCCCTAAAATTTTGTGGGTTTTGATATTGTGTGTGGGTATGAAGATGAAGAATGAAGATTGGTGTTTGATTGAGTTTATTTTTTTAGTTGAGTGGATGGATGAGATTTGAGAATGTTGTTGGTGTTAATTTTAAGAAATAAGCAGAAATTTAGAGAGAATGAACCAGGAAAGTGATAAAGAGGGGGCGGTGGTAGTGATGGTATAACTTTTTGAGTAAATACAACGTTCGTCCCTAAAGTTGTACCAGTTGTACCATCAAAATAATTAACCAAAAAGATGAAATAACCATTTTGCCCTTATATGCAAGACACATGGTAAAAAATAACAGAAGTGGACTGAGAATAACGGGTCAAGGACTCACGTGATATAAAAAACTTGAAAAAGGAACTTCCAATGATGAAAATGCCAAGGTATGACCAGAATCTTTTTTAACAAGTTTAATGACGAACGATGTATTTTACTCTAGTATAATAACTAGTTATTTATTGGGTTAAGTCCATAAAATAGAAACAAAGTTTCAAAAATTTCCCATTGTTAGAAACGAACTTTGTAATTTATCAATATAGCAAATGAAACATTGTATAAACCATTTAGAGTAAAGTCCAAAATACATCCATGTGGTTTGTCACGTGTCTCGCTTTACATCCTCGTGGTTTTTTTTTGCACAAAACTATCCCTCCGTTAGTAAAGTTGGCATAAATTCATCCCTCAGTTAGTAAAATCAGTTAATGAGGACTAACGATACAAATTATTGTCCGTTATCTCCTAACGCAAGCGAAAATATTTGCATCGTTAGTCCTCCGTTATCACCCACCATATATCTCCTAACCGATTTACGCTTTCGTCTGTTTTTATACGTTTTCGTCTATTTTTCTCATGTTTTTATCCATTTTTACACGTTTTTATCCGTTTTTTCACGTTTTCATACCTTTTATCCGTTTCCATCCGTTTTTCTCACGTTTTTATCTTTTTTCGTCCGTTTTTACATGTTTTCGTCAGTTTTTTTTCACATTTTCATACAGTTTAATCCATTTTCATCTGTTTTCGTTCGTGTTTTAAATAAGTTTGATGATTTACACAAGTTATAAAATTCACAAGAGTTTATAAGTTTATAAGTTATGAATTTGGTCAAAAACTGCTTAAGTTTTGGTAATAAACAGCCATTGTTTTGCATTTTCAGGTTAAAATCTCGAGTGTCTTGATGTAAAACCTTGTTCTGGACAACTTTTGTGTTTTACACTTTTGATGATTCGGACCATAAAGGAGTCAAAATCGTGATTTAAAATTGATACAGAAACATTTTTATCAAATGTCAAGTTTTCTTTTAGTATACTTACCTAATCACAAAAAAATATATATACAGGAATGAATAGTAGAAGTGAATAGTAAAAATACGCGGATAAATAGTAACCTGAAAATATGAATTGTTACAATTTTCATATGTTTTTATCCATTTTCATACATTTTTATCAGTATAAAAACAGACGAAAACTGATAAAAACGTATGAAAACGTGAGAAGAACGGATGAAAACAGATAAAATGTATGAAAACGTAAAAAAAAACTAACGAAAACATGTAAAAACGGACGAAAACGAATAAAAACATAAGAATAGTCAATGAGGACTAACGATGCAAATATTTTAACTCAATGAGGACTCACAATGCAAATGTTTTAACTCATTTAGGAGATAATGGAAAATAATTTGCATCGTTAGTCCTCGTTGACTGGTATTACTAACGGAGGGATAGTTTTGTGCCAACTTTACTAACGGAGGAATGATTTTGTGCCAAAAAAAAAATCATGAGGATGTAAAACGAGATACGTGACAAACCCCAAAAATGTATTTTGGACTTTATCCAACCATTTATATTACAAAGTTCATTTCTAAGACCAATGCTAATGGGCATTAGTTTTCACCAAGCAACCCCAAAAGCAACGCGCCGCTGCCATTAGCAAATTCAAAAGTGATGCGTCGCTTGGCACCAATTTGAAAATTTTGGTTGGTTGAGTGACCGAAACTTTTACAAAGCAACTCCATACTTTTATTACCTTTTCTCCTCTATAAAACCCAACTTCTATCTCCTACATATTTTTATTACATTTTCTCCTCTAGCAAATTCAAAAGTGACGCGTCGTTTTTGTGGTCACCACTAGCTAGATATGGTTGGGGTGGAGTTGTGAAGAGAGAAAGGTGAGGTGATGCTGAGGTGGCGGGGTTGCTTTTTTGAAAATGGGGTTACCATTAGCATTAGCCTTACAAAGGAAACTTTTGAAACTTAGGGTGCGTTTGGTTTGGTACTATGAATCACAATGGGTATGGGTGTTTGTATAGGGTGGAAAGATAATGAAAGGTATGATGAAACCACACACATACATAAGATAGGAGGAAACCTTCACATCTGGGTATCCTCAATCCATTGTGGTAAGCCCCATAACCAACCAAACAACATTAATGACTTTCAAAGTCATAGATTTATACCCATAGACCCCAACCAAACGGGCCCTTACTTTCTATTTTATGTACTCAACCCTTATTTATTTACGGAAAATGATGGGGAGATGTTACGCCTGCTAGTTAACTATCTATCTTTGTTATTTAAGTCCTATTTGAGTTTGAATATGATCGTGTGTCATTGTTTATCAGGAATAAGTGTTTGGGCCCAAGCCCGGTTTGTGGGTTTAGGTATATAGGGTTTCGTCAAGTCTATTTAAGCAATTGCAATCAATGTAATTGAATAAGTTTTCAGTCAATAATATTCTAGTTCTCCAATCTTCTTCTTAAGGAGCCCGCACCCGCTTGAAGTGGTGCCCTATCCCGATACAACCCCTAACCGGGTCGTATCAATTGGTGCTTTCATTGAGAGCTCTCGTTGAGAGGGTTTTTTTTATTAGGGTTCCAATTAAAAAAAAATACTCTGTCATTCGGTACTGTTCACGTGTACTGTTCATCAAAAAAAAATCTGTTTTCGAGTTATGACCATCGATGAAAACACTATTCGGTTGCTACTTAAAGAGCACGTCGACATGGTACAACAGCTTGCACAATAACAAGCTGCTGTTTTTCAAGAGCAACTTAATACCTTACGTGCTGAATTACAGGCCACACGTGGGTTACTTCAAAATCGACAAGGTGGTGGTGGCGATCCAGGGTCCTTGTTTCCACGTTCAATGCATGTGGATGTTCCCAAGTTTACTGGGGATGATCCGGAAAGATGGCTTTTTGCCATTACAAAATATTCTGCTTTACTTAACACACCAGCGGATCAACGTTTGCGGATTGTTGGTTTTAACCTTGACGGCGTGGCGGCAGAATGGTTTCGTTTGATGACAAGGAATGGGTTGATCACAGAATGGGAAAGGTTTGTGGGGAGTGTTAAGAATCGTTTTGGGCCTTCCAAATATGAAGAACCGCAGGAGGCTTTGTCGAAGTTGTTACAACTCGGTACTGTGGTGGAGTATCAAAGTGATTTTGAAAACCTCATGAATAGGGTTACGGGTATCTCGGACGCTTTGCTCATCTCTTTCTATATATCAGGTCTTAAATTATCTCTACAACGAGAGTTGTTGAGGGCAAGACCAACGTCTCTTGGGGATGCGTTTTCATTGGCTCGTGTCGCGGAGGCACGTTTAAAGGGTCAACAGTTGTCTTCTTCCAGCATCAAAACCAAGAACAACAATGAGGGTTTTTATAAGGTTTATGAAGTCAACCATACGAAGCATGCTCAAGAACCTGTTGTTCAGATAACTGAAGATTTTTCAAATATTGTTCCGGAAGCTTTAGATAAACTAGTCCCAGAAAAGGCTTCTAGTCGAAAGCGACAAGGTTATGAGAAGCAAACTTTTGTACAGCCAACATTAATTTCAACGTCAAGATTTGCAAAATGCAAACTCAGTTATGAGAGTTGGGATCCAATGGGGTCAAGTGCAACATGTTATTATGTACCCCTTGAAACTGATTTAGATAGTTGCAACAATTCTAAGGATGTTTCTTTGCCTAGACTCGTTATGTGTTTGGCTCACCACCTAAAAGTTGCATGGAATATAAAATGGAGACCTTTTGACACTTGTGCTAATTTCAAACAGAGAGTGGGTTACCTTGGTGTTGTGATTGGAAGCGGAGTCCTTGAAGTGTGGGAGGTTCCTCTTTGGTATGCAGCTGAAGCTATGTTTTTTGTTTGCCAAAAGGATGGTACTGATCCTCGCTTTATTAAGTTGAAACCGAGATTCAGATGTGCGATGTTGAATTGTGGTGATAGCCAAAGCATTCCTCTAATAATGGAATGGTCAACGGCATCTCTGCATGATCTTATTTTGGCTGGTTGTCATGATGAAATGGTTGCTCTATGGATGTATTATACGAATTCTCCACTAGAAGATATAAGAACGTGGGATCCGGGAATCGCGGTCGTTCAAAGAAACACCTTGAGGACAAAGTGACTTTGAAGAAGTGGGGAATGTTACGCCTGCTAGTTAACTATTTATCTTTGTTATTTAAGTCCTATTTGAGTTTGAATAGGATCGTGTGTCATGTGAGTCATTGTTTATCAGGAATAAGTGTTTGGGCCCAAGCCCGGTTTGTGGGTTTAGGTATCTAGGGTTTCGTCAAGTCTATTTAAACAATTGCAATCAATGTAATCGAATAAGTTTTCAGTCAATAATATTCTAGTTCTTCAATCTTCTTTTTAAGAAGCCCGCGCCCGCTTGAAGTGGTGCCCTATCCCGATACAACCCCTAACCGGGTCGTATCTGGAGACCTAAATGTATACCTAATTTCATAACTAAAATTATATAGCATGATCTTGTTGGTTTCTAAAAAAGCGGGTCATTTGACTACAGCATTATGCGTTTAGACATAAATTTAGGCTAATCTTTACTCAATCACCAATTTTACCCAAAACAATACTTCCATCCCTAAAACACTACTCCGTTCCCATTGAGAGATTCGTAAAATTTCAGAATTTACAGTAAAAAAAGATCAAAATCTTTAACTCCTTGTTTATACATTCATCTGTCGGTGATCCAATGAAAACCCAAAACACAAATAAATATAAAAACTAAAAAAAAGGCACCCCATTTCCTCATCAATTTGCTTCTCTTTCCCACTGCATCATCTCTCACAAGATCACATATACATACACACTCCAATTATACATCTATAGAGAAAGGGAACTAAAAGTGTCAAAGTGTGTGAGAATTAGTTAGTAAAAATGGCAATAAACAGGGTTGGATCAGGAGGATCATGTAATCCAGCAATAGTAAAGATGTTAATAACATTTATAGGAATAAGTATGGTTGGTTATTTAATAGGTCCACCTTTATATTGGCATCTTCTTGAAGCTCTTCATCGCTCTTCTGTTGCTGCTGTTTCTTGCCCTGTTTGCAACTGTGATTGTGATTCTCAACCTCTCCTCTCCATTCCTCAAGGTGGGTATTACTTATTTTTCCTTGATCTGCTGTTTTTATTATATGGTCTTGATCTGTTGGAATTAGGAATCTTTTGCTTTTTTACCATCTGGGTAGCAGTAATTTTTTTTTTTTTTCATTTTTTACTCGCATTTCCACAATTTGGGTTTTTGCAAGAATGTGTATTAGTTGTTTTTAGATGATATTGGTTTGATCTATTGTTGCAAGTGGTTGCAAATTTTACTTTTTTACCATCTGGTACCAGTAACTTATGGTTTTGTAGGAATTTTGAATCTTGTTAGTTTAAGTTATCAACTTATGGTTTTTTATTATGACCGTATGACTGATTAGTGCGTAATCTTGCTTTGACGGATCATATTTTGGGATCTTGATCGTGTTCTTGGACCTAATTAGAAGTTTATGACTGATAACTATTGGATCTTAGTGACACTATTAGTTTAGGAATGAAACAAGTTATTTGTAGGCTCAAATTTGATAAGAAGATATAACCGGCAAAAAGAATCATGTTCACTTACCTCAAGAGATTATACGATGGACGATATATGTGTGGTGTAATTTGCATAAGTAATTAAGGATGACATTTGTAATATATTGAGTGCACCTGCAAGAAATTTGATCATAAAGTTGCTTCCTTTTCATCTCCTATGATATCTGAAATACCTCAAATTCTAGCAGATCGTTATGAGAATGTAATAGTTTTCTGATTGAGTTATATAACTAAAGATAGATATATGTTACACCTATAAAAATTGAATCCAGCAAACATATAAATTGATACATGAATTCACGTTTTATTAGCAATTCTAAAAACACAAGTAAGATTGATCAATATATTATTCGGTGAATCAACAATAATGGCAAATACATTCAGTGTATGGGCCTAGCGGGCCTTCTTCACACGTTCCAGAGTGAGCACGATACTTTTCCACACAATCATCCATACAACATTCCGTACACCATGTTTTGCATAGGCCAATTCGTACTTCATCACATTTGCCTTTATTTGCGGTAATCACCATCGAATTCTTTTCATCAACAACATGAAGACGACCCCGTTCAATTCTTGACATACAAACTTGTTCACAAACTACATTAAACGTGTTATTAGTTATACATTATAATCTTTGATATCAAACATAAATTGACAAAATCAAATACGTGTTTACCTAGCAAACAGAAGACAATGAAAATCATTTGTGTATTCATGATGATTTTAAGATAATCTTCTTTTTCTTGACGCAATTTAGAAGAATACACTTAACTGTTACAGTACATGGTAATCTTTTATTTATAGCCTTTAGGTATGCTTTAATAGGTGCATGTATATGCATTTAATATCTTAAAGTATTACCTTAATAATATTGGTATCCAAATAAATGCTTGCGTTTTTATCTTAAAGAGACTGATATTTTTTTGCATTAAATGGTTTATTCTATTGATTATCATCATATTGGTATTTTGACAAAATTAGTTGTAAACCGGTAATCATAAGCCTTGGTTACAAGTTGCAGCTTTTTATTTAATAAAAATGTTTGACAAAATAGTTATAGCTATAAATATACAGTGTAAAATTGCATAAATAAACATATGCACAATTAAAATCAAATGTAACATGCTGTTGCAAGATGCAATCTTTGGGGTTTTTATGAAATGGGTATGAGTTAGTTTTGCTTAATAGTGGTTTGATCTGTTGGAATTAGGAATCTTTTGCCTTTTTACCATCTTGTAGCAGTAATTTTTGCATTTTTTACTCTCAATTCCACAATTTGGCTTTTTGCAAGAATGGGTATTAGTTGTTATTAGATGATATTGATTTGATCTGTTGTAATTAGAAATCTTGATCTTGTACGACTGTTGCAAGTTGCAATTTTTACTTTTTTACCATCTGTGTATCAGTAACTATTTTGAGTTATTAGATGATATTGGTTTGATCTGTTGTGATTTGGAATCTTGAATCTTGTTAGTAAAATTTTTACTTCATAGATTACCATGTAACAGTTAAGTGTATTCTTGCTATAAATAAAAGATTACCTAAAGGCAACCTTGATAAGGGTATGACTGATTATTGCATAATCTTGCTTTTGATGGATCATATTTTGGGATCTTGATTGTGTTATTGGACCTAATTTGAAGTTTATGGATCTCAAAACCCTAATGATGATAACTATTGGATCTTAGTGACACTATTAGTTTAGGAATGAAACAAGTTATTTGTAGGCTCAAATTTGATAAGAAGATATAATTAGCGTAAAGAATCATGTTCACTTCAGAAATTATACGATTGACAATATATGTGTGGTGTAGTGTGCATTAAGGAATTAAGGATGCATTTGGATCATTGCACTCTATCTGTAAGTAGATATCAGAGGATGGCTATGAAGATTAAATTTGTTCAATGTTGACTGCACCTACAAGAAATTTGATCCTAAAGTTGCTACCTTTTCATCTCTCTTGATATCTTAAATACCTCAAATTCTAGCAGATCGATATGCAGTAACTTCGATGTAGCTATCTGGCCCAATTTGCACTTCATCGTTCCCAAAATCCTCCCACTGGATCTTAGTTATATTCTTACTTTAGGGATCAAACGTGTTAACTTTTAATCTCATGTGTTGATAACAATATTGCAAGTAATTAGGAATTGTTTGATGATTGAGTAACAGAGCTATGCTCACTTAGCTTCAAAGATTATATTATTGATAGTCCTTTTTTTTTTTTTTTTTTTTTTTTTTTTTTTTTGAATAAGTATGCATTTCATTTCATAAATCTGAAAGTAGATTTATAGGAAAAGCTTCGTATTTGATGAGTGATTCTGTCTGACATTATGTTTATCATGCTCCTAGAAGATATTATCGTAACAAAGGTGCTTCCTCTTCTAGTTATTGACATAAGCAGAATGTGTTACATTTGTGTAGAATTATCTGTAACAACTATGTTTGGCTATTTGTTTGATGTTTGATGTCTAAAGTAATGTGTGCTTTTGAGGGTGGGTTTAGAAATCACTATAATACTTAAAAGTAACTCCCAATACCGTCTTCCACGGGTTATGGGTCCCAATACCGTCTTCCACGGGTTATGGGTCCCAATACCGTCTTCCACGGTGTATGTGGGAGGTTGATATGTAGACAGCCTGCTTCCGGTTCTACCTAAGATAGAAAAGGACCTCCAGCCTTTTGTAGGGAGTGAGGATCGAACCCTTGACCTCTTGGTTGAGAGGCAAGGGGTTTTCCAACTGATCTAACCCTACTTGTTTAGGGAAGACACTATAATACTTAAATTATGCTTATTATTGTAAACAATTAGCATTGGTTGGTTTCTCAGAGAGGATCCACGGCATTAGAAGTTCTGTTTTAGGGAAGACATTTGAGATGACTGTATATCGAGTATTAACAATCCTTCAACAGTTCAACCTACTCGAAGCAAAAATACAATTGCAGTTGACACTAGATCCATACATGCGTAGAAATCATTTATGCGGATATATCTTACAGTTTTACAGAACTTTAGAATCAGTTATTGCTTCTTGTACCTACTGTGGGAGCCATTAGATTTGATAACGTCGTCCTGTTTCTTACTTTCTTTCAGTTTAGCTTATTAAATGACGTGTGAAGCTGAAACTTGGTTTGTTTATTTTTTTTGCAGCGCTAAGCAACGGTTCCTTCACAGGTTAGTATGACTAATGAAATTATTGTTCTTAATTTTCATTTATGTATGTGCACCGTAGTTCTCTTTAATAACCATGGGCTCAACACCTCCTGCACAATAAGTCTACGGGGTCCATGCAATAGCCCCCCTCCACATGCAAAGTCATGGCACATTGCAAACTTTACACCATCCAGTACTTGTTCCTTTAGTTAACATTCATAATGTCCACATAATCTTGACTGCTCGTGTTATATCATATATTGGTTAGAACATAAAAAGTTCCAACAAATCTGATGGCCATAATCTTTGATGAAATGAAAATCTTGATTTATATCTTTCTTTTAACTGAGACAATCTTCTTGTTATAATTTTAATACAAAATTTCACAAAATATTAATGAGATTCTTGCAATGTCTAGATGTAGACAAATTGCTGAACCATGTAGATACTGTGTGATATGTTTTTTTCATGAAATTATTATAGTGTTTGTGACCGGGCAGCATATGGGTGCAACATTTGGCTTGTAACTCTAAAATGTCAACCACAAATACATACGGGGTATATTGGAGGGGAAAATATTGGTATACTGTAAAGGAAAATTAGAATTTGCAAATTACAAATGTGAGAAATTTATACAAAAGATCTTGAGCTAAACACGCATGCATAGGAAAGAGAGACACGGTGAGGCAACTTAATGAATTCTTGAAATCAGATATTTCGGAATTCGGACTGATATGAACCTTCTAGTGAAAGTAAAAGCAGGATACGGCTAATGCTTTATCGTATTTTTATTCAGTGTCTGGCTTAGAGGAAACAAAATGGGAAGGGCGAGTGGATTGGGTAACGGGTCAAAACAGGAAATTCTTTTAACAGTTGATTTTGGTTGACCCAGAACATGTATTGTCCAGATATTTTTTGTAAAAATTTAGCATGTCAAATTATGTTAGTAATGAATTAATTTTTTGACTAAAATGATATAAGGGGTATTATGCAAGAAAATACACACCCTGGGAGACTTTCGTATTGTTTTACCTGTGTTCTTTTTACACTAATGTAATTATATTTGACCCTTCCGAGATAATTTCTTTCTAAGTGCTGAATATATATGTTTTAAGCAGATTGTGCAAAGCATGATCCTGAAGTGAGTGGAGACACAGAAAAGAATTTCGTCGAGCTTCTCTCTGAAGAATTAAAGCTACGTGAAGCTGAAGCTCTAGAAAGTCAACAACGTGCTGACATGGCACTTCTCGAGGCCAAGAAGTTAACATCCCAATATCAAAAAGAAGCAGACAAGTGTAATTCAGGAATGGAAACTTGTGAAGAAGCTCGTGAAAAAGCCGAAGCAGCTTTACTAGCACAAAAACAACAAAGTGAAATGTGGGAATTAAGAGCCAAACAAAGAGGTTGGAAAGAAGGCAGTACTAAGTCTGTAAACACTGCTTGAAATTAGGTACGTCACGGCTGCATAGTGATTCGAGTTTTGATGTTTATGAGATCAAGTTCTCTATTATAACTATTTGTTAACTTATACCACGAAATTGATTGTTGTTTGGATAAACATCTATTGTAGAATGTTTAGGGTATTTAGGTTAATTTATTTAACAGATTATTATGTGAAATATTATTTACATATTTTGTTGAATTGCATAAAATATGAACTCTATTTTGGCATATCAATGTATCATTATGTTACTTTTTTCATTACTTAGTTCAAAAAAAAAAAAAAAAAAAAAAAAAAAAAAAAAAAAAAAAAAAAAAAAACTCATCTGCATAAGGTCGTATGGTTCAGAGTCTGCCGTTATTAAGTGGTGTCAAAACGGGTAGCACCATGATTGGTTGATATGACACACAAACACTTGTTCCATACATTTCTTGAACTTTATAATTAGTTAACTTGTTAAATATGTTATACAAAAAGTATATGATTCGCTATTAGGATAGAACTAGTTGGAAAACCGCGGGGTGTTTTCCGAATAGGGAAAGTGTAATAACGGCCGGTAGCTACTTAACGTCAATTTAGTGACTAAGGACTGACTTTGCAATAGACGTATAACATGAATGACCAATTATGTAAATTATGAGAGGACTAAATATGCAACGGACTTCTGAGATAAAGGACCAATTTCGCATGGATTTTTAAAGATAATGATCGTTATCTAACAGCCGTTAAATATTTAACGGCCGTTAGTTATAACGCTACAGTAACTAACAGTCGTTAGTCCAGCCCCGACCCGCCCCCGCCCAAACCCGACCCATCCTAAATGGTTTCTACAGTGTTTCTATAGTGGGGGCATGTGAGGTTTGGCAAAATAGCCCAATAAATGTATATACGTTATAAAAATGGTTTCTACCGTGTTTCTACAGTGGGGGCATGTGAGGTTTGGCAAAATATCCCAATAAATGTATATATGTTATAATTCTAACTTTCTGGTAGAACGATTTAAAAGTCTTGTGTATTTTTAGTACACAAAGATAATTTTCGACCCACAAGAACATTTGGCCCTTTTGAACCGTTCTTGATAAAGCACAGCCCAACGAACCAACTTGTAGGTAAACTAATAGAAATCGACAGAGACAGTTTATTGCTGAAGTTAAGAGGCCCCTGTAAATACAGTGTTTTACTATTCACAATAGATAAATAATTTGGCAACATAACTCACAAAATAAAATCTTCGAGTGGTTCTTTTAACAGGCTCGATTTTGCTCCAATAGACAATATGTGAAATGTGATCGTACAATATAAATAACTCATTGCTTTGCTTTCTCAACCCCAGAGAATGAACCATCCGCTATAGTAACTGAATCATACCTCAAAAATAAGTGTGCTAGAAACAATGATGCTGTAAGGGTAACAAAGTCTTTTCCTGGACATTGCTTGTTCGAGGTACTCGGTGTCCCGGTTTGTGGCCCGTTTGACCAATACAAATAATTTAACAACTCTTTACCCTTTTCCTTAGTAAACCGATCTGGAATAAACGTTTCTGGGTCATCAAACACTTTTGGATCCCTCATCACCAAAGGCTGATACCCACAAAGAAGCTCACCTTTTTTCACATTATAAACCGAGTCGTGAGAACTTAGCTCAAAATCCTTACGGGCACGCCCGTACTGCAACGGGACAGGCGGGTTTAATCTTAGTGTTTCATAAACAAATGATTGAACGAGATCCATTTCTGTAACTGATTTGAAGCTCAAACCCGACTCTGCTTTCTCTCTCACTTCTTTACGTAACTTTTCTTGAATCCCGGATTTATCAGATCCTAGCGAGGCTAATAAGCTAGGTAAAAATATGGAAAACCCGCCAAATGCGTTAAACCCGAGTGTGAACAAGAGGTTATGGATGGCGTCTTCTTTACTTAACTTAAACTCGGTTTGACCTCGTGAAATTACTTCTTTACCCTCGGCCTCGATGAATTCGTATAACTTGTTATAGTCATTGCTGACTAGGAAGTAGGGGAAAGGGAAGGAATGTAAAAATATTTCGACTAACGGCTGGAAGGCATTTATTGGGACGGTTGGGAGGAGCTGAACCCCAAGCCAACGATCCATGCGCAAGTACCCATTCTCAGCCATATCGGGTGAGTTGGCGGTGTCTGCTCCAGCTATGTAACGGGATAAGAAGGCAAAACAGAACTTCTGAATGGGTACGAGGTAGCTGACTGGACCAGATGGAAGTTGAGACTCGACAGTGTCCCACATTGAGTCTAGCAAGGTTGTTAAGGTCGGGATCATGATAGATGTGCTTCGTTTGAGTGTGTCCATAGCGAAGTTCTTGATCTGCCATCATAAATGCAAACTGAACTACCATCACACAATATATCAGAAAGATGAAAATTTTCAATCTAGAGTTACGTTTACAAAGTACCAGCAACTTTGTTCTTTTTCCTAAACAAAACAATTTTCATTAAGGAGTATCGCTCTAATCACACCTGTAGAACCAAGCTTAGTTCGAGTTGTCTAAAAAACAGATGGGATTTATCTTGTTCGGGTATTTACTGAGCGTTCGGCTCTTAACTCAAATCTACGTAGCCTAACCGAATATTCTTTAGCCATTTCAGATCCCCTCTCTTCCATTTAGATGTGTACCTAGTAATGTTTGAACCCAATACTTCTTGTAAGAATATCATCGGTGCTTGACCACTGGGCGAACTTGATGGTTCCATATATATAGTTTGAGTTGTCTAATTGTACAATTTTGACTAAATTATTGATGGGACTCGCTAGAGCCAAAACATTGTACAAGCCTACAAAAATAATTAAATTACGTGTATGGTCCGAACTAGAAGTGTGTCATTTGTGTTGACAATGAATGGGGATATAATTCTTTTCTTTAAGGGATTGATTATGTTATTTAAATCAATTTCATTTTCCTAATAACTCGTAATGTGTCGAGTGCATGTCTGAAAAAGTTGCATCTAGTCGAGTTAACAAAGTATCGAGAGTAGGCCAACAAATGGATTGGAGTTGCAACAAAAATCAAGGGGGTGCCCACTAAATTATCTTTCAATCTTGTCTCAATATTACCAAAGCCTTCATTTGAGTGACACTTAAAAAACATCCCCAAATCAACACCATTGCTACCTATATACAAACTGTTTATGGCAGCGATTAGCATGTGCAAGTGGTGCAATCACACAGATCTCTTTATTGTAAGGGCCACTAATTTAGTGTACACCTATTAATATTTTACTAAAAGGGTATCCAGTGATTAAATTTTGTGACGAGTAAATGTTGTTCATTTATATATTATTTCTAACGATAACTTTACGAAAGAATGATAATTTTTAATTAAAATAACTATAACCCATAACAATTCAAACTATTTGATCTCCAAATAGATGTGTGAGAGATATAAAATGGTTGTAGATTTATATGGTAGATGCGATTACACGTTTTTAATAATAATTATTGATAATAACTAACTTTTAGCGGTTACAAGTATTAATATGGTGACATTTTTTTTCTCATTAAAAATCACATTTATTTCATTAATATGACAGGTTATAAGTTTTGACCAAGTAAATTACATTTAAGTTTTTATTGTTTTCTTTAATAAGAAATGTTTTTGGTCTTAAGAATTTTAAGACTTCCTTATTTAGAATGTCCTAAATGCTTTATAAAGGAGTATAGATAGTTTGAGTAGTTCTATTTAGACCTACAACACAAGCCTAAAAACATGCTTAATGCATAAATCACTTGTACAATTTTATTATGTACTTTCTCTCTTCAAATTTTCACCAATCATTTTTTGAAATCAACCAATCAAATCATTATATACATTTGTAGGCTTGATTAGTAGGCACAACAATCATTTTTCTTATAGTTTTATACATATCTAAGTATATATATAATGTTTTGAATTTTTAGTATCTTTGCTAAATATTATCAAAGTTGAAATTTTAGTGTCTTTGCGTAACATCAAAGAACTTTTTATTTTCCATAATAGTTAAACTTTTTGCGATTTATGGGGTCATATTCGTGATTTCGCACCGGGTCATTCAAATCAATGGGACAGCCTGTTCATGGGACCTAACTCGGGCATCAAACGTGCCTAAAATCTGATGTAGACGAGCTTAAAACGAGTTAATGAATTTAATCGAAATATAGTTCGTCAAACGACTACTCGATTATAAGAGCCTAGCCTCTTTTTCACATATCACAACAATTTAAGAAGTTCGGGATAACTCATTTTAATCTAAGGAGGCACAAAAAGCATATAGAAAAGTACAGTATCTATCGAAATCATAGCATTTTTCAAACCCATGTTAATGGTTTACACTTAAGAATTCACATTTTTGCTTAACCTGTCCTAGCTCCTAAGTCCTAACCACGGGCCAAGTATGAGTAAGACATGTACCAAATGAATACAATTAAATGTTCGATCACTTATAAAACGCCTAAATGGCTAAAACTTTGCAAATAAGTTTTACTAAACTCCCATAAATGCTAGTAACTTGGATTTATAAATCATCAACAACATAATGAGACAAGTTCAAAATTATTATTTACTCTGATAACGAGAAATGAAGAAAATGCTAAATCTTTTAGGATCAACGTGTCACTATTTATTTGATGCCGTCCAAAAATAAAATGAAAATTATATTCATATTAATAATGTGAAATGATAATAACACTTGTCACGATTTTATTCAGCAAAATCACTATTGCTTTATTATATCTCAAGTCAATAAAATATGTCAAAGTGTCAGCATCAAATTATCATCCAATAATTTAATGACCAATGGGCTTGTGGTCCACTGGGCATGTCTTATTCAGTTAAGCGTGCCTAGTGGAGAGTAGTACCGGTTTGGGTGACCAAACCGGGAAGTCTTCCCTTGTGGACCACTGCCTTGTCGGTACGATTTCAAAGTCCTTCAATGAAGGTTTCAACTCACAAGGGTTCGAATCTGGAGAAGGCAGGGTTTACTTCAATTTAAATGTCGTGCCTTCGGACGGCTTAAGTTGAAGGTTTTTCCCCATCGGGTTTCAAATTAAACTTGAATTTCCCCAATGAAAGTCAATTTTCAAAAGAAATCTAATAATTTAATGTATAGTTAAATAAGAAGATGATGTTTAGCTGAGTAAAATAATTGTACAGATATGAATATTTTCTCTATTTTTCTATCTATTAAAATACGTTTTCATATTGGAAAATGAATTGTATGCCTAAAACTAAGACCTAAAATTAAACCTAAATATTTGATTAGTTCATTTGAAAAATTAATTGGTGAAAAATGATGAGAGGGAATTAGTGTTTAACACTTGTCATGAAATGAATGAATTAAGTTCATTAGTAAGTTTATGTTGTGGGTCTATATATTAATAGTGTTGATATTACTAACTCAGTTCAATAATTGTACAAATATGAATATTTTCTTCTATTTTGACTAGCTTTGCACATGGTAATAATATATGGTGGAGATCCTATGAGCTTTGGGAAATGAAGATAAGGTGATATTCAATTCCTTTTGATGCTGTCTTCATTCAAGGAATATTTAACTCAAAAAAAAAAAAAAAAAAAAAAAAAAAAAAAAAAAAAAAAAAAAACTAACTAACTAACTAACTAATAATAATAAAATAAACAAAAATAAAAAATCCTAAACTTAACTTTTCACATAAAAAAGTAAAAAATATCTACTATGGTAAATACAACTTTAACTAAATATTTCCATCAAACTTATTCCTAGTTTCTTCATTTAGATCAAACAGAAAATGTGCTAGTAGATTTGTAGTAACTTGACAAGATCCACTATTACGTCAAGTTTTCAAATCTATCTTCGATCGGTAGGAAGATAAGTAAGAGGATACTAGTATAATACAGTAGATAAAAAAGTAAAGGAAAATTTGAGATGCATAAAAGTATAACTAAACTTGTGCCTAGACAGCATAGCAATGATTTATTGGTTTATGAAAAAGTGATCTCCTATATATCACCAACATGACATACATTTAGCCATCACAATCAGTGCTCAAATGTAAAACGTACCTGTTCATGTTGAGGTTCAGTAGTATCTAAATAAGCACAAACTCTACGATCACCAGTAAACTTAGTACTTGGCATAAAATCACCAACTAATATATTCTTCTTATCAACTAACTCCATATCAAACAAATGACTAAAGCTTTTGACATCCAACACAGCAACAACGTTAGGGTTGACTAGGAAAAAAGGGAAACAAGGTGGGACATTTGTACGAAAAACCGTACTCTGGTTCTTTTCGACGCGTTTTTTAAAAAACGCGTCGTTTCCTGAGAACCAGGAGTAGTCTAACCGGTCAGTTAAGGGTCCTAGTAAAGGTAACCCGTAACTGCCCGGTATTGTACGTGTTGGTAAAGATGTTGGTTGTGGTGTTATGGATGTTTTTACAGGTGGTGGTGATGATGTCATTTTTGCAGGGATTTTAGAGTATCTAGTTGAGAAAGATGAAAGATACATTGTGTGTGTGTTTTTCGTTTGAGTCGTTGGTGTAAAATCGATTCTAAAGGTGAAGGAAGTGGTCCAAGGGGCTATCAGTAGAAACTAGATATTTATGTGTAAATAAATAAAATAAATAATTGGGGTTTTTTTTATTCTATGATTTGTAAATCTCAAAAGAAGAAAAAGAAAACAAAAAGGATAATGTTAAAAACATTAGACATAGTTTAAAAACATTTATTACAGCTTTAGTCTTTGCAAAATTTACAAATACCATTTGTTTTGTTTATACAAAGTTTAAAAATATTAGTAATTACAACTTATTGTAACATTTATCACATAATATAAATTAGGATTTACATTTCATCAAAAATGTGATATTGATTGGAACCAAATATCCATAAAACATACTTTGAACAATCATAAACTAAGGAGTAGTAGATATGCAAAATTACGGTAATGAATCCCACCGTCCCAATCCTTCATGACTTTGCCACCAATATCGTTTTTCACGTGGTACACAAATACCGACTGGTAGGCCGACCTTGTCTAGTCATTTTGATAAAAAAAAAAAAAAAAAAAAAAAAAAAAAAAAAAAAAAAAAAAACGCACACACACAAAAACAACTAATACTTGGACTATTAAGTAAAAGTGAATGATTTCATATATATTCTTGATACAAGCTTTTGTTTAAATATATATGCAATTTTGCATATTTGAATGAGATATATATGCAAAGGCCTTTGAAAGTATAATAATAATAATAATAATAATAATAATAATAATAATAATAAAATTCATAGATTGGTACAGATACATACTTGTAATATATAAGAAGTGTATCGTTCAAAAAATCTTTTATATAATAAAGGTATTACATCATTTCGGAGTGATTTTGCAAAATCAATCTTAGTGAAAAAAAAAAAAAAAATTGACTAATAGGAAAGCTTGATTTTGACATATAGGCGAAATTGAACAACATAATTGGTCAATAAAAAGTTAAAATTGAATTGATTTTGGTCAAACTTTAATAAATTTTGTGAAAAATTTGATTGAGGAAAAAAACACATAAAAATATATGTGTCAAATTTATGAAAATATAAACTTAAAAAAAAAAGATGAGGTAATTAATAAAACATTAGTGATTGAATTTTAAATATATTATATGGAGTTAAGTGATAAATTATAAATATTCATACTTTTTGATAACTTTAGATAATAAACAAATAAATCATTACACTTTATACCCTTACAATTACATGAGTAGTAGTATTGGCTTGAGACTTCTATCCATTAAACTTACAAAATTTTATAAATATACAAATTAGGTTTAATATACGTTAAATATTTTTAAAATAAATATTAGATTTAAACTTTCATCTATTAAAATATTCATTTTACTATGTACATTAAATAAGGACTCATGTTATCTTATTTAAAAGTTTAATCTATACGTACACAGATTTAAATATTAAAAACGGCTAAATTATTATTAACGGTAATATAAATATCAAATTTTAATCACGAGTTACTGTGATATGAAAATAAATATACGCGATTGTACTTATAACAATGATTCATGTTGTCACACCTCGCCAAGGCGGAAATGCGAATGTGTAACTTCATGGATATCATCACAACACATGATGTCTATATAGAGAATAACTACATGCAATAAAAATGGCAAAGTATAGACACAAAGTGTCATAACAATACTCGAAAGATAACAACATGATAAACTCCAAACGCACAAATAAACCACTTTCAATGCAACTAAAGTCTCGTCTAATCACATCCTTCTATCTTATCCTTAGAAAGCTCACCTGAAAATGATGCTTAAAACGTCAACATAATGTTAGTGAGATTCATAGGTTTAGAAACAGATACACTCACAAGGCAACCAACCAGCTGCCTTAGGGCAGTTGGCCACCAACTACCGCAAAAGCGCGCAGTTAACCAAGTCAAAGCTTAAAGGCGGGGGTTCGAATCCGGACTCCAACTTGGTCAGCCAGTGTTGCCTAGGTAATTTACCGGGATATGCCTTCCTTGTTGGGTGGGGGGCTCGGTACCAAAAAGGTACACGGACTTGAGATGGTTCCGTCAAATACCATTTTTTTTTCACTCACAAGGCAACCAGTTTACTGTGATCATAAAATATAGCTGGACGAATAATTAAAGTTATCATATAAGCTACATGTATTCACACAAGATAAAGGCAACCAACACACATAAGGCAACCATTAGGACGGAACATGTCCCCCGCTCCAATATAGACATCAATTAGGTCGCATGCGCGAGCAACAGGATAATCATTCTCCCAATTAAGTCTCTGATATGCATGTCTGATATTGACATCAATTGGGTCGCATGCGCGAGCAACAGGATAAGTATCCTCCCAATTGTGTCACTGATAATACATGTCTGATAATTCCCGATAATCACAACACATAATCACACAACATAATAATCATCACATATAGTACACATACGATAACATTATAAGTGCAAGCTCTTTTAAATCACACATAATCACAGTAACTCAAAACATTTAAGACAAGCATCATTCCCATCCCAAGTTTAAAACAAGTAAAAATATGGGACTATGAACTCACCTCAAACCTTACAGCTTCCACAACACAAATCACAAATCTAAACAACACAAATAAGTCCACGTTACACAAGGCCAAGCTAAAAGCTACAACCTATGTAATACTCATATGATGGATGTCTAAGACTCATATGACCCACCATGGATCTCCTATACACCATACTAACCATTACCATAACCTAACACTCACTAAATCCCTTACACTTATAAAATCAGAAAACGCAAAATTTTTGGGTACATTCACCCACATGAAATCATGACAAATAAAGCTCAACAACTCACACAAAAAAATTTCCGTGGTCTCTCATAAGCATACAAGCTAATCCCAGAAGGCCATGGACTAATAACACACACAAGTACTCACAAGAAAATCAAACTTGTCAACTATCCAAATTCGGATCTGAACGCACACCAAAAAGTTTTAATTAACATAAAATACTACTACAAATTTTTATCGCGAATCCTTTTCGTGGTAGTTTAAGATAACCTAAGACTTAATTATTCTATAAGGGCTAGTCTAAATAACACTTTTACAACCACAATTCACTATCAAACTTTTACCCAAATTTTGTCCCGGTTTGACAGCTTTGACACTTTAACAAAGAAAAATTAAAAGACCAACTTCCCGACCTTGAAATCAATCGTGGCTGGACTTTTTGGAAAGCTCTTTCATTAAAATTCAATTTAAATCAAAAATTTGTGATCTAACTCATCACCATCTGTTAAATACACTCACATCTTTACAGCACTAGTTTTATGTCCAAACCCTAACTCAATGTTTAACATGTTTTATAACCAAATCTCCTTCACTAATCATCATAATATTATTAACTAATGATCCCTACATGTTTAACATCATTAATTTACAGAAGTTTACAAATCTTAGATCCATTATATCAATTATTACATGAATTGAAGTAATAACTAAGTAATTATATGAAAACTAGTGTTATAATTATACCTTGATCTTGATTTTAGCTTCAATAATAAAAACCCTAATTTTTCTTCTTCCCCTCGTGCTTTGGTTGATCATAATTTGCAGGAAAATAGGGTTATGGGTCGTTCCATATGGTTATAAGGGTAAAGGTTGGGCTTGTTTGGGCTGGACTAGGATTCCTTTTAATTAAGTGTTATAATTGGACTCAAATTCTGTTTCCTTTTTCCTTTTTTAAACCTTTTGGCCGATTTTATGCATACATATATATATTTTTATTTTTTTTATTAAATTTACCTATTACACTCAAAACCTCATACTTTTCAATATTTTATAAACTCCTAACACAAAACCTAACGTCTTTCGCGATAAACCTTAACTTTTACGACAACCGGAAAAAATATCATTTTCAAAACAAAGTTTCCAAAAATAGAATTTCACACTCTTTTTTAAATATAACTCATAAAAACAAAACACACATAACTCGCTTACGCTCATTAACTTGAACGAAGACTCGTTACGCAAAATCACAAAAACACCAAAACTACACAAGTCATTTCTACACCACAAAGGTGATCAAAATGAACTTTCCAAATCACAATAAAACCATTTACGCAAAGGGATTTAGTGCTAAAACTCACCTATATCACTTCAAACACCTAAGACACACCAAACAAACGTAAACCGAGTCAAGACTATCAGTCAAACTGTCCTGCTAAAACCACGGTTGTTACACATGTAATTATTATTTAAAGTTTATATACGGATATCCTGAAAACATTTTTAAAAAACTTTACAAAGTATATTTTAACTTCATCAGCTCATTATGTGCTACTAAACTCGCATATTTCGATCAACATGATACCAATTACTCCCTCCGTCCCATTATAAGTGTCCAGTTTGACTTTTCTTGGTCTTTCTTATTTAACTTTGACCTTAAATAATTTTATTTGTGTTATATAATACTTGATGAAAATTATATCAATGAAAATACGTTTAAAATTCAATCCATTCATATATTTTGCATCAAGTATTATATAACACACATAAAAGTATTCAAGGTCAAAGTTGAACAAGTTAGACCGTAAAAAGTCAAACTTGACACTTATAATGGGACGGGGGTAGTATTAAAAGTTAAACAACAACATCTACCACAACATATATGTCAACTAAATAAGAGTTTGCATACAGATATATTTTAACTTATAACAACGACAACGCTCGTGCTATTAAAATCGCACATTTTGTAATTATTATTTAAAGTTTATATATAGATATCTAGAAAAACATTTTAAAAAATTTTACGTAGTATATTTTAACTTTATCAACGATCATTAAGTGCTACTAAACTCGCACATTTTGTACAACATGGTATTAATAGTTAAAGTTAAACAACAACAACAACAATATCAACCTCAACCTCAACATCTATATTAGCTAAACAAAGTTAAATCTTTCGTCTAATAAAATTTTGTACAAAATATTAATATATATTAATACATAATGACAAACTCATGCATATTTATTAGTTGTACTTATATCACAATTTTTACGAGTACATTCTTATATATCCATATAGTAAACTAAAATTTTAAAATAAGTTTGATTTATGTGTAAACCACGTGCATGCACGAGACTTATAACTAGTGAATATTTAAGAAATGATAAATACTGTATAAGTTTCTGAATAATATGTTTTTAAAGTAGCTCTAAACACTGATTAGAGTATTTAAATTGCTACCAAAATGATATCGCAATTTATTGTTACAATAACCAATAGTGTAATTTGCTATGTCTAACATAGTAACATGTGGCAATTTACTGCAAAAGAACATCTCAAACAGAATATTGGACATTTACTTTGAAACAAAAGTTGCAATTTATCAACTTGAGAACATATTCAAACACCACCTCAATCAAATATATGTGTCGATCACAAGTGTTAACAAAACAATCCAAGTTACATCCATTGAACACACTATAAAAGATATAGTGTTACGAAGATTCACCTTCTTACATCAGATTCTACAACACAATGAAAACTACACAAAAAGTGTAATTCATTTTTAACTGATAATTGTTACAATGTTATCGCCAATTTGCACCCATAAGATGGAGATTAGACCACTTCTAAGGGAAGGTGTATTGTGAGGTCATCCAAGTTAGCACATCCATGGATACTCAATCCATGCTCGTTAGCCAAATGTAACACGCAAATGAAACAAAGATGTGGGGAGATGATATCAATGGATGCAGCAGCCGGTTTCTTATCAGCTGGAAAAGATGTCAATAAGTGCTTAAAAGACAATGTCTTTGTTTCCTGCACCATAATACATACATAAATTAGTGTACGTACAGATATATTTTTGTATTCTACATTTCTACTACCCATATAAAGTTGACTTCATCAGTAAATGTTTTCACCATTTAGGCGTAACAATTGTAAATGATTCAGCTTGGCAGGGATGAAAAAGAGCTTACAGGTTTTTCTTGCATAGATGACCAAAGAGTCTCTTTGAGTGCCTGAACATCAACTTGCTTAGATGTTTTGTCATACTCGACTTCAATCTTATTTACCTGTTTTTACATAAATGGAAAAGGCAAAAGTTACACACCGGTGAATTAAGAAACTTCGCTACTAGTAATTATCATTCTAAATTTGATAAATTGATGACATTCTTAGTTCAGTGGTTTAAATAAATTTTCGAACAAACCTGACGAGGCTGAGAGACAAGTGTGGTAGAGTCCTCAACATCACCGTAAGCATTTCCATCATCAAAAGCATTTCCATCATCAAATTGCCCACATTCATCATCCCAAGACGCAAATGTTTCGTTATTCCCTTCTCCTTGTTGACCAGCTTCATCTGAAAATGATATGCATAGACCATCTTATTTACCATATGAATGTTAGGACCTGATTAGAAGTTTTAGGGAATAATAAAAATGTTTTTTTCATGAGGCAGTCAACCCTCAGAAAAGACCTACTTTACAGAAGTAGGTTCAACCCTGCATCATATCTATATTAATTTCACATCTTTGTTCAACTGTCATTAATCGAACTTCTAAATTCAACTTACCTGAATGCCTTCTTCCTCTCTTTCCAAGGCACTACACAAGATAAATTCACCATCAGAAAACTAGCGGTTTAACACATTCAGATACAGTTAGATTATCAGCCCATGCAGAATTGTGACCTTACCATAACATTTGGAAGAAAAAATAGCTTCACAAGGTCTTCTGGTTGATAATGGCAATCCTCTGGAAGTGTGGTGTTACCGGGTTCCCTATTTGCAGGCAACAACAGTGTTCTTGGATTTTTAGGAGGAGCAAAGATATTATCCATGTCACTTTCCAAATCCAATGCTTTCATAAATTCTACTTCAGGTTCGGCGTGTTTCTTATTCCTTGGTTTTTTCGCCATTACTGGTGACGATCCGTTTTCCTTAACAGGGTCTTCTACACCTGCAAAAATATATAAACTTAAAAATGGGGAAAAAGGGAGTTTTATGTAATTAACTTATGTTCCTTCCATGACAATTACCTTTAATCTTCCGATATTTCCAATGCTCAGGACCCGCCCATGCATTTTGTTTTCCATTTAAGCCAAGACTTAGAAACAGAAAGCTGTCAACTGTTGCAAATTTGTCATCTACTTCACCATTTTGAGAAGCATATGGCTCGTTCTCCTGTAAAAAAACCATATATCAGTTGGTCTGTTCTTTTTAGTTAATTACGTTCGATATACAACTAGGAAGGTTTCAGTCCAGCATGCAACTTGGACACATTTATGACAGGGCTCTAAAAATATGCGCAAAATTTTGGCATGTTCAAAGTTATACATACATAAAGACACTTGCATTCATAAGCACTGGGAAATATATTTACACGATGGTTTTGTGTTCATTTGATCAGTTTATGACACTTAGTTTTAACAATTTCATCTCTACACTTTAGGTGTAGACAAAATTTATCTATTTGCACACATAAACGTGGACATTTTTTCTACAATTAGAAGAACTTTTTTTTTTTTTTTTTTAATTATTATTATTATTATAGATTCATGTGCAACTTTTACACTTTTACAAGTTTGAACAACTCCACAAATATTTACATATTTTCCTAAGCCGGCGTAAACAAGTTTTTGCAAATTGCACATATTAGTAATGAGTAGAGTGATACTGTACCTCATGATGAACCGGTGCAAAGAGTTCTTCATCTCCTTCATATGCGCCCTCATCATGCACACTTGCCTGATTATCATTAATATAGTCCCAGGTTGAAGGTTCATCATGTCCACCTTCATTATATGCATTATCATCATAAGCTTCAAAATCGGGTTCTACAGAGTTTTGGGAAGACGAAAAGGTATCTGCTGGTCTTCTATTATCTTCATCGAACATATTGACTATTGCCCTTAGAGTTGGTGATATTTCAAGTTTCTTTGAGAAATTTGATACCATTTGTTCCATACCATCTACAGCTCAAGCAAAAAGCTAACAGTTCAGAAAAGTGCAATTTGCAAACAGAAAAAATAAATGTATCTGAAAAAACGAACCTTTGGCATAAGATATATCAATAGTATGTGCTTTATCATGGTCATTTGAGCATGACATGCACTTCCCGGGTACTTCAAGTGAATCAAAAACCATTCGGCAGCCACCGTAGACTCCAAGGTTATTCAGTAAAAGACCTTTAGATCCGCCTTCATCAAACTGGGCAGTTGTTTGATGATACAGAGGATCCACAGTAAATGCAACTAGAGAATGAAGTAATTAATGCTTTTTAGTTAAGCTGGATATGCTAATTGCATAGAAATAGTAACCAACAGTGGTGGAATATCTATTATACACAACCTACTTTTCTTATGACCATTTGATATCCTCAAAAAGTGGGTCATCTATAATAAAGTGTTACCTTTTTTATGCAATTTGCGCAAATAGAAAAAGAAGAGATATAGGTTGCACCCTTACCATCGAACTTTTTTACATTAAGAGCCTCAAAGGATGATTCCAATGTTGTTAAAGGAGATAACTGCAGATATATCATTTGTCACTACTTCATCTACACCAAAAATGAGAAATTACAAATAAAACAATGAAAAAACCTTGTGTTCCTTCTCCTTCTTTGTGGTGCGTTCTCCTGGCATGTTGTCTGTGTTGCCATCATCTACAATATCTGTTTTAACAGCAGAAAATAAAAAAGTTTTTAGAAAATTGGTCATTATAGATTTTGTAGCATCATACTTAAATTAGCAAGAATTTAACAACATTATATAAGTTAGCGTTAGTCCAACGATGTTACTCCTAATGAAACGAAGCTTACCTTGTTCGGAGTCCAGTGCAACTCGACTAATCCCTCCAAGAACCTTATATGCTTCAGAATGGACTGAATCCACCCTCATTGAGTATATTCGAACTCCAGCTTCAAGAGTGCAACTTGCCTGTAGTCAGAAATGTGTGATGTGAGTATGTGACATTCATGTGTATCAGTGTATGTAACAATTGTGCATGTATACTATCAACAAGAGAAAACATCCTATGTTTGCTAAGGTTGTTCGACATACATCATGCACATGACTCATACAGCATAAAGATAGCTATTGTTCATCTTAGTTCATTTAGTGAACGATCATGACAGTAATTGGTAATGTTAGTGAACTGCGGAGGAGGCTGAATTATCTCCAACAGGTCAGTTAAAAACTTAGCTATAACGGTAGCAGGTCAAATGGGATGGACAGATAAAAAATTAACTCAAAGTGTACCTTTTTATGCATAAAACTTCAGGAACAAGATATAGTCACATTAAACTCAAAAAAATGTAAGCGGTCAAGGTCAACCCAGCCCCACCCATATGACCCATTTCAACCCAAACCTATTTCGAACTCTTGGATTAACTTTTTCGATGCAAATGGTTTTTCAAAGTTTCATCTCACATCAGATTATCACCAAATTTCAGTAAACCCCAAAGATGTGTACAATACAAGTTTTAAAACACACGCACAGTTAATTCGTTAAACTTAATATCATGCCATTTGGACAAAATAATTCCCATGCTACGTTCCTGTCACACATGGACAAGTCTTTAACCCTTAGTTTTCTTTGGTGATAATACACCATCAATCTTATGAGGAGCATCTGAATCATCTTAGAATAACAACGGGAATATTGAATGTTAACATGCCATGTATCAAGAAGAAGAAAAAAAAAATGCCAGTTTGTAAGAAGAGTGGATACTTGGGGCATTAAGTAACGCAGAAAGCAATAGCTTCAAATCCAAATCCATTTCAAAGCGTACTTATTTGGCCAATTCCCATGTCCCTAAAACACCTTAAAGAATTTCTAAAACTCATATAACGTTTGCAAGGGGACAAAGAACAATTAACAACCTATCAATACAACCATTGAAAAAAAAATACTTTATATATATGGGACAATATCGACAAATAATCTTTTGAAGCCATTAATCCGCCCCCAGTTTTCACAAACTTCACCATTGTCACAAATAGAGATAACTATAGGCCTATGAGCTTTACTTACTTATTTCGCGGGTGTTTGCTTAAGCTTATATGTGAGCTTATGAGCTTATTTGATTCCGGCTTATATTTCATAATCCCAAATTTCCATCTTATTTTGAGATTTATGAAATATAAGTCGAAATCAAATAAGCTCATGAGCCCTCATTTCCCCAATAAGTTAACAGTTGTGGTATACACTATGTACAAGTCTAAATAAGAACTGAACATTAAAAAAATTCAACAATCAAGTACCCGTTCGCTCAACCAGCAGAAATGAATAAAACCGAAACATTACCTTCTGAAAATTGGTTTCGACATCATTCTCCTGTTCGACTTTAATAATATCGCACAAATGATCAATCAAATTCAACTCCCACGTATTCTTCTGATTTATTTTCTACACAAACAAAACAATTAATTAATTAAAAAACATAAATTAGTACTAATTAATAAATTTTAAAAAATAAATACATTTTCACTAGCTAATTTGATGCAGTTCTGAAACAACTCCATAATCTGCTCCTGACCGAGACACGGCGGATCCGTCGAGTCGGTCGCTTGACGAGCAGCGACGGTTTTTCGACGGATGGCGGCAGCGCGTGCGGCGCGTGCTTGAGCGCGTTCGAGCTTGTCATCGTTGGAGCCGAGGAAAAGAGGCCGGTCGGGTGATAGGATTTGTGGTCTTTGTTTGTGGCCAGGTGTACGGTTAGGAGTTAGGGTTTCACCCATTTTTAGGGGTTTTTTTTTTTGGATGAGAGAAATGAAGAAGATTGTGTTTGTGTTGTTTGGTTTTCCCTCTCACTGAAATTTCAAATTTTGGGGATATGCGTTGTTGGCAGATGAGCAGATCTACAAACATAAATACTGTACTACGTAGTAAAAAAAAGTCAAATATTTCAAAAGACCTTTTCTTTTTTTTTTCTTTTTTTTTTTTTTTTCTTTTTTTTTTAGCATTACTATTGTTCAAATTCAAAACATGGAATTAATTGCATTTTTATGTAGCAAATAAAAAAAAATTGCAACTTAATCTTTGAATTGAGTTTTTTCAATTTGATGTAACATTTTACCTTATCAACAGGTAATGCCAGCCGGTAACAAATTACCATCCGAGTCATCATCTTTTTTAAGTCTACCTAATTGCATTTTTATGTATCTAAGTTGACACGATTTTTATTTTGATGTAGGGAATAAAAAAATTTGCAACTTAATCTCTGAATTTTTTAGTTTTGTCAACTTGGTGTAACATTTTACCTCATCAACAGGTAATGCCAGCTTATAACAAGTTACCATCTAAGTCGTCATCTTTTTTAAGTCTACACAATGAGGGTTAAATGATCATTTTTCTATTCACGAATTACACTCCACATGCTCCTCTATGATCTTACTTTTTTCTCATTCTCTGTCGACATTTCAAAAAAAAAAAAAAAAATCTTCATCTCTCTCTTCACCCACAACTATCACCAATGCAACCACTTTAAAAAAAGGGTTGCCCTAAAAGAACGGGGTCTAGTAGTCAAATATGCAAACCCTCCCTACAACTAGGTACCTTTTTGCAGATTTTTTTTTTCTTTTTCAAGTCTTTTAAGTCTTTTTTTTTTACAAGTCTTTTAATTCTTTTTTGTCCAAATGTGCAGATTCACACAAAAAATAAGTCCAAACAAAGTGTCCAAGTCTTTTTTGGTTTTTTTTTTTTTTTTCTTTTTGTCCAAGTCTTTTTCAAAGTGCAGCAGATTCACACAAGTCCAACCAAAAGTGCAGATTCACACAAGTCCAACCAAAGTGCAGATTCATACAATAGTGCAGATTTACACAAACACCACAAAGTGCAATTCACACAAACACAAAAATATTCGTCATCGCCTTATAGGCTCAGATTTTTAGTAAGGCTCGGATAATGAAGGTTGCAAAGTGATAAAAATATCACTTTGTCATGCCATTCGGTTTTAAAAACCATTTGTCATCGCCTTAGCTACAAAGTAATAGTTTTGTAAAATATCACACAAGCCTGTAAACAGCATCACTAGCCTGTATCAGCATCACATGTTACACAACCTCAACAGCATCACAAGTACAAACCCCACCAGCATCACATGTTACACTATAAACAGCAAGATTCTTGCTTTTGCAGCAGCTTTCCTCCATTATAAACAAAGCAACCCTCAAATCACAAAGAACAGTAGTATCACACAAACACAATTGCCCGCAAGGGTTGTGTTGTACAAGAACGGGGGATATTTCGTTATGGACTGCATGCTAGGATTTTTAGTAAGGCTCGGATAATGAAGGCTACAAAGTGATAAAAATATCACTTTGCCATGCCATTCGGTTTTAAAAACCATTCGTCATCGCCTTAGTTACAAAGTGAAGATTCACACAAAATTTATCATGTCCAAGTGCAGATAGCCCCCGTTAAGATAAAAAAAAAATAGCCCTCGTCCTTATAAAGCACATGTTACATAACCTCAACAGCATCCACAAGCCTGTAAAAAAACTCACAAGCCTGTAAACAGCAAGATTCTTGCTTTTGCAGCTTTCCTCAAGCAACCCTCAAATCACAAAGAACAGTAGTATCACAAGCATGTGAAAAACTCACAAGCTCAACAGTAACAATCAGCTTTGCTCCACTATAAACAAAGCAACTCTCAATCACAAAGCACAAAAGGCAACAAGTAACAATCAGCTACAAACCACAATCAGTTTCACTACTCTCAACCACACTCAGTTTCACACAAGGGGCAACAAATACTACAACCATTACAACAAACACTACTCAACCACAATAAACAAAGCAACTCTCAATCACAAAGCACAAAAGGCAACAAGTAACACAACAAAGGTTAGGGCAGAGTATCACAACAAAAGGCAGAGTATCACAACAAGGGTTGGGGCAGAGTATCACAACAACATTGTAACAAGGCTGCCGAAATGTCTAGTTCACGATTTTACACAAATGAGGTAATAATAAGTTTTATGCTTTTTCAATATAACATCGAGATAACATTAGGCTCAGATTATATGGCTGCAACTTCAAATGTTGCAAAATCAAGTTTCTATTGCCATCCATTTGAAAATGCCACTCCAAAATCAATTTTTTTTTTAAATCATCATCGCCGTAAATATGCTTAAAACTAGAGCCTGTGGACTGGGGGTAGGCCAGTGCAGGTATTCATACCACTCAAAGGTGGCAGATCAAGGTGTTAACCTACCCACATCCACAGGTTAACCCCCACCACGGAAACCTCCATATAGTATTTTCCATATAAGCAGTATCATAAGCTGTATCATTAACAAAAGTCGAAAAAAGTACACCTAAAAGGCATAAGCAAACCCTAAAAGGCATAACCTCCATATTTTATTGGCATGGTTTATAAGGACGGGGGCTTGCATATTTGACTACTAGACCCAGCACCACATTTTATTTTCCATATCACATAAGAACACAGAACTAGCACCACAGAACCACCACCACATGTCATATAAGCAGTATCACATATCACATAAGAACACAGAACCAGCACCACAGAACCCCCAAATTACTTTTATGAAACCCTAATTTAAAAAATTAGGGTTTCTTTAAAAAAAATCAAGATATGATAAATTAACGTACGAATCTTTCAATTAACACACTTTATATGAAGTAAATCAAAACAGATTGAAAACCCCCAAACTACTTTTACGAAACCCTAATTTAAAAAATTGAGGTTTCTTTAAAAAAATCAAGATTTTGATAAATTAACGTACGCATCTAACAAAAACATCACATAAAAGTCACATATCTAAGAAAACCATCACAGAAACATCACAGATATATTTTTTTTTAGATCTAAACTTTTTTATCACAGAACCATCTACCCAACAACATCACCACACACTCACAAACTCTCTCACAAATCACCAACAACATCACATAATATTGATTTTAGATCTAAAAACGTTTTTAGATCTAAAAATAGAGAGAGAATATAGGGCACAAATGATACAGAGAGAGAGAGAGAGAGAGAGAGAGAGAGAGTTTGTGAGTGTGTGGTGTGTGTGAGAGGTGTGAGTAGTGATAATACGCGTGTGTGGGTATGAGACAGTTGTCCACCCATACGCGTTTTTTATTTTTTATTTTTTTTTAAATTTGTATTATTTTTGTAAATAAAAGTAATAGTTTTGTAAAATTTGTATTAGTTTTGTAAAAAAAAGTAATAGTTTTTTTTTTTTTTTTTTTTTTTTTTTTTTTTTTTTTTGTAAAAAAAAGTTATATATCATTAGTAAAAAAAACAAGTTAAATAAAAGTTATAAAAATGTAAACGTTGTAAAAATGTAAACGTTAAATAAAACTTATAAAAAAAGTTAAATAAAAGTTATAAAAATGTAAAAAATAAAAGTTATAAAAATGTAAAAATGTAAACGTTGTAAAAATTTAAAAATGTAAAAGTATTTTGTTATAAAAATGTAAAAATGTAAAAGTTGTAATAAAAACTAAAACAAAAGTATTAGTAAAAAAAATGTGATGTATTTTCAGGTTTTCGGTTCTCACAAGAAAGTAACTGAGTCGGCGCAAAATATAGCTCGGGAGCTCGGTTTTGTAATTGTTAAAAATAGAACCAAATCAGAAGATGGTCAGATGAACGAAATCAATTACAGGTGTACAAAGGGTGGGACTTATGAACCTCAAGGTAGTGGAAGACGGAAAACCAAAACATGTAAAACCGATTGTCCATTCAGATTAGTTGCGAAATATCATCGAACAAAAAATTATTGGGTATTGAGGGTGAAGGATGATACGCATAATCATGATATGCTAGAGTCGTTGCATGGTGTGGCATATGCAATGCGATTAAAGGATGATGAGTTGGGTTTGGTCAAAGAATTGACAGATTATATCGTACGACCACTTAATATACTTTCGATAATAAAGCGTCGTAATCCAGATAATGTGTCTAGCGTTAGAACTATATATAACGCACAAGATAAGTTCCGGAGAGCCAGAGTATGTGATAGAACTCCAATTCAAGTCCTTTACTCGCATTTGCGGGATTCAGGGTATACATGGTACCCGAGGGTAAATGAGCATACCAACGAGCTTGAGGAGCTATTTTTTGTGCACCCCACGTCGTATGCTCTATGGTGTACATTCCCTGAAGTCATGCTGATGGACTCCACGTACAATACCACGATGGTTAAATTGCCGTTGTTGGAAATTGTTGGAGTAACTTCAACAAATAAAACATTTTCAATGGCGTATAGCTTTTTATCCAGTGAACAAGGGCATAATTTTAGATGGTGTGACAACTGGCGAATTAGGGAGCCATTTTGAAAACCCGCATTACGTAAAAGTTCGTTTATAAATTTATATTTGGAATTTTATTCGTAACGAACTTATAAAAACCAATATTGTGGTTGATTATATTTAAAATTTTATGGAATCAATTTGGATTATCGAGGTGATGAGAATTTATTTCGAGATTTTTATTGGCACTACGTTGACTCCGGCACTAGATAACCTAACAGAAATTTTATGTCTTGAGTTTACGGACTCGACTATATAAATTTATTTATGAAACATCTCGTAAGTTATTAAAGTTTTGCAACGAGTTACGGGTTTTGGTCCGTGTAATTTACACCTAGCAACCTTGCCCTAAACATAATAATAATACTTTTATTTTTATTATTACTATCATTAGTATTATTATTGTTATAAGAAAGAAAGAAAAAGAAAAAAAGAGAAAGATAGTGAACTAATAAATTGGTCCTTGTGGTTTGGTCCCTGGTATCACAAACAAAACAAACACACCTTGTCTCTCTCTCTTTCCCAACATCATCATCTTCATCCTGTTCTAACCTTAGCCGCCGCCACCTTTAAACGGCCGCCAGCACTACACCGCCACTCCCACAACAATACCACCACCACCATCTTGACCCCCATCTAATCCTCTTTCTTTTGATATATTACACGCGCTCTAAAACTTCCCATAACATCATCTTTCATCATCAATCCGATTCCATCTTTTTTTTTTGTGAGATTCGCGAGTTCCAAGGTTCAAGAAGGTGAGCATGTGCCAAAACAAGTGTAAACTTGTCTTGGTTTCCATCGATCTGTAAGATACGGAGTATATTTCGAATTGGGTTTTGGGTTTCCTTGATTCATTTTGATTAAAAACGTGAAACAAGTGGGTTTTGATGTAAAAATGAGTTTTGATATTGTTTGGTATCCGGGTTTGGGGCTTGGTTTTATTTTTCCAGCCAATGTGGTCTTTTTGATGGTTCTAACCTCGTGGTCAGGGTAGCGAGGGTGTTGGATATATGGAGTTCTATTTTGGGTTGAATCTTGGTTGCAATATGGATGCTTGATGTTGTCCTTGTGTTGCCGCGACCCAAAGGGGTCCGTTTGGCAGTTTTGGTGTGCTCATTTGAGCCTAGCTGAGACCCTTGTGGTCTTGGATTTGAGTCATCTTGACTCGTGGTCTAGCCGAGACCCAAGTGGGTCTCTTGGCACGGGTTTTGATCTGGTAAATCGACCTGAAGTTATACATTCTTTTGATGCCTTTCCTGTTGATGTTTCATGTTGTTGTTGTTGTAGTATATTGTTGTTAATAATCCCTTTGATGATGTTGTTATTGTAGTTTTGGTATTTAATGTTTCGGCCGAATATTTCTGATGGGTATATGATTATTTTGGTGAAATGTTGACGAGGATATGAGTAATTGGGGACCGATTGTGAGACGGTCACTTAGAATGACGGAGATAGGTTAGTCGGGTGCCGTAGTCGGACCCTATTGTGGTAGCACGTGTTTTGGGAAATTGTTGGACGGAGATTGATTACTTGATTTTGACTTGGTTATATTTTTATTTTGGACTTGGACAATGAGCCGAGAGTGATGACTCGGACATGTGACCATTTCGTATGACTCGAAAATTATTTATAATTAAACGCAAATAATAAAACTCGTAATAATATTATTGGTAATATAAACGTTTATATAAATATATAGACGTGAATAACGTATATATAAATATATAAATGCGTATATTAAAAATAAAACTATCACGAGTAATATTATAACAATAACGTGACTATAAATATTATGCTATGAGAGTAGTCTAATATTATTGGGAGCGTTATTATGATTAAACGCTATAAATAACAATGAAATCTTGACGTTGAATAAATATTAAATAAATTAATATCTTTTAATAAACGAGGAAAATTATCGAGTTATACGGGGTCGTGGTCACTTGAGTCCAAGTGGTTTATTATTTGTGACGTTTGTGTTGTCACGGATATATGACAATTAATACACTCACTTTCGATAACTACATAACTTATTTAATCGACGGGTTAAATAAGTGCTATTTAGTTGTTTATATTGAGTATATTAATGGGCATCGTATCCTACGACGCCCATAGGTTGTGGTATGTGTACGAGAATAATAAATTACTAAGTATCTCGTGAAGTTGCCAAATTGACGAATTTGGTAAGCTTAACAGCATAGTTAGAGAATTTATTAAACTTTGATATATACCCTATAGTACTTTATGTGCAATGTGTGACCTAGGATTCGGGTATAATCTTAGAATGGTATATTAATTAAATAAATATGGGGGATTACCAAATCGACGGATTTGATAAACTTCGATGATTTATTTAAATAATATATTGGGCTAATATTAGACCTATAGATTGTTTTATTATCCTTTTGTTATGACTTCTTGGTTTGAGTTGTGTCGACCCACCACCCATATGGATACCAAACGCCAAACTCCAAACTAATACGAGATTTCTACGAGAAATGGATTTTCGGAAGTAAAATGGAATACGTTCGGGTTTGGGAATATTTGATTTTGAGGAAATGATTTCTGAACGAGTTGATATTGTTAGGTCGTGTCGAGTCCGTAGTTGCCGTCTTTTGAGTTACTATACGTCTTACTTCTACCGATTTCTTATTGCTGATTTCTGGACTTGAGGTGAGTCACAACCCCACTTTTACTCTTGAACTATGTTTTCAATACTTGGGGTGAGAAACGTGCAAATTATTTTATGCGGACTATCATCGCTTCTATATTCTTTCTAAAACTTGCTATGCGTATGGACTAGGATGTATTGTCAGCTTTAGTCACACATTTTTGTGTGTACTATTCAAGGTTGACTTATTTGGTTATTGGTGGATTGTCAGCTTTAGTCACATATATGTTGTGTGTACTATTCAAGGTTGGCTTATTTGGTTATTGGTGGATTGTCAGCTTTAGTCACATATTTGTTGTGTGTACTATTCAAGGTTGGCTTATTTGGATTGTCAGCTTTAGTCACACGGTTTCGTGTGTACTATTCAAGGTTGGCTTATTTAGATACTATAGTGTGCACCTATAGGTTATTAATACTTCGGAGGTTATCCGAGTATTTATGATATTGCGGGGGCTACCCGAATATCTATGTTAGAACGGAGGGTATCCGTGTGTTATGTTGGAGCGGAGGGTATCCGCAGGCTTTTAGCGAATCCTTAGTCTAGCTAGCAAGCGTTTTGCGTATATGTCCACTATATTGTTAGATGAATTTAAACCTATGATCTCACCAACGAAAGCTGACTTTTAGCACGTTTTCTTAGGAAATTAAGTGATGCTCTATGGATGCTTGGATTGGAGGCTTGGCAATGGCACCGGTTATGGATCTACTTTTCTAAAACTCTGATAAACTATTGTGGACCTACGTTTATTTCTTTTGGGCCTGACTCTGAATGAATGTTGGGATAAATGTAAACTTTAAAAACCCGTTTTGGTTGTGTTTTTCTTATGTTTACTTTATCTCGTTCTTTCATGACTTTGAATGGATACCAATCCCCGTAGCACCCCGAAAGCTTGTTGAGTCTTCCGCTGTATCAAATTTTGGGGGTGTTACAGATTGGTATCAGAGCCAAGGTTATAGAGAACTAGGTAAATAGACACCTAAACTATAACCGATTTTTATAGAAAATGATCCTCGGCCATTGCCCGCCAGCCCGCCAAGCCGAAGCATCATTGTTATTATTGAGGTATATTGAGATGATTATTAGATATGGGATTCTTGAGATGATTTGAGGATTTGAGATTTATTGATTTAGTGATATGATGGCGTTTCGAGGAATTATATGCGTTTTGAGGAATTATATGGCTTAATTGTTTTCCGAATGATTTTAGTAATGCGGTATTTTAAATCTTTCTAGATTATATATGATTGGGAATTATATGATGATTTTGATATGGTATTTTGAGTTCGCGGTTTAGTTGTTTTGAAACACTTACACCTACCCTACGCCGTTGTCACAAATCATAGCCTCCTTTGCACGTGTTGTTATCAAGAATTGTTATTGCTAGTACGCGTCGCCCCTCGTAGATCACTATGGCCTCTGATGACCCATACGTGTTGGTCATGCGTTCGGCCACTACGTTATCATCTCATTGACGCCCTAAGTCACCGATTTTATCGCCTCGTGGTTCACCTGCTCAGAGATGACGATTGATGGAGTACCCCTCCGACGAGGAGTATGAGGAGGAGTACAAGGGTGAGCAGAATGATAACCCTCAAGATGAGGAAGGGAATGATGACCCTCAGGATGAGGAAGAGGATGATCCTCAGGAGGAGGAGATGCCTGATGATGATGGGTCGCTAGCACATTCAGTTCATTCTGCGAAGCCCGATTCCCCGATACATCCGTTAGAGCCGGTTTCACCTGATCATCCGTTTTTGTTTGATTCACCACCTGGTAGTCCTGTGGCGTCGGATGCACCTTCTGAGGTTTCTGCTGAGCATGCAGAGTTAGGTGAGACTGGTAGGATGTGGGCTCAGATTTCTGCACAGGACGAGAGGATCTCGCGGGTGTCTGACCGACTTGAGAATAGAGATGGCAAAAAAATCCGAATCCGACGGAGAATCCGATACCCGACCCCGATTTGACCGGGGAATCCCCGAGTTGACCGGGTATGGGGATGGGGATGGGGAATCCCCATTACTCAAAAGCGGGTATGGAGGCGGGGATGGTAATACCCTCGGGTCCCCGTACCCATCCCCGAACCCGTCCCCGAATATCTTTTATACATGAATAAAATTATATAAGTATATAATATTTAAAATCTTCTCAATTACGGAGTAATAGCTAATATACTCTTGTTAATGGTCGTTGTACCTTTGCATGTTAGATTAGTTCGCGTTTTTGTTTCCAATTGTAGTCGTTTTCATACTTACGATAAGTCGTACTCTTTACTATGTTTTGTCAAATGCTTGAACTTAATCTAATGAATGAATTTTGTTTGCTTTTAGTATGGTTGCACCATTTGAAATTTATTTAAAATGTCAATTATGTAATGGGGAAAAATCCCTGATTCCCCATTGGGGATCCCCGTTCCCCATTGGGGATGGGGATGGGGATGCAATTGTGACCCCCGACGGGGATGGGGACGGGGATGGGGATAACTATCTAACTTCGGGGATGGGGATGGTATCAACCATTCCCCGCATACCCGGCCCCGTTGCCATCTCTACTTGAGAAGATTATTGCTGAGTTTATTGCTGAGTTTGTTGCAGAGTTGAGGAGTCTACGCCAGCATCGTGGCTAGATCGATTTGGATTTGTGTTGTTGTTATGTTGCTTCCTAAGCGAGGGAGTACTTGGTTAGAAGAGATGGTTATTCTATCCCTTAAGTCATGTTATTCAGATTGCATGTTCGTTTCGTATGGAACGATTAGTATTTTATGTCTTTTGGTATTTTGGAGCGAAGTATCGACCGCTACTTGTATGGACGATGGTGATTTCGTATGATATTCTACGGTTTTTAGCGTACATGGAGAATTGTGTTCCTATCTGCATGGTTGATATTGTGTTGGTATTATGTTTGTATTTCGACTTTCACCAATCGGATTCTTGTTGAACGTTATGGTACGTGTTATTGGAGACTTATGAATTTTGTATTGTGACTTCGATCAATGGCCCCACGACGAAACCCCGTTAGAGCTACCCGAACTGGTACGGCAGCGACTACCCCTAGTCGCCGAGGACGCCGTCCTACTCGAAATATTGAAAACCCTACTCTTGACAACCTGGACACCACCAACCGCAACAACAGGAATCAAAATGTTGATGTTCAGGGAGACAATGATCATGTTCCACTTAACGCACCTACTGTGGATCAAGCAATGATCAATCAACTTGTGGAGCAACGAGTTGCTGAGCTACTAGCTGAGTCAAATCATTCCAACAATTCTGCTGGAACATTTCCACCTGTTCGTGCTAATGGACGTAACTACAAGGAGTTTAAAATTTGTGGACCCATTGAGTTTGGTGGAACCGAAGGAGTGGTCTACTTGGTCAGGTGGATAGAGAAGACTGAGTCAGTGTTTAATGACAGTGGTTGTGCGGAGAATGCGAAGGTAAAGTTTGCTTCTTTTACCTTCAAGGATGAAGCTTTAACTTTGTGGAACAATTACCGAAATTCGGTTGGTAGTGATGTGGCTTATGCTATGACTTGGGAGCAATTTAAGTCTTTGCTGATTTAGACTTACTACCCAAGGAATGAGATTAAGAAGCTGGAGATTGAGTTTTGGAATCACAAAGTGAAGGGTACTGATATGGCGACTTACAATCGTCGTTACCAGGAGTTGGCCTAGCTTTGCCCCGATATGGTTAGAACTGAGACTCAAAAGATTGAGCGGTATACCAATGGGTTGCCTGTGGCTGCAAGGAATGATGTGATTGCTGCTAGACCTGCAAATATCCATGAGGCCATCACAAATGCTCAACAATTAATGGATTCATTGGAATTGGAAGGAGCTGATAAGGATAAGAATGGAAAGAGAAAGAGAGACCATCACTCTTAGGGTAATGATCACCGAAACAAGCGACAAGCTGTTGCTAAAGCTTATGCTATTGGGGATGGAAATAAGAAGAACTATAATGGTGATGCACCCAAGTGTGGTCGTTGCTACAGGAATCATACAGGGCAATGTACTGTGATTCGTCAAAATTGCTCAAGGAGAGGACACGTAGCTAGGGATTGTAGAGCTCGACCTCTTGCTATGGTTCAAGCTACTCCTGAAACTATGAGTAAGGCAAATGTTACTTGTTATGGATGTGGAAAGAAGGGACATTATAGGAATGAGTGTAGGGAATCGTGGAACCGAGGAAATCAAGGATCGGGTGGTAATGGGTACAATAATGGAAACCGTGGACGACAAAGATAATGGAGACCAACGTGTGGAAGCTGGAATTGCTCATGGAAGAGTGTATGCACTTGGGAACGAGAGAGGAGAAGATCCGAACGTCGTTACTGGTACGTTCCTTCTCAATAATCGTTATGCTTCCATACTATTTGATACTGGTGCCGATAAGAGTTTTGTGTCCACTAAGTTTGCACCCTTACTAGAGAAACCCCCGATGGCCTTAGGAATTGGTTATGATGTAGAGTTAGCTAAAGGGGAGTATAGAGAGGATTAGGACTATCATTCGCGGTTGCACGTTAAACTTTCTGAATCGTCCTTTCAACATAGATATTCTACCCGTCACGTTAGGAGGTTTTGATGTCATCATTGGTATGGATTGGTTGTCGAAGTATCGTGCTCATATACTTTGCGATGAGAAGATCGTGCGTGTGCCTTACGGCAAGGAGATTCTGAACATACCAGGAGATAGAATGGATTTGAGAGGCCCATCTAGATTAGCGGTCATATCTTGCACTAAATTGCCGAAGCTAATGGAAAAAGGATGTTGCCTTTTCTTAGCTCAAATTTCTGAGAAAGGAGGGAAGGAAAGGTGCATTGGAGATGTGCCTATAGTTCGTGATTTTTCGGATGTGTTTCCCGATGATTTGCCGGGAATCCCGCCTCCTAGACAAGTAGAGTTTCAGATTGAGTTGATATCTGGTGTTGCACCTGTAGCACGAACGCCTTATCGTCTTGCACCTACTGAACTGGAAGAGTTGTCGAAACAATTAGCAGAGTTAGCCGAAAAAGGATTTATAAGACCAAGTTCTTCACCTTGGGGAGCCCCGGTCTTATTTGTGAAGAAGAAGGATGGATCGTTTCGTATGTGTATTGATTATCGAGAGTTGAACAAGTTAACGGTGAAGAATAGATACCCGTTACCGAGGATCGACGATTTGTTCGATCAGCTTCAAGGATCGAGTGTGTATTCGAAGATCGATTTGAGATCGGGATATCATCAACTTCGAGTTCGCGAGGAAGATATTCCGAAAACGGCTTTCAGAACCCGTTACGGGCATTACGAGTTTCAGGTGATACCGTTTGGGTTGACTAATGTACCGGCAGTATTCATGGATCTCATGAATCGGGTGTGTAAGCCTTACTTGGATAAATTCGTGGTTGTGTTCATCGACGATATTCTAATTTATGCGAAGAGTGAGAAAGAGCATGAGGAGCATCTAAGACTTATCTTAGAATTGCTCAGGAAGGAGAAACTGTATGCTAAGTTTTCTAGATGTGAATTTTAGATTCCGACGGTACAATTTCTGGGTCATGTGATTGATAGACAAGGAGTTTATGTAGATCCTGCTAAAATTGAAGCGATTAAAGATTGGGCTGCACCTACGACCCCAACAGAAGTTCGTCAATTTTTGGGATTAGCCGGTTATTACCGAAGGTTCATTGAGGGATTTTCGAAGATAGCAAAACCGTTGATCAAATTGACTCAAAAGAGCGTTAAGTACGAATGGGGAGATAAGAAAGAGGAAGCATTTCAATTACTTAAGGAGATGTTGTGTAATGCTCCTATCTTGGCGTTACCTGAAGGTAGCGAAGACTTTGTCGTCTATTGTGACGCTTCGCATAAAGGTTTGAGTGCTGTGTTAATGCCACGAGAGAAAGTGATAGTTTATGCTTCCTGACAGCTCAAGAAGCATGAGAAGAACTACACCACCCATGATTTGGAGTTAGGTGCTGTGGTCTTTGCCTTGAGGATATGGAGACATTATCTGTATGGTACCAAATGTGTTGTATTCACGGATCACAAAAGTCTACAACACATCTTGAATCAAAAAGAGCTCAACATGAGACAACGACGTTGGATTGAGTTGCTAAGCGATTATGATTGTGAAATTCGTTACCATCCTGGTAAAGCAAACGTTGTTGCCGATGCTCTTAGCCGAAGGGAGAGAATACCACCGTTACGAGTTAAGTCATTAGGAATGACTATCGTATCGCCATTACCGTCTCAAATATTAGAAGTTCAAACGGAAGTGTTGAAAGCAGAAAATCTACCTGCTGAGAACATATTTGGGATGACAGAAAATGAGAAAGGATTTGTTAAGCATTCTGATGGAGTATTGTGTTTTGGAGAGCGAAGTTGGGTACCTTTGTATGGAGGAATTCGAGAATTGATTATGCACGAGTCGCATAAGTCAAGGTACACTATTCATCCTGGGTTTGACAAGATGTACCAGGATCTTAAGAAGTTATATTGGTGGCCAAACATGAAGGCAGATATAGCATTATACGTTAGTAAGTGCTTGACATGCTCTAAGGTTAAGGTCGAACATCAAAGACCGTCAGGATTATTGACGCAGCCAGAACTCCCGGTTTGGAAATGGGAGCGGATTACAATGGACTTTATTACCAAATTACCAAAGACAGCTAGCGGTTGTGACGCTATCTGGGTAATTGTGGATCGATTGACTAAGTCTGCTCATCTCCTGGCGATTAGTGAAGATGATAGTGTCGACAAACTTGCAAGGTTGTATGTGAAGGAAATTGTTTCTCGTCATGGAGTTCCGATATCGATTATTTCTGATCGCGACAGCCGCTTTACGTCAGCTTTGTGGCGATCACTTCAAACGGCTTTGGGGACGAGACTTGATATGAGTACTGCATATCATCCCCAAACCGATGGTCAAAGTGAGAGGACCATTCAGACTTTAGAGGATACGCTTCGTGCATGTATCATAGACTTTGGTAAAGGCTGGGAGAAGTATTTACCCCTCGCGGAATTCTCCTATAATATTAGCTACCACACAAGTCTTAAAGCTGCACCATTTGAAGCTTTGTATGGTCGAAAATGTCGTTCGCATATTGGTTGGGCTGAAGTTGGAGATAGCCAACTCACAGGCCCTGAGCTTATTTTGGAGACTACTGAGAAAGTGACTCAAATTTGTGATCGATTACAAGCAGCTAGAGATAGACAGAAAAGTTACGCCGATCTGAGACGTAAACCCCTAGAATTCCAGGTTGGAGACAGAGTGATGCCGAGAGTCTTGCCTTGGAAAGGTGTGATACGTTTTGGGAAACGTGGGAAACTCAACCCCCGCTACATTGGACCATTTCTTATTTTGGAAAGAATTGGGCCCGTGGCGTATAGGTTGGAATTACCACAGGAATTGAGCAAAGTTCACGATGTGTTTCATGTTAGTAATTTGAAGAAGTGTCTTTTTGATGAGACGTCGGTTATACCGATGAAAGATATTCGTGATGATGAGAAATTGAACTTTGTGGAAGAGCCGATCGAGATATTGGATCGTGAGATTAAGCGACTCAAGCGAAGTCGCATTCCACTCATAAGGGTTTGTTGGAAGTCCCGACATGGACCGGAATTTACGTGGGAACGTGAGGACGAGTTCCGAAAGAGATATCCGAAGCTTTTCACTTCGTAGATGGATTGTTCCGAGAGAAACCCGGGACGGGTTTCTTCTGAGGCTGGGAGGATGTGACAACTGGCGAATTAGGGAGCCATTTTGAAAACCCGCATTACGTAAAAGTTCGTTTATAAATTTATATTTGGAATTTTATTCGTAACGAACTTATAAAAACCAATATTGTGGTTGATTATATTTAAAATTTTATGGAATCAATTTGGATTATCGAGGTGATGAGAATTTATTTCGAGATTTTTATTGGCACTACGTTGACTCCGGCACTAGATAACCTAACAGAAATTTTATGTCTTGAGTTTACGGACTCGACTATATAAATTTATTTACGAAACGTCTCGTAAGTTATTAAAGTTTTACAACGAGTTACGGGTTTTGGTCCGTGTAATTTACACCTAGCAACCTTGCCCTAAACATAATAATAATACTTTTATTTTTATTATTACTATCATTAGTATTATTATTGTTATAAGAAAGAAAGAAAAAGAAAAAAAGAGAAAGATAGTGAACTAATAAATTGGTCCTTGTGGTTTGGTCCCTGGTATCACAAACAAAACAAACACACCTTGTCTCTCTCTCTTTCCCAACATCATCATCTTCATCCTATCCTAACCCTAGCCGCCGCCACCTTTAAACGGCCGCCAACACTACACCGCCACTCCCACAACAATACCACCACCACCATCTTGACCCCCATCTAATCCTCTTTCTTTTGATATATTACACGCGCTCTAAAACTTCCCATAACATCATCTTTCATCATCAATCCGATTCCATCTTTCTTGTTTTTGTGAGATTCGCGAGTTCCAAGGTTCAAGAAGGTGAGCATGTGCCAAAACAAGTGTAAACTTGTCTTGGTCTCCGTCGATCTGTAAGATACGGAGTATATTTCGAATTGGGTTTTGGGTTTCCTTGATTCATTTTGATTAAAAACCTGAAACAAGTGGGGTTTGATGTAAAAATGAGTTTTGATATTGTTTGGTATCCGGGTTTGGTGACCCTTGTGAGGTCGAGTTGGAAACCGTGAGCTATGGCTCACGGCTTGGTTTTATTTTTCCAGCCAATGTGGTCTTTATGATGGTTCTAACCTCGTGGTCAGGGTAGCGAGGGTGTTGGATATATGGAGTTCTATTTTGGGTTGAATCTTGGTTGCAATATGGATGCTTGATGTTGTCCTTGTGTTGCCGCGACCCAAAGGGGTCCGTTTGGCAGTTTTGGTGTGCTCATTTGAGCCTAGCTGAGACCCTTGTGGTCTTGGATTTGAGTCATCTTGACTCGTGGTCTAGCCGAGACCCAAGTGGGTCTCTTGGCACGGGTTTTGATCTGGTAAATCGACCTGAAGTTATACATTCTTTTGATGCCTTTCCTGTTGATGTTTCATGTTGTTGTTGTTGTTGTTGTTGTTGTTGTTGTTGTAGTATATTGTTGTTAATAATCCCTTTGATGATGTTGTTATTGTAGTTTTGGTATTTAATGTTTCGGCCGAATATTTTTGATGGGTATATGATTATTTTGGTGAAGTGTTGACGAGGATATGAGTAATTGGGGACCGATTGTGAGACGGTCACTTAGAATGACGGAGATAGGTTAGTCGGGTGCCGTAGTCGGACCCTATTGTTGTAGCACGTGTTTTGGGAAATTGTTGGACGGAGATTGATTACTTGATTTTGACTTGGTTATATTTTTATTTTGGACTTGGACAATGAGCCGAGAGTGATGACTCGGACATGTGACCATTTCGTATGACTCGAAAATTATTTATAATTAAACGCAAATAATAAAACTCGTAATAATATTATTGGTAATATAAACGTTTATATAAATATATAGACGTGAATAACGTATATATAAATATATAAATGCGTATATTAAAAATAAAACGATCACGAGTAATATTATAACAATAACGTGACTATAAATATTATGCTATGAGAGTAGTCTAATATTATTGGGAGCGTTATTATGATTAAACGCTATAAATAACAATGAAATCTTGACGTTGAATAAATATTAAATAAATTAATATCTTTTAATAAACGAGAAAAATTATCGAGTTATACGGGGTCGTGGTCACTTGAGTCCAAGTGGTTGATTATTTGTGACGTTTGTGTTGTCACGGATATATGACAATTAATACACTCACTTTCGATAACTACATAACTTATTTAATCGACGGGTTAAATAAGAGCTATTTAGTTGTTTAAATTGAGTATATTAATGGGCATCGTATCCTACGACGCCCATAGGTTGTGGTATGTGTACGAGAATAATAAATTACTAAGTATCTCGTGAAGTTGCCAAATTGACGAATTTGGTAAGCTTAACAGCATAGTTAGAGAATTTATTAAACTTTGATATATACCCTATAGTACTTTATGTGCAATGTGTGACCTAGGATTCGGGTATAATCTTAGAATGGTATATTAATTAAATAAATATGGGGGATTACCAAATCGATGGATTTGATAAACTTCGATGATTTATTTAAATAATATATTGGGCTAATATTAGACCTATAGATTGTTTTATTATCCTTTTGTTATGACTTCTTGGTTTGAGTTGTGTCGACCCACCACCCATATGGATACCAAACGCCAAACTCCAAACTAATACGAGATTTCTACGAGAAATGGATTTTCGGAAGTAAAATGGAATACGTTCGGGTTTGGGAATATTTGATTTTGAGGAAATGATTTCTGAACGAGTTGATATTGTTAGGTCGTGCCGAGTCCGTAGTTGCCGTCTTTTGAGTTACTATACGTCTTACTTCTACCGATTTCTTATTGCTGATTTCTGGACTTGAGGTGAGTCACAACCCCACTTTTACTCTTGAACTATGTTTTCAATACTTGGGGTGAGAAACGTGCAAATTATTTTATGCGGATTATTATCGCTTTTATATTCTTTCTAAAACTTGCTATGCGTATGGACTAGGATGTATTGTCAGCTTTAGTCACACATTTTTGTGTGTACTATTCAAGGTTGACTTATTTGGTTATTGGTGGATTGTCAGCTTTAGTCACATATATGTTGTGTGTACTATTCAAGGTTGGCTTATTTGGTTATTGGTGGATTGTCAGCTTTAGTCACATATTTGTTGTGTGTACTATTCAAGGTTGGCTTATTTGGATTGTCAGCTTTAGTCACACGGTTTCGTGTGTACTATTCAAGGTTGGCTTATTTAGATACTATAGTGTGCACCTATAGGTTATTAATACTTCAGAGGTTATCCGAGTATTTATGATATTGCGGGGGCTACCCGAATATCTATGTTAGAACGGAGGGTATCCGTGTGTTATGTTGGAGCGGAGGGTATCCGCAGGCTTTTAGCGAATCCTTAGTCTAGCTAGCAAGCGTTTTGCGTATATGTCCACTATATTGTTAGATGAATTTAAACCTATGATCTCACCAGTGAAAGCTAACTTTTAGCACGTTTTCTCAGGAAATTAAGTGATGCTCTATGGATGCTTGGATTGGAGGCTTGGCAATGGCACCGGTTATGGATCTACTTTTCTAAAACTCTGATAAACTATTGTGGACCTACGTTTATTTCTTTTGGGCCTGACTCTGAATGAATGTTGGGATAAATGTAAACTTTAAAAACCCGTTTTGGTTGTGTTTTTCTTATGTTTACTTTATCTCGTTCTTTCATGACTTTGAATGGATACCAATCCCCGTAGCACCCCGAAAGCTTGTTGAGTCTTCCGCTGTATCAAATTTTGGGGGTGTTACAGATGGGTATTGCAACGTGTGAAGCAAGTGATAGACGAAAGATATTACCCACGTGTTATCGTCACTGACAGAGATTTAGCGTTGGTTAGGGCAGTAATAGAAGAATTTCCTGACGCTCACAAATTACTCTGTCGATGGCATATACAGCAAAATATACTTAAGTTTTGCAGAAATAAATTCACAGATGGGTTAAATGAGTATGAGTCCGTTAAACACCGATGGGATTGGATGGTTAAAGCTCTGATATTCGAATCGTTCGAGCGACGTTATCAACCCCTACAACAGCTATTGGTCAACCATCAGGGTACTTAATTATTAATTAATTGTTTTTAATTATTTAATAAATAAGCACCCGAATGACCTTTTATTAATTCATGCACAAAGAATTCCACCTGTCGATCACCCCAGAAGAATGTAGCCATAAGTTGCGGGCAATTTTCGGACTACCATGCTTTCACGAGATGCAAATCTATGTATATCATGGTAAGTATATTAAATTTATAACTATCAAGTTGTTTTCCACATTAATATCAGTAATTTATACATGTCACTTTAATTGAATTCAGGATGCCCCATTCCACTGGAACGAATTGATATTTTTTGGAGAACCCTATCTATTCCGTGGTCTGTTATCAATAGGCCCCCGCCTAAAGATGGCTCTTCCAGCAAACCTGGTGGTGATGATGATGATGATGACGATACTTCGTTTAACGATGGCATGCGACAATTCAAGAATATTTTTAGCAAATCAACATCATTTGTCAAGAAAAATATGTTAACTAAGTTAAGAGATATATTCCAGCCTGAAGCTGTTGACACACGTGAACCAGCTATTCAAAAAAATACTCGTGGACGTCCGAGCGCAAAGGACAAAAAGGGCAAGACTACACAAGTCCCGGACTTGAATGAAGTCCCTGACTTGAATGAAGTCCCTAACTTGGATGAAGTACCAATCGTAGATCACCGAAGAAGTACAAATTCAAGATCTACAAAAGTCCCGAACTTGCGGAAAGAACCTGCAAGACATAGCTCTTACACGGGTGATAGTCTACGCCACCGATTATATGCTGGAGATAGTGTGAGCAATGCGTTTATTGAGCATATTTCACATATTTTCCGTCCATTCGTAATAAGCATACGTAATGTGCGGGGTGATGGAAATTGTGGGTTTCGGTGCGTTATTATACATACACAATCTTTTCTATTTAAACACAAAACAAAAAAAAAAAAAAAAAAAAAAAAAAAAAAAAAAAAAAAAAGCGCCAAAATAAGCCAAAAGTCAAAAAGAGTACACCTAAAAGGCATAGCCCCCGTTAAAATAAAAAGTAGCCCCCGTCCTTATAAACAACGCCTAAAAAAAAATGGCCATCAATATCAAGAATCTTCCATCTTTATTTCTCATCTCTATACTACAAAACCACCACCCCTCTTTATAAACACTAATACCCCATTTTTACAAACAAAAACTCTAAAATTTAAAAATATCTAAAATTTATAATTATGTCACATACATCTACATTTTTTTTACATCTACATATATCTTGAACATACAAAAAAAATTAATATTAAAAATATAAATAAATAAATAAATAAAAATAAAAAAAATAAAAAATAAATACATGCAAACTACCTTAGATCTATATTATTATTCTCTCCACCATCTCTAATAACCAGCTAACAACAAACATCCTTGCACATCATAAAACCACCGCTAATTCTCCACACTTATTCTAGCCGACAACCTAGAAATCTGGTCCCTAACCACTCCACCGCCGCATACGTCTGCGAATATATACCCATGCCACCGCTGGTTTCTTTCACAACTAAAAGCAGAGGGGGTTTTGATCTTCCGTTCATGAGTTTGTGTTACACCCCGAAACCCGTTTAGGTATTTTATTATTAAAATACTCTTATATAAGTTTGACTATAACATTTATGTGTTTGAATACTTTATATGGTTGGCAAGTCAATAAATTTTAAGTGGAAAGTTGAACCAGAAGTCAAGTGTTAAGAAAATAGTGTAGAAAGTTATGTGTGATGAAAGTATTCAGAAAAAAACTTGAGGAACTAAAATTGTCACATTGGTAAACTTATACCAGATTTTTATTAAATAATACCCTCCTCATATCTCCACAACATTCCCCGAAATGTTGTGTGTGTGTGTCGTGTGATAGCAAAGAGGGAAAAAGGAAACCAATTTGCAAACGCAATCGCTTAAGAAATAGTGTTCCAATTCAAGAGTTTCATCCATAAATATAATTCCCACAAGTAAGTGTGCTTAATTCTTGAGTTAATTTCATAATTAAGGAGTAAGGTTCACGCAAATGAGATTGTGGGTTTTGGGGTAAACGAGTTTTTTTTTTTTTTTTTTTTTTTTTAACAGATTGATGAAGTATCGTGTTAGAAAAATCAAGTTTCTTTAAGTAATTTAACTAGTTGATGATTTTTGTAGGTTTTTCATATAATCATGATGAATGATCAAATGCATGTTAAGAGGTAAATTAGCTATGTAAGTGGGTAGTGTTAACCCTTTGTTTTGTTATGCATTAAGAAAATGGCTAATCACTTATAAATGTATCTTACTTGCCAACGAACTTTTTATTTCCTTTTTCGGAGACTAATCTTTAAAATTCGGTCTTCTTGGGGCATTTTGTGACATTTTTCCCTTCAAAGTATTAAAACTCTTATTGACTGAGAGGGGGGGGGGGGGGGGGGCAAAAATGTTTCAAAATACTCCAAAAAGATCGAATTTGAAAGATTAGTACCCAAGAAAAAAAATTATTTGCTACCTAGAAAAATATTTAGTAATAAGTAAAATACTTTTGTAAGTGATTAGCCCTTAAGAAAATGCTAAGATTTGTTAGTGATTATTATTTAAGAATAAAGTGATGTTGGTATTTGCCATTTTTGGTAGAGTAGCCATCTTTTGAGGCAAGTAATTTGGTTATAACTTATTATTGTATATATTTTACAATATTGGTAAGTTAGTTATGAATGTAGCAAGATAATATGAACCAAGGTAAAACAAACTTGAACCATGTGAGTCAAGATGACCAGTGTGTTATGTGAATAGAAGTGAGGATGAGATAACACGAACCTAAATGCTAGGATTAGGCTAGTTTATCGTAACTAGCTAAGGCAAGTTGTTAGTTTAGTTTTATAACTAGCTTTGGAATATGATATTCTTGATGTTAGTTGATTATTTGATATAGCGATATTTATGCGTACAAATAAACAACGAATTTCACAATTGGTCTTCACAAAAATGTCAAAGGGTCACTAATGCGTGCGTATATCGTTGTAGAATATATTATATTATCAAGTTTTAAATTTATATTTAGCCTACTTATCCTATAACACAAACTAACGAGCAGTGTACCCGATCAATGTAGCTAGTTGGTAAGTAGAGTGTCGAACACTAAGAGTGGAACGTTAACACCTAGATATCTATCAATATTTTAATCCTAAGTTAGTTCTAATGCCCTAATATAACGCAAGGGGGTTTTTCAACCTGAGAGACTGACACGATTGTGTAGATTAAGTAAATAGTAAATAAAACAAGGGAACGAATGACACACACGTACATAGATAGAAAACAGATACAGATAAGAGGCCTGGCCGATAGTAGAAAAAACTTGTCACACGTTTAATTACTTAGTTGTATAAGATGAGTGCTAAAATCTAATATCTCTCACTGGAATTCTTAACACATGCTTGTAAACACCTAATGATTACTAAGTTTATGTATTATTTATCCCTTTTACATGCTTACAGTAACTATGCAAACGCAGTTAATTAAGTAATTGCACGAGCCTACATTGACAAGGCGCGATAAATCTTAATATTTAATCAAAGCACATGCATTAAGAAATCAAATAAACATCAAATACTCTTTATAAAAGCTGAAAACAATTAAGTCCGATCAAATAGTGAAAAAGATGCTAACTCAATGATTAACAGATTGCTAATACAAATAAATGAGTTTTACTATGAATTAAAATACTAGCAGAACCTTCTTACTGTGCTCTGAATTCGTCCTTAGGGTTGTGTCTTGTGCTACCAATTCGTCTGTTTTTCTCCCTTGGTATGTGTGTAGAATGTGGTTGTCGAATGGGGTATTCATACTTTCTGATGAAAGGGTCGATATGGCGTATCCATTAAGTTGTTGCGCCGTATCTAGGTGATACGGGGATTGCGCCCTCGCAACAGGTTTTACCTCTCAAGGGATCTTGAGAAGCTTGCAACCCCCACCAGGCAGTGTACCTGATCGTTGTAGTATAGTATAGTGACAAGTACCGGGGGATTGATCGTTTAACTCAGGAATAGTGTCGCTAGGATTAGAAAGCCTACTAAACTAGGTCTAGAGGTGAGGGATGATTCTTTTTGTATTTTTTATATTTTATGAAAGCAAGTAAAATCTCGGGTTTTGAAGGAGTGGGCGGAATTAGTTGCTAGTCAACTAACCCAATTAACTAAGAAGCAATCAAAATAAAATAAAAGAAATGAAATTAAACTAATGTGGTGGAAACAATAATGAGAAAAGTTGTGTTTACTTAGATTTCATTACTCCATAGATATCTTTTACCGGTTGATTAGCTTGTTACAATTGCATGGATGACGGGTTATATTCCTTAATACTAGTCGTAGGGCTGTGTACAATATTCCCTAACTCTATAAGATCCTACTTCACTCCTATGTCGAGCCGACTAAAAGCTCCTAACATGGGATCATTAGAATTCACTTATGCATTAAATACAACCAAAAATCGTAGTACACCTCCGATCATGTTTCTTAAGACGTTCAAGCAAGTTGCCAATGAAAGTCTACCAGTTTTCTTAAGCCTAACATCGAATACAATCAACCGTAACAATTATAAATAAACAATCAACAAACAATCAACATCTAGGTTCACTACATCTAAGCAAACACAATAAAAACCTAGCCCAACATGTTAAAAGAAATACAAGCATAAGATAGAATCAAACAACACATAGATATATTGAATGATTATTGGAGAACTTATCTTTATTAAAACATGGAAGAAAGAAGGGTTTGAAACCCCTTTAATGTGCAGGAAATTCAACCTAGGGTTTGTGTTTTAGTATTCCACAAATTGTTCCACACTTTACAATGAAAATTTGGAAAAATATATATAGACTAAGCATCCTGAGTCCTGACGGCATCATGTGTTGGCTTCTGACGCCGTCAACTCGCCGCCAAGTTAAAATTCGTATTGCCTAGATCCAGTCTTGACGCCTTCATGTGTAAATCTCCTCTGGGCCGTCACTTGCATTTGGACCCTGACGGCCTTGGTGACGCCGTCAGGCCAATTACATTGAAAATGTTCTGGGCCATCACGTTGTAATATCCACTTCCACTTCTTTTGTCACTTTTGATGTCATCATGTGTTAATCCTCGACGTCGTCAGGTACTGTTCCCAACAAGGAGTTAGAGACTTTGCCGTTTTCTTCACTTTTATGCTCCAAAAACGTTCAAAACGCTTCCTTTTCCAGATTTCTCCTCAAATGTACCTAAAATGACAAAAGGAACGATTTAGGGCAATAATTGATCAAATAATCACGAATTCGGGCTTAAATGACCCCTTAAAAGCAGTACACTTTTCGCCTCATCACTAGGTAACTTCGCGTGGGATGCAAGATTATTATATTCTGGAATATTCGTACACCGTCATAAGATACGGCGCAACTTCAGTCTTCATACGACACATCATCATTCAGAATCTTAGATTATTTGGAGAAGTCTTGAGATTAATAGCCGCATACATGGAATGTAATACGGTGTATCTGGAGTAAAATAAGTCAGATCTTCTCGTTGACCAAGGTTTCATATACGGCGTATTGGATAATTCCATACGGCGCGTGCTTCAAAGTCAGGCAATGCCATATACGTCTAAGTCTTTATGTACGGCGTATCTGTCTAGAATGATATGACGTATCTTCCTTTAGTTTAGTAGACTTTTCCAACATGTTTTTACAGTTAACCTAAAGCACGATGGGTGTTTCGTATGTCAACCGTTTGGGTATGTTGAAGGAGATGAAAAGCAAATCACAAATATCAATTTTGAAGGTATGTCTTTTGTAAAGGTTCATAAAATAGTTAGACGTTTAGTTCATTCACCATTAGTAAGGATGTATTGTTGTAAAGTTGGCATCCCATTAAGTGTAGGTATTAAAGAACTTAAGAAAGATGAGGATGTTGATGCCTTTTTAACTGTTGGTTATGAATGTAAATGGGTTGTTGATTTGTATACAGAGCATTTATGATGTAATAGACTTTAGAAATCAATCAAAAACTGACCTAGCTGATGAAAATGACTCTAGTGATGCATACGATTCTAGTGAAGAAGATAATTATTTAGTCTTTGTTGAGTTTTATACTAAAGGAGAAGAGAATGTAGTGATTAAGACACTAACTCCCAAAGTCCACATTTCTTCTCGCCTGGTTTCTGAGATCAGAGTATTCAATAATATGGTTGTAAATGTACATTTTAAGAAAAGATAAGAAACACACAATCAAGAAAACTTACAAAGCAATTTGGACAAACTAGGAATCTTCTAGCCGAATTTGTTGGTGTCCATGATGTCAAAACCCTAACTGGAAGATCACATGTACATAAGTGTGAATTAGCCCGACGATGGATTGAGCTTGATGATGATGTTGAAATTTTTGTGTTTGATTAGGGTTAGATGCAAGTGAAATGTGTGTTTGATTAGGGTTAGGAAAAGGGGAATAACGTGGGTTATATTTGTTGGAAACTCGACCCGTTCGGGTAAAAAAAGGGCATCTATTATCCAGGTGAAAAAAACATTGTACATGTGGATATTATTTAATGACGTGGTATTTTATCCGGTAATAGTGTCTATGTGACGGTTACAACAAGTTTGAATGATGGTAATAGGACTTTTTCTAGTTCGTTACCTAACTGTGGAATTTTTTGAAAGTTCGTTACCTATCTATGGACTTAACCTTAATAGTTTATGCAAATATAATGATAGCGATGAAGAAATGAAAATTTAACTTGGATTCACAAAACTCTTATGCAAAAGCCATGTAAAAAGAAAGTTGTACCCAGGGATGAACATTTCGACCCGAACCCCGAAACTGAACTGGAACCGTACCAAAACCATACCGATTTCTGATATATGGTACGGTAGCCTGACTACGAAATAAGGTGAAAAAAAATCGGGACCACTAATTCGGTACGGGACCGGTACCAAATCGGGAAATTCCCAAAAAAAAAAACCGGGAAAACCGGATTTCCCGATACCGGTATGGCGGTATCTGAATCCCGCTCAGTACGATACCGGTACCACTAATTTATGCTCAAAAAAAAATCGATGCCAATAATTCAGTACGGGATGAGTACGGGACCGGTACCGTGCTCATCCCTAGTTGTACCTATAAAGTGGAGTGTTGTACAAATCATTTCTTGTCAGTTTTAATACAAGTATCACGTAGTATGAGAAAAAGGTTAATAGACAAAGATGTCCTTAAACATTTAAAAAGTGTGCTTAAGGTAATAAATTTTTATGTTATTCACTTAGGTTACTGAACTTATGAAACATGACATTTCGGTCCTAAACTTACAAAAATATACGTATACATCACTGAACTTATAAAAACACGATATGTCGATATTTATGTTACTTAACTTCTCAAAAAATATGAGTTCAAGTCACTATGATCAACAGTGATTATAAAACAATATTCTTATATCCTATAAGTTAAATAACGTAAATGAATAAAATAAAATTCCTTACCTTAGACACATTTTTTAAAAAAGTTTAGTGATACCTTTGTCTATTAACCTTTTTCTCATACTACAATGAAACCCTTATAAATTGATACTCGATAAATCAATAACCTCGATAAAATTAATAATTTGTTCAATCTCGACTTGGAAGACCCCAATTGATAAAATATTAAGATAATATTTTTTTAAACCACAGTGTGTGTGTGTGTGTGTGTGTGTGTGTGTGTGTGTGTGTGTATATATATATATATATATATATATATATATATATATATATATATATATATATATATATATATATATATATTGGTACCAATGAAACTATAAATTAATAATAAAAAAAATCATAAACATATAAAGGCAATGTGTAATTGCAACTTGTACAAATTCAATTAAGTCAATTAAAACCATACGTAATTGAAACTTGTTGATAAGGCGAAAAGTGTACCGCTTTTAAGGGGTCATTTAAGCCCGAATTCGAGATTATTTGATCAATTATTGCCCTAAATTGTTCCTTTTGTCATTTTAGGTATTTTTAGGAGAAATCTGGAAAATGAAACATTTTGAATATTTTAGGAGCATAAAAGTGAAGAAAACGGCAAAGTCTCAAATTTTCTTGCTGGGAACAGTACCTGACGACGTCAAGGGATTACTAGTAACAGCGTCAAGAGTGGCAAAAGAGGCGGAAGTGGAAAATACACGTGACGATCCAGAAAGTTTTTAGGCTTATTGTCCTGACGGCGTCACCAAGGCCGTCAGGGTCCAAATACACGTGACGGCCCAGAGCTCATTCCTACATGACGACGTCAGAAGTGGATCTAGGCAATACGAATTTCATCATGGCGGCGAGTTGATGGCGTCACAAGCTATAACGTGACGCCGTCAAGGTGTAAAATATATATATATATATATATATATATATATATATATATATATATATATATATATATATATATATATAGTTTTCTAATTTTCATTCATTAAGTGTGGAACTTTGTGTGGGATATTAGGACATAAACCCTAGACGAATTTTACAGCTTTTTCAAGGGTTTCGACCCTTTGATTCTTCCATGTTCAATTGAAGATAAGTACTTATTCAGATCATTCAATATGTCTATGTGTTGTGTGATTATATCTCACGCTTGTCTTCTCTTTAACATGCTAGGCTAGGTTTTTATTGTGTTTGTTTAGATGTTGTGAAACCTAGATGTTGATTATGGGTTGATTGTTTGTTTATAATTGTTACGGATGATTGTATTCGATGTTAGGCTTAAGAAAACTGACAGACTTCCATTGGTAACTTGCTTGAACGTCTTAAGAAACATGATCGGAGGTGTACTACGATTTTTGGTTGTATTTAATGCGTAAGAGAATTCTAATGATCCCATGTTAGGAGCTTCTAATGGCTCGACATAGGAGTGAAGTAAGATCTTATAGAGTTAGGGAATATTGTACACGACCCTACGACTGGTATTAAGGAATATAACCCGTCATCCATGCAATTGTAACAAGCTAATCAACTTGTAAAAGATATCTAGGGAATAATGAAATCTAAGTAAACACAATTTTTCTCATTATTGTTTCCACCAAATTAGTATAATAGTTTAATTTTCATTTCTTTTATTTTATTTTGATTGCATCTTTAGTAAATTGGGTTAGTTGGCTAGCAATTAATTTCGCCCACTCCTTCAAAACCCGAGATTTTATTTGCTTTATATAAAATATAAAAATACAAAAAGAATCATCCCTCACCTCTAGACCTAGTTTAGTAGGCTTTCTAATCCTAGTGACACTATTTCTGAGTTGAACGATCAATCCCCCGGTACTTGTCACTATACTATACTACAACGATCAGGTACACTGCCTGATGGGGTTTGTAAGCTGCTCAAGATCCCTAGAGAGGTAAAACCTGTTGCGAGGGGGCAATTCCCACGTATCACTTGTCTGAGGCTACTCACAGTAAGAATGTTCGATCGACATATGTGATCGATTTGCAGTCGATCTCTTTACTATGGAGATGTCGATCGAGTGAGCATTTGCAGGATGAAGGTCGCATACACGATTGATATAACACTTTTTTTTTTTTTTTTTTTTTTTTTTTTTTTTTTTTTTTTTTTTTTACGTGTGTGTGTAGAAAAGATATTTTTGTGGGGTATGTTTTTTTGTAGTGTGGGTCGCCTTACTGGGGCACCCGATCGCCTGAAGGTCGCTGGAGAGAGAAAGCTGACGTGACAGTGAAATTGGGAGGGATTATCTCTTCTTTATGAACTTGATAAATTCAATTAATTTGTGAATATGAATTCATAAATTGTTAATTGAAACTTGTTTATCTAACTTATTTTTCATCTCTAACTAGCATACATTGTAACTAGTCTATTGAACTTGAAAATTTAAAGGCAATACGTAAAACATGTTTAAATTAATAAATTATTCATTTATTGATATAATAATATTTTTTTGAATGAAATCGATATAATAATATCTCGCTAAATTAATAAAATCAGGGTCCCGACATCATTAATTTATAGAGGTTTTACTGTACGTACTTGTGTTAAAACTAAGGGAAATGATTTGGAATTTTAGATGCCTAACTCATGTGACTACTATTGTACCCAAGCTATTATTATTGAATAATGGATTGCATAATTTCTCTCTCCTCAAATTTGCTAGTAATATTAATCTTGCCAAATATATAATGATATTTTTTAGGCATAAAAATATTAAAATTAGTCATGTAAATCACAACATTTCTACAACAGTTTACTTTATAGGTACAACTTTCGTTTTACATGGCTTTTGTTTTTTGCTTTTGCTCCAATAATTCCCCAATTTTGCTTTTGCCCCAACTTTGCATTGCTTTTGCTTTTTACCTTAAAAAAAAGTGGTGTTAATGATATCGTGCTGTCTTTCTTATTATAATGCGGGCAAAAGCAAATTTTCTTGTAGGACTAAAATATAAATTTTGAAACATTGAGGGACAAAAGGAAAATTTCATTTCACCTTTCCCCTTATGAGATGATTTGTGTAATTTGGTAAAGCAAACCACCATTTGAAATGATGAAAGGAGAAGAAAGTAGTAACCCACCGATTGAAATAACAAGTTCAATCAAATCAGAAGAAGAAGATCGAATAAGTTCGTTACCGGATTGCTTACTTATTGAAATCATCTCTCGTTTACCCGGAACAAAATACGCCATTAGAACAGGTACTCTTTCCAAAAGATGGCAACATGTTTGGAATCGTCAACTTACTAACCTCATTATTGATTGTCAATCTAAGTATAAAATCTCTCAGTTCTATATGTCTGTGAGAAGGATAATAAGTCAACGTGGCCAATCGAACCTCAACAAACTCAAACTGCATGTCTTGTACACCAAGGAGACTATATCTCTAGTCAACAGTTGTATTCGTAATGCTATTACTCGTAACGTTCAAGATGTTGATTTTGATCTGAGTTATTATCCTTGGTTTGATCACGACAATGGGTTTCTTTTGCCTGAATTTTTTTTCATCAGTTCAAGTTTTATTCATCTCACATTGTATAACTGCGTATTTGAACACGCCGTTGTCGTTAGTTGGGAAAACCTCAGGACTTTGCATATTGAAGATGCGGAACTAGACCAAGATGTGATTAACAATATTTTATCCGGAAGTCCTCTTTTGGAAAGTTTGATGATGTACCGCTGCTATGGTTTTCAGTTGCTTGATATTACTAACAAGAGTGTTAAGAACTTGGTGTTCTCTCGATACAATCCTCCATATGCAGATTCTGTCGAAATCAATGCTCCGTTTGTTTTGTCACTAGCATTCAAAGGATTTTGCTTATTGCGGGATCTTGTGTTGCTAAATGTGTCTTCCGTAATTAAAGCTGAATTAAATTATTACAACGATGATATTTTTGACAAGTTCAACATGTATGAAGAGGAAGAAAAGGTGCTTAAAGGACTTCTACTTAGCCTTGACCATGTCAAGGAGGTTAAAATTGGGAAATTATGTTTAGAGGTACAACTTTCTTTTTGCTTGCTAATTTGTGTCTTAGTGGCTGTTTGGATATGTGTTTTGGATGTGATTAATGTGATTTGAATTAATAGAAATGGTTTTTCTTGAGGGGTATGATTGCAATTCCTGTTTCATTTTGACTTCGTACCAATCAATCATACATGCATTGCCATATTCTCGTTTTCGTTATCTTTTCTTTTCTTTTATGTTGGCAGGCTCTCACTCGTTTGAAAGCTAAAGGTTTCGTACGTCCCTCAAACTTGAAGGTTCTTGGTGAGATTGATTCAAGTTGAAGCGGAGACTAGAACGAACTATTACTTGATCATGGTCCTAAAGGTGATGAAGTTAGTTGATTGATAGCACTTAAGTTCTTGCTTATATTTGTTATTTGTTGCTCCATATTGACTTTGATTTTGCAGACTCTAAACAAGCTTGCGTGAAATGTAAAAAACTAAAATCTAGTTATTGGCATTCTATTAAGAATCCTGGTCACAAGCTAGCTTATTAACTAATGGTGCTATAGTTGTTCAGTGCTGTATTTTATCTTTCATCTTAAGTTTTTGCTTATCAATCATGTTGACAAATTGATCGTGCTTATGTTTCTCCTTCTATGATGCTGGTTTATCATATGTCATATGCTCGTGTGAACTTTGTTAGGCTTGATTGTGGGGTCATGTCTTGAAGATGAAAGTACTCTCTTGAACATACTAATATAGGTTAGATGAACTCACACCTTGTACTTTTTTAACATACAAGTATAGGTTAGTGTGTGATGCTCGGTTGCAAACCTTCTTTATTCTTCACTCAGAGATCTTGGTTTTTAGTGGTTTTGTTTGTTTTTTGGTTAGAGATTACTTATTTACCATTGTATCCCTAGTGGAATGGTTGTGGTGCGTAGGTCAAACTAAATGGCATTGAAATCCAACATTTTTATTTTTGTAACTCAATTTCTGCCTTCTAGGGGTCTGTTTTATCCGCTTGGTCAACTTGTGGCCAAATGGTCTGGTTAGGTAACTCGTTAATAGGTTAATATGAGTTCGGGTTGAAACATGTAAGTGAGTACAAGTCTTGTAAAACACACTTATAGATAATTAGTATAGATCAATGTTTTTCTCTCGTACATTTTTGTGTATGGAACATACATAAAAATATTACGGATTCTTGACATGCAAAATAGTGCCAACAGTTAACTTGTGGGTTTTTTTAGTCCTATGCTGAAATTAGATTGGATGTTTTTGTTGTTGCTGTAGTTAGTTGATTAGGGCTTAAGGATATCTGTTATTATTATAGTTTTCTGGGTTATATAAACTTAAATACTTTTTAGTTTTTCTGAGAGGCTTTTGTTGGTTGTTTCAAATCAGTCTAACAAGCATGGGCGGGGATTAAGCAGCATCATTTGTTGATTAAACACCAGGGATCAGTTTAGTCAAATCAGAGTACACAGAGCATTCTTTCTATAGCATGGTTCAGAATGCAGTTACATTATAAAGTAGTTACATTTGACTAGTTAACATGTTTTATGCTTTTATCTCATTATTTGAATGAAAGCTTTCTTGTCATAGGACATTCCTGTCTCAGTCTCATTATTATTCGTTGGTAGATCGTCCTAAAGGTTTCATTTCCCCTCAAAAAATTGATGTTACCTGATGTAACATCCCCTCTATAATTTGGTGATGATTCACAGGAGAGGTAGGTGATTGGTTTATTATACTGGTGTTGTTTGTCTTAAGAATTCTGTGAAAGACTACTTGCTTACCTTTGTATGCCCAATGAAAGTGCCATGGGTCACTTGATATGCAATTGACTTTTTACTTTAAATATCAATCTACAACTTTAAATATGAATTCTGTGGACATTTTTCTTTCATACTCCTGTTTCTTTTGGTCTTGGAGGGTGTAAATGTGTAATTGCAAGTTCCATTTTCATTTTGCCTTGATAATAATTTCATACAGGCATTGCACCATTCTCATTTTCATTAATTTTTTATTGGCAGGCTCTCGCTGGTTTAAAAGCTAAAAGTTTCATATGTCCATCAAACTTTAAAGTTCGAGAAGAGATTGGTTCCTAAAGTTTGTGAAGTTAGCTGATGGATGGCACTTTGAATTCATGGTTAGGCTCATAGTATATGCATTCCAAATGCATTCAAAGAACTATTTTGTTTTAGCAGATTATGTATCTTATTTTTAACCGTGAAACACTATTTTTAAGCTTGTTGTTTGAGTAATAAGATGATGGATGCTGATGGTGGTATTGTTGACTGTCGTTGCAGATGAGATTTCATGGCTACATGATTTGTTGGGTAGCATTACCATATAATTGGCTGTTTGAACATGATTAGCACATAATCGTATTTTAAGCCTAAATAATCATATTTTTTAAGCCTGGATAATCATACGACGATGTTGAGACAAAATTTAAGTATATACTTATTTTTGACCGGATTATCACATTTAAGTATGACGTATTTCTAAGCTTTAGAGGTGAAGACACTCGTCATACATTCACTCATCATCTCTATGATGCATTAGCGCGATCGACTTCGTACTTTCACAGACGACAATGATATCGATAGAGGGCAAGTACTCAAACAGGAAATCCAGACAGCAAGCGTCGAATCTAGAGCTTTTATAGCTGTAATATCTACAAACTATGCTAATTCAACATGGTGCCTTTATGAGCTCCTGTTGATCCTTGAGCAAAGACGGAACATTAATTGTTTTGTTTTGCCAGTTTTTTTTATCATGTTGATCCATTGTGATGTTAGGAATCATAGAGGAAGTTTTGCTATAGATGTAGTCGAAGGACGGAGGTGGACTGAGGAGGTCGATGAGAATAGATGGAAGGAAGCACTCAATGAAGTTGCTGACTTGACTGGCATTGTTGTTTCATGGTATACTATACATCTTCGATCAATATTTAATCTATATTACATATAAAAGTAAAATGGTCAATGTGGAAAAGTGAAAAAGTCAATATGTAAAATATTAAAAAATTTATATTAAGTAAGAAAAAACTTAAAACATCACGATAAAGGAAATGTTGAAACTAAAAAAGGAAATGTTAAAACATATGTTTCAAAAGGAAAGTATTAATACACATAAAAAACCGGGTTGACTTGAACGCTTCAAACCCGGCGGGTTGACCCTGTACGCTTCAAACCCCGCGGGTTGACTCGGATTAGTTGACCTGTTTTTTTGACCCAACCTGTCGAGTTGACCCTGTTTAAATTGACCCGTTTTTCGACCGAAGCGGTTCAACCGGTTGAACCACCCATGTCGAACCGGGTTTCAAAACATCATGTTTAAACCCCAAATCCTCAAACATTTATCATTTTTTGTTTATAACCCATAAACTATTTTTTATCACTAAAACTATCTGTCACTATAAAATTCCGTTGGTATGCATGGGTACTCGTCTAGTGTTTATATGTTTGAAAATTGCTCGTTAAATATATGATACATGCACAGTGCGGACATACTTCATGAAGATTTCAATAAGTAACTTAAGAGGTTGCTAAAACAAAACTTATTTACATAATTGTAAAATTACATACCAAAGGCATGGCCTAGCACTCGTAGTAATCAAAGCACAGATAAAATTACACAAACAATAGGATAACACGCCAGTAAAGTTTGCGTTGGGTTTAGATTGTAAAATTACACAAACAATGGGATATGAGAGTGTTTTGTCCACTACATATCAAATGGCTAGGTTATGTTGGTCATCTAATGTCTAATTGAGGGTTATGCGGCATTTGCTTAAACAAATAAAAAAATAAAATTTTCAATTCAATGTTTATATTTAGAATCCTTACTTGCACAGGAACACAGATGTATGGTATATCCACAATCGCCTCAATATGTACATCACCTCAATAGACATCTGCAATGCCTGTACAAGCTTTTGCCCATAAGAGCATAAACAAACGAGTCTATGTTGGGTCTGAGAACAATGTGTTGGGATCATAGGGACCAACTACCCCATTGGTCAAAAGTCGCATGGCTGCACCACGCGAGAATTTCCTAGCAAATAAATAACAATGACCGCTACTAGATCTAGTACCACACCATTCAGTCCGGTTTTCAGACTTAAAATAAACATGATCAATATCCTGCAATATTCATTTATATTTAGTACATAAATTTTCATTGAAATATAAACATGTTTAAAAAAGTGAATTGACTAGGAGCAATTGAATACCTTAATATCTTGAATATTTTTCTGGCTGGCACTTGAATAACCAAATGTTACAGGATGCCAGGCTTGTGTATTCATTGGTTCAGTAGACTGGTTCCATAAAGAATAAGTTAATGTTCTTCGCTCCAATTCAACTTCAAATCCACGCATCTTATCATAAACAGAATATGGAAAAAAAAAATTGTCAGTTTTCTTGAAGGGGTGCCTGGATACGGGGTTCTGAAAGTGTTTATGTAATATTAAATTATCAGACATCGACAGTTATAAAGAACGGCTAGTAGACGATTCTGTATGGCTTAATGAGCCTGATCTGCTGTTTGAAGTCGAAACAATCAGATGTTTAAGGGTTGTAAGTATTTATGGAGTTGATTGATGAAATTAAAAAAAAAAAAAAAAAAAAAAAAAAAAAAAAAAAGAAGAAGAAGAAGAAGAAGAAAAAGAAAAAAGAAAAAAAAAAAAAGTACATTTTTGTGAAAGGTCAGTCAAGGGATATACAAAATTGCTATAATGCACATCATCAATAATTTGCTTACCGCAAGTAAGGTTGACACATAATGTTCATCTGGGATGCAATTGTGTTGCTGCTGTTCTATCTGCGATATAACAATAAAAAGTACTATAAAAAACAGTAGATTTAAATAAGTCAACCTAGTATATGTATACGCACATGTACATGGAACGAAATAGTAATTAAATTTAACTTACAAGAGACTCGTTTCCCTTGCTCAAGTCTAGAAGAGGTCGCCGCTGAAATATTTTAAACAAAAAGACCATGTATAAAACGACATGATAATAGGATAAAGAATTAAAGATTACAACACAATCACATGCTCAAAATACCTGAACATAGAAGTGGCAAGGTTGGAGGTGGGGTAACAGGTCAAATGGGTTTGGGTTGAGACAGGTCATTTCAACCCATTTTTAGGAGGTTGTATCCATGAAAATAACTCGTTAATTTTTATTACAATAATGATCTTAGATCTTGAATAAAAATGATTTAGGAGGGTGTATCCATGAAAATAACTCGTTAATTTTGGCCGTTTCAACCCATTTGACACGTTCCACTTTGAACAAAAAGAGTTATTTTGACCCATGCATAAGTGAATGAGTCCAAATTGTGACCTCTAAAACAGCGCAAAAACTTCTTCTTTGGGTACAATGATGTCATTGTGCCTTTGTTGAGAGTTGAATTTAGAAAGATAATATTAATATTTTGAAAAGCAAATTAAACCTCTAATGAACTGATATCTTCATCTCTACCTTGCAGTGTTTTTCAAAGATTGGGAAAACAGCGTGATCATATGCAACCACCTCTGCATGCCTTCTGACCAATGTGATCCACTGAAATCATTTAATTGTGCAAGTATAGTTAACTACAGTTAGATAACTCCGATGCATGCATTTACAGGAAAGAGAAATATACATATTTAACATTTCTATCAAATCAGAATTCCAGATGATTCATGCTAACTATATGGCGATAAAAAGATAGAGAAGAATGATTCACCAAGATTGTTGATCATTTCACAAATCGAACCAATTATTAACTTGTGTAAATTATGGCATTATCAACAAGGGTTACATAGTATCAAACTATTAACACTCCATGCATTTTATGCTATCCTGGCAAACAATTCTTCAGTAATATTTTTACAAACGAGCATGACAATATCTTACAGAAGCAATGAGCTTACGAGACTACCATAAAGAGGACTTTATCGGTAAAATAAGTCGCCAGCAAACAGAATTTTATATATGACACAGGTTCAAAACTATTTTCATAGTTAAAAGCAATGGTTTCAACCTATAAAATATACTATTTGGATAAATGTACATTAGTCACATACAAAGATTATATACAAAAAAGAGGCAAAGCATTGAAAGGCACATTTGTATGTTTAAACATTTAATGGGGTTATAAATTATAACAAAAGAATTTACGAATCTAGTCCAACAGACAAAAATGACCTGGGATCCTTTCCGCCATTTGTCTTCGGGTATGTCAGGGGACATCTCTGGGTTATAGCGTTTTTCCCTGGGATCATCTGTGGTATCTATAAAGCTGAATAAACATCAAAGTATACTCAAGAAATCAATAGACGTACAACTATGTATTAATTGACAAAATCGAGACTTCAGGTGGACATAGTACCTGTCCACAAAACTTCTCGGAGATGACATGAGATATTTGTATATATAACTGAAATTATACAGTGGGACACAGCTGAAAAGAAAATAACCTTATGAATTTTATCAAATATTTGTAAAACCGAATGAATCATATCAAGTATGACATATATTTGGATGCTGTCAGTGAAAGTAACCTGTCAGAGAGGAGAATGAATATCTGATTTTGTGGATCATCAAGGGCCGCCTTGAATAACAGCTTCTCTGCTTCAATCATAGTTGGTGTACCCCAACCGACCTGTACAACAAATTACAGTTTAAAACACAAGCTAATCATCATGTTAATTGTCTTGGCTGGTGTCTGGATTTGGTGTTACGAGGCTGAGTATCTGATACAGCTCTTGATGTTTGTTTTGTTTCTGAGTATCTAATTTATGAGGATCGGTTAATTAGTTTTAGACAGTATTATCAAAGGGCGAAAAATAATTACCGTATAACGTATTTTTTTACCCCTTATTATCCCACTCTGTAAGAATTTTACTCACATTTCACACGACGTCTATTCTTTATCACAAAAAGGTTCTTTTTGGTCATTCTATATTTCTATCTACTAAATACCAATTACTCAAAACTTCAAAACTTGTCAAGCACTAAAACTTCTATTATCACAAATTCGACCAGCAAAAGCATGAACAGATATGATTTTCTACAACATGTTTTTCTACAGCTGTTTATCTGATTTTTATTATTCAATAACATATTATCACTTACAGAATGCACATACAAAAACCCATTACCTCAACACTGTTCCTCAACTGCCGATTGTAGAAGAAAGCTGATTTGGTAACTGACTTATTGAACAGAATACCAGGCTTCGAATGTATGTAGATTGTGAAATTCTCAGGATCTGCATTCTGTAAGCTCATCATCAGCTTAGATGTTCAATTACAAACATTTTCCTAACTACTTACGACATACGACATAAAAGCAAACTACTTACAAACTCTTAAATAAGCACAAGTAGCTACTTATAGGACAATTTTTTTATTACCCTTATGTTTTGAGATAAAATAAGCAGATTGACTGATGCTTATTAAATTACCAACATTGCAATAAAAAGATATAAAAATGAATAATAAAACAAACCTTAAAGAAATTATGCCAAAGGAAATCAAGAGGAAGGTGATCTCTAACAAGAAATAAAAAAGCAATCTTCTTATTCTTTATTATCGGATACTCGATTAAGTCATCTTTATTATAGCTAAATTCAGTAGAAGATTGAATCTTAAATTGAGATAATAACCCGACTAATACAACAATACATATTAACACCAATAACAATATCACTGATTTCGAAGCAAATCGCTTCTTTCCCGTCATATTTTTCCAGCCCCCGGAATCAGGTTTAGTTGAGGTGGATCGTTGGAGTGTGAAAATGTAGGTGAATATTCAAGGCTAGCTTTTTAGGGTTTGGTGATTAATATGGGCGGCGTGTGGGAAGGAATATTCAGACAGACATGGACACGACAGTGAAGGAGTTGCGAGTTGTAAGTTTACAATATCTTTGTCGTTTTAAGTTTAGGGATTTATGTTGGTCAAGTTTTCGGTAAGAATCCAACTATCACATCTTAGTGTTAAAAGTTGACATAACGTTTAAATTTAAATAAAATAATGTTGTATGTTTTATTAAATTATTAAAAGCTTACTCGTCTAATACGGCTGCGGATAGAATGTTAAATAGGTTGACCCGACTCAAACCCGATAAAACCTTATAGGATTGGTTGATTCGGGTTAAACTTAGTTTATCGGGTCAACCCGATAGATCCGATAGCATAATTAGGTCGGCTTAGGTCCTACTTAGTTTCTTCGCAGGTTATATAGTCAACCCGATGGAATATAATGACATATTCTTTAATTATACAAAATTACATTTAGCGTGGTGGTACTATTCCACTTTATTAAAATAATGTTTCTGCTATAGCATATTTGTGAGTATAGCTACAGTAATGTATTAAAATAATGCTTAATGTGCACTGTGTATTCTCTACATTCCAGAGTCTTCCTCCTCACAAAGCACAGACACATATACACAAAACACACACACAATCAGATATCAAACATAAAAGACACACACACGGAACAAAAAACACCCGCATCAAAACACACTAAACAATCATATTATGTTATCCGTATATCTACCACTTTTATTTTATTGGTCTTACAAATCGATTTGGTGGTCGATTGATCAAGATCCGGATATATTTGCGGTTAGTTTGATGGTTTTTTATTATTGAATTTGATGGTTTCATCCTCTTTATTATGTCACTTTTTTTATCCTGATAATAATTATTTCAGTTTTTATTTGCACATTGGATTTGGATTTTCATTATTGTACCAGTAGTTCGATGCACTAATTTAGGGATTTTCCTGAGATAGTTCATAAGATTTAGGGTTTCGATTAAATTTTAGGGTTCTTATGAAATTAGGGGTGTTTGGGATTGGGAGTGAGATCAGGGTTCTTATGAAATTAAGTGTTTAGGGTTTCGATTAAATTTTAGGGTTCTAATGATCTACAGAATTAAAGATGTTTGGAATTGCTTATTAAGACTGATTATTTGCTTTATTATATTTGAGTTTCACTTTCTTATTCCGATTCATTTCCTTGCCTCATTATCCTCTTCTTCGTCTAAAAAAAGCTTTCTGCCTTTTTCAGGTTGGGTGAGAAAAAAAAAGTTGGCTTACGGTTTTTAAGGTTGTGTGACAAGACCGATACGGAGAAGAAGAATAGCATGCCAAGGTTTGCCTGATTTTTTTTTCCAGTTGACGGTTTATTGGTAAAGTCGTGTCTTTTTGTTGATATTATGGTTATATGATTATTAGTTGTTATATTTATCTGAAAATCTTACGAAAACACATGATTTTGTTTCAATTTTCAGTGCCTCAAAGGTGCGACTTATGTTGGTTTGGAAACTATTTTGGAAACTAAGGTGAGTGGGTCGAATGAGAATAGTTTCATACAAAATTTTAGTGTGTTTTTAGACATTTAAGCTTTAAAATAAATGATTGGTAACTGTTAGTTATATTTACAATGTGGTGATAAATTTAGGTGGAATGATGTTATTGCTGCACTTGCAGATGCTACTGTCGCCTCATCGGAACACAGGAAGGATGCAATCTTGATGATCCAGTGTTCTCACATCTAACGCATGTCAAGCTTTTGAATAAAAAAGAAGCAGTTCCCACAGTTGCGGGTTTTTGATATTTTCCGACACCATTTTTTTTAATATTTTCTTCGCTATTACTCTAAGCTATTCCTCATTACAATAGTTGAGCCATTGCGGGCACTTTTGTTCGAGAGCACATCAGATTTAAGCCTGGTCTGTGACACTGACTTGCGTAGGCCACAAAATGTCGTTCGTTTGCCTGAGTAGGAGTGACTGTTAACCAATCGTCTTTTTGTGTAAGTTTATAGCTTTGTTGACCTTTATCGTTTTCTGTCGTTAATTGAAATAACAAATGTGTCAAGTAATCTCAACACACTACTCGTTTATGGTCTCAAAATGATGTAAAGCCTAAGTTCTAAAGTCTACAAACTACCAGAACACTCATATTTTGGTGGATTTGGGTAATTCAGGGGAAACTGAAAGGGTTAAACCTCACCATAGGAATAAAGGTTAATGTGCTCGGCTAAGGTCTATTTTAGTTAGGTTCAACAAAACATGTCAAAATTTGCATGGCATAATTTTTCAAAATAAACTAGAAAAATGGGGTAAATAATAGTTCAAGTTACATTCTACTCCCGTCCCCCCACTTGAAATGTACAAAGTCCCTTTTGTACGCAAATAAGCAATGAGAATATAGGATATAAGTAGAATTGGAACGAGAACTTCCCTGAAAGTTGCTTCTTGAAAATGATAGAAGGATCATGTTTGAGAAAACGTGCCTTAGCTTCGCCTAAAGAGCAACTTCATATCCCGGAAATCACGTAACAACCGCAAGCATAAAACCTAAAAAGAAAAAATAAAAAGAAACTAGAAATCCTAACTCACTTTCATAGGAATCATGGTTGCATTTAGCATATGCAACAAGCCTTTTAAACCACCTGGTGTCCCAAGTGGACGAGTGAAGTCTCGTGAGGTTTTACATTGAACATACCCACAAAGTTCATTTAAAAACTAACACAAGGTTAAAGTATGTTTGTACTAAAAATCTTTTTAATTTAGATGGTACAGGAGAAAACTACGGCGTAGTAGAAATCGTATCTACACCGTAGTTGGAAAAATCTTACAGACTGACACCTGGAGGGTGCTACGGCGTAGTCATGCTATGGGCTACGCTGTAGAATTTTCCTGGGGGAATTTTCTGGAGCAAAGACTCCATTGTTGGCTCAATTCGTCGACCCCCTTCTCTTTTACCTACAAAAATTATTAGAACAAAACATGCAACCAAACTACGCTAATAAAATGAAAAACGAAGGATAATTCGGGTTGTCTCCCGAAAGAGCACTTTTGTTTATTATCGAGTCTTTAAGTTAGACTCACTGTCGCGTTAGTCCGCCGGCCTTACACCAAGTTTGGTGTTCATCTCCTCTCTGATCAAATTCTTGAATTTTTCTCCATTCATCCGTCCTACTGGGAGTTGTTTTTCGATGGTCTTATCAGTACATAGAAAGCTTCTGTTGGGTCACTGAATTCCCCAATCTTCTTCTAACAAGGATTTGAACGTAAAATAACCTAAGTATAAACAAGTCACTGAGTGAACAGTAACTTAGTGAGTCATCTTCAGAAAGGTTCTCCATTCAGTGAGGCGGAACTCAGTGAAGTGTGTTCTAAGCCAAGAAGAAGGTGATGGGTTTAGTGAGGATGACAATAACTCACTGAACCCCAAGACTCCTCAACAACTATCATGGTACTGAAGACTGATGACTTAAAGACTGAAGTTTTGGCGGGACTGGGCGGGAAAGCTTGATCTGTTTCACTAAAGTGCTTTATCACTTTAAGGTCAAACTTTCCCCAAATGGTTAAAACCAGGTTGTCATCAGAAAGTGCCTTTTGGACTTAACCCAAAGAAGTTTCCCTTGCCAGAGAATAAAATCTATCAAGATTTTATTAAGGAAAACTTAGGTCCATTGTATAATAGGGTTGTTCATATTTGTGTATAAATAGGTAGCATAAGTGAGGAGTAAAAGTTGACAAGTTTGTGCAATTAATGCAAAGCATTCACAAACCACTTTTACTCCTCCAAAGAACAACATAGCCCCTGAGATAGCTCAATGGGTACTTTAGTTGTCACTCAACATTGTTTGAGTTTAGAGAGGAGTATACCACACTTGTCATTTTCAATCCCAAGTGTTATTCCGCAAACACTTGGGTACGATTCTTTTTTATTAACTTCTAATAAAGAATTAAACGTTGAAAAATATTGTCTCTTATGTTTACGTTACTTTATTGTTAATCATTTATACATCTTTGTTAAAAGTCATACAACTTGGTTACTTTAGCTTTTTAGTTACTGTTAACCAAGTAAAAGGGACCAACAAGTGGTATCAGAGCCTCTGATTTGTATAACTTAAACCTGTTTTCAAAACTTAAAGAGTGCTCAAGTTTTTAAAATCAAGATCTCACTATGACTGACATAGATGTTCCCCAACTTGTCGACAAAAAGGGTGGAAGTTATTCAGCAACTGCCCCTCGACTTGAAGTTGGCAAATTTAATAAGTGGAAAAAGCGAATGCTTTGCTACTTAACTGGAATGGAACCATATTACATTAAGTTGATTAATGATGGTCCATATGTCCCAACAACAGCCCAAGGTTTAATCAAACCTGAAGCACAGTGGACCCCAGATGAAAGGAGGGTGGTCAATCAAGACTAGCGCCTGAAAAGCATCATTATATCATGCCTTCCTGATGATATAATGGAATCAGTGATCAACTGTCCCACTGCCCAGCAGACATGGACTGACCTGGTTCATAGCTTTGAAGGGCCTTCTGATACCAAAGAGAATAGAATCATGGACCTGAAGCTTGAATTCAATACCTTCAGGGCCAAGGATTCTGAAAGTCTCTCTGAGACTTATACTCGGTATAAGACCCTCCTGAATGAGTTGAACAATGATGGTGTTATACTGTTAAAACATGAGATCAATGTTGGTTTTGTCAACAGTCTGCCTGAGAAGTGGTTAAACTTCTCTCAGGGATTGAGAAATGCAAACCACATTCAGAACCTTGAGCTCCCTGCCATCTATGGGAATTTTGTCTATGAAGACAATCTTATCACCAGGAGATACCCTGGTAAAGCTCAGGAGACCAAAAGGCCTTGAAAATTTCGACCATATCAACTGATTTCTATTCAAAAGGTGTTGTGCATGATTTTCAAGATGGATCTGATGATGAGGTTGACCAAAGAACCAGTGAGGAGTACCTAAATGATCTTCAAATTGAATTTCATGAAAGGGCACTCCTTGCTAATTCAAAAAGGTTTTTTAAGAAAAACAAATTCCCTTCATAGGCAAATGAAAACACTGAATGTTTTAAATGTGGCAAAATGGGCCATTTTGCTAAAGATTGTTTTTCAAAAACAACCTTAGAACCATCTTTCAAATTTTCAGGAAATAACTCTTTTTCAGGCCCCAGCAAATTTCAACCAAAAATGCTTCAGTCTAGTCAAAGATTTGAAAAAGTCCCTCAAATTGACTTTGAAGCCAAGTATAGAAAGGCAAAAGCTAAACTTGCCCTTCTTGAATCATCCTCAACAGTCTCTCAGCCTCCTCAGGCTCCAAAGCCTTCTCAAGCCAAGAACAAAGGGCTTGTTGCTGAAACAGATGACTGGGATGAGGTTGAAGTATCCTCTGATGATGATGAAGTTCACATCAGTGCCCTGATGGCCCTATCATATGACAACAAGCTTGCTGTGGGGAAGAGTCATGCAAGAAATGGTGAATGGGTTAACATCACTATGAGGAAGGTAAACCTTTTACTTTCTATGGATGATAATGATGATTGGAAATCTTACTTAGATTATATTAATGTTGATCTTAGGTATGTTGAAGATCAAAGACTTAATTTGTTTTCAAAATTTAAAAAACTGAGTTTTAAATTTGTGGAAAACTAGAAGGGGGGGTTGAATAGTTTTACGTCTTTTTAATTTGTTGTAAAAATAGTTTTAGTGTTTTAAAACTTAGATTCGATAATATGTGATCTCAAGTCTTGCACAGTATAAACAAGTATCAATACGAAATATATAATAATGATAAGTAACAATAATAAGTAAGAGATGGAAAGATCGAACCGCGAGACAAGAGATTTATAGTGGTTCGGCTACAAGGACACCTTCCTTGCCCTACTCCACTCCCCGAGCACCTAACTCGAGAGTTTTCTTCACTATATCAACAAGCTCCCTTATGGCGGAGAAAACCTTACACACCAATTTACACACCAATATTCACACCAATCTACACACCAATTTACACACCAATCTACACACCAATAATCACACCACAACACCTTCACACCTAAGTCACACCTTCTACACACCTTCTTCAAATCAATCTACTTCACACCTAGCTTCTTCACACCAATAGATTTCCTAGCTTTTCTTCTTCACACCAAGCTATCAACTAATCACACAATCTATATCTAACACAACTATCTACAAGCAAGTATTCACAACAATCTTCACAAAGAATATGTAAATAATCTTGATGTTACACCAACAACTTTGATGTGGAGATCACAACAAGTTGTAATACTTCTTGTCTAGGAAGATAGAAGTATTCTTCTCTTGCACTTGAGAGGATGGAAATTGGATCACTTTGAAACAAAGAATATATATACACTTATGATCAAAGGATGAGAGAATAGAGAATTAGATCTGGATCAGAAAGTTTAGAAGTGCAAAAGGTGAGAAAAATCTGAGGGATGAATCAGTATTTAAAGGGGGGAAAATACTGTTCTGGAGCGTGGCCGGTCCCCTTAATTGTAGGCCGGTCCCCTTAATGATTAAGGGGGCCGCCTAGTAAAATTAAGGGGGCCGCCCTCCTGAACGTTGAGTTTATTTGTCTTTTTGTGGGGAAGGTTTTTCTGGATTAGATTTGCCATTTTTGGTTGGAAATTTGAATTCATATATTTATAATGAATTAAACATATTCCTTTAATTCCAAAAATGTTTTGTAAAAGATATAAAATGATTTGTGACATTTTATAAGAAATCTAGTGTTTAAGAAAATTGTTCCTTTGATCATAGAATGCAATAAACACTTTGTTTATTCATACCTTAAGTGATTTGGATGTAAAGACAAATGTTAAGCACTAAAAACTTGTTTATGTCATAAGTTTTAGATTAATGAGTTTATGCTTTGTAATTATCAAAACATAGAGACATTGTTAATATGTTAACAATGTTTTTAGGCATTGTTAATTTATGTCAACAATCTCCCCCTTTTTGATGATTACAAAACCTTAAACTCATTAGGTCTAAAAATTAATATTTAGACAAGGATTTAGAGTTTAACATTCTCTTCTCCCCCTTTTTGTAAAATCAAAAAGGTTAAAGCTCCCCCTTGATGTGTACTCCCCCTCATTTGAGAGCACCAAGGAGATGAGCTATGGAAATCTTGGCTACACAAAATATTAGAAGAGAGCAAGGCAAATCTACATGCAAAGCAATAGATAACAAAAAAAAAAAATTCATTCAAGCATCATAGAAAGCATTACAACATTTAATATGCTTAAGGCATATTAATCATAATAAAACAAATGAAAAGACATAGTCCTATATTGCCTAGAAAGAACACTTGGACTTGCTTGCAACTCATGGTTGATTGTTTTATTTGCTTGAAGGATAACATAAGCATGAAGCTTAGTTGTTAGATGGAGAGGGATATGGGGTGGAGTATGGAGCGGAAGAGGTGGATCTCACGATGTTATATCGTGTTAAGGGTGGTATTGGATGATTACGAGTGAGAAGATATTCAATCCAAGAAATATCTTCACTCAAGTAGAGGATTTGTTTTTGAAGGAATATGCAACAAGGGCAAAAGTGAGTGTGGTTGGTAACTTGATCCAAATTGAGAGAGTGGGGAAGGCAATTTGCATAGGGTGATGATGGAGATTGCCCTTTGTTGCGTTGTGCAAGATGCATAGCAAGGAGATCACTAAGATCATGGATTTGGTTTATTTCATCACGGAACTTTTGCTTTTCCGTGGCAATGTGGAGAGGATCATAGGTTTGGTATGGATGAGTTGGATTTGTGTAGTTGGAATTGTAGTTTGATGGTTGGCCAATGTTGTATGGTTTGTAAAGAGGATCAAATGAATGACCTTGTGGGTTTGAGGTAAAGTTTGGGAAGTAAGAAGTTGGAGGTGTTGAATGACTTCCAATCTCATTGGTTATGATGGATTTGTTTCGAGGGCTTTTTCTTCGCCAAACGGGTTTTTCCGTCATCCTTGCTAGCCTTGAGGCTTTTGATCTTGGTTTGTTTGGAGAGTTCATGATGGGATGAATGGATAGTTTTGAGGATTGGGGATATTTATAGTGTAAGATTTGTGTGTTTAAGGATGGATAAGGTTTGTTGGAAGATTGGGACAAAGTGTGTTGGTTAAAATTGGGAAATGTAGGTTGAAATGGGCTAAAAAGCAGAAAAGATTCTGTAAACCCAACCATCAGATGGCCGGTCCCCTTAATTAGGGGGCGGTCCCCTTAATGATTAAGGGGGCCGCCTTACAAAATTAAGGGGGCCTCCCATCTGGTGATTCCCAGGTTGCCAGAATTGGGTTTTTGGCAGAAAATTTGCAGAAAGGTTATGTGTTTGGATTAGAATTCAAGCAAGTTCAATTCTCTTAGGCAATATAGAATCTAAGCTAATCAAGATATAGCATGCATGCAAAAACACATAGGCAAAGGAGCAAGTGATCAACACATAATAAGCAATAGGGGGTAAGTGAATGCAAGCACACTTAAGCTTCCTAAGGCACCTATCTTGGATTAAAGGCAAAGGCAATTAGTGAGTGAAAAGCTAGTGATGGATCAAGATGACACCATTATTAGGGAATTTGTCCTAGTGAGTGTCTATATGCAACAGATGTGGAGTTGTGATTGTTTCAACTCCTATATGCAAAAAAAAATATATAACGATCCTAAGAAACAATCCAAATGATCTCCTTGATTTAATATTTGCTCGATCATGAATGTCAAAGACATATATTAGATTATATACCTTGACAATTTATGTGAGAGTTTATGCATGATTTTGAAATACAATGTTTTTAGAATTAGTCAACAATGCAAGGAAAATAATCTTCATGTGATTCCTAGATTGTGAGAATAATTTTTAGAGAAAATTGATTGAGTTTTACAAAAAAAATTTTTTTTTATGCAAAGCAAATAAATTTTCCCAATCTTTAGTTTTGTGCGAAATAGATTCCTAGACTCAGAAAAGGTAAAATGGAAGAAAAATAAACTTCATGCAAGTATTAATTTGAAATAATTCAATATAATTTTGTCAACTTGTTCCATCATTCCTAATCCTAAACGCAAGTGGTTGAATAATTCACGCTTAAGGGGTTTTGTGAATATATCCGCAATGTTATCTTTCGATGCAACATTTTCTATAGATATATTTCCTTTTTGTACATTATCCCTAAGAAAATGGTGACGTATTTCTATGTGTTTAGTCCTAGAGTGTTGCACCGGATTTTTACTTAAATCTATCGCACCTTTGTTATCGCACATAATGGGGACATTTTCTAACCTAATGCCATAGTCTACGAGAGCTTGTTTCATCCATAGTGCTTGTTGACATGCCTTTCCGGCGCTTACATATTCGGCTTCGGTGGTAGAAATAGCAAGAGCGGTTTGCTTCTTCGAAAACCAAGACGTTAGACAACATCCCATAAACGTGCAAATACCGCTAGTGCTCTTTCTATCTACGTAGTCTCCCGCATGATCCGAATCCGCATATACAATGGTTTCTATGCCGGATTCCTTAGGATACCATAATCCTAAGTGTATAGTGCCTTTAATGTATCAGAAGATACGCTTAACCGCTTCTAGGTGAGAGGTTTTGGGATCCTCTTGAAAACGGGCACAAAGGCAGACACTAAACATGATATCGGGTCTACTTGCCGTCAAGTATAGTAAACTACCTATCATTCCTCTATACTTGGAGTTATCTACGGACTCACCTTCATCGTCCTTTGTGAGCTTTACCTCCGTAGACATGGGTGTTTTTATGGGTTTTGAGTCTTCTAGGCCAAATTTCTTAAGCATTTCCTTAATGTACTTAGATTGGTTAAAGAATATTCCATCTTCTAATTGTTTTATTTGTAATCCTAGGAAGAAGTTAAGTTCACCCATCATACTCATCTCAAACTCATCATTCATGATTTTGGCAAATTCATCACACATGTCTTGACAAGTCGATCCAAATATAATGTCATCAACATATATTTGAACAATGATGAGATTAGGGTCTTTCCTTTTAGTGAAAAGAGCGTTATCTACCATTCCCATGGAATAATCATGTTTAATAAGAAAAGCTTTCAATCTATCATACCAAGCTTTGGGAGCTTGTTTGAGTCCATACAAAGCTTTCTTTAACTTATAAACATAATCAGGTTTTGCGAAGTCAATGAATCCTGGAGGTTGTGCCACATATACCTCCTCATTGATAAAGCCGTTAAGGAATGCACTTTTCACATCCATTTGGAATAACTTAAAATCTAGGGAGCAAGCATAGGCAAGTAATATCCTAATAGATTCTAGTCTAGCTACGGGGGCATAAGTTTCATCATAATCAATTCCTTCTTGTTGATTATAACCTTGGGCAACTAACCTAGCTTTATTCCTAGTAACTATTCCATTCTCGTCTAACTTGTTCCTATATACCCATTTGGTTCCTATGATAGTCATATCCTTTGGATTTGGGACTAGTTCCCAAACATCATTTGCCTTAAATTGATTTAATTCTTCTTGCATGGCTATAATCCAACTTTCATCCTTTAAAGCCTCGCTAATATTCTTAGGTTCTATTGCTGAGAGGAAACAAAAGAAGTTGTTTTTATCTTGGGCTTGTGACCTAAGGGTTCTTTGGTTAAGATGTCCTATTATATTATCTAATGGATGTGATCTAGATTATTTAATATTAGTGGTTTCGTTATTTTCTAAGTGAATGTCTTCATTATCATTTCCTATGGGTTTTGTTTTACTAACCTCAATAGCTTCATCTTCGACTAAATCATCATCTTCTAAAGGTAGCGTTTTAGGAGGTGGTGGTGTTTCATCAAATGTTACATTTAGTGATTCCTCTACTTTCATTGAGTGTTTGTTAAGTATTATATATGCTTTACTATTTTGTGAGTATCCTAAAAATATTCCTTCATATGATTTTGGATCAAACTTTGTGAGATAGTCCTTAGTGTTTAAGATATAGCATTTACTTCCAAATACTCTAAAGTAGCTTAAGTTAGGTTTTCTATTTCTTAATAACTCATAAGGAGTTTTTCCTAGAATTCTTCTAATTGATACCCTATTTAGAATATAAGTCGATGTATCTACGGCGTGACACCAAAATTTTTGTGGAATGGATTGTTCATTTAACATAGTTCTACTCATTTCTTGTAGTGACCTATTTTTTCTTTCTACTACCCCATTTGATTGAGGAGTACGAGGAGCGGAGAAATTATGAGATATTCCATTTAACTCACAATATTTTCCGACTTGTACTTCGTTATCAAATTCCCTTCCATGGTCCGTCCTAATGGCAACTATTGAGTATCCTAACTTATTTTGAATCATTTTGCTAAATATTTCGAATTTTTCAAAGGCTTGGGTTTTGTCACTTAAAAACCTAGTCCACGTGTATCGTGAGTAGTCATCTACTATTACTATGGTATATTTGTTTCCTCCATAGCTCCGCACAGCGGATGGACCAAAAAGATCCATATGTAATAATTCTAGGCACCTAGTAGTGGATACTATGTTCTTAGCTTTGTGGCTAGCATGAGCTTGTTTTCCAACTTTACATGCATCACAAAAATGTTTGTCATATTTTAGATTAGGCAAGTTTCTAACTAATTCCTTAGAGGCCAAAGATTGTATTTGTTGCATGTTAGCATGTCCTAATCTCCTATGCCACAATGTGGAGTTTTCGTCTAGGGTCGTTAGGCATATCCTATCTTCAGGTTTGTTTCCTAGTTTCATAACATATACACCTCCTTTCCTAATACCTCTACCTATAATTTTTCCATTCTTAACTATTTCGCTATCTTTTTCGGAAAAGATAACTCTACATTTATTATCGCATATTTGGCCTACACTAAGTAAGTTATATGTTAAATTATTTACATGTTCAACATTTTCAATAGTAAGTGAGTCTTGAGAAATCGTACCTTTGCCAATAATTTTTCCACGCAAGTCACTACCAAAAATAACGTTACCTCCGCTGTATGCCTTATATGTAGAGAATAGCTTTCGGTTCCCTGTCATGTGCCTTGAGCATCCACTATCCTTGATCCATTCGTCAGGCTCCAAGTCAATTCCAAGGCATATTTCGTCGGTTGCTTTTGCCATGAAACACTTTTCTTCTCTTGGTTTTCCCACTTCTTCTTTGTCACTATCACTCCATGTTTTACTAACAAATGCACCTTGATTATCATAACTCGGCGGCTTTAGACATTCACCAACGAGATGATTTGGACTTCCACATCTAAAGCATTTTCTTTTCACGTAATTGTCACTTCTATTTCTTTGGAACGATTTTCTATCGTCATGTGATGATCTAGTGAATCTTCCTCGTCTCTTGAAGAATTTCTTGAATTCTCTTACGGCCATTGCATATTCTTCATCTTCACTCTCGTCACTTGAGTCACTATCATCACAAAGTTCCTTTTTGGCTTTTAGAGCAACGGATTTGACTTGTTCTTTCTTGACTTTAACCGTTTCCAAATCTTTTCTTATAATTTCTTCATGGACCTTCAAGTTGCCAATAAGCTCATCTAGTGACAATGTCATCAAATTCTTTGATTCTTCAATAGCCGTGACTTTAGCTCGCCATTTCGGATGCAATGCCCTAAGAAATTTCCTAACACAATTTTTACTAGAAAATGTCTCATCAAGTGCTTTTAAACTTGTGATAATGGTGTTAAATTTAGCAAAAACATTATCAATTGATTCCTCTTCCGGAATCGTAAATTGTTCATATTGTTGTACAAGAAGATCTATTTTGTTATCTTTGACTTGACTATTACCTTGGTGAGTGATTAGTAGAGAATCCCAAATTTCTTTTGCGGTTTTACGCATAAAAATTCTTTCATATTCTTTGCGTGGTAACGCATTATAAATAACCATTTTAGCTTCATTATTTTTTGCTAGTTTCTTTTTCAAATCATCATTTTGTTCTTCAAAAGATACAATTTCATTCATTTTAGTTTCAACATTATATTGAATAGGAGGAAAATCACCAAAGGTAATAATATGCCAAAGATCAAGATCTTTTGATTTCACATACGTTTCGAATCTATTTTTCCAATATAAAAATCCATCACTTTCAAATAGTGGTGGTCTTTGCATAGATTGCCCTTCTAAATATTTTTCAGATTCCATAGATCGTTACAAGTTTTAAAATACAATATATTTTAAAAATCTTGCTAGACGTGGCTCTGATACCAATTGTGGAAAACTAGAAGGGGGGTTGAATAGTTTTACGTCTTTTTAATTTGTTGTAAAAATAGTTTTAGTGTTTTAAAACTTAGATTCGATAATATGTGATCTCATGTCTTGCACAATATAAACAAGTATCAATACGAAATATATAATAATGATAAGTAACAATAATAAGTAAGAGATGGAAAGATCGAACCGCGAGACAAGAGATTTATAGTGGTTCGGCTACAAGGACACCTTCCTTGCCCTACTCCACTCCCCGAGCACCTAACTCGAGAGTTTTCTTCACTATATCAACAAGCTCCCTTATGGCGGAGAAAACCTTACACACCAATTTACACACCAATATTCACACCAATCTACACACCAATTTACACACCAATCTACACACCAATAATCACACCACAACACCTTCACACCTAAGTCACACCTTCTACACACCTTCTTCAAATCAATCTACTTCACACCTAGCTTCTTCACACCAATAGATTTCCTAGCTTTTCTTCTTCACACCAAGCTATCAACTAATCACACAATCTATATCTAACACAACTATCTACAAGCAAGTATTCACAACAATCTTCACAAAGAATATGTAAATAATCTTGATGTTACACCAACAACTTTGATGTGGAGATCACAACAAGTTGTAATACTTCTTGTCTAGGAAGATAGAAGTATTCTTCTCTTGCACTTGAGAGGATGGAAATTGGATCACTTTGAAACAAAGAATATATATACACTTATGATCAAAGGATGAGAGAATAGAGAATTAGATCTGGATCAGAAAGTTTAGAAGTGCAAAAGGTGAGAAAAATCTGAGGGATGAATCAGTATTTAAAGGGGGGGGGGGAAATACTGTTCTGGAGCGTGGCCGGTCCCCTTAATTGTAGGCCGGTCCCCTTAATGATTAAGGGGGCCTAGTAAAATTAAGGGGGCCGCCCTCCTGAACGTTGAGTTTATTTGTCTTTTTGTGGGGAAGGTTTTTCTGGATTAGATTTGCCATTTTTGGTTGGAAATTTGAATTCATATATTTATTATGAATTAAACATATTCCTTTAATTCCAAAAATGTTTTGTAAAAGATATAAAATGATTTGTGACATTTTATAAGAAATCTAGTGTTTAAGAAAATTGTTCCTTTGATCATAGAATGCAATAAACACTTTGTTTATTCATACCTTAAGTGATTTGGATGTAAAGACAAATGTTAAGCACTAAAAACTTGTTTACGTCATAAGTTTTAGATTAATGAGTTTATGCTTTGTAATTATCAAAACATAGAGACATTGTTAATATGTTAACAATGTTTTTAGGCATTGTTAATTTATGTCAACAGAATTAAATCATAGTAGAGATGAACTACTTGCTTTAAAACAAGCTAAGCTTGAATGTGTTACACTTCAAATTCAAAATTTTGAATTGGTAAAACAAAATCAAGCTCTTTAGGAAGAACTTAAGAAAGAAAAGGATGTTATTTGGAAATGGACTCAGAAAAACTCCAAACTTTATGAAACAATGAGTCTCACACCCTGCTCCAAAAGGGCTGGTATGGGTGATGATCAACTCACTGAAGTTCTGGGGAAAGTAGCCATTCAACAACTTTTCTGTTAGCCAACATACTTTCTAGCAAAGAACTTGCTCCTAAACCCAGTGATTGGATTGAAAGAAACAATCCTGACAGTAAAATGCCAAATTTTAATACTGGAAGAATCCTGGAGCCTGAAAGTCAGGCTATCAAGGAGCTGCTAGGAGTCACTGATGAACTTAGTCCTACTGAGTCCATCACTGAGTCTAAGTCTGATTCACCACTCCCTCCACTGAAACAACTTCAGGGAGTTGAACCCAATTCTGACCTTGCACCATTAGTCTATCAACCCCATTCTTCTAAGGAGAAATCAGGATTAGGAAAGACTATTCTGAAAAGACCTACTCCTGCACCCACTGAACACCAAACACCTTCAGTACCTACTGAAGTGAAATTTGAAAGCACTGACTCAAAGGTTGATCAGCTTGCTGAACTTGTCAGGATGCTGAGTGAGAAAATTGAGTCCACTGAGAAAAAATCTGACTCAAAATCTAATAGGCCCTCAGTACCCTCAAGTTCTTCCAAACCAAAAACCACATCCAGACCTTCAGGGAGATGTGAACTGTGCAATTATCCAAATCACAGCACTGATAAATGCTACAGAGTCCTGTTCTGCATGATATGTAAACAAGAGGACCACAGAACTTGTGATCACATCCCCCACACTGCTTCTTTAAAAGCAAGAGGTCTATACAAAACTCAAGGCTATCAGTATGCCACACCTTCCAAACAAAGACTGAAGGCTAAGCCTTTCTTGCCATGTCCTCACTGTGGTTTCAATGATTATCTTCCTGATGATTGTATGATGAAAGATTGCTGTGACATCTGTGGAGATCCCTCCCATGAAACCAAGGGACATGACAGAGTTATTCAGTCAAGAAGGAAAAACCTCACCAACACTTCTCAGTCACCTGAGGCATCAACCTCCACAAAATGTAAAACATGTGGAAGCTCAGGTCACATAACTTCAGACCATGATTCATTAGCAGAGTTCAAGAAGTCCCTGAGGACTAAGCCCACTAGAAAGTGGGTCAACAAGAAAAACTAACCCAATTTACTGTTTGTGCAGAAACACATCAAGGATCCTACCTGGCATCTACACAGTGGATGCTCCAGAAGTATGACTGGTGTGAAAAGTTTTCTGCACAAATATGTGGAAGAACCAGGACCCAAAGTAGTATTTGGTGATAGCTCATCAGCTCCCACTGAAGGTTATGGTTCAGTAAACTGCAATGGTATAGTTTTTACAAGAATAGCTTATGTTAATGGTCTCAAGTATAATCTGATAAGTGTTTCCCAACTATGTGATGCCAAATACATAGTTCAGTTTGATGACAAGAGAGGGACCATCTTTAATGCCAATAATGAAGTTGTGTTGATTGCCCCCAGGAGGGATGATGTATATGTTCTAGACATGTCATCCCTGACTCAAAATGGGACTTGTCTATTCTCAAAGGCAAGTGAGACAATCAACTGGCTATGGCATAGGAGACTCTCTCATATCAACTTCAAGAGCATCAACAACCTGGCCAAACAGAACAAAGTTCTGGGCCTTCCATCCCTGGTGTACACCAAAGACAAGCCTTGTTCTGCTTGTGAAAAAGGAAAACACCACAGGGTATCATTCAAAACCAAACAAACCTTTTCCATCAAAAGCTGCCTACATCTTCTTCATATGGACCTTTTTGGACCTGTCAGTCCAATGTCCATTCACCATGAGAAGTATACTCTGGTCATAGTGGATGAATACTCAAGATATACTTGGGTTTAATTCCTGACCAAAAAGAGTCAGGCAGCTGAAACCATCATGTCATTTGTCAGGAACATTGAAAATCAAAATGATGTCAAAGTTAAACAGATCAGGACTGACAATGGCACTGAGTTCAAAAACCAAGACCTTGAGTGTTTCTGTGATGAGAAAGGAATTTCTCAAAATTTCACTTCTCCCTATACTCCTGAACAAAATGGAGTAGCTGAAAGGAGAAATAGAACACTCATTGAGGCAGCAAGAACAATGTTAAATGGCTCAGTCCTCTCAAAACATTTTTGGACTGAGGCAGTTAAAACAGCTTGCTACACTCAAAATAGGTCAATCATTGTGAAAAGGCACAATAAGACTCCTTATGAGATATTTAAAGGAAGGATTCCTGACATCAACTACTTTCATGTATTCGGGTGTCCTGTATTTATTCATAATCACAAGGATCACTTGGGTAAATTTGATGGCAAAGTTGATGATGGATACTTCCTGGGATATTCCCTGGTTTCTAAAGCCTTCAGGGTGTTCAACACAAGGAGATAACAAACTGGGGAAACTTATCACATTACTGTTGATGAGAGCACTGAATCCATCAGGTTCTCAAATTCCTCAGTTGAAGAAATTGGTATTGATGACTCATCAAGGTATCCTCCTGATAAGTATCATCCTGAGAACAATCCCTCAACCCAATACCAAGCTGATGCTGACGTCTCCTATTACATCATCCCTCACAACCTACCCCAACCACCTATCAGTGAGTTCATTGAAACTCAGCATGTCTCCAATGAGACTGCAAGCACTGAACAAATTGTTCATGATCCCTCAGAGCAAATTGTTCCTACAAATATCACTGAAGCACACAATGATGAGTCACCTTATGTTCCTGAGTCTGAACCTAATCAGGCTCCTTTAAGCTCAAATTCCTATCCCAAACCCCAGGATAGCTGGACTAGATCCAAAATCATTGAGCTTGTAAACATCATTGGTGAACCCACTGAAGGCATGCTTACAAGAAGCAAGGCTGCTAAACTCAAGGCCGCCTCTGCCAATATTTGTCTTTATGCTGACTATCTCTCAGAGGTTGAGCCAAAAAATGTCAAAGAAACCCTAACTTATGAAAGTTGGGTTCAGGCCATGAGAGATGAATTGGAACAATTTAACAGAAATGATGTCATGACCCTTGTTGAATGCCCCCAGGGTGTTTTAATCATTGGTATGAAATGGGTCTTTAAAAACAAGACCGATGAGAATGGCACAGTCATCAAAAACAAAGCAAGACTGGTTGCCAAAGGATATAATCAACAGGAAGGTATAGACTATGAGGAAACCTTTGCACCTGTTGCTAGAATGGAAGCCATCAGGATCTTCCTTGCCTATGCAACTTACATGAACTTTAAAGTTTACCAAATGGATGTTAAAAGTGCATTCCTGAATGGTAACATCAAAGAAGATGTTTATGTGCAATAGCCTCCTGGTTTTGAAAGTAGTGAATACCCCAACCATGTCTACAAGCTTAACAAAGCCCTTTATGGACTGAAACAAGCTCCCAAGGCATGGTATGAAATTCTTTCAGCCTTCCTGATCCAAAACAAGTTTGTCAGAGGAAAGATTGACAACACACTATTCATCTACAGAACAAAGAGTGATGTCATTCTTGTCCAAGTATATGTTGATGACATCATCTTTGGCTCAACAAGTTACAAACTTTGCAAACAGTTTGAGAAACTGATGACCACAAAGTTTGAAATGAGCATGATGGGTGAACTCACATACTTTCTTGGACTCCAAATTAAACAAACTGAAAAGGGAATATCCATTTGCCAAGAAAAATACCTCAGGAACCTACTGAAGAAGTATGAGCTCACTGACTGCTCCTCAGTGAAAACTCCTATGGTTCCTCCAAACAACCTTGGCCCTGATCTCACTGGAAAATCAGTGAATCAAACCCAATACAGAGGAATGATTGGCTCCCTGATGTACTTACTTGCCTCTAGGCATGATATCCAATTCTCAGTCTGCCTGTGTGCAAGATACCAGGATGACCCTAAAGAATCACATCTCACCGCTGTCAAGAGAATCATCTGGTACCTGAAGGGTACTCCAAACCTTGGTTTATATTACCCAAAATGTTCAGGATTTGATCTCAAAGGGTACACTGACTCTGACTATGCATGATGTAATATGGATAGGAAAAGTACTTCAGGATCCTGCCAATTTCTTGGTGGTAAACTTGTGTGTTGGAGTACAAAGAAACAACAATCAGTGGCCATGTCCTCAGCTGAAGCTGAATATATGGCTGCTGCAGGATGTTGTGCAAATGTACTATGGATGAAGAGCCAACTGAGTGACTATGGCATTCAGTATAAGATGGTACCTATCTTTTGTGATAATACAAGTGCCATAGCCATCTCAAACAATCCAGTACTTCATCAAAGAACCAAACACATTAACATTAGATACCACTTCATCAGGGACCACATCACTAATGGAGAAATTGAACTACATTTCATCCCCACTGAGTATCAGCTAGCTGATATCTTCACAAAACCCTTGGATGAACCCACTTTCACAAGATTGAAAGTTGAATTGGGCATGTTGGACATAGAATCAGGAAACTGATCAAAAGTGTTCCAACCTGATGTAAATTCTCTAGGTCCCTAATCACACCCTTCCTGAAAACTCATTTTTATTGAATGAAAATTCATTCAGGGGGCTCAGGATGAAAAATGGCATTGAATACCCTAACTAAATGCTCTAAGTACTTAGTTAGTTAATGTCCCAGGTAGGTAACTGATTCCTATTAAATATAGGAATACATGTCACTTACACAACTGGCAGCCACTCCTTGGGCCCCCACATCTCTCTCACCAAACACCACTGAGCATTAAATGCTCCCTCACACACAAAAGTTGTGATGATTTTTTCTCTGCAAAAGTGCATTATTTGCAGAGCCTCACAACTGTTCACCCATGATGTGAGAGAAAATAGGGGCAATGGGAATCGTGATATCAAACCAATATTATTACGCCGCTTCGGTTGAATAATATAAACCTTTGGTATCCGCAACATCACTACCCTAATTCCTGATGCGTGGGAATTGCACCAGGCTTTACCTCTCGAGGGATCTCGAGAAGCTTAAAACCCCCACCAGGCAGTGTACCTGATCGTTGTAGTATAGTACAGTGACAAGTACCGGGGAATTGATCGTTCAACTATGAATAGTGTCGTTAGGATTGAAATTAATCTAACTAGGTCTAAAGGTGAAGGATGATTCTTTTTATGTTTTATATTTTATGAAAAGCAAGTAAAAATCTCGGGTATTGGGAGAGTGGGCGGAATTAGTTGCTAATCAACTAACCCAAAAGCTACTAATTAATCTAATAAACAAGAAAATAAACTAAGGTTCTACAAGATAAGTGAAGCATGTCTACCCATGATATGTTACTCCTTGCTAGCTATCCAATTCTACCTATTGAATTGTTACACCTTGTTTTAATTGACGGGTTGTATTCCTTAATACCAATCATGGGGTGGCGTACTTACTTCCCCAATTCTATGAGTGCCTACTTCACTCCTATGTCGAGCCTGCAAGAAGCTCCTAACATGGGATCATTAGAATTTACTCATGCATTAAATACAACCAATAAAACCTAGTACACATCGGTTCATGTTTCCTAAGACATTCAAGCATGTTACCAAATGGAGATCTGCCAGTTTTCTTAAGCCTAACATTGAAATCATTCAATCAAAATAAGAATCAATAGGAAACAAGAATTATAAACTAAACCAACTAGATCTATTGAAGTTGTCACACCTTAATTGATGGAGATAGACACAAACATCAACAAGAAATCAATGAGATCTAATTAATTATACACAAGTTTCACACAATCATAAGTAGACACAAGGTGAATTAGCAAATCATCATCAAAGAAGAGCAATCAACAATGATAATGGAAAACATAATTAAGATAGAATCAACAAACCAATACATGATGTTTATGGAGTGATTGAAACCCTCTAAGTTGCTGGAAAAACACCTACCTAAACCCAGGAATCGACCTTAGGGTTTAGGGCTTACAAAAAGTGAAGTTATGATGTTATATTTATAGGCATGTTTTCTGTCGGCCCATCTTGACGGCGTCAGCTCGTTTTTCTTGACGCCGTCAAGACAATTTTTTCACCAAATTATAGATCTCTTCGTCCTCTTCGCGTGGGCTTTTGAATCACCTAAATCCGAGTTCGTATGCAAAAGTTATGACCAAAACAATATCAGCTACTCCGCGCGCAAGTTTTTACAAGTTAACATGTGACGGCCTTGGGTGACGCCTTCACGTTTCTTCTGGGCCGTCACCACTTTTACTCTTGACGCCGTCAAGATTTTCTTCTTGATGCCGTCATCCACTGTTCCCAGCAAGGAAAATTAAGTCTTTGCCATTTTCTTCACTTTTATACTCCAAAAACGTCCAAAATGCCTTCTTTTCCAGAATTCACTCCCAAAGTACCTAAAATCACAAAAGGAACGATTTAGGGTAATATTTGATCAAATAAATTCCAATTCCGGCTTAAATGACCCCCTAAAAGTGGTTCATTTTTCGCCTCATCATATACCCTTACACTTGAGATTTGCTTGTCCTAAAGCAAATGCGCTTTTATTCTAATCAAAATACAAGTTAGGGGTCATTTAACACTAATATAAAAGTAATTACAACAAATAATCGTTCCACTAAAGACCAAAGACAAGCACGGAGGTCATACACAAGCACCTCACAAATAGTGTTTAGATACTCACATCTCTCGGGTGTAATAAAGTATAAATTACAATATGGAAACGGAAAATATCTCTCACTACCTGTCATAGCAAAATAGATTACCATAGGCTTGGGAAAGGATCAAACCTCCACCACATGGCGTAAGCACCTAGGATAAACTATCAAAGAGGTCTTTTAAAGGGTTGTAACGTTAGGTGTAGGGATATGAAATACACGGTTTTGTTGGATATAGGCAGTCTTTACTGGTGGCGAGTTAACAATCTTGGTTAATTACATGTACAATATGGCGTTGCTAAGCCAAGACTAGACTCGACTTAAGCTAATAAATGAAAAATAACAAAAATATAAAATAAACATAGAATGAAAAGGGATGGTAGTCCGTATGTTTTTTTTTCTCTTTTCTTTTTCTATTTTTTTTTTCTTATTCTTGTTTTTTCGATTTTTTTTTTTTTTTTTTTTTTTTTTTTTTTTTTTTTTTTTTTTGCATACACTCTTACCCTACCGTCCAAAATAATACATCATAGGGATTGGAAATTCCACTTACACTTGAATTTTTACATACTTTACAATAAACTAATCTAATGACTCGAATTAAGAAAATCAAAACACTTGGAGCACTTTTAAGATTAACGTACATATGGGGGTAATAAATGATGTTCTTCCCCATTACTCCATAAAATAAGTACTTTACCCATGAGTCCCAATCGTCCCAAAACAATATGTACAAGGATATGACTCGACTTAGCAACCATGTAATCAATTAGATAGTTAACTTAGGGTTTAACAAATAACAATAATGCACTAAAGATGAGTGCATACACGGAAGGCTAAGGCGATTTGGGTGTACATTTAAGTGGGGTGTAACAAATTCTTCCTTTAAGTAAAATGCTTAAAGTTAGAAATGAAAAGATAGGCTCGGAGGGGTGTACTAGGGGTTTCGTGTACTAAAAATGAGTACAACGCTAAGGTGTGGGAAAAATTAGTTGACTTAACTAGCCAAGTAATATGACTTAAATGGTCAAGTAATTATGATACGGGTTTAACACAAGGGTGATCCTAATGCCTCTTATCATGTAGTAAATCCTACCACACGAATGTAGTCTCACTAGCGGTCTCGGGATGCATCACTAACGCAAGTTCTAGAATCTAAATGTTACCGGTACACTCATAAGCACTAATAGTAAATGCTTTTCCTATCAAATCTAAAGGCGAACCTCACATATTTGGGTGGAAAATTTTTCTGAAAGTACGGTTATGTGCTAGTCATACAATCTCCTATCCATGAGATGCTTGCTATGGCTAAAGTTTCACTCCTAAATGTTGTAAAAAAATTTAAATTTGGCGCTAAAATTGCACTAACAAGTATTTCTCATAGTTTTATTACACATCTACTATCAAACAAACAAACTCAAGCGAAAGTGTATCTGTAAGGTATCATCATTTTACCCTCCCCTTACACTTAAGATGAACATTGTCCCCAATGTTCAAGTAAAGAATGTAAAAGTAAAATAAGTAAAACGAATGAAATCAAATACTCTCCTGATTCGCTCGGTATGGATAATAAGGTGGCCAGGTTAAATCTTCCTCCAAGAAAATGAACAATCAAAGCTTCCCTTCCAGAATATAAATCATCTTCTTGTCAAACATAACCTGTTAAACCTGAGAAAACAAACACAAAAACCCAAAGCATCAATCCGAACAAAGAAAACTCACAACTAGATGTAATTCCAGACTTGGGAATAGAAACAAAACAATTAAAGATATAATGCTTGTGGAATGAATGTTTGCAGATTTCCTGGAGTTTATAAAACTAAAGAATCAACAAAAACTTTAAGACTCCGGTATAAACAAAACTAGCAAAATTTCCAGAATTTTACACATGACGCCGTCAAGAGTAAACTCGTGACGCCGTCAGAAGTGACCTGCAGAAATTCTTATGTTAAGTTTCCGGAAAATTTTTGGAAAAACTTCGTCCTACTTCCTGGAAAATCCTGCAAAACATCATTATGACTCGATACAAGCATTTGACTCTATACATGTTCGTTTAATATTGTTGTGGATCATGCTCAATTTCGTTCTTATAAACAAATTTGGGTCTCCCCTTACACTTAGTTTTTTGCAAAATACCTTTATATGTAATTAAGACGAAGTTAAAAACAAAATAAAGCATTTTCACAATTTACTTTGAAACATGAGCCACAAGCAACAAAAATAAAACATGCATACGGAAACAAATAAAATCAAATAAACAAACAAACAAACAAATAAATAAAGCTTGGGTTGCCTCCCAATAAGCGCTTGTTTTTGTTCGAGTCACGAGCCTGACTCTATCCTTATTTAATGGAAATAGGGGAGGTTTTCCCTACACTTTGAATTAAGTGCGGGTGGAAGTAGCGATACACACCCTTAGGGTGGAAATATGCCACGTGAGGTGAAGCGGGTGAGTGAATGGCTTCCTTTATCCTAAAACTACCCGGATAATATTGGTTGATGGGTGGGTCGGTTCCTCTTTTGTCTCCTAGATGTATATCTAAGGATGGAAAGCTGTGTAAAGGTTGAGGTTCCGGTTCATCAACATTAGGAAATTCTCTAGAACTAGGAGTAAGGTTATCACTACAAGTATTCAAACCTATATCCTCTAGTGGTGCCTGGTCCAAGGGTTCTTCCTCCATCGGAATTCCTAAAGTTTCTTCTACTTCTTCCGGGTAAGTCACGGGCGGTGTGTGTGCCTCAAATGATGGTAGGACTTGTGGGGTACTTAGTGGGCTTGGGTTTTCTACTATCTCTTCCATCACATCAATATCACCTATGTGTTCATCTTGTATTATGGTAGTGCCTAACCATGACATGCAACTAGGTGGCTCAACTCTAACCTCATGTGTGTCGTATGTTTTGGTGAAATCTATCCTGCTCATGCAACTAGGTAGTTCAACACTAACCATGTCATAATCTTGGTTTGATTCTAAGTTCATGTTCTTAGAAACTAGGTCATCTCGCTCATACGAATCCACCAATTCGTTGAACTTATGGGTTATGGTTAGGAAGCTTTTCTCAAAATTCATCCAAAGGGTCTCACTAAAAGGAATTGATCCTGATAATGATCGTCTAATAGAAAACACACATTTATAAAATTCATCAAACCCATCTAACTTTACACCCATCTCCTCTTGTATATATCTAAGATCACATAAAAATTCATTGGAACAACAGGAGGCAAATCGATCCGAGTAAACTAATTGTTCCTCTATAGTTAATGATCTAAATTGAATTTCATCCGCCATGGAGACAAATGAAAATGGTTTCACAAACAAAGGGCACAAAGAAAAAGATAGACTACAAGAAAGCTAATAAAAAGAAAATAAAAATCTCACTAAAAAGGAATCTAATGAGTAGACCTAATAAAAATCAAATTCAACCTAAACAATAACTATTCCCCGGGCTGCGGCGCCAAAAACTTGATGCGTGGGAATTGCACCAGGCTTTACCTCTCGAGGGATCTCGAGAAGCTTACAACCCACACCAGGCAGTGTACCTGATCGTTGTAGTATAGTATAGTGACAAGTACCGGGGGATTGATCGTTCAGCTAGGAATAGTGTCGTTAGGATTGAAATTAATCTAACTAGGTCTAAAGGTGAAGGATGATTCTTTTTATGTTTTTATATTTTATGAAAAGCAAGTAAAAATCTCGGGTATTGGGAGAGTGGGCGGAATTAGTTGCTAATCAACTAACCCAAAAGCTACTAATTAATCTAATAAACAAGAAAATAAACTAAGGTTCTACAAGATAAGTGAAGCATGTCTACCCATGATATGTTACTCCTTGCTAGCTATCCAATTCTACCTATTGAATTGTTACACCTTGTTTTAATTGACGGGTTGTATTCCTTAATACCAATCATGGGGTGGCGTACTTACTTCCCCAATTCTATGAGTGCCTACTTCACTCCTATGTCGAGCCTGCAAGAAGCTCCTAACATGGGATCATTAGAATTTACTCATGCATTAAATACAACCAATAAAACCTAGTACACATCGGTTCATGTTTCATAAGATGTTCAAGCATGTTACCAAATGGAGATCTGCCAGTTTTCTTAAGCCTAACATTGAAATCATTCAATCAAAATAAGAATCAATAGGAAACAAGAATTATAAACTAAACCAACTAGATCTATTGAAGTTGTCACACCTTAATTGATGGAGATAGACACAAACATCAACAAGAAATCAATGAGATCTAATTAATTATACACAAGTTTCACACAATCATAAGTAGACACAAGGTGAATTAGCAAATCATCATCAAAGAAGAGCAATCAACAATGATAATGGAAAACATAATTAAGATAGAATCAACAAACCAATACATGATGTTTATGGAGTGATTGAAACCCTCTAAGTTGCTGGAAAAACACCTACCTAAACCCAGGAATCGACCTTAGGGTTTAGGGCTTACAAAAAGTGAAGTTATGATGTTATATTTATAGGCATGTTTTCTGTCGGCCCATCTTGACGGCGTCAGCTCGTTTCTCTTGACGCCGTCAAGACCATTTTTTCACCAAATTGTAGATCTCTTCGTCCTCTTCGTGTGGGCTTTTGAATCACCTAAACCCGAGTCGTATGCAAAAGTTATGACCAAAACAATATCAGCTACTCCGCGCGCAAGTTTTGACAAGTTAACACGTGACGGCCTTGGGTGACGCCGTCACGTTTCTTCTGGGCCGTCACCACTTTCACTCTTGACGCCGTCAAGATTTTCTTCTTGACGCCGTCATCCACTGTTCCCAGCAAGGAAAATTAAGTTTTTGCCGTTTTCTTCACTTTTAAGCTCCAAAAACGTCCAAAATGCCTTCTTTTCCAGAATTCACTCCCAAAGTACCTAAAATCACAAAAGGAACGATTTAGGGTAATATTTGATCAAATAAATTCCAATTCCGGCTTAAATGACCCCCTAAAAGTGGTTCATTTTTCGCCTCATCAATTCCCACCCTATAAATACCCCCACAAAGAAGAACACACACATGCTTTAAAAATCTTAACAAAACTCTTGCAAAATTATTTCTATAATCCTTTTGCTTTCAAAATCTGTGTGTGCTTCTTCTTTGTTCAAAACCAGACCTTTTATCAAACAAAATGGCATCTTCAAAGGTCATAAAATACACACCCAATGTGGAGTTCCAAATGGAAAGCATAGACCTCACCAAAAACAATGTGGTGGGGAACTTTGCCTACCCTGGAGGGTTTCCTAAATACAGGAATGTGGTGAAGTTCCTACAAAACTGTTTTCTCACCACCACATTCACTAAGACCCCCTCAGTCATCTATCATGACTACTTGAGGGAATTTTGGTGCACAGCGGTGGTTGAAAACCCTGATGCGCCAAAGGAGGCCAAAATCAGGTTCTCAGTGAAGAATGGAACTAAGTTCCTAACTCTTGACTACAAAACCTTTGTCAAAGCCACTAGCCTTGACTACACTGAGACCTTTGTAGCCCCACCTACTGAAGAGGAAGTTAAACAACTCCTCTTGGAACTTGGGCCCTATGATAAACATCATCCTGATGTTACTCCAGGGGCCCTACTGAACAAAGCCCCCATAATCAAAACATGGTTCCCTGCCCCCTGGAGGATCCTAATGACATTTGTAATTCAGGTCCTTGGGGGGAATAAATCATCAACTGAGCAACTAAACACTACTCAATCAATGATAGTGTACTGTCTCATTGAGGGTAAAAAGATTGACCTTGGAGAAATTATCTTCAGGGACCTCATAGGTAAATTGGGTGGGAAGTCTAGGCAAAAACACATGTCTTACCCTAGATTCATTTCCTGTGCCCTAAATGACCTATTAGGGTCTGAGTATATCAAGCCTGACAGTGTCGGCTTTAAACCTGATGTCTTACATAAGGCAAATTACTCACGTGACCCTAATGAGGTAACACCTGTCGCCCTGACCACATATATGCTGACTGCTATCCAGGGTGACAACATCATTTCACCAATTCCCTTTCCCACCAAAAAGGTGAAGAGGAAGAAGGGATATGGGTCCACGAAGGTGGCTCAACCTAAGCCACTCGCCACTGAGACCTCTGCCCCTAAGCCTGACAATAGGGGGCAACAACAACAATAGACCCTGACTGAAGACACCCTCAGGATCATCAGCCAATCTTTGGCCCCAAAACAAAGGCCAACGGAGGGCACTAAGACATCACACTCAGTGTCTTTGGGTGAACCCGTTCCCAAAGGCTCTGCTGACATAAACAAGTCAGTGGGGTTGGAACCAACCAAACCTTCACATCCTGCTAAAGACTCTGGAAAATCACAACCAGAGTATCAGGGAGTAAGGGGTCATATACCCTCGGTGGGGCAACACTACTCCATTGAGAAGGGGATCCACAAACATTCACATCCTGCCAAAGGCTCGGGTAAATCACAACCCAAGCAACAGGGAGTTCTCGCTCCTAAATCATCGACAGGCCAGCACAAGCCTGTTGGAAAGGGGGTCAAAACCACTCAGGTGCCTGATGAGGACATTCGCAAATCAAAGCTTTTGTCTGAGGGCACAAAAACTCATCCCAAAGACTCAGAGGGAAACATACAACCCGCTGATAGGGACACAACATTCACGGCTCCTCAGGATGGCACTGAAAAACACCCATCAGTGCCTGAATGGGTCACGGGGGACAAAGATTCAGAGGGACAAATGCCAGCCGCTGATATGGAACCCACAACCACCCCCGAAGGTGCGCATAACTTGGGAACTGACCTTGAGGACCAGGTAGATAAAACCCAATCTACCAGATTTGAGAGGTCAGGACCTGGCCACAACGAAGGCAAGTCTTCTTATGAAGAGGAGCCGGATAACCTTGTTTTGCAGATTCAGTCCCTAGCTGATGCTCAAGCGGTTTTGTATTCTGATGATGAATTTGACAGTGATGAGGAAGTTTTTAAGGCCGAAGATGACATGGAGCTTGAGGAGACAGTCCCTGAACCAATTCCTCAGTCTCCTCAATCTTCTAACCATGACGTAGCTGACACACATTCTGAGCGAGAGTCCTCAGGAGATGATCAAGCTCCTCTCACTGTGAAAGCCTTCACCAAATTCATCAAAAAGATTACTAACATTTTGTACAGGGGGATCACTGATGAGGTCTTTGACATGCACACTGAACAGGCGGTTCATTATCATAATCTCAAAGATGCTGTTGAAGACTTCGATGATGATGTCAGGGAACAGAATGCCTCAGTTAACCACTCCCTGACACAGATGATCACTCGCCTGAATCAGTTTTTGATAACCCTTAACCAGCTGAATGTAGGGGTTCAGTCAGTTCAAGAATCAGTCAAGGATGATCCTGAACTCACCAGGAAGCTTCTTCAGGCATCTGAGACGTATCAGGTAAACTCAGTGGCCCTCACGGAGTTACTTGACTTGATAAAGGGTTTGAATGTTCAGGGTCTCACCACTACAGTGGAGTCTTTTAAATCTTCCTTCACCAAGATGGAAGAATCAGTGGCAGCTCAATCCCAAAGGTCCACTTCTCTGGCATGGACCCTGGGATCCAGGATGACAGCTCTTGAACAAGCACAAGCTACACTTTACTCCAGAGTGTCCATCATTCAGCAGGATACTCAGGAGATCAAGTCTATGATGACTGAAAATTTTCAAGCCTTCAAGGGATCATCTACTTCTTCTTCAGTACAACCAACACTTGCCATCACTGACGCTCAGGCAAATGTTGAGGGGGAGAATGCTACTGAAGCCCCTAATACTGTTGAACAAGAAGCTGGACAACCCTCTCACACTGAGGGGGAGCATGTCACTGAAGCCACACCAATCACTGAAGTTCCACCACAGGAGGAACCAGTCTCCTCTACTCTCAGGCAGGACAGAGGCAAAAGTATTGCTACCACCTCTGATCCTGAAATTGTGCTCAAGCCAGCCTCAACCATAGTCAGATATGACCCTGATGAACCTATCAGAGTCCCGTTTGAAATCAATGGAGTAGTACATCATCTCACCAATGCCGAAATTCAAGCTCACATGGAAAGGACTGAGATACTACTAAAGGTGGCTGAAGAAGAGAGAATGAGCAAGCCTGCTCTTATTCAGGTTGTTCATGAGGAAGCTGAAAAGATTGGTTTGGATTCTGAGGCACTAGCAACTGAGCAAGCTGGTGCAGCCTTTAAAAAGGCTCAGGAAGAAGAGCTAAATGCTCTCAAAAAACAAAGGGAAAATAAGCTCAGGAAGGACGCTCAAATCAGAAAACACAGGATCGAAAAGTATACTTGGGTGATGAAAGAAAGGTTAAGACCTGAAACCATCACTGACATTCAAATCCACAGAAACACCGATCCTGCAGTGGTCATGGTTTTCAGGGGACGTGATCAAAGAGTATTTGTCGTCCACAAGCCATTTAGGTTTGCTGATTTTGGCATCACTGAACTTTATGAGCTTCGTCCTATCATTGCCAAGAAGAACAATGCTGTGGTCCCCAACCTTCTCAAGTCACTGAAGGAAAGGTACGACAGACTGAGAGCAATGCCTGAAGCTCTTAACATTCCCTCACTTCTTCCTGCCTCAGCAAAAGAGACTGCTCCATCTAAGGCCTCCAAGAAGAAAAGGAAGCATATTGAGATGGAGCCTCAGATCAAAGTACCAGGGCTAGATTGTCACAGGTCGCTTCCTGAAGGGATCACTTTTTTGAACAATGTGGTCCTTGAAGCTCCTGAAAGAGGCTTATGTTTTACTGATGAGTATGGAAACCTTTCTTTCCAAAGATGGTCTGATATGGATAAGGCAGGAGTCAAAGCAATGCTCATATATCTCATGTTGGCGTCCCCCATCAAGAGTACTGAGAAAAAAAGATTCTGCCAGGACTTGGAAGAAATGATCAATGAACATCCTGAAAGACATCTACTCAGATCAAAGAAAGCAAAGCTTGAAGCCCTAGGATACCACCTGAACATCTGATCTGCAACAACTATCTTTTTTATTTTTGTAATTTGTAGGACTTGTAATAACCATGAATAATCTTTGATGTTTTGTTTAAATTATGTGTCCTACTTATAATTACATCAACAATCAGTAAGAGATGAAGATCCCTGCAAACTCATACTGAATCAAGAGATACTTAGGCTATTTGTATGTTCAAATAGGGGGAGATTGTTGGGTCACTGAATTCCCCAATCTTCTTCTAACAAGGATTTGAACGTAAAATAACCTAAGTATAAACAAGTCACTGAGTGAACAGTAACTCAGTGAGTCATCTTCAGGATGCTTAGACCGAGCCTAAGAAGAAAGATTCTCCATTCAGTGAGGCGGAACTCAGTGAAGTGTAATCTAAGCCAAGAAGAAGGTGATGGGTTCAGTGAGGATGACAATAACTCACTGAACCCCAAGACTCCTCAACAACTATCATGGTACTGAAGACTGATGACTTAAAGACTGAAGTTTTGGCGGGACTGGGCGGGAAAGCTTGATCTGTTTCACTAAAGTGCTTTATCACTTTAAGCTCAAACTTTCCCCAAATGGTTAAAACCAGGCTGTCGTCAGAAAGTGCCTTTTGGACTTAACCCAAAGAAGTTTCCCTTGCCAGAGAATAAAATCTATCAAGATTTTATTAAGGAACACTTAGGTCCATTGTATAATAGGGTTGTTCATATTTGTGTATAAATAGGTAGCATAAGTGAGGAGTAAAAGTTGACAAGTTTGTGCAATTAATGCAAAGCATTCACAAACCACTTTTACTCCTCCAAAGAACAACATAGCCCCTGAGATAGCTCAGTGGGTACTTTAGTTGTCACTCAACATTGTTTGAGTTTAGAGAGGAGTATACCACACTTGTCATTTTCAATCCCAAGTGTTATTCCGCAAACACTTGGGTACGATTCTTTTTGATTAACTTCTAATAAAGAATTAAACGTTGAAAAATATTGTCTCTTATGTTTACATTACTTTATTGTTAATCATTTATACATCTTTGTTAAAAGTCATACAACTTGGTTACTTTAGCTTTTTAGTTACTGTTAACCAAGTAAAAGGGACCAACAGCTTCCTATCCCATTGATAGTGTATCTTCGAACCTTAAACGTTTCTAACTTCACTTCAGGGGGGGTCATATTTAGTCCCTTCGAGTTGGCAACCATGAACTTCCATTGCTTCTAGCTCGACCTCATGCCAGAATGATCGTCCCTTTTTATAGGTTCTTTCGCACTTCTCCCAAATATCCCGAAGCATATATCTCTTGACTCCGATTTTCAGTTCATATTCGTCTAAAAGTTACAGTACTTCCCTTTCAAACTCAACTTTAAATGTTTCAAAACTCCTATTGTAGGGATCATCTTCTTCATTATGGATGTCGGATTCCTCTGAATAACTATCTATCATCCATTCTATAAACACTTTCATTTTAATCTTTTTGTCGACGTTTGTGGTCCTGAACCTTCTTCGTAGCCATTCGTCGAAGGAGTAATCTCGCCCTTTGGGCTCTATTTCTTGATCAATGGACTTCACCTTAAAGTGTGGATCTTCGTCCTTTTGAACATCAGGGAAAAAGCTAGTTGAACATTCCCCAATTTCTGCTGCATAAACCTTTTCCTTCATTGGTTTTTCATAATCATGAATCAGGCATTCTTCAAGAGATTCTTCCATTACAAGTGCACGGGCCAAGTGATCATTGTCAAAGTCCCATTGGAACATTTTTATGGCTTCTTCGTTGAGTATCTTGCTCTCGAACCGAACCTTATACCATTCATGAAAGGACAAATTTTTGAATTCAATGTCCCGCCGTTCAACTCTATAGAAACACGTCCATTCCAAATCAACTCTTAAGTCTTCGTCAAGCTTTCCGTTATCACCTCCATCGCATTTGCTGCAAAAAGGGTTGCAGGAGGGCCATGCTTGTTCAACCCCCTCGGTGATCATTATTAAGGGGTTGTTAAGATGGGACTCTTTTCGTTAACCATTCTGTCCATAATTTGGTCATGTCTATCATGTGCCTGTTAAGAATAACTAGTTTTCCTGTCTTTGGTATGATTAAAATTGCATTCCTCACATGATTCCGAACTACATAAAATGAGGTTAGTGTAAGTATCTAAATTCCTAGGTAAACATTCCTCATTAGCTGCCTTAATCATAAAAACTTCCCCTAGAGACGTACTAACGGATTTCAATGATCCGTTATGATTAAATGTAACTTATACTTACCATTTTCTAGAGTTATATCTTTTTCGAAAACTTTTATATTAGCATGTGAGGTGGCCAGAAATGGTCTTCCTAGTATTAGGTTGTTATTATGTCCCTCCATCATGTCTATAACTAAAAAGTCACCGGGGAATACCAGTTTATTAATTGTCAATAAAACATTATCAACTACTCCCTTAGGTGTCGCCCTAGACATGTCTGCCATTTCAACCATAGCTGTTGTTTCCTTAAGGTTAATAACATTTAATTTTTTAAACAACGAAATGACATCATATCGACACTAGCACCTAGGTCACCTAAAGCAAATGTATTATAATTACCAATAGTACATGGGAGTAGGAACTTTCCTGGGTTTGGCTCCTTTTCCGGTAATTGGCAAGGCATTCTTTTAAATATTCTGCTTCCCCCGTTTTCCTGCAAAAAACTGACCACACAAAATTTGTTACTTATGTTGGAGTTGGTTTCTTCCCTGTCCTCCTGAGTAAAGAGAACCTTGCATTCTTCTAAAATTGCTTTGGATTTCCTTGTTTTAACATTTTTGGCTAATTGCGCAATTTGAGTTTCAAGGTTCTTGATAGCAGCGTTTTGATTTCTTAGATTCCTTTCGGTGTCATCCTTCATCTTGTTCATCCATTATTGGAATTTCTCATTCTTAAACGAGGACTCCTTAATATGTTTGTCGACCATTTCATTAAGGCTAGGCTTTCGTTATTGATATGAAGGTTTATTATCAATCCGAGTGTAATATCCTTGAGGTCCTACTCGGTATTTCGCTCCAGTACCACCTGGCCCTAAAAATGGTTTGCTAGCTTCCCCATACTTTGCCTCTTCAACTCTCTTAACTTCTTATTTCATGGTGCAATTTTTGCTTGGGAGCACTTCCTTTTCGTTATCGTACCCTAATTGAATAACGTGTACGTTTTCCTTGAGTTTCTTCATGTCTCTCCCTAAACTTTCTAGTTTGTTGGTTATGAGAGTGATTCCTTCCGAATTCCCACCAATGCTCCAATTACTTCCTCTACCATGCCACTTCTAAGAGTGGTCCACCATATCTTCAATTGCCTTAAGGGCTTGGATAGGGTTCATTCCAGGGATCGGCCCTTGAGAATCAAGCATTTGTCAGGTAAAAATATTGATCCCCTTATAGAAAATGTTCACCATTTGTTGCTTGTTGAGATCATGAGCCAGACACTTGAAAAAAAGGTCATTGTACCTATCCCAAGCTTGGTACAATGATTCGTCACCTTCCTTCTTGAAATTGTGGATTTCTTCGAGCTGTTGCGCCGTTCTTGAAGGTGGGAATACCTTTGAATGAACTTTTTCTTCAACAACGCCCATGATTCGTTGTGTTTTGGAGTGTGCAAACAACAATTATCAAAATATCAACAAACGTGAAGTCTAAGTTATCGTGAGAAAACTAGACATGAAGTAATACGAGTAAACCGTTTAGGAAAACGATTACCTCGCAAAACTTGTGAAAGTGATATTCAAATTGTGAGACCGGGAAGTGATTTCCCGGGTCGTACCCCAACGAGGTGTGAATGGAAAGCTTCGAATGAGATTGGGATTAAAATCTTGTATGATTGGAAAGGTTATTTGGTTTTACGATACGTTAAATTAACGAAATTGAAAATTAACGAACGAAGGTAAAAATAAATTAACCAAAGGCAACTAACAAACTAGGAAAAACCTAAAACACTACGGGAAAACATAATTAGGTATCGGGACTCCTAAAACGTAAACTAAATTAGAAACGTGACGTTTATTTAAAAATTACGCGAGTGCGCAAAATAAAACGTGAATTTTAAGTTCCAAACGTCCTACGGGTTTACGAATAATTTTCTAATGCACTAAAAGACAAAAGAAAATTTTGGAAAAAAGAAAATGAATTTTTTAATAAAAACTCTATTTATTATTAATTAAAAACTAAAAAATTTAAAACCTTTTTCAAAAATTAACTTATGCTAAATAATACTTGAGAAAAATATCACTTCAGAAATTTCCCCCACCAATAAGCTATAAAGAGCTTATCAGTACCAATAAGCTATTAAAGGAACCAGAATTGAATTGCCTTAAATAAACCAAAAGAAGGAATACTAACGGAACTGGTGCCCCAGAGCAGTTGGTGTGGAGTTTTGGGTTTGCGTTGTGTATGAGCTTGAGGTCTGGGGTTCGAGACCCAATTTTTGCAATTTTTCCAAAACTTTTATTTTTATTTATTTTTTCTTTTTACTCTTTCTTTTCTGCTTCCTTTTATCAAAACACAAACACAAATTCTTTCTGGAAAACAGATTTGTACAAACTAGATTCAAACAAGCTTCAATTTAAATCAAACATTCAAAGCATTCAAGGTAAAAATGTGATATGCGTATTCAAAAGTTCATTTTCTTGGCTTTCTGAATTACCCACAGCCCAAGCAACTATCTAAGCTATAACTACTTAGCAATAACAACAACAACAATCACAAGGGTAGCATAAACGGGAACAATCAACAAGATTCATCCAAGAACAACAACAACAAAACTCTGCAGCAGCAGTGGTCAAGTTGGCCAAAAGAGGGCTTATAATTAAGCAGTAGATATGGAGTACAGACTAAAATCAAAGCAATTACCTAAATTATACCTAAGTGGCTTTCTAAATCACCAAAGAGCACAGCCTAACACCTAGAATTGATCAAACTACAGCCCTCTGAAATTTGTCCAAACTGAGGTTGCAGGGTATATTCTCAGTCACACACCCAACTTCCAAGGCAAATTTCTATGCCCAAATCACTTTCAATTTTCAATTTTCTTTTTACTTTGTGTTCTCAAACTGGCAAGCATCTCAAATCAACAAAAAATTTTGGTTTCCATTCATTAATAAATCCTAGAAATTGATTTGAAAATTGACCAAAAACTAAGTATGCAACCTTTGACTTTGACAGAAATTATGTAACTTTGACTTTGGGGAAATTTTATTACTCTCATTCGATTTGACAAAGTTTGTTGAACCAATTTAACACCTTTTGAGGTAAATATAACAGGTTTTGCAATGGATTCAAGGTTTTGACACCCCCATTCCACAACAGTTCAACTGTTGTGCTCAAAAACTAATGATTTTGACTTTTTTTTAATGTAAGAGGCCAAAGAGATGGTGGATTTGAGCTTAACTACTCCTAGGTGACTGACCTAAATGAAGTTTAAGAGCTAAGAGTAATCACTACTAAGATTTTAGAACTAAACCAAACACCCCTGTAGTGGACTGTTTTTGATGGATTCAAGGCAAATTATCAAAGCAAACTACAAATCTCATAAACTAAGCTATAATGATTCTAATTGAACAGGTATAAGCAGTTAACACCAATAATTACCACAAAGATTATGAGGAAACTATGTCTTAAAAGCTTACTTGTTATCCAAAGCTTTATGCAACAAACTGAGAACTAAGAACCATAGAACACCCTATATGTCTCCCAAGAGACTCTAACCCATATTCACCACCATCTGCTTCTGCTTCTCTTCTTTCTTCTTCAATTTTTTTGATTTTATTTTTTTTTCTGTTTTTCTTTTCTCTTTTGATTTTCTGCTTCCTTTTGATTTAGTTAACTTAAATAAGCTTAAAGTTACTTTCTCAGATCACACAAACAACATTTGCATAAGTAAACTAGTAATTTGAAAGATTGAATGAGAATACGAGTTTTCTTAAACTGAATTGAAATTGAAATTAAACTTGAAAGTTGGAAATACAATTGAAAACTAAATTAGGATACAGAAAATATAAAGGAAAAGGATGCATCTAAGGGCTACAATGAGTTTACTATTTATACTACTAAGGAGGTAGGTACACATTGCTCCTCTTGTGCTTCTCTGTGAGAGAAAACTATGAAAGGTTGATCCTTGTGCTTTCTTCAACAAATCCCAGCTGTTGGATTAAATCTATCATCATCTCAGCCTTCCAATTGTCTTTGGCGCCCAAATATAAGTGGTGGATTGCCAGCTTGGCAGTGGTAGGTACACAAATGTGAGGTGGGGGGAGATAGTAGTGGGATTGGGGAATGGGGTGGAGAAGATAAGAGGTGAAAGTGAAGGTTGGATGGTGATGGGGGTTATGGCGGGAACAGGTCACGGGGGGGGGGGGGGGGGGGGTGGGGGGTGGAGTGAAAGAGATGGTGTTGGGGTTGACTGGTAAAAAAGATACGTTTTTATTAATAAAACGTATAAGGCTTGTGGGCTTTGGTTTGTTTTTGGGCCTTGGATTAGTGGTGGGCTAGTGGATTGTTAGGTTTTGATAATTAGATTTAGTCATAGTTTAGGATTTAGGGCCCAAGGACTAAACATGTAATTTCTGATTTTTCAAAGGACCACTTCTGCCATTTCTCTAAACTATCACCAAGTACCATTTTTGCCAAGTCATGAATTCCCACGGTTATTTTGAGCATTTTTCTTCACATTGAAATTCCCGGGGACCAAAATTGCCAATTCTTAAACTTCAGGGGCCAAACATGTAAATTCACCAAATTCTCACCAAGGGATCATTCCTGCCAAAGTTCATTAGTAAAAGGACCATAATTGTTATTTCCAAAAGATTTTACCCAAAGATCATTTATGATTTATTTTGACTTTTTAAAGAGCAAGGGTTGACTTTTCTTTGAAATAAATGCTTAGGGACTAGTTTTGTAAAACTTTGAAAGTTGGGGGACTGAAATTGCCAAATCTGCAAATTTTGTTCGTTTTTCATTTGTTTTCACTCGTTTTGCATTAGAAACATATAAAACATGATCTTTGGGATTTTCTACGTATTTTGGTGTGTTTTCGAGTGTTTTTAATCATTTTGCAGTTCAGATTTGACTAAAAATGATGAGTATTTACACACTCATCAGCCCAAGTGTTAATGGTTCCCGTTGGTAACCTATCAATCCATCTCTTGGCTGCACTAGTAAGAGTCATGGGAAAGACTCCTAAGCATTACCGCATCGTGAGACACTCCATGAATGTTGAACAGACTGACAATTTAGAGAACATTCTCAATGTGCTCGTGAGCATCTTCGGCCTTTGCTCCTGAAAAGGGGTCTTTCCACAACTCCCCTATAAACTGGTTCTTGATTTCAAACTGAACTTCTGCTCCAATAGCTGGCCTAACCAAACTAGGCCCCTGTTCTTCTCGTGTAAGAGCTAGGTACTCTTCGAGAGTGAGAGTATCGATATCAACATCACCCATGTTTCCTGAAACTAGAAGAGAAATCATGAGTATTGAGAACAAAAATTAAAATGCAAAACTTAAATAAAATCCTAATATTTATAATAGTCTCATCTACCTAAGGCCTACCTAATGCACTATCGGGCAGTGTACCCGGTCGTGTGAGGTATAGCTAGATGGTAAAGCAGAGGTCGTCCCAAGAGCTAAGGTGCGGAAAATATCTAAGTTTAATGTCACTAATTAAAAATGGGTATTTTGATAATTGAATTAATTAAACTAAGGAAATAAATGACAAAATAAATAAACAAAGTAAATAGTGAGCAAAGGGAAATCAGATGGAGAAAGCAGTGTTAACATAATTACTACTCTTGTTATTAACATGACAAGTTTTCTAAACATGCATCCTATCGTTTCATCTGGGGGTTCAATTTAATAGACTTAGATGGTCAAATCGCCTATCCTATCCTACACCTCGCCCTATTCTTTTAAATCGATTGAAAGAGTTCGATGGTGCGAAATGCAAGAGTCATTAAGGTCCTCTACTAACTTAGACTAGTCTAACGGGATGCGGGCGGTCGCATCTTACATCCCCTCTAACTTCTTAAGCATATATATTCGGTAGGAGGTCGTTCGTTGAAATTTCCAAATGCATGGTAATAGAAGTGTCTACGGGTCATCTTAACCATTACCAAATCACAACCTTCTAATGGGATGCGGGCGGTCGCATCTTACATCCCCATCAAAGGAACTACCAAATATCAATACCCTTAATGCTAGAATGTCCTAAGAGAAGCTAAGCAAGAATACAAATAAAACGACAATAGATGTGAGAAAACTAAATCATATTAAAAACAATTTCATAACAAGGCTAACACCAAAAGGTGTTTAGCCACTCATGTTCATAAATGCAAATTTTTTTTTATCATAATGAATGTAAACATTGAATCAATACAAGTTAAATGAATGAATAAACTTATGATTATGGCGTGAATTCTCCCTTGGAAATGACTTGTATGCTGATGGAAGTTCCCTTCCCTTGCTCCCTGAATTCCTCCTGACTTCTATGTGGTGAAAAGTGAATGAATAAACTCGGAATTAGGGCTGGTATATATAGGCCCGACTTTGCTACGGTGTAGCTCTAGATTTAGCTATGTCGTAGCCTTTGTTAATTCTATCTACGCCGTAGCTTGATCAAGTGCTACGGCCGTAGTTCTTCAGTAGTCACGTCTACGGCATAGTTTTGTTGATAACTACGCCGTAATTTCATTTTGGCGTTGATAGTTCCGTACTGCCTGATTTTAAGGTTTACACCGTAGGTGGAGTGAAGCTACACCGTAGAGCCCTTTGAAGTAGGGGTGTCAAATGGGTTGACCCGACCCGACCCGAACCCGACCCGAACCCGATAAAGCCTTATAGGGTCGGGTTAATTCGGGTCCAACTCGGCTTATCGGGTCTATCGGGTCAACCCGACCAACCCGATAGCCTTATAGGGTCGGGTTAGGGTTATATTTTCATACGTTATCGGGTTCGGGTTCAACCCGATAACCCGATATATGTATAAGGTTTCTTCATTTTTATTTTCATTTTAAGCCCAGTAAAACTTAACACCCCAGTTTGTGGTCTGCTGCAAGTTCGTGCATATGGTCATAATTTTAAAGTGAGTATTGAAGCTGTGTGTTTGGTCATGTGGTATTTGCTTCCTTGGGTCCCTTTCACTTTTATAGAAACCTTTCACTTTGGCTACTGTTGGATTTTTCATACAAATCAAAGAAAAACGTTTTAAATTCTTCAAGACTTTTAATGAATATTATTGCTCTTTCACATGTAATGCTAATGTGATTGAATAATCAGACTCTTAACTCGTTAAATGCAACAAAGATGTAAGTGTCCACTTTCATTGATATAAGTGGTAATATTGCTGAGATACTATAAGCCCACCTATTTTCGATTAAATATACAGTTTCCATCCTACAGATTATTAGAGAAGAATTGATGAATAACACTTGTTATTGTTTAGAATGTTGTTTGTTACTTTTTGCTTCTTATTCAATTTATTTTGTTTCTCCATCAGATCAAACGCAACTAAAATGGCTTGATATTTTCTCTTTGTATAAAAATTATGTCAACCCTAATTGACCCGATAACATAACCCGATATAACCCGAACCCGATAAGACCCGAACCCGATAACCCGAATTCTTATAGGGTCGGGTTGCGGGTCATATTTTTTTAGTCCAAAACCCGATACAACCCGACCCGATACACCCGATAACCCGACAACCCGACCCGATAACACCCCTACTTTGAAGTACCACTACGCCATAGTTGTGGAGTAAGCTACGCCGTAGTCTTCGTAGTTTTGTGCTACGACGTAGGTAGATGGTGCCTCTACGCCGTAGTTAGTGCAGAATCCGCATACTTCAATAATTTTCACTTTAATCCTTCCAAATCCGCGTCTTTTCGTTCCTTTGCTCATCTTTGACCTAAAAACAGAATATAACCAAATTAGAGTATATATCCTAACATATTAACACAAAAGATGAGTAATCTAGGGGGAAATTATCACTAAAATATAGGTATTATTTGATATTATCAAGTCCCAGCTACACTAAATTCCCTCTTAATACCTTTCTTTTGACAAAAATCATTTATAACTCTATTCTTGAATTCTGATTCATTGTCACACTTGATTATCTTTACTTTCTTATCAACTAGGTTTTCTATCTCAGTAATAAAATTCTTAAGAATGCTAGTTGTCTCATCCTTAGTTGCTAAAAAGAAAACCCAAGTAAACCTGCTATAATCATCAGTGACAACAAGACAATATTTCCTATTCATCAAGCTACTCACAAAAGTTGGACAAAACAAGTCCATATGCAACATGAATAAAGGTTGAGTAATAGAGTTCTAAGTCTTGGTTTTACAAGAGGCTTTGTGTTGCTTGCCCTTTAAGTAGGCAACACAAGTTTGGTCATTTTCAAAATGTTAAACCTCTTACAAGATTATCCTTAACAAGTTTATTAATGTTTTTAAAATTCACATGACCAAGCCTCCTATGCTTTAGCATTTATTCATCCAATGTGGCCTTTGCAACAAGACAAGTTAAACTCTCTTTAGGAACAATATTCTTCATATCAACACTGTACATGTTGTTCTTTCTAGGAATTTTAAGTAACACCTGACTCTCATCAGCTAACTTAAAGTCAGGAGATAGAAAAAAACATTCAGCTTCAGTAAAAAGAACAGTGTTCTTTTTGTCACACATCTATGAGACACTAAACAGGTTAAATTTTAACTCTTGAACAAAGTACACATCTTCAAAATCAAGCTTACTAGTCCTGATAGTACTTTTACCAGTAATTTTTCCTCCTCTAGCTTCTCCCCCAAAGGCAACATACCCTTCATCAAATCTGAGATATAGGCCATGTTCCTTGTCATTAGCCTAGAACATCCACTGTCAACATATCACTGATCTTCTTGTAGTAAATGATCCTGCACATAAAAAAAAGGAAATTAGTTTCCTTTGGGGACCCAAGCCATTACTGACTTGGATCTGCCTCGTGCACTAATATAGTCATATTTCTTCATAATAATGATGCACTATTGGGTTTTGTAGGTCTCCAAGCCTAACATGCCGAGGTCTTAACAGCATTGCCCCAATTTGCCCTGACAACATTTACTGGCCTAGCAGTTTTAACTATTGGCCTAACAGTATTAACTGCTTGCCTAGCAGTATTAACTTTCTAGCTAAAAGTTCTATTAGGTAAATCTATTCTTATTTGAAAAGGCTTCTTTACAGTTGATTGTGCTGGTTTAGAAAAATATGACATTGGTCTAGCACTAAAAAGTAAAAACTGTTGATTTGGGGTGAGAAATATTAATAGGCTTAGCAGTATTAAGTGGTCTTAGGCAATTTCTCTTGGAGCCATGTGTCTGTGAGCACTAGGGTGAGCTTGTTTAGGAAAATAGTTGTAATTCACCCTTTTATAAGTACTCCTAGATACCCTTGTATTCCCAGATACCATCCTTTCCCTTTGATGGTAATTGCAGTTAGCCTGTGAATGGTCAAAACTACCATAGACAAAACAAGCTTTATTTTACATCACAAATTCACTTCCTAGCTGTTGATACTTTTGATTATTCCAATTTCTTTGGTTTCCCCTAGGACTATGTGACCTGTACATCTCAACATACTTAACTGGTTTCCTAACTGGTTTTTCTTGTTGTTTAACAACTTCTATATGAGCAATAGTAGGAACAACGGTTTTCTTTTCTATCTTAATATCTGACCTCATCTCCTCAACCAAAGGAGTATCAAAAGATGCCTTAACCTCATTGACCTCATTAGAATTAACTTCACTAACATTCTTATGCACTCCTAAGCTTTCAATTTTAAGCTTAGGAAAGTCAAGCTTTGGGGGTGAATAACCCTGTATGGGGAGGTAGAACAGCAGTATAACCTAAACCTTTCTTGAGTTTGTCATGAACTGACACTTTATGATCTTTTCTGCACTTTTAGTTGCACCTTCAAATCTTTCTACACTTATTTGAATGTTATCTTTTTCTAGCTTAAGCTTGTCTAACTTATTTTTAAGCACACTAATTTCTGAGTCTTTATATGATGTATCTCTTTTTAGCACATCAATATCCTCAGTAAAAATAGCCTCATTTATTTGTAAAAGACAAGTTGTTCTTCTACAACAATTAACCCTCTTTCATAATTTGCTAAATTGAACTCAGATTGATTAAACTCTATTCTTAAATCATCATACTGAGTTTTGAGAGTTTTAAATCTTTTTAAACAAGTTTTTGAACAAGTTTTGTTAGTGTATACCTCAGAGTCTGAAAGAGCCATTAGAGCCATGTTTGTAGGGGCTTCCTCTTCTGAATAAAGCTCCAGTCAAAACCAATCCCATGAATAGCCACCATAGCTTTGGAAGAAATTTCTTCCACATTTAGTCTTTTTGGTGCTCTCTTGGTTCCTGGATGTAACTCCCCCATTTTTCACTGATCGCAGCGGATTAAGTGTTCGGAGTATTACTTCATAGAATCACAGTTACAGTAATAGAAAACGACTCAAAAAGAGACGTTTTAGAAATTTAGTTATCATTCATTTAATTATCAGAGTTTTATTTGTAAAAGATATACTTTTACTTTTGATGAGGTCCCAAAAATCTAGGTGTTAGATTGTGTTTGAATGATAACCAGGTTGAAAGTCCTCCGAGCTCAGTGCCTCCTTCTGCCATATTTCCGTAGAAGTAGTATACCTAGCATACACGCTTAAAAAGTCAACACTAGGTGTTGAGTGAGAGTCATAGGTTTAAATGTTAGTGAATACAAGTTCCCTGGGTTCCATTGTTACACCCATCTGGGAAAATGTAGTGTGTTTGTGATAATTGTGATGCATGCACAATTATCATGAGTGGGGTATGTTGCACTAAGCTCATGAACCACACGTTAAGAATCCGAGTCATGGGGGCTGCAGACCCAACCATGAGGGGATGGGAAGGATAACTTGCTAAAGTTAAACCTTCAGTGGGTTCAAATATAGTACTTATTGGTACCACCCAGAGAGGTGTTAATACCAACGGGAGTTGTCAAACTCCAATAGATCTATCAACTATATTCGCATTCGCGTGGGTAAAATATCCCAAACGATTAGATTCATGAATTTTAGTTATGTAGTGGTGGCAGTTAGTTTACTCGTGCAACAACCAAAGAAAAAGACTTGTATTCGGTTTTAAGTAAAGCAAGTAGCATGTATCCCCCTCACATGGTTTGTAAAGCATTTAGAGTGAAAGTTTTAAAAAGAGTATGAGGCTATGAACTCACCTGGGCTTAGAGAAATCTAAGTGATGCAAAAAGTGACTCGGGAACTAGACTGCCTTACTCACGTATCCTAGTGTGTTGTAGGTTTGGATGTATGTCAAGCTTTAATCATCTTGTTTAAGTTTCTTAGGTTATTGTTCTTAGGTTCATTAATGTTTTAGATATAATATAACACCGTTCGGGCCATCACATTCCAGAAGTTTCTATCCTAAGGTTTGAATACTTTTCAAAATGAGTCCTTACACTTATAACTTCTAGGAAATGTCAAAAACAGTCCCTAGACTTTATAATTTCAGGAATTTATGATATATACCCTTATGCATGTAAAGTTTTGCAAAACTACTCCTAAATGCATGTAAACTATATTTTTATGTAACAACTAAGTTTTCTAGCTTATGTTTAACTAATATTAGCCTATCTAAGTTATCTAAATCAGATTATAGGTCATGTAAAGGGTATAGAGCATGCAAACATGTACTCGACTCATTTTAGCGTTTTAAAATGTAAACTAGTAAATGAAATGGTTCAAGGCTTAGGCAAGGGTTTTTAGGGGATCTAAGGCATCCTAATACTATCCTAAGACTAAACTAAAGCTAATAGACCAAGAAATGAAGGCTTACTTGGCTAGGGAAAGGTTAACGAGGGTTTAGGGTTTCCTAGGGCAAAAACTAAGTTCGACAAGGTCTTAGGTCCATCCTACTCGACTTCCAAGCTTACAATAGCTCGTACACCACTACTAGACCAGAGTATGTGTGATAAGAAAGAAAGGAAGGTGTGGTTTTGGAATGAGGGGGTATGAGGGGGTACGGGGTTTATATTGGGTCGCGAAGGGGATAGGTGGCAAATGGGGTGGTGTGGTGTCGAGGAGGGGGTGGGGTGAGTAAGAAAGGCTAGAGGGTGATGTGGTGAGGCTAAATGGTGATGAGGATGAGCTATAGTTGTAGGTAGGGGGCGGAGTAGGACGGTAGTGGTGGTGATTTAGCCGTGGGTTAAGGTGGTGACAAGTAGGTGCATCACCTACTTGTATGGGTGCTTAGAGGTGCTAGGGTGTGTGCTTAGGTATGACTAAGGTGTTAGGGTGCTAGGTTGAGGTGCTTGAGGTGCTTATGTTTAGGTTAAGTTTAGACCTAGTTTTACTTAGTTAGAGTTTAAGGTTTTACCTAAGGTTTAGTGCCTAGGTTAGGTTCCTAAGAGTGTTTAGTGACTAATCCTAAGTCCTAAGGGGTTTATACTAAGTGATGGTAACTTATGGGAAAGATTTGGGAAGGTTTGACCTAGTTTTGTAACCTAAATGACCTATTTGTGTTTAGTGGGTGATTAGGGTTTATCCTAGGGTTTTGTGCCTATATTAGTGTCCTATAAGTGTCTAATAACTAATACTAGGTCCTAAGAGACTTATACTAAGTGGTGGTAATCTATGGTGAAGTTTTGGGATAGTCTAGACCTAATTCTAGGAAGTTATGACTTAGTTATGGTTTTGTGCTTAAGGGACTTGTACCTAAGTTCTAAAGGGTTGTACTAATGCCTAATAGTCCTAAGGTAACTCATACTTAAGCCTTGGACACTTTCAAAGTAGTTAAGTTAAGCATATAGGTTCAGATAAGCACGTAGACCTAATTAGGGTTTAATTAAGGTTTATTAGGGGTTTGTGATATATTTAGTGTGTTAGATTCGTAGATTAATTATTATGGTGTTGTGGTGATCTTAGGCTTGACATACCAGGGGTTTATAGGATGTGAGTGTTGAGTTATTTGGCTTGTGTGGGTACGTGAGTAGGTCTAGTGAGTCATGCAAGTAATAAATGCACATAAAAAGCAAAAATTTACCTATGAAATACATACTATAGGTATTTGTAATGGGAATTATAGTAATGAGGTTTTGTGGGTTGTTACAGTCTTACCCCCTTAGAAGAAATCTCGTCCTGAGATTTAGATAATCGTAGGAGTAGGGGAAAGAATAAGTCGAGAAAGATAAGAAGAAGAAGAGAGTTATAGGGAAGGATTTTTCTGATACCGAAGAAGGATGGTATGAAAAGAAAGAAAGGTTTGCACAAGCGGAGTAGGAAATGCTTGCACAGTTGCCAGATACTTAGGCATATTCATTTATATCTCATTATTTGGAAATAAAGGCGTGCCAATATTTGTAAACAAGAGTGTATAAATTCATAATCCATTTGATTTATAACTTTCTCATTAAAATGAAGGAGCGACCTAGTTCATTTTAGTAGGATAGTCATTATAAATCATCCTTAAGTAGTATTGGCGGAAAAATGAAGAGAGTTTACCACACTTAAGGAGATGTGGTACGGGAATATTTTAGTGACAAGTTCCAACCATGATGAAGACTAGTTCTAGTCATGGTGAAGACAAGTTCTAATTACGGTAGAGGTAGATTCTAGTCACGATAGAGACAAGTTCTAGTCATGACAAAGACAAGTTCTAGTCATGATAGAGACAAGTTCTTGTCATGATAGGGACAAGTTCTACAGTCTTCCTGTTCAGCAACTTGCCACATGGTAAATTCCCATGTTATGACTAGAATGACGGGCGTTGAAGATCTCATTTTTGCAACTCTTGCAAAGTGAGATTTAATATCATAGTCGAACATAATGAGGATTACAGTTCGATGTAGATATTCTTACAAGTTCTAACTAATAGAATCTTACGATATGACGAGAAATACAAGTTCTAATTTTAGAACATTGTAGGATAAGGTAAAGAGAGAATATAGAGAGAAGAAAATAGAGTGTAAAATGACGGAGGGATAAAAAGGATGGAAGGAAATGGAATGAGGGATTTTTGTAGGAAGGAGTGAGGAAGATGAAAGAAGGAAAGGGAAGAAATAGGAGGGTATGAAAGAATGGAAGATAATGATGGATTGAAGGGTAGGTTTAGGTGAAGTGGAAAAGTATAGGGGTATAAGATTAAACGGTAGAGTGGGGAAAACGGAAAAGTAGGATTTTAATAGGAGAGTGGGGTAAAAGGCGGGAAAATGGGATTTTGAATAGAAGAGTGGGAAAAGGTGGGAGAAGGAGATTTAAACGGGGTTTAAATGGTAGAAGGAGAGAAAACGGAAGGATAAGATTAAACGGAAGAGTAAGAGTATAGGATACCTGAAAGATAGTATCCTAATGGAGTTTTTAGATTTAACTAGATTCTTTTCCAAAAGTTGTTTCCCCCTAAGGTTCTTCTAGTTTTTCCTAACTAATCCTAATTTCTAAGGGTGAGGTGTTTGGCTCATTTGAAGTGGAGGGTTCTTAAAGAGGGTGTAGGCTTAGAGGTTTTATTTCCTAAGGGTTTACTAGGAGTATCCTTATTCTTAGGTGAAGTTTCGGGTTTTCTCTTTTGTTTTAAGTTGTCTATTACTACCATTATTACTATTATTATAAGTATTACTATTCCTAGGTACTTGAAATCAGCTAGGGTAGTATCCATAGTATTTCCTAAGTGAAATTTCCTAATGCGTATTCTAAGAAATGTCAAATCCTAAGATGTAATCTAAATCTTCAAATATATGTGTGGGTATCCTAAGAGACTAGGCAAGGGCAATTTTATCCTAAAACTACTTATTCCTATATGGTCGAAGCTTGCTATGTGTCTATCCTAAACTAGGGGTTTAATGGTTTATGGTAAAGGTTTTACTATTTAATCCTATGTTTTCCCTAATATTTCTAGGTTCTAATCCTAAAGAATTTTTTAAGCTAAATCCTATCTTATAGGGATGTCTTCATAATTTTTCTATTTATAGGGGTAGGGATTTTGGTTTCTAACCTATAAAACCTTAAAGATTTATAATCTTATATTTTTCTAATTCCTCAAGGGTTTCTTAAATAGCCTATCTTAGTGATCTAAGGTATTCTATACTTAAGCTTATGTTTTCTAGGGATATCCTAATGTTATTTCTAACCTCAAGTATGGGAATCCTAAATATGGTTTGGGTTTTACTAAGGGGATGGGGAAAACTAACTTGGAAAAATCATAGTAATCTAAGGAAATGAAGAGGAAAAGGATAGGAATATGCTTGTATATGATTATCATATATTTGCATATGGGATAGTTAGGGGTAGAATCTCTAACTAGGAAGGAAATAGCTTAAGAAAGATAAGGAAGTAGTGAGGGTGATGAGTGTGTAAATACTCATCATTTTTACCAATTCTGAACTGTCAAAACATCCAAAAACACTCAATAATGAATCAAAATAGTAAAAATATCCCAGGAAAGTGTTTTACATGTCTCAAATGCAAAAATACCAAAAACAGATGAAAAACGCACAAAGTTTGCATAATTGGCAGTTTCAGTCCCCCAACTTTCAAAAGTTGTCAAATCTAGTCCCTGGTCATTCTAAAAACTTGAAAAAGTCACCAAAGGTCCTTATAAATCAAAAAGTTACATAAATAATCCTTTGGTGAAAAGTTTCACAAAATGTCAAGTTTAGTCCCTGAACTTTGAAAATTGTCAAAAATGATCCCTGGGATATGAAAAACTTTGAGAAAAACAAATTTTGTCCTTGCACTAATCTCTTATGGCAGGTTTGGTCCCTTGGTAGAAAGTTTGGTGAAATTACAAGTCAAGTCCCTGAAGTTTGGTGAATTGGCAGATTTAGTCCCTGGGGTTTTAAAAGGTGAAAAATTCAAAATAAAACCTCATACTATTCATCATTGGCATGTTACACCCTTGAAAACAAATTAAGAAAATGTCAAATCCCAAACCCCAACTTTCGGCTAATTACAAAATAGGTCCTTGTGTTTAAAAACCAAATCCGGATCCAAAAATAAGCTAACCAAAACCAATCCAAACACTTTAGGCCCAAAAGTTACCCAACCCAACCTTAGCCCAATCCATCCCCAAAACCGTTTTAAATAATCACGGTCAAACCCAGTTGACCAAACCACCCTCTTCCCCCCAAAACCACCCCGTAACCTGCAAAACCACCCCAATCCACCACCACCACTTGCCCCAAGCCATCATCACCCTCCCACACCCCTCTGCACCTACCCTCACCTCAGCAATTATTGCTACCCCCTCCCCATTGCGTGTATCAGAACAATTTGCAAATTGTTCCTTTCCCGCCAAAAATACGTGTCAACACAGGAGTGGACCAAAATTATTAAAGAATGGTGGGATATGCTCAGAAGCTTGATGGGAACCCTAATATTCAGCTATAAAAGGAAGAGATTGCAAGATGATGAAGCAGTTAGTTAATTTTAGTTTTATGTATTTCGTTTAAATGCAATTTCAATTATTAGTTTAACTTAAAGCTTTTAAGCAGTGTTTTAATCATCTTTCATGTATTGTAATCCCTTTTGATAAATAAATTTCAAGTTTCTCCAACTGTTTCATCTATTGCAAGTTTATTTCAAAATTTCAATAAGCTGCTTAGCTTAATGATAGTTAGTGTGTAATATACTGGACTCTTAAGCTCACTTAAGCTCCTAGAAAGCTTATAAAAGCTTTTAGAAACTTTAAAAGTCAGTTTAGTTATCAAAAGCTCAAAATAACAAAAAGTCAAGAAAAGTCAAAGGTATCACCATCATGGTTATCAAAGCTGGAGCAAGGTATATCTTGGATGGCCTTGGTTTAGAATCCCAAGGGGGATGTTAGGTGATGGTTGTGGTTCTTGGTTCTTGGCATAAGCTGGAATGCACCTTGTAAGCTTTTGAAAATTCATTTCTTTCATCTACTGTAGCTTAGCTTATTTATGCTTATCTGAATGCTTTTATGCTTATTTGGTGTTATTAGTCATACTATAGTATAATATAGTTTACTTGTTAATTAGATTAACTTGGTGCTAAAAAAATTGAAAATCTCACAGTCAAAAACTTATCTTTGACAAAATTGTGTTTTATACTTGTGTTATTGCTATTTCATGCTTAGTTGGTCTTGTATTATCATATTATAATCATCTGAATCAGTTTCATGGATTAAAACCATCATTTGCTTTGAAAATCATCAATACCTAAATTTAAGGGTGTGTTTGGATAATCTGTGTTCATTGTGTTCAAGGATGAATTGGTTGTAACTTCTGGTTCAGTCAAGTCATATTAGGTCTAAGCTAGTTAAGCAAGTCATAAAATTGGGTAAGTATAGGTCTAAAAGTCAAAATCATTTTCCAAACCCCTTGACAGTCCACTGTCAAGGAATTTAGTCCCACAAACCCTCAAATTAGGTTATTAGTAGTAGGTTTAGATTAATTTAACTTTATCTTAGCTTATTTCAACTTATTTAATAAGTAGTGAGTGTTAGAAACTCATAAAAGTCAAACTAGCAAAGTTATATCAAAAGTCAAATTCATATCCCTCAGATTTTTGCAAAACTTCCAAGAATTGTTTTGATTTATTTGTTTGGATTGAGACCCTAAAACTTTTTCCTAGTTAAAGATTACCACCTCAACCTCAGTATCCTACTTAGCTTATATTTTTGTGATTTTTTTCCTGGGCCCTACAGCCCCTTCTAGTAGGCTGCAGGGCAATAAGCTGCCCTGTGCAGCAGACCAGTCACTCACCACCACCACTTTGGTGGTGTTTTGTGACCACCTCAGTGGACCCCAGAACCCATAATTAGGTTCTTACAACCCCCCTCCTACCATAGATCAGGGATTGACCCTTTGTTTGACCTGGTACTCAGTGGACCCCACAATAAGTTGCCACAAAGTTTGTCCCATGTCTGAGTTGTTTTAGAAGCTGCATAAGTGCTTATTTGGTCTTATATAGCTTATTTGTGTTCATTGCTTGTCATTTCTGGCTTAATAGAGTGTGTTGAACTTATTTGCACCTGATTTAACCATTGTGGACCCCACCCAAAGCCATTTGACCCAGATTGACCACATAGTCAACATAAGTCAACTGTTAAGGCAAAGGGGGTGCTTATAGCTTATTTATAAGCTATCTTGAAAAGTGTTTTCATAAAAGTTTGTTATTTTAGGGTATAAAGTAGTTCTGTAAAAGAAAAATCCAAAAAAAATCAAAGTTAAAGTAAGTGATAGTTTCTATTTAATTCAAGTTAATTTTAATTTTCATTTTTATATTTTAATTAAGTCACTAGTGTTTTTTTTATATTTTTATTAAATACCTTAGATAGTAAAGTAATTTTGATAATTTTTTCAGATTTTTATTTTGTAATTTAGTGTTAATTAGATTTAATTTTATTTTTCTTTATTATTAATTAATAATAAGTATTAAATAGCTTATTTAGTTTTTATAAGGTTAAATCTAGTTTTTATATTTTTCCTAGTTCTAATATAGTATAATAAGTTTTTAGAAAATATATTTTGAGATTCTACTGTTCATTTTTTATTTTTCTTATTTTATTTGTTTAAAATAGACTTAAGTTAATTAAAAGGTAAATAATTAGTTGTTTAATCTTAAAACATAATTTTTAGAGTTTTTATAATTTTGTAGGATTCCAGTGATAGTTAAGTAATTTTATAAATTTTCTTGTAATTTTCTAAGTTAATTTAGTATTAATATTAATTAAAAGTAGTTTAATTAGTTTAATTAAGTTAAATAGTTTTCAATTTATAAAAAACTCACAAAAAGACAAAAATATTTATTTTTATTTTTTATACTTTCTTCAAGTTCTATTTTAAGTTTAGAAATTGTTTTTGCAAATTTTTAGTTTAATTTGTAATAGTTATAATTATTAGTTAAATATAAATTAGATTTAAATTAGATTTTAATTAGTTTAATTAATTAAATAGTATTTAAATAGTATTTTATCATTTTCCTACTTTCATTTTCATTTTTAATTTTAAGTTTTAAAAAGTGTCAAAAGCACCCCCTGTAGTTTGATAAGTACCAAAAACCCACTTTCCCAGTCCGATACGTGATCTTAATTGTGAATTTGTGCATATATCTGGTATCTGATTTTTGTGAATATTATATCTGTGTACCAATACCAAAATAACAGTAGCAAAATCAATTCCATATCATCTGGGCTACTGTCCTCAGTCCCACTCACTCATAAACGATTTCAAACGACACCATTTCAATCTCGCTGGGACTTTAACGACCCGGGAAAACACTATACTATCACCGGAGTATTGATTCTAGGCTGTCTTTGACTTGTTGACCTTGGTCAATAATAATCTGACGGTTCGGGCTCAATCAAATTTTGGCGCCGCTGCCGGGGAGGTTATTGCGTGTTTTACAAAATCGTTTTAAGTTAAGTGGTTTTCAAAACCCTCCCTGTACAAATTTCACACAAATTTGTAAAAAGTTTTTGTAAAAATATAATCATATCAGAAAAACGTTCATTAATACTTCTCCTGAAGTGTTGAAAACACCAAAAAAAAAAATTAAAAACAATCAAAAACAAACTGTGAAGTTAAATTACTTCGTGTTCTTTAAGATTACAACCTGAAACAGCTGGTTTAAGGTAAGTTTTGACATTAAATTGCGAACTGAAGAGGAAACCTATTTACTTCCTCCCGCCAGCCTGCGAGTAATCTTAAAGGGACGATTTCGGTTAACGAATCAGTTCCAAAAATATTTCCCAAGTTTCTGCACACACACCCATAAGCCTAAAGCAGTTTTTCAAATTTAAATAATAAACCCATAATAAGTTCCCAAACTTAAGATAAAAACTTGCCTTTGTATCCTTGTGAGTGGTGTACCTTTTTCAAAGAAGCTGCTCACTTGTGATTATTAGTTTAAGTTCACTGTGGTTTTGCCTCGAACTTGTGTTGAAAATTTTTTTTTAGTGCATGCGCACTCGGTCTCAAACAAAGAATAAAAAACAAAAAGACGTACCCGAGTTACGTTCTAATACCGAAACCGAAATGGCCACTGGGCCACCACCACCATTACCACCCCCTGACCCTCCTAGGGATGAGCCAGCTCCCGATCTCCGAACGATGGAGGAGTTGTGCCAACCTACCATGCAAGGGCGGGGTGGGCCTATTACACCACTCACTATTGGGGCTGCGGACTTTGGCCTCAAGCACCACATGATCCAACAAGTCCAGAATTCGTGTCAATTTCATGGATTACCGGGTGACGATGCTAACAAGCATCTTGACAAATATCTTACGGTCACCCAAAGCATGAAACAGCATGGTGTCACCGATGATGCCCTTCGGCTGTACCTCTTCCCCTATTCTCTCACTCATCATGCCACTGCATGGTTTAACCGACTCCCAAGGAATTCTATTCGTACCTTTGATGACATGGTAACCAAGTTTCTAGCAAAATATTTTCCACCTTCCATGGTTACCAAGTTACGAAATGATATCAGCAACTTCCGGCAACGTCCCGATGAGTCTCTTTTTGAGGCTTGGGAACGTTATAAGCTAGCTATTGATCGGTGCCCTAACCACAATATGTTGCAAGTTACCATCATAGATACCTTCTATAATGGTCTAACATTGAGGCACCGAGACATTCTCAATGCTGCTGCTGGTGGGACCTTTATGAAAAGGCGTCCCGAGGAGTGCTATGACTTAATCGAGAACATGACTGCCCATCATAACTTTTGGGATTCCTCTGCGGAGAGGGATGCGTTATGTAATTCAGTTACTCCCTCATCATCATCTCCTGAAATAATTGCTCTTACCAAAAAGATAGATGATATTTCTACGGCTGTGTTGAGAATGAACCAAACGATACAACATCAGGTTCAAAATCAACAAGTGAAAGCCGTGGCCCGAAGTTGTGAAACTTGTGGGGGCCCACATCTGTATTCCGAGTGTCCAGCTACTGCTGAATTTCCTCAAGGGAACGTTTATGCTGCTAACGGTTCCTACAACACGGGGGGTAATTCTTACCAACCGCAAGGGGACCGTAATCTCTTAAGCTATCGTTCCAACAATTTTCTCGGACCTCCCGGTTTTAACCAAAATCAAAACCGTAACGCGAATCAGAATTTTAACCAAGGTCAAAACTCAAATTTCCAAAACCCGAACCAAAATCAAGGCCAGTTTAATCAAAACAATTTTCAAAATGGCAATCAAAACCAAGGTTTTCAAGGAAATTTTCAAAGAAACCAGAATCAAGGGAATTACAATCAGGGTAATTTCAATCAGAGAAACACTTTTCAGGGTAACAACAATCAAAATCAAGGGAATTTTCAAAACAACCGTGTTCAAAATCCCCCTGTTCAAAATCAAAACGTTGTTCCACCCCCGTCTTCCTCCGATGCTGAGATTAAACAATTCATGAAAGCACAAGAGGAAACGAATCGGTTATTGATCAAGACGATCTCTGAACTTCAGAAGTCTTTAAATGATCGACCCTCGGGCCCGGGTACATTACCGACCAACACGATCGCTAACCCGAGGGGCGATGTCAAAGCGATCACCACCCGAAGTGGGGTGTCATACAATGGACCCTCGATTCCTTCTACCTCTTCTTCTCCTCCTAAGGTAGCGGAACGTGAGCCTGAGGTTACTACGGGCAAGGTACTTCCTACTAATAACGGAGGTACCAACAACGTCCACCCTCAAGTTGTCCCGGTCCCGGCTCATAAGCCGAAAGTTGTATTTGATCCTCCTGTGAGTCCTGATGAAATTCCAAAGAATGATCCTAAGCCTTCAATTCCATATCCTTCACATGTGTATGATCAACAGAACCGCGAAAGAGCTAATCATCAGATGGAAAAATTTTATCAAATTTTCCAAGAATTACACTTCGATATTAGCTTCGCGGACGCTCTTCTTCTCATGCCTAAGTTTGCTTCGACAATCAAAAATCTGATAAGCAACAAAGAAAAACTCTGTGAGATGGCAAAAACTTCACTCAATGAGCATTGCTCAGCAGTGCTCTTGAAAAAGCTTCCTGAAAAGCTTGGAGATCCCAGGAAATTTCTCATTCCATGTATTTTCCCTGGGATGGTTGAATGCTTTGCCTTGGCCGATCTTGGCGCAAGCATTAACCTGATGCCTTACTCAGTCTGGAAAAGACTTTCTCTACCTACTCTCACTCCGACCTGCATGACACTCGAGCTTGCAGACCGTACCATATCCCGTCCTCTCGGCATTGCCGAAGATATCTTCGTGAAAGTAGGAAAGTTCCATTTTCCGGCAGATTTCGTGATTGTTGATTTCGATGCTGACCCACGAGTCCCTCTCATTCTCGGGAGAGGATTTTTAAGAACGGGTCGTGCTTTGATCGATGTATTCGAAGAAGAAATCACTCTACGTGTTGATGGCGAAGCCATAACATTCAATCTTGATCAGACTTCAAGATATTCCTCCAATTATGACGCTGAAACGGTTAACCGTATTGACATCATCGATATTGCGTCGGAGGAATCATCCCAAGAAGTCCTTGGTTTCTCAGCAAGTGGCAGTACCACTCCGTCCACTGATCCGATCATTTCCGACTCTTCCCCTTCCCTCACTCCGTTTGAGGGAGGTGACTTCCTTTTGGAAGAGCTCAAGGCTTTTCTTGCTCAAGATAGCTCAATTCCTGATGGGGTTGATGAAAACTATCTTGACCCGGAGGGGGACATTCTTCTCCTTGAAAGATTGTTAAATGACGATCCTTCACCCTCTCCGTCTCCACAACTACTTCATAAAGCGGAAGTTAAAAATGTTGAAATAACTAAAGACTTCCCCGAGGTTGAGCTCAAGGACTTGCCTCCTCATCTAGAATATGCATTTCTGGAGGGTGATAATAAATTACCCGTCATTATTGCCAAAGACTTAAAAGATGAGGAAAAGGCTGCACTCCTAAAGGTTCTTAAGTCAAACAAGCAAGCAATTGCTTGGAAACTCTCCGACATTAAGGGCATAAGCCCGAACTTTTGTACTCATAAAATCTTAATGGAGGATGACTTTAAACCGGCTGTGCAACATCAGCGAAGGGTAAATCCCAAAATCCACGAAGTTATCAAACAAGAAGTTCTTAAACTTCTTGATGCGGGATTGATTTATCCTATATCTGACAGTCCTTGGGTTAGCCCAATTCATTGTGTTCCCAAAAAGGGTGGCATTACCGTTGTCACCAACGAGGATAACGAGTTGATTCCAACTCGTTTGGTCACGGGTTGGCGAGTTTGTATTGACTATCGAAAGTTGAATGAAGCCACCCGTAAAGACCATTTTCCTCTCCCTTTTATGGACCAAATGCTCGAAAGACTTGCGGGGAATGAATACTACTGCTTCCTCGATGGCTTCTCGGGTTACTTCCAAATCCCCATTGATCCCCAGGATCAAGAGAAGACTACCTTCACATGCCCCTACGGAACTTTTGCTTACAGACGTATGCCTTTCGGCTTATGTAATGCACCAGGCACGTTCCAGAGGTGCATGATGTCTATATTTTCCGACATGATCGGGAAAACTATGGAGGTATTCATGGATGACTTTTCAGTCATCGGGGATTCATTTCAGACTTGCCTCTCCCACTTGGAACAGATGCTTAAACGTTGCAAAGAAACGAATCTAAGTCTCAACTGGGAGAAGAGCCACTTTATGGTCAAGGAGGGCATTGTCCTCGGCCATAAAATTTCAAAAGACGGGATTGAGGTTGACAGAGCTAAAATCGATGTCATTGCCAAATTACCTCATCCCACCACCGTAAAAGGTGTTAGGAGCTTTTTGGGTCATGCCGGCTTCTACCGTAGGTTTATCCAAGATTTCTCTAAGATAGCCCGGCCTATGACCCATCTCCTCGAGAAGGATGCTCCTTTCATCTTCTCTCCTGAGTGCATCGAAGCTTTTGAAACATTAAAGAAAAAGCTTACCGAGGCACCGATTCTTGTTGCCCCCGATTGGGACCAACCTTTTGAGCTTATGTGCGATGCTAGTGATTTTGCCATAGGTGCGGTCTTGGGGCAACGAAAAGCAAAATACTATCAGCCATACACTACGCAAGCAAAACTATGACTGAGGCTCAAGGTCATTACACCACCACTGAAAAAGAACTCCTAGCTGTGGTGTATGCCTTCGAGAAATTCCGGCCATACCTAATCTTGACTAAATGCGTAGTGTACACAGATCACTCGGCTTTGAAATACCTATTTGCAAAGCAAGATGCAAAGCCGAGGCTTCTACGTTGGGTTCTCCTCCTTCAGGAATTTGATATCATTATCCGTGATAAAAAAGGAGCCGAGAACCTTGCTGCTGATCATCTCTCACGATTAGAGAACCCTCATCAAGATGTGTCCGAGAAAAAGGAAATAAATGAAACATTTCCTCTCGAGACACTCAATGCGGTTGCTTTTCGTGGTGACTCTACTACCCCATGGTTTGCCGACTTTGCAAATTACCATGCGGGTAACTTCATAGTGAAGGGGTTGACGTCCCAACAAAAGAAAAAATTCTTCAAAGACGTTAAACATTACTTCTGGGACGACCCCTTCCTCTTCAAAATCTGTGCCGATCAAGTCATCCGGCGATGTGTATACGGACAGGAAGCCACTGATATTCTCAAGGCTTGCCATGCTGGACCCACCGGGGGCCACCATAGTCCTAACTACACCGCCAAAAAGGTGTTTGATTCCGGTTTCTATTGGCCCACAATCTACAAGGATGCCCACGAGTTAGTCAAAGCCTGTGAGTTATCTCAACCCGAAGGTCCCAACTTCAAAGTGAATGGTCATAGATTGAAACATTATTTTGGAGAGGACACACCACCCATGGTTGTCCCGGATCTCCAAACTGTCCCCATGGACCAATGAATTCGGGGATCGAGTCAAGCTAGTGACTCGGTGAACAAAAATTAGCAGCATATATGGGTTTTCACCCGTATTTCTGACTTCTTTCTACTTTCTACCACCCTAGTGTGGGGGAGTGGCCATCCCCCACCATTTCAAAAGTAAATATGTTTCAAAATTCAATAATCATAATAAATAATGAATTTTGTATGTATATTATATATATTATCATTCAACTCCCGGGCTGTCAGGGCAAATTTATTACAGTTAATCATTCACAAGTGATTAGCTAGCGTGGTAAACCTGACACAAGCCTGGGAGGTAGTGATTACATATATATAAAAAAAAAAAAAAAAAAAAAATTGTATGTACAGATAAAATAAAGTGAAAAATAAAAATTTCCACAGTTAGCATCGAATATTAGCTTTTCCCGTTCAGAGATTCGGCATAATAGCCGGGACTTTGAATATTGAGGACAATATTCAGTTCTAGTGTGGGGGGGGGGGGGGGGGGGAGGGAAATTCTTACGAATTTTATCACAAAACTTTCCAAGTACCCCCATTTTAGGCCTAAATTTTTCAAAATTTTTCACTTTATTCCAAAATTTTTGTGGTTATCAGTCCGCCAAAGTCTAAATGACAAAGGGATTGGCTAGTCCAGGAGCAAACGGCTCTTGGTAAAGACATCTCAAACCCGTTGATGGCTGGCAGTTTGCCAAAAATTGCATGGTTCCTCAGCTCCCCCGTATCCTCATAAGCAAATGAGTTGGCTAGCCCACAAGATTATGGCTTGTGGTAAAGGCAGTGGAAAATCCATAATTGGTATTCAGCTCACCAAGATGTCGACTTAGTCCATCAAGATGCTGGCTAGTCCAGAAGCAAACGGCTTTTGGTAAAGACAAATCAAATCTGTTGACAGCTGGTGGTTTGCTCAAAATCACACGGTTATCAGGTGTGCCACAGTTCTTACACCTGGCTACTCCAGAAGTGATGGCTTTTGGTAAAGAGTTTCAAATCCATTAAGTTTTTCTCAAAAGATTGCTAGGGACTAGCAATGTTTTAGTGTGGGGGATTGATGAGTGTGTAAATACTCATCATTTTTACCAATTCTGAACTGCCAAAACATCCAAAAACACTCAATAATGAATCAAAATAGTGAAAATATCCCAGGAAAGTGTTTTACATGTCTCAAATGCAAAAATACCAAAAACAGATGAAAAACGCACAAAGTTTGCATAATTGGCAGTTTCAGTCCCCCAACTTTCAAAAGTTGTCAAATCTAGTCCCTGGTCATTCTAAAAACTTGAAAAAGTCACCAAAGGTCCTTATAAATCAAAAAGTTACATAAATAATCCTTTGGTGAAAAGTTTCACAAAATGTCAAGTTTAGTCCCTGAACTTTAAAAATTGTCAAAAATGATCCCTGGGATATGAAAAACTTTGAGAAAAACAAATTTTGTCCTTGCACTAATCTCTTATGGCAGGTTTGGTCCCTTGGTAGAAAGTTTGGTGAAATTACAAGTCAAGTCCCTGAAGTTTGGTGAATTGGCAGATTTAGTCCCTGGGGTTTTAAAAGGTGAAAAATTCAAAATAAAACCTCATACTAATCATCATTGGCATGTTACACCCTTGAAAACAAATTAAGAAAATGTCAAATCCCAAACCCCAACTTTTGGCTAATTACAAAATAGGTCCTTGTGTTTAAAACCAAATCCGGATCCAAAAATAAGCTAACCAAAACCAATCCAAACACTTTGGGCCCAAAAGTTACCCAACCCAACCTTAGCCCAATCCATCCCCAAAACCGTTTTAAATAATCACGGTCAAACCCAGTTGACCAAACCACCCTCTTCCCCCCAAAACCACCCCGTAACCTGCAAAACCACCCCAATCCACCACCACCACTTGCCCCAAGCCATCATCACCCTCCCACACCCCTCTGCACCTACCCTCACCTCAGCAATTATTGCTACCCCCTCCCCATTGCGTGTATCAGAACAATTTGCAAATTGTTCCTTTCCCGCCAAAAATACGTGTCAACACAGGAGTGGACCAAAATTATTAAAGAATGGTGGGATATGCTCAGAAGCTTGATGGGAACCCTAATATTCAGCTATAAAAGGAAGAGATTGCAAGATGATGAAGCAGTTAGTTAATTTTAGTTTTATGTATTTCGTTTAAATGCAATTTCAATTATTAGTTTAACTTAAAGCTTTTAAGCAGTGTTTTAATCATCTTTCATGTATTGTAATCCCTTTTGATAAATAAATTTCAAGTTTCTCCAACTGTTTCATCTATTGCAAGTTTATTTCAAAATTTCAATAAGCTGCTTAGCTTAATGATAGTTAGTGTGTAATATACTGGACTCTTAAGCTCACTTAAGCTCCTAGAAAGCTTATAAAAGCTTTTAGAAACTTTAAAAGTCAGTTTAGTTATCAAAAGCTCAAAATAACAAAAAGTCAAGAAAAGTCAAAGGTATCACCATCATGGTTATCAAAGCTGGAGCAAGGTATATCTTGGATGGCCTTGGTTTAGAATCCCAAGGGGGATGTTAGGTGATGGTTGTGGTTCTTGGTTCTTGGCATAAGCTGGAATGCACCTTGTAAGCTTTTGAAAATTCATTTCTTTCATCTACTGTAGCTTAGCTTATTTATGCTTATCTGAATGCTTTTATGCTTATTTGGTGTTATTAGTCATACTATAGTATAATATAGTTTACTTGTTAATTAGATTAACTTGGTGCTAAAAAAATTGAAAATCTCACAGTCAAAAACTTATCTTTGACAAAATTGTGTTTTATACTTGTGTTATTGCTATTTCATGCTTAGTTGGTCTTGTATTATCATATTATAATCATCTGAATCAGTTTCATGGATTAAAACTATCATTTGCTTTGAAAATCATCAATACCTAAATTTAAGGGTGTGTTTGGATAATCTGTGTTCATTGTGTTCAAGGATGAATTGGTTGTAACTTCTGGTTCTGTCAAGTCATATTAGGTCTAAGCTAGTTAAGCAAGTCATAAAATTGGGTAAGTATAGGTCTAAAAGTCAAAATCATTTTCCAAACCCCTTGACAGTCCACTGTCAAGGAATTTAGTCCCACAAACCCTCAAATTAGGTTATTAGTAGTAGGTTTAGATTAATTTAACTTTATCTTAGCTTATTTCAACTTATTTAATAAGTAGTGAGTGTTAGAAACTCATAAAAGTCAAACTAGCAAAGTTATATCAAAAGTCAAATTCATATCCCTCAGATTTTTGCAAAACTTCCATTAATTGTTTTGATTTATTTGTTTGGATTGAGATCCTAAAACTTTTTCCTAGTTAAAGATTACCACCTCAACCTCAGTATCCTACTTAGCTTATATTTTTGTGATTTTTGTCCTGGGCCCCACAGCTCCTTCTAGTAGGCTGCAGGGCAATAAGCTGCCCTGTGCAGCAGACCAGTCACTCACCACCACCACTTTGGTGGTGTTTTGTGACCACCTCAGTGGACCCCAGACCCCATAATTAGGTTCTTACAACCCCCCTCCTACCATAGATCAGGGATTGACCCTTTGTTTGACCTGGTACTTAGTGGACCCCACAATAAGTTGCCACAAAGTTTATCCCATGTCTGAGTTGTTTTAGAAGCTGCATAAGTGCTTATTTGGTCTTATATAGCTTATTTGTGTTCATTGCTTGTCATTTCTGGCTTAATAGAGTGTGTTGAACTTATTTGCACCTGATTTAACCATTGTGGACCCCACCCAAAGCCATTTGACCCAGATTGACCACATAGTCAACATAAGTCAACTGTTAAGGCAAAGGGGGTGCTTATAGCTTATTTATAAGCTATCTTGAAAAGTGTTTTCATAAAAGTTTGTTATTTTAGGGTATAAAGTAGTTCTGTAAAAGAAAAATCCAAAAAAATCAAAGTTAAAGTAAGTGATAGTTTCTATTTAATTCAAGTTAATTTTAATTTTCATTTTTATATTTTAATTAAGTCACTAGTGTTTTTTTTATATTTTTATTAAATACCTTAGATAGTAAAGTAATTTTGATAATTTTTTCAGATTTTTATTTTGTAATTTAGTGTTAATTAGATTTAATTTTAGTTTTCTTTATTATTAATTAATAATAAGTATTAAATAGCTTATTTAGTTTTTATAAGGTTAAATCTAGTTTTTATATTTTTACTAGTTCTAATATAGTATAATAAGTTTTTAGAAAATATATTTTGAGATTCTACTGTTCATTTTTTATTTTTCTTATTTTATTTGTTTAAAATAGACTTAAGTTAATTAAAAGGTAAATAATTAGTTGTTTAATCTTAAAACATAATTTTTAGAGTTTTTATAATTTTGTAGGATTCCAGTGATGGTTAAGTAATTTTATAAATTTTCTTGTAATTTTCTAAGTTAATTTAGTATTAATATTAATTAAAAGTAGTTTAATTAGTTTAATTAAGTTAAATAGTTTTCAATTTATAAAAAACTCACAAAAAGACAAAAATATTTATTTTTATTTTTTATACTTTCTTCAAGTTCTATTTTAAGTTTAGAAATTGTTTTTGCAAATTTTTAGTTTAATTTGTAATAGTTATAATTATTAGTTAAATATAAATTAGATTTAAATTAGTTTAATTAATTAAATAGTATTTAAATAGTATTTTAATCATTTTCCTACTTTCATTTTAATTTTTAATTTTAAGTTTTAAAAAGTGTCAAAAGCACCCCCTGTAGTTTGATAAGTACCAAAAACCCACTTTCCCAGTCCGATACGTGATCTTAATTGTGAATTTGTGCATATATCTGGTATCTGATTTTTGTGAATATTATATCTGTGTACCAATACCAAAATAACAGTAGCAAAATCAATTTCATATCATCTGGGCTACTGTCCTTAGTCCCACTCACTCATAAACGATTTCAAACGACACCATTTCAATCTCGCTGGGACTTTAACGACCCGGGAAAACACTACACTATCACCGGAGTATTGATTCTAGGCTGTCTTTGACTTGTTGACCTTGGTCAATAATAATCTGACGGTTCGGGCTCAATCAGAGGGTTTAGAGATCAGAAGAGAAAGAATTCAGATCTCTATGGTGTAGAATAAGAATTATCACCATTGATAAGGGAAAGTGTTTGGGAGTGATTGGGTTTTAGGGAAGGAGGAAATATGGGGAGTTTAAAACAGTTTAGAGATTCTATGTATCTAAGACATCAGGGTAGTTTTCCTAAATTCCTAGGGGTAAGGGTTAAGGGTAGGTTATAACAAGTACCTAACTTGTCATGTTCTATGGGTTATATCTATGGGTAAAATATCCCAAACGATTAGATTCACGAATTTTGGTTATGTAGTGGTGGCAATTAGTTTACTCGTGCAACAACCAAAGAAAAATACTTGTATTCGGTTTTAAGTAAAACAAGTAGCATGTATCCCCCTCACAGGGTTTGTAAAGCATTTAGAGTGAAAGTTTTAAAAAGAGTTGAGGCTATGAACTCACCTGGGCTTAGAGAAATCTAAGTGATGCAAAAAGTGACTCGGGAACTAGATTGCCTTACTCACGTATCCTAGTGTGTTGTCGATTTGGATGTATGTCAAGATTTAGTCATCTTGTTTAAGTTTCTTAGGTTATTGTTCTTAGTTTCATTAATGTTTTAGATATAATATAACACCGTTCAGGCCATCACAATCCAGAAGTATATGACTCCTCACATGAAGCTCCGTACTATTGTATTATGTTATCAACATAATACCGTTCGGGCCATCATAATTCAGAAGTTAATACTCCTCCAATGAAGCCTCCTACTATTGAGGTATATTGTTATTAGGTTAAGTTATAATCATAACACCATTCTGGCCATCATAATCTAGAAGTACATGCAATAATCGTTTGAGAAACCAGGGCACTTTAATTCGTAAACCGAGCAAACTCGTCAAAACGAAATATCCACATGGTACTCCTTACATGAAGCTCCCTACTATTATGTTATGCTTCTCACTTTTATTAAGTTTTATATTTATATGATATTTTTATTTTAACCCTTATAATTTATATATTTACATTTTCTACCCTAAACTTATAATACTTATATTATTTATACTTATAACTATCTATACTTGACAGTTGACACAACTAGTCCCTAGACTTCTATATTTTTAGAAAATGACATAATTAACCCTTATACTCATAATTTTTCTATATTTACCATTTAGACCTTTAACTTTATAATATTTGCATAACTAGTCCTTTTTAGTTTATAACTTATTTTAGTTTCTATCCTAAGGTTTTAATACTTTGAAAAATGAGTCCTTACACTTATAACTTTTAGGAAATGTCAAAAACAGTCCATAGACTTTATAATTTCAGGAATTTATGATATATACCCTTATGCATGTAAAGTTTAAACTAGTCCTAAATGCATGTAAACTATATTTTTATGTAACAACTAAGTTTTCTAGCTTATGTTTAACTAATATTAGCCTATCTAAGTTATCTAAATCAGATTATAGGTCATGTAAAGGGTATATAGCATGCAAACATGTATTCGACTCATTTTAGGGTTTTAAAATGAAAACTAGTAAATGAAATGGTTCAAGGCTTAGGCAAGGGTTTCTAGGGGATCTAAGGCATCCTAATACTATCCTAAGACTAAAATAAAGCTAATGGAACAAGAAATGAAGGCTTACTTGGCTAGGGAAAGGTTAACGAGGGTTTAGGGTTTCCTAGGGCAAAAACTAAGTTCGACAAGGTCTTAGGTCCATCCTACTCGACTTCCAAGCTTACAATAGCTCGTACACCACTACTAGGACCAGAGTATATGTGATAAGAAAGAAAGGAAGGTGTGGTTTTGGAATGAGGGGTACGGGATTTATATAGGGTCGCGAAGGGGATAGGTGGTAAACGGGGTGGTGTGGTATCGAGGAGGGGGATGGGTAAGTAAGAAAACCTAGAGGGTGATGTGGTGAGGCTATATGGTGATGAGGATGAGCTATAGTTGTAGCTAGGGGCGGAGTATGACGGTAGTGGTGGTGGTTTAGCCGTGGGTTAAGGTGGTGACAAGTAGGTGCATCACCTACTTTTATGGGTGCTTAGAGGTGCTAGGGTGTGTGCTTGGGTATGACTAAGGTGTTAGGGTGCTAGGTTGAGGTGCTTGAGGTGCTTATGTTTAGGTTTTACTAGTTTAGGTTAAGTTTAGACCTAGTTTTACTTAGTTAGAGTTTAAGGTTTTACCTAAGGTTTAGTGCCTAGGTTAGGTTCCTAAGAGTGTTTAGTGACTAATCCTAAGTCCTAAGGGGTTTATACTAAGTGATGGTAACATATGGGAAAGATTTGACCTAGTTTTGTAACCTAAATGACCTATTTGTGTTTAGTGGGTGATTAGGGTTTATCCTAGGGTTTTGTGCCTATATTAGTGTCCTATGAGTATCTAATAACTAATCCTAGGTCCTAAGAGACTTATACTAAGTGGTGGTAATCTATGGTGAAGTTTTGGGATAGTCTAGACCTAATTCTAGGAAGTTATGACTTAGTTATGGTTTTGTGCTTAAGGGACTTGTACCTAAGTTCTAAAGGGTTGTACTAATGCCTAATAGTCCTAAGGTATCCTAATGTTCCTAAGGTAACTCATACTTAAGCCTTGGACACTTTTAAACTAGTTAAGTTAAGCATATAGGTTCAAATAAGCACATAGACCTAATTAGGGTTTAATTAAGGTTTATTAGGGGTTTGTGATATATTTAGTGTGTTAGATTGGTAGATTACTTATTATGGTGTTGTAGTGATCTTATGCTTGACATACCAGGGGTTTATAGGATGTGAGTGTTGAGTTATTTGGCTTGTGTGGGTACGTGAGTAGGTCTAGTGAGTCATGCAAGTAATAAATGCACATAAAAAGCAAACATTTACCTGTGAAATACCTACTATAGGTATTTGTAATGGGAATGATAGTAATGAGGTTTTGTGGGTTGGTACACTGGATCCTTTGCTTTCTTGACTCTTGTTCCTGTTTTCCTGGTTCCTTGGGCCTCTGCATTCCCTTGCAAAGTGTCCCAACTTATTACAGTTGTAACACTCTACCTTGGACTTGTCATATCCAGCAATGTTACTTCCATTGATTGTAATCTTCTTATTAGTCTTCTGGAAAAACCTCCTTGCCCTCATGCTCAATAGTGCTAACTGCCACTTCAAATCCATCTTTTCTAAGTCATCTTCATGGATTTATTCTAGGTCTTTAGGTACAAGCTGAGACCCATTTGATTGGTTGGCCAAAAATGCATACACGGTAGCATCACTTAAGGTAGCAGTACTAGCTTGAGTGCTAGCAGTACTAACTGGAGTCTTAGTAGTACTAACTCCACAAGCAGTATTAACTTCACCAGTATTGCTAGAGCTGGGAGATGACACAAAGTCCATGTTTTGAGAACTTGAACTTGAACTTGAGCTTGTAGTTGTCTTAACCTCTTGTTTAACAATCTTAAAATTGTTGTAAAGGTCATCCAGACTCATTGTGTCTAGATCGGACTTATTCCTCCAGACCGCAACATGAGTATTCCACTCAGAAGCCAGACTTCTCAAAAACATCAAATTGAGATCTTCTTGTGTCCTAATTTCACATAAGACAGCCATTTGACTTACAATCTTTTGAAGTCTGTTAAAAATAAGATCAAGAGATTATGTGCTTGGAGCACTAAAGTTCTCATACATCTGCTTCAAAAGATTCTTCTGAGTCTTCTTAGTGGCTTCATTACCACCAAACCTTGTTGTTATAGCAGCAAAAAAGGTCTTAGTATCCTTGTATTGATTGAAGGTCATCAGATGTTCATTGGGAAGAGCCATTAGCAGCATGCTTCTTTCCTTTACATCATTCTTCTTTTGGATCTTCTCTTCAGCAGTTACAGGACCTGATATTATAGTAGTTGTGACACCTTCTGATGTTGATGCTTTAAGGACAAGTGTGAATGGATTACCATTCTCTATGATATCCCATAGAGCATAGTCTTGCACCTTAAAGTATTGCTCAATTCTGAGCCTCCACATCTCATAATCACCCTGCTTGAGAATGGGCAATTTGGAAATAGTAGAGATTTGAGTAGTTTCAAGATCCATCTCTTCTAGTTAGTAAAGAGTTCTTCTTATTTGTTTCTTCTAGATCAAAGTCTCAAAACCTGAAGCTCTGATACCACTTGCTGATCCCAAACATACGAGCTTGTATTAGAAACTTTAAGAATACTAAAGAGTATGCGGAATCTACTCTTTAATACTTACAAGAATTTTCAATGTAATAGTAAACTTGAATGAAACAATGAGATTACCAAAAAGCTTCAATATTATTATACCAATAATACGAGTACTCTGTGTAGTACTATGGTTTACAATTAACCTTGAAGCTATGAATAATACGTATCCAACACCTTAAACTAGCACCTCCTTTTATACACTAAGGAGTCCTTTACAAAATAACTACAAATCTTCTATTATTTTAACCTTATACATATCTTTCTAACTAATAGAATATACACAGAATATACTCCATACATATCTCTTCACACGTCTTTATCACCTTAGCAGCAGTATCTTCATAAGCAGTCTTCAGCAGTCTTAAGTTAGTCTGGCAGTACTAACTTTACTCTAGCAGTACAAACTTGATTAGTACTGGCAGTTGTATCTTCAGCAGTACTAACTGTCGGCTTGGCAGTACTAAATGTGAAGTCATTTAATTCCCAACATCTTAAACATCAACTCCTCTCATTTACTACACCTCCTACCTTTCCACATCCATTCTTGAACACATTAGAGGACTTACCTCCTAGACCCTTCAATCCACCAAAGTTGCCTACATTCTCATCTATTAAGAGAATGACCACTCAACCTTCCTCCCACAACATAGGTGTTGACATAAATGAATCACCACCTATAGCAAACATGCCTTCCTCTCCTCCACCCTCAAATGGCCCATGGTGCATCCACCTCAACCACTTCAACCAAACAATGACACACCTCTTCCCACTCTACCCATACATACCTTTCCACAAACACCCATTGTGCATCCACAACCTCCTTACTTATGTCCATCTACCTCAAACATGCCTCAATAACTGATATGTGTCTAATTACACATATCTTTTACCTTATTTAACCTACAAAAATGACCAAAAACTTCCGAAAAGACCATATAATATTACAAATATCCTTGGAATGTGTTTTTGTGTGTTTTAGGTACAAATGGATTGAACAAGGAAAAAGTGAGCAAAACAGAGCTTGGATGGGATTACGGAGCTGAATGGAGCATTACCGGATCGACTCGACACATTTATTGAAGAAAAACGAAGAAAAAGACAAAAAGTCAACATCAAAGTCAATCCCGGGATGTGACAAGGGGGTGAGCTTAGAAAATGAAAACAAAACCCAAAATTCCCTTTATACCCTTGAACTAAGCCAAATTACCATTTTACCCCTTAACCAAACCAAAATTCCCAAAATACCCCTAAAACCCAAAAACTTAAATGCAGAATCATTTTTAAAACCCTAATCCCAAAACCTCTTTTCCAAAACCGTTTCAAATAAATCACAAAAATATTTTGACTAAAACTTTTATTTAAGTATTTTATTTATTATTATTATTAAGTATATTATTAGTATATTATTAATATATTATTATTATTATTATTATTATTCCTAATATATATATATATATATATATATATATATATATATATATATATATATATATATATATATATATATATATATAAACTACTACAAAAATACTTTTATACAAACTCAGTTTTTATAATAATTTCCTAAACTTATTATTATTAATTACCTAATAAACTTAATTATCTAAAACTAAATCCTAAATAACTAATCCTAAAAACTAAACCCGGTCCAAAAACCCTCAGCCCATAAACACAACCAGCCCGATCCTACTTACCCGAACCCATCACACAAACACACCCAAATCCACCAAAACACACAAACCTCAACCCGTTTTTGTTTCTCTGACTTTTCCAGTCAAACAACCAAACACCCTCAATTTCCCTTAAACCTTTTACCCGCCAAAACAACACCCATCCTTTTCCTTCCTTAGAATCACCCCAGATAATGCCAAACCAAGCTCACATGTCTTATCAGCCCTCCCCTCCACGCTGGCAATCCCAAAGGGCACAAAGACCATCCAAGGGCTGAGATTCAACAACTTGGAGCCAAAGATTAATCAAGTGGCTGTGATTGACTTCAAAAGCAAAAAGATGATCCAGCTCATCTTTTCTCTCACTGAAGAAACACAACAGAACAAGACAATTAGAAGCAAGCAAAGAAATCCTTAGAGGCTTATAAAAAGGACCTCTTCACTTAGCAAAATTCTTGTCCTTGCATTTAGACCATTTTCTAGTTTAGTCTTTATTTTTATTGTCCTTTAATTTTCTGTCAATTTTACTTTCAAGCATTGTACCTTTCTTTATATCAATGAAATTTTAGGCTTTTTTTTTTTTTCTTTTTTGCCTAAATTATGTTTTAAAGCAATTCAAATTCTCACTAAGCTATTTAAGCTAACTCAATAGCTTAAGTGGTTATAATCAGGCTTTTAGTTAAGTTCCAAAGCTAATTTCCCAGTTTTCAAGCTAAAATAAATAAATAAATAAATAAAAATAAAAATTACTGTAGCATTAACTTTAGCTCTGCTTATTCAGTGCTTATTTTTGTTTATTCTTGTTTATTTAGTATATTTGTTGCCTTATATGCTTATTGGGTAGATAGGAAATATTTTGTTTAAAAATTTGCAATCTCACTGTCCATACTGCCTTAACTAGCTTATCTATGTTTGCTTAATACAACTACTTATTTGTGATTAGACTCTGCTTATTTAGTGTTATATGACTTGTTTAAACTTCTGAGTTCAAGCCTAGTTGCATAAATCATCCCCTAGTAGTTTAAATATCAAACAGACTTCCTCTAAGGGGCTTTTTGGCACAAGGGTGATTTAGTCTAAAAAATTGTTTTTTACCATTTTCCAAATTCACATTTAGCTTTACTTTACTAATGTTAGTATAGTTTAAGTAAATTTTTTTCATTTTCCAATAGTGTTTAGGTATTTTAGATTGTTTTTCCAAAAAAAAAAAAAAAAATGCAACTGTTTTTAGAGATAGGAAGGTTAGGTTCTTAGTTTAGGGTCATTAGTTGATTATTTTACTTCACTTTAGTCCCAATTAGGATAGTACATGCTTTCAAATCTGTAGTTGACCTTATAAGTCAAAAACCTTGCTTTTGACCGATTACACTTAACTGCATAACAGTCGAAATAATAGCCAACACACTCTTAGTTTTGAATTTCAATTTCTATGTTTTTAACTCATTTGATCTAAAAATTGGTTTGGAAGTTACACAGTAGCTTATCTATTTGCCCCTATTTTTAGTTAATTTTTTAAAAAACTTTTACACCTGTGCATAAGCTCAAACATAGCCCTCTGGCATGTTTCACCCAATTGCAGCCTAGGATAAGAAATGTTTGTTTAATGCTTTTAGGGATTATAAACTGCTTATTCTCTGTTCCCTTAGCTTATTTAGGATCTCCCCTAGATACCTTTAGCCTATTTCCCCCTTAGTTTAGCTTATTCATATCTTATTGTAGTTTTTCTTTGTTTTGAATTTCCATTTGTGCCTTAACCTAGCTTCTTAGCAAACTGCTTCTCATTGCCTTGTTATGTGCTTATGTTTAGTTTATTAGAGCTTATTTAGGTTAAGTTAGATAGAAGTTAGCTTATTAGGACTTTGTGAGCTTATTTGAGCTTATTGGAATAATAACAGTTAAGCTCTTTTTGATTGCTTATTCCTTTTGGTTAACTTATTAAGCTTATAAGCTCAATACAGCTTATTTATTAGTTTTCAATAAACAGTTTTTCACAAAAAGTGTTTAGTTTTTGGTGTTTGCAAGTTTACTTTTCAAAATTTTTCAGAAAAACTAAAAAAAAAAAAATGTTTTAAAAAAAGGGGTTTGGGTGCGATTCGAACCTGGGATCATAGCCAACACACATACATAACACACTCACAATTACCAGTTGCCCTTGGGACTTCCTTGTGTTTATTCTTCTTTATTTTATTCTTATAGTAGTATTAGGTTTATATGCTTATTTGCTTATTAAGGCTTATTTCTACTTATCCCCTACTGTTCCCCCCTCCTCTCATTTTTTTCTAGTTTAATATTAAGATAAAGTAGTTTATAAAAAAAATTCAGAAATTTTCACTTAGTTTTAGTATTTTTTTTATCATTTAATTTAGTTTATTTAGTATTTAAATCATAAAAAATTAATAAAAAGTCAAAAAAATAAAATTCTTTTTCTTGAAATTTTCTTTTATCATTTAGGATGTAGGAAAATTAGTTTCATACCCGTAGGATTAGCATTGCTCAAATTTCACTTTTTATTATACGCACTTACGTTATTTTTAATTTAGATGCGCGTTTTTAGTTTAGATTACGTTTAGGGATTGATTGATGCTAAACCACCAACTTTTATTGACCAAAGAATGGTCAACAAAGTCAAATAGCCTAGATCAATGCTCCGGGTAATATAAGGTATCACCAGGTCGTTAAATCCCGTTGAGGTGTGAATTGTAACTTTAGCGTGCTTTGTGATCGGGTGATTATTCACAGAAAGGGTTTGTTGTGAGAATTATTTGGAGATTATTAAACAAAATAGCTTAGGAAAGCTATGTGAATGATTACGGAAATAAAGGTTGGGAAGAAATTACTTAAAACCAAAAACCGTACGTTTGCTGAAAACGCCAACAAACGTACGAAAAAGTGAATAAGGTGATCTGGAAAGGCTACTGGTATGAAAATTGACTTTTTACAAACCTAATGATGAGAGAAATTTTTTGGAAATTTAAAACTGATTTTTACACTATTTTTATAATTACTATTAATTAAATACTAATTTTCTAATTATTTTTAATTAACTAAATTAACTTAAAATACAAATAAATATGAAATTAACTTGGAAAAATAAAAATTTAACTTAGAAAAATCTAAAATACTATAAAATTAATTTTAGAAATGAAAATATATTTTTAAGACTTTTTAATTAATTATTACTAATTATTAACTAATTATTAATTACTTTTTAATTATTTAAAATAACCTAATTTCTAATTAATTATTAAATTACACTAGAAAATTGAAAATAAAATTTTGAAAAATTAAAAATAACTAAAAACTAATTTTAAAATTTAATTTATATTTTTCTGATTTTCTAATTAATTATTATTAATTATTAACTATTTAATAATTACTAAAAACTATTTTAAATTAAGAAAAAAAACTAAATGATGCAAGAAAAATCTGAAAAAATTACAAAAATTATTTTTACACACCAGAAGCCTAGGAAAATTATAAAAATGAGAATTGCTTATTAATAAGCTGAAGAATAAGCCAATTGGCTTAAATAGAAGCTATCACTTCTATTAAGTTGGGCTTATTTGGGATTTTCTTTTTCCAAACTGCTTATTATAAGTTTTTAAGCAACTTTTGTGAAGTGGGTTTGACTGTGGTCAAGAAAATAAGCACTTCAAGTGCTTAAACCCTTGACAGTTGACTTTCTTTGACCAAGAGTGGAAATAAGCTCAAATGAGCTAATGTGGGGTCCACCTTGGTGAAAACTGATGAAAATAAGTACAATGAACAAGTTTAAGCAAGTAACACACAAATAAGCTAACAAAATAAGCCACAAACTCAGAATAAGCACTTTGGGTGCTTAGTTCTGAGACAGAAAAGGGACAGACTTATGAGGCCAAACAAAGTGGGGTCCACAGGTCCAATGGTCAAATAAATGGTTAATACTGCTTCCCTGGTAGGAGGGGGTTGTATGGAACCAAAATGGGTCAATGGGACCCACTGGAGTGGTCACAATGCACCACCAAAGTTGGTGGTGTGACTGGATTGCTGATGTGCAGGGCACACCCTTGCCCTGCAAGTGTTTTCCAAGGGCAAAATAGTCCAACAGAAAAAATTACAAAAATCAAATAAGTATGAAAATCACTAATTCTACTGGTATACTTTACTCACAACAAGTTTCAGACTCTAAAACCACCCACAAAAATCAAGAAAATTCATCCCATTTTTGACAAAATCTGAAACTTGTGATTTTGACTTTTTGGAAAAAATTGAGATTTGACTTATGTGAACTTTAAATACTGATTTAATGACTTAGAAAGTTATGTTAGACTATATTAAGACCAATTTTAGTTAAAACACAAACTTGTGAAAAGGATTTGATGGTTTTGGACTCCAATGATCACCACAGTTACTGTGGTGATGAGCTTTTTATAATTTTGACTTTAGGTGGTATTTGTAAGTGATTGACGCTAAACCACCAACTTATATTGACCAAGGAATGGTCAATAAAGTCAAATAGCCTAGATCAATGCTCCGCGGAAGTATAGGGTTTCCCCAGGTCGTTATGTCCCGACGAGGTGTGGATTGTATTCAAACGGTTATGTGATCGGGTGAATTTGGATAGGAAAAGGGTTTGTGTGTGATTTGAACTAAGGAATCTATAATGAAATAGCTTAAACAAGCTATCTGAATAAGACGTGAAAGTAGGAAAAACCAGAAACGATTAAAACTTAAAAACGCGTACGTTACGTTTAAATAAAACGTAAACGTACAAAATAAAAAGTAAAAACTGAAATCTGAAAACACCCAGGGGGTGACAATGACTTTTTTACAAACTAAATGATAAAAGAAGTTTTTTGGAAAAAGAAAATAAAATTTTACACTATTTAATTATTTAATATTAACTAAATACTAATTAATACTTATTATTAATATTAAAAACACTTAAATATAATTTAATACTAATTAAATACTAAAAAGGTGAAAATAAAATTTCTAAAATTATAAAATAACTAAAAATAAGTTTTAAAAATAAAAATATGTATTTTTGTCTTTTTGTGAATTTTCTATTAATTAATAACTAATTAATTACTAATTAAACTATTTTAAATTAAGAAAAATACTAAATGAACAGTAAAAATTCTAATAAAATTTCTAAAATTATTTTATAACATATAAAAACTATAAAAAAATATAAAAACTAGGTTTTGCTTAATAAAAACTAATTATGCTATTTTAAACTTAATATTAATTAATAATTAATAAAACTAAAATTAATTCTAATAAATACCAAATGGTAAAATAAAAATCTGAAAAATTTACTAAAAATATTTTAATATAAGAGGTAATTAATAAAAATATAAAAATGACAAGTGCTTAACAAAAATTAAAATTAAATTACATTAAATAGAAACTATCACTTATAATTAAATTGATTTTTCTTGATTTTTCTTTTTGAAAACTGATTAACACCTAAAAACAACAAACTTTTGTAAAAACAAAATTTTTATAACTTAGCAATAAGCTGTTTGAAAGCTTATTATTGAGACAGTTGACTTTGGTCAACTATCAAGGTAAACAAGTGATGTAGGCAGCTAGGGGGCCCACAAGGCAAGATTCTGATGTAAATAAGTTAGATAAACTTATTTAAGCAAGAAAAAGCACAAGGAGTCCATAGAATAAGCCAATAAGCTGCAATAAGCAATTTGAGAACCTTGCTCAAAACAGAAAAAAAGGACAAACTTGGTGACTGTCTAGGGGGCACATCAGGGTGATTGGGGGCACAAGCTTGGTTGCAATGGAAAGCCCCCCACCTAGGGAGTTCAAAGAATCAAAATTTAAACCTTGGGGCCCACTGATGAGGGCATGAAGGACCTAGGAAGTTGGGGGTCTGAGCCTGGGTGACTGTGTGTAGGGGTGAACCTTGCCCTGCAAGTGATTTTGAGGCAAGGTGGGGCCCAACAGAAAATTTGCAAAAATGAAGAAAAGGGGGGGAATCAAGAGTTGAGCTGGGGTATTATCACATATCAAAAGCTCAGGGCATGATACCTCCCACATAAATCACAAGAAATCTCATAGTTTTTACATTTCTACCCAAAAGCAATTTTTTGACTTTTTATTTAAACTTGGCCTTTTGACTTTGTTGAACTTTGATCTTTCCTAAGTTACTAATTATGCTATATTAGGCTACTTAGTGACTGATTTAACCTACTAGAGCAACTTATGACTTGAAATGGTGGATTGTGACACTTAAGATACTAACAGTGAGACTAATAAGCAAGCTTAAAAGAGATTTTGACTTTTTATTATTTGAGACCTGGTTTTTATGGCCAATATGCAGTGAATTTGTCTAAAGTGATGTGGCTAAACTAAAAAGTAAGACAAAAATAGACTAGAACTAATTAAACCAAACTAAACCAAACACTCCTTTATATTTTGTCTGCCAATGGATTGATGAGGTAAATGGTGATCTGAGACAAACCAGCTAATACAATCCTATGAGATAAGCTACAGGGACATGATATAAACTATAATGAATCTGAGTTAAGCACAATATCAAGCACAATCCTATGAGATAAGACAGAAATCAAAGATACACACCTCAAGTCAGAGTCAAAAAGCTTTCTGAGAGCTTATCACCAAACTGATATACCCAGAAACATCCACAAACACACTTTAGCATCACCTTTCCATAATCATCAACCTCAGTTGACTTTTGTTGACCTGAGGAATTTTTGAGCTAAAACTTTGTCTAAACCTTTCTGAGTTGATGCAAGCTTATAAATCACTTAATTAAACCCTATGAAACATTTACTAACCACTTTTAACAAGTTTTAAAGTAAAATGGTAATTTCGATGAAAATTTGCAATAAACTGAATTGAGCTAAGAGTATTTAATTAGATGCTTAAAATAAGTTCATTACACAATAAAATCACTTACTACAACATTTTTGAGCTAACAATTACACTTGAAAAGGAAATTTTACTAAAACGACATTAAAATTATACTAACTATATTAATACTACTCTACTGCCTTTTTCTTCTTGCTTTTCTTGACTTATATAATCCCTGGAGATGTTCTCTTTCTTTCCCACTCACTCTTGGCCGTTGGATGGACTAAACTTGATCCCCACCATTTAAATTCTTTTTGGCGGGAAATGGGGAGAGTGGGGTTTGGTGTGGTATTAATGAGGGAAGGAGGGGGAAGGTGAGGTTGGTGTAAGTGTTAATTGAAGTTGGTGAGTTTGGTGAAGACTTTGGAGGAAGGGGGGGGGGGGGGAACACAAGCCTGGTAATTAGGGGGTGGTAATGAAGACGATGAACAGTAATCTGAGGGTGTGGGTGTTGACTGAGGTCAAAGCCAGGGAAACTATTAAAAGGTGTGGGCCGGTTTTTGGTGGGCTTTGGGGCTTGGGATGGTAACTGGACCAGGCTTGTGTAGGGTTTGGTTATTTATTGTAATAAGGACCCATTTGGTTAAGTAGCAAAATGCAAGGACCAATATTGTAATTTCAGATTTTTAAGGGTGGGATTTGACGACCTTCCAAACTTAACCAAGGGACAAAACTTGCCAAGTTTCCATAATCCAAGAACCAAATTTGTAATTTTTCACTTTTCAAAATTCCCGGGGACTAAAATGGCATTTTTCAAAGTTAAAGGACCATTCTTGCCATTTTGTGAAAAACTTTTATCCAAGGACCAATATTGAACATTTTGAATTTCCAAGGATTAAAAATGAGTTTTCATCCAAAATTATCCCACCAGGGACCAAATCTGACAATTTCTGAAACTCCAGGGACTAATTATGTAAATTTCCAAAACTTTCCAATTTTTCACCAAGGGACTAAATATGACAATTTATGATTTCAAAATGACCTTTGGTGATAATTTTTCTATATTTTGAATATCCAGGGACTAGATTTGTAATTTTATGAAAGTTGAGGGACTGAAACTGCCAATTTTGCAAATTTTATACGTTTTTCATCTGTTTTTGCTCGTTTTGCATCTAAAACATATAAAACACAATTTTGAAATACTTTTAGTATTTTGATGCATTTCTGAGTGTTTTTGTATGTTTTGCAGTTCAGATTAGACCAAAAATGATGAGTGTTTGAGCACTTATCAATCCCCCACACTAAACTATTGCTAGTCCCTAGCAATACTGTTTTGAAAACTTGATGGATTTTAAACTCTTTACCAAAAGCCATCACTTCTGGAGTAGCCAGGTGTAAGAACTGTGGCACACCTGATAACCGTGTGATTTTGAGCAAACCACCAGCTGTCAACGGATTTGAGTAGTCTTTACCAAAAGCCGTTTGCTTCTGGACTAGCCAGCTCTTGATGGAATAGTCAACATCTTGGTGAGCTGATTACCAATTATGGATTTTCCACGGCCTTTACCACAAGCCATAATCTTGCGGGCTAGCCAACTCATTTGTTTTTGGGGAGTTGAGGAACCATACAATTTTGGGCAAATTGCAAGCCATAAACGGATTTGAGATGTCTTTACCAAGAGCCGTTTGCTCCTGGACTAGCCAATCCCTTTTGTCGGTTAGACAAGGCGGACTGATTACCACAAAAATTTTGAACTCAAGTGAAAATTTTTTGAAATTTTTTTGAAATTTTGGCTAAAAACGGGGGTATTATATAGTAAAATGTGATAAAATTCGCTAGAATAGCGAATACCCCCCCCCCCCCCCCCCCACACTTAGCATGAATATTGTCCTCAATATTCAAAATCCCGGCTATTATGCCGACATTTTGAAGGTAAAAGGGCAACATTACAAGCTAAGCGTGGAAAACACCATTTTGTATTTTCACTTCTGTAATCATAGCATGGGGGACTCCCCCACACTTAGGGTGAAAACCCTATAAGCATGCTACTGTTTTTGTTTACCGAGTCGCTAGCTTGACTCGACCCCGAATTCATTTGTCCTTGGGGAAGCATGATGTGGAAGAAACAATCTCAATCAGACTTTCATTCAAAATGTTTGGACAAACATATGAAGCACGTGAAAGTTCCACACCGATGAGATAAGTATCCGGCTCAAGATAATGATACATGAAAATGCCGGGACCAAATATAGTGTCCTCATTCCCGAAGGAGTGAAGAAGAGAGGAAGGCACCTCGAGAACAGGCTCATTAGCCTTAGTTTGGATTTCCAAGGTTGAGCTCAAAAACATCCCGGGAGGGTGGGTGGGAATTTGAAAATCCTCAAGATTGAGCGTATCTCCCCCCGGGTTATCATACTCCGGAGGAGTCATGATAAGGTGATCAATGATGGGCTCAGAAGATGTTTCATCAACATCACTGATGTCTCCATGAGATAAAGAATTTTCATCAGTGGGTGAATCACTAAGCCCGATATTGAGATAGGAATTGAGTGATGGATCATCATCATTCAATAAGCTTTCAAGGAACAGAATATCCCCCTCAGAATCAAGATAGTTTTCATCAACTTCATACAAAGTTGAACTATCTAGGGCAAGGAATGCTTCGACTTCCTCCATATCATCTTTGAAATCAAAGAGATAATCATCACTTCCCGATGGAAGTGGATTGGTGTGAGTAAGTTCATCGGCGAACTCCTCGAGAAGAAAGTCAACATTAGAGTGGGGAAGGGATGCATCAACATACTCAATGTCTCCATAAGATAAACAATCATCACTAGAATCAGAGACAATCTCAATTTGATCATTTGGATTATTAGGGTGAGAATGAATATCACACACTTGATCAAAAGTCCCCTGTGACTCTCTCGGGATTGGGACAAGGATCTCAACACTAGACTTTATTAATTCGTCCGATTCCTTATTAGGAACAGTGCTAAGATGCTCATCCCCCATGTTTAGAGAGTGAGTGTGAACTTCGGGTGTGATAACAATAGACTGAGGGAGATGAGAGGAGCTAGCATTCATGGAATTTTCAAGTTCCATTTGTTCAATGGCTAGTAATGTCTCCGTCTCATTATTTTCTCCCTGATTTTCAATAGGAGGAATCACAAATGATGAATCAGACGAACCCTTATAAAATTGAAGGATATCAAGGGTGTCTTCATTATCACTATCATTATCACAGTCTAGAAGGGCAGCTTGACGAAATTTGGCACGAGTTATAGCTGCTTGTTCTAAGACAAGTAATTCTTCCATGCTCAATTCGTTTTTAGCCTCTCGTTCTTCAGCAAGTAATTCTGCCATAGATTTCTCACGAGAGTCTCGAAACGGTGTAGTAACCAACTCCTCCTTAAGTTCTTTTAAAATATCAAGAGCCTTTAGTAAAAGGTCTTGCTCGGTTTCTTGAGGAGTTGTGTGAATCATATCGTACTGTGGAGGTGGGTCTGAAAATGAAGAGTCGTAATTGTTACAAGGAAATGGATTCCTTGTTTGACAATCCGAACTAGAGTGTGGACCTCCACAGTAATCACAACAGTAAAACTGATGTGGCTGTGGGTTGTATGTGCTTGAGTTATAATTGTTATCAGGAAAGTGCTCATAGACAAGCTTGTTTCCCGATTGACAATCATAACTGTAGTGTGAACCACCACAGTACTCACAACAGTAAAACTGCTGAGACTGATGGTGTGGTAACTGATGGAATGAATCAGTCGTGTCATGGTAAGAATAAGGATTCTGGTTATAGACAGACCTGTTTCCTGACTCTACCATGCCACAGCTGGGGCAATTGCCACCATTATGAGGATTACCACACCACTGGCAAACCATAAAGTGTGGATGAGACATAGAAAGAATCAAAAGTGTATAGAGGGGTAGGGATGAAGAATCAAAGATGTGAGAGGGTAAAGGTGAATGTTTTTGGGTTTTTGGATAAACATTTTGTACAAATGATAAAGAAAATGTTTTTGTGTTTTTGTGTTCATTGAAAACTGAGTTTAAAAAGTTTTCGGGAACAGTTTTGTTTTGAAAATAGGAAAATATGAACAAAGGATGGATAAATGTACAATGGAACGAATTCCAAAGACACTAATCAGAAAAACCGTTCAGAATAGCGCGTACACCTCCCCGGCAGCGGCGCCAAAAATTGATTGACGCTAAACCACCAACTTATATTGACCAAGGAATGGTCAATAAAGTCAAATAGCCTAGATCAATGCTCCGCGAAAGTATAGGGTTTCCCCGGGTCGTTATGTCCCGACGAGGTGTGGATTGTATTCAAACGGTTATGTGATCAGGTGAATTTGGATAGGAAAAGGGTTTGTGTGTCATTTGAACTAAGGAATCTACAATGAAATAGCTTAAACAAGCTATCTGAATAAGACGTGAAAGTAGGAAAAACCAGAAACGATTAAAACTTAAAAACGCGTACGTTACGTTTAAATAAAACGTAAACGTACAAAATAAAAAGTAAAAACTGAAATCTGAAAACACCCAGGGGGTGACAATGACTTTTTTACAAACTAAAAGATAAAAGAAATTTTTTGGAAAAAGAAAATAAAATTTTACACTATTTAATTATTTAATATTAACTAAATACTAATTAATACTTATTATTAATATTAAAAACACTTAAATATAATTTAATACTAATTAAATACTAAAAAGGTGAAAATAAAATTTCTAAAATTATAAAATAACTAAAAATAAGTTTTAAAAATAAAAATATGTATTTTTGTCTTTTTGTGAATTTTCTATTAATTAATAACTAATTAACTAATTAAACTATTTTAAATTAAGAAAAATACTAAATGAACAGTAAAAATTCTAATAAAATTTCTAAAATTATTTTATAACATATAAAAACTATAAAAAATATAAAAACTAGGTTTTGCTTAATAAAAACTAATTATGCTATTTTAAACTTAATATTAATTAATAATTAATAAAACTAAAATTAATTATAATAAATACCAAATGGTAAAGTAAAAATCTGAAAAATTTACTAAAAATATTTTAATATAAGAGGTAATTAATAAAAATATAAAAATGACAAGTGCTTAACAAAAATTAAAATTAAATTACATTAAATAGAAACTATCACTTATAATTAAATTGATTTTTCTTGATTTTTCTTTTTGAAAACTGAGTAACACCTAAAAACAACAAACTTTTGTAAAAACAAAATTTTTATAACTTAGCAATAAGCTGTTTGAAAGCTTATTATTGAGACAGTTGACTTTGGTCAACTGTTAAGGTAAACAAGTGATGTAGGCAGCTAGGGGGGCCCACAAGGCAAGATACTGATGTAAATAAGTTAGATAAACTTATTTAAGCAAGAAAAAGCACAAGGAGTCCATAGAATAAGCCAATAAGCTGCAATAAGCAATTTGAGAACCTTGCTCAAAACAGAAAAAAAGGACAAACTTGGTGACTGTCTAGGGGGCACATCAGGGTGATTGGGGGCACAAGCTTGGTTGCAATGGAAAGCCCCACCTAGGGAGTTCAAAGAATCAAAATTTAAACCTTGGGGCCCACTGATGAGGGCATGAAGGACCTAGGAAGTTGGGGGTCTGAGCCTGGGTGACTGTGTGCAGGGGTGAACCTTGCCCTGCAAGTGATTTTGAGGCAAGGTGGGGCCCAACAGAAAATTTGCAAAAATGAAGAAAAGGGGGGGAATCAAGAGTTGAGCTGGGGTATTATCACATATCAAAAGCTCAGGGCATGATACCTCCCACATAAATCACAAGAAATCTCATAGTTTTTGCATTTCTACCCAAAAGCAATTTTTTGACTTTTTATTTAAACTTGGCCTTTTGACTTTGTTGAACTTTGATCTTTCCTAAGTTACTAATTATGCTATATTAGGCTACTTAGTGACTGATTTAACCTACTAGAGCAACTTATGACTTGAAATGATGGATTGTGACACTTAAGATACTAACAGTGAGACTAATAAGCAAGCTTAAAAGAGATTTTGACTTTTTATTATTTGAGACCTGGTTTTTATGGCCAATATGCAGTGAATTTGTCTAAAGTGATGTGGCTAAACTAAAAAGTAAGACAAAAATAGACTAGAACTTATTAAACCAAACTAAACCAAACACTCCTTTATATTTTGTCTGCCAATGGATTGATGAGGTAAATGGTGATCTGAGACAAACCAGCTAATACAATCCTATGAGATAAGCTACAGGGACATGATATAAACTATAATGAATCTGAGTTAAGCACAATATCCAGCACAAACAAAAATAGGTAACTGAAACTACTGGGCAACCACAAGGGTTGATTTGAGACAGAAATCAAAGATACACACCTCAAGTCAGAGTCAAAAAGCTTTCTGAGAGCTTATCACCAAACTGATATACCCAGAAACATCCACAAACACACTTTAGCATCACCTTTCCATAATCATCAACCTTAGTTGACTTTTGTTGACCTGAGGAATTTTTGAGCTAAAACTTTGTCTAAACCTTTCTGAGCTGATGCAAGCTTATAAATCACTTAATTAAACCCTATGAAACATTTACTAACCACTTTTAACAAGTTTTAAAGTAAAATGGTAATTTCGATGAAAATTTGCAATAAACTGAATTGAGCTAAGAGTATTTAATTAGATGCTTAAAATAAGTTCATTACACAATAAAATCACTTACTACAACATTTTTGAGCTAACAATTACACTTGAAAAGGAAATTTTACTAAAACGACATTAAAATTATACTAACTATATTAATACTACTCTACTGCCTTTTTCTTCTTGCTTTTCTTGACTTATATAATCCCTGGAGATGTTCTCTTTCTTTCCCACTCACTCTTGGCCGTTGGATGGACTAAACTTGATCCCCACCATTTAAATTCTTTTTGGCGGGAAATGGGGAGAGTGGGGTTTGGTGTGGTATTAATGAGGGAAGGAGGGGGAAGGTGAGGTTGGTGTAAGTGTTAATTGAAGTTGGTGAGTTTGGTGAAGACTTTGGAGGAGGGGGGGGGACACAAGCCTGGTAATTAGGGGGTGGTAATGAAGACGATGAACAGTAATCTGAGGGTGTGGGTGTTGACTGAGGTCAAAGCTAGGGAAACTATTAAAAGGTGTGGGCCGGTTTTTGGTGGGCTTGGGGGCTTGGGATGGTAACTGGACCAGGCTTGTGTAGGGTTTGGTTATTTATTGTAATAAGGACCCATTTGGTTAAGTAGCAAAATGCAACGACCAATATTGTAATTTCAGATTTTTAAGGGTGGGATTTGACGACCTTCCAAACTTAACCAAGGGACAAAACTTGCCAAGTTTCCATAATCCAAGAACCAAATTTGTAATTTTACTTTTCAAAATTCTCGGGGACTAAAAATGGCATTTTTCAAAGTTAAAGGACCATTCTTGCCATTTTGTGAAAAACTTTTATCCAAGGACCAATATTGAACATTTTGAATTTCCAAGGACTAAAAATGATTTTTCATCCAAAATTATCCCACCAGGGACCAAATCTGACAATTTCTGAAACTCCAGGGACTAATTATGTAAATTTCCAAAACTTTCCAATTTTTCACCAAGGGACTACATATGACAATTTATGATTTCAAAATGACCTTTGGTGACAATTTTTCTATATTTTGAATATCCAGGGACTAGATTTGTAATTTTATGAAAGTTGAGGGACTGAAACTGCCAATTTTGCAAATTTTATACGTTTTTCATCTGTTTTTGCTCGTTTTGCATCTAAAACATATAAAACACAATTTTGAAATATTTTTAGTATTTTGATGCATTTCTGAGTGTTTTTGTATGTTTTGCAGTTCAGATTAGACCAAAAATGATGAGTGTTTGAGCACTCATCAGTAAGCAAGAAAATGGTTCCCCTGACCTTGTATCTACCCAAGCAATAAACTGAAACACAGAACTGTGTAAATAAACAAGTAGAGTAGTACAAACAGACTTCAACCTAACACCCTTTTCTAAAACTGTTTTGAGTTTTTGTTAATCAAAATGAGATTCCAACCTACAAGACCACTACTTACTGATTTGTTATGGTTTAATAAGTAATTATGAACTAGAAAACATAGTTATATATTCCAATCACTAAGAATTATCACTAATCCTGAAAATGATAGTCAACTAGAAACTTGAAATTACAACACAATTTAAAATTCAACCAACAAAGCACAAACCTAAATTACTCTAAGCTATACTAATTATGCACAAATAAGACAGATTTAAGCTAAGCTACACAGTTTAAAAGAAAATAAAGAAGAAAATAGTACAAGAGCTTACAAAGTGCAATCCAAGCTCAGTTGAGAACCAAGGTCCACCTAAACCAACCTAATGACCTCCCATGAGGTCTCTAACCCACTGCCATCCACAATAAACAGTGCTCCTTGCTTTCTTCTTCCCTTTCACCAAATTTTTATTTTATTTTTAATTTTTTGTTATTTTTGCTATTTTTCTTAAACTGAGGCAAAAACCTTTTACAACTTGTAAACTTATGTGAAACAGATACAAGATTGATTATATGAGTAGACAAACAACTATATATCAATAAGAAACTTTGAACAATGATTTGAGATTTCTAAGTTATCTTGAAAAATTGTAAAAGAGAGTAAACTTCAAACTGATGCTTCATTAACTTAAAAATAGATTACATAAGTATAATTAGATACTACAATAACTTAAACTAAAAACTACACACACTAAAAGGCTCACATGAGCTACATATATATAAACGACATAAAAATTAAAGCCTAAGCCTTCCACATGGCTCCTTTTTGAATTCTGATAGTCCCACAAGCTTCATGTTGACTCCTGACCAAATCCCAGCCATTCAATTGTACTAAGATCAATCTTGACCCTTGATTGCCATTTTTGGCGCCAAAACTTACACGGGGTAATATGAGTGGAACAGGTGGGGGTTGGTTTGGGAATTTATTATGGTGGGTTAGTTTGGTGTGGTGCATTAATTGTGGGGGGCTGAGGTGAAAAAGGTGAGGAGGGGGGGGGGGAAAGTTTCCCTGGTTTTACACTAGGGTGTTGGCAGGTTAGGGGTGAGTCAAAGGGTTGTTTGACCGGCGGGGGGGGGGGGGGGGTTTATATTTAAAAAGGGAAACGGGCTAGGGGTTTGGGCCTGGGTGGACTGGGCTTGGGGATGGGTTGGATAGGTTTTGGTTTTGGGAAATAATAAATAAGGGTCCGGTTTGGTTTGTTTAGTCACAAGGACCATTCTTGCAATTAGACCAAAGATGAGGGCTGAAGTTGCACACTTTCCAAGGCTATCCAAAGGACCAATGTTTCCAAGTTTATAATTTCCAAAGACCAAATTTGCATTTTTCCACTTTTCAAAATTCCCAGGGACCTATTTTGCCATTTTTGGATTCTCAGGGACCAAACTTGTAATTTTGGAAAACTTATTGCCCAAGTGTAATTTTTATGATTTTTGACTTTTGAAACCTTGGGTTGACTTTTCCTTTAAAAATAACTGCATAGGGACTAAATTTGACAAGTTTTGAAACTTGGGGGACTGAAACTGCCAATATTGCAAACTTTGTACGTTTTTTCTTTGTTTTTGCATATTTTGCATTTAAAACACATAAAACACAATCCCTGGGATAATTTAAGTATTTTGATATCTTTTTGATTGTTTTTGTATATTTTGGCAGTTTAAATACGTCAAAAATGATGAGTGTTTGAGCACTCATCAAGGATATATAGAATAGTTTTACGTTTTCAAATTTATGGCTTTATTTTATGTTAGGAAAATGTTTCTCAAACCCGTAGCCTTTAAATTTCAAAAATTTTACGTTTCGGGCTCATAACGAGCCCGTTACGGTCCGTTTTTTATTTTTTCTACGTTTTCGGTTATTTCAAGTTGCGTTTAGGGTTTTTCTAAGTTTCTAAGTAGGTTTTCATTTCCAAATTCATATTTGTAGTTTAAATTAGGTAGCTTCCCATTTAGGTTACGTTTTTAGTTTAGCGCGTTACGTTTTAAGTTTAAATTACGTTTTAGTGTAATTGTGCATTATGTGCTTTCGTTATTCATTTATTTGAGTTACTTTGAATTATTATTTGCTTGATTTAGTTTAGAAATCCAAATCTCTATTTAAAGCTCATTCAAATCACCCGATCATAAAATGATTCTCGACTTCACATTTCACACCTCACACGGACATGACCCGGGGATATCTAATATACCCGGGGATATTTTTATGTTTGACTACGTGTGTGTGTGTGTATATATATATATATATATATATATATATATATATATATATGATAAGGCGAAAAATGATCCATTTTTAGGGGGTCATTTAAGCCGGAATTGGAATTTATTTGATCAAATATTGCCCTAAATCGTTCCTTTTGTGATTTTAGGTACTTTAGGAGTGAATTCTGGAAAAGGAAACATTTTGGACGTTTTTGGAGCATAAAAGTGAAGAAAACGGCAAAGTCTTAATTTTCCTTGCTGGAACAGTACCTGACGGCGTCAAGAAGGATTTGATGACGGCGTCAGGAGCAAAATGGATGACGGCCCAGAGAAAACGTGATGGCGTCAGAACAAGGGCGTCAAGAGTAAAAGTGGTGACGGCCCAGAGCAGAAATACACATGACGGCGTCAGATCTGGATCTAGGCAACCTGAGAAGATTTTTGGTGGTGAGATGACGGCGTCAGAACTTTCCTCTTGACGCTGTCACCTCATGAAATCTATATATACTTTTCTAATTTTCATTCATTAGGGAGGAACTTGTGTGGAGAATTTTAGGGCCGAACTTTATAAACCCTAGCTCGTTTGTAACAGTATTTTCAAGGGTTTTCACCCCTTGAAACCCTTCATGTTCAATTGAGATAAGTTTTCTTTCAATTCATTCAATATGTCTATGTGTTGTTTGAATATATCTTATGCTTGTCTTGATTTTAACATGCTAGGCTAGATCTTTTGTGTGTTTGCTTAGATGTAATGAAACCTAGATGTTGATTATAGGTTGATTGCTTGTTTATAGTTGTAATGGATGAATGATTTCAATGTTAGGCTTAAGAAAACTGGCAGATCTCCATTGTGTAACTTGCTTAAACGTCTTAAGAAACATGAACCGATGTGTACTAGGTTTTTCTGGTTGTATTTAATGCATGAGCGAATTCTAGTGATCCCATGTTAGGAGCTTCTTGCAGGCTCGACATAGGAGTGAAGTAGGAGCTTATAGAATTGGAGAAGTAAGTACGCCACCCCATGATTGGTATTAAGGAATATAACCCGTCATCCACGCAACTGTAACAAGTAATTAACCTGTAAAAGATATCTAGGGAGTAGTGAAATATAAGTAAACACAATTCTCCCATTTATTGTTCACACCACTAGTTTAATTAGTTTTATTTTCATTTTTGTGATTTTATTTTGATTGCATCTTTAGTTATTGGGTTAGTTGACTAGCAACTAATTCCGCCCTCCTTCCAACACCCGAGATTTTTAATTGCTTTCATAAAATATAAAAAAAATACAAAAAGAATCATCCCTCACCTCTAGACCTAGTTTTTAGGCTTTCTAATCCTAGCGACACTATTCCTGAGTTGAACGATCAATCCCCCGGTACTTGTCACTATACTATACTACAACGATCAGGTACACTGCCTCTTGGGGGTTGTAAGCTTCTCGAGAGGTAAAGCCTGGTGCAATTCCCACGTATCAAGTTTTTGGCGCCGTTGCCGGGGAATAGTTATTGTCTAGGTTAGGATTTCTTTTTATTAGGTCTACTTGCTAGATTCCTTTCTAGTAAGATTTTATTTTTATTTTTAGGTTTTCTTTAGTCTATCTTATTTCTTCGAGTTTTTGTTCGTAACTCTTTATCATCCGACATCATGGAAGGTGGTAACATCTTTGAACCCATCAACCCACCACAACAAGACCACCCAAAAAACCCAACACTAGCTAACCAACCTCTTAGGCCCCGAACCCTAGGAGAGTACTTCCGACCTAGCCACCAAGGCTATCGAAACACCATTGAGCTCACCCATGGAGCCAATGTGTCTCCCTTGCGATCCGACACCATCCGGTTGGTACAAAGCGGATGTGCATTCCATGGACTTTGGTGTGTATTAATTTACACACCTTTTATAAGACCAAAACCGGACCAAAAAGACCAAAAACCTAACCAATTATGCCAAATACGTTGTGTTTTTGTGTTTGTGATGTGCAGGTACGAATATTACAAAAATAAAGCGAACACGAGCATGGGAAATGGAAAAGAGATTGTAAGCCGGAACCGGGGAAGAAATTTTCAAGAAAAGATCATAGTTGTGCTCATATATCAGATTTAGTCCTTGGAGAATCAAAGTTATCATAATTTTTCATTGAAAGATACTTTGGAATTCAGGCAAAATCAGCCCTTGGTTTTCAACAAATTTCAAAATTGGTCCTTGAGATATATTTTTCCAAAAATCTGAAATAGTTAAGAGCCTGTTCCAAAAATTATACACAATAGCCCACTCCACATTTTTTACCCAAAGCCCAAACCTTAAACCTAAAACCTATACCCAAGCCCAAACCATCCCTGGTCAAACCATATTACACCTACGGTCAAAACAAAAATAAAACATTTTTACTCGTTCTCATTTTCACTCCGTACATCCTCACCCCCAAATTTACCAAGAACCCTAATTACCCCCAATTCCCAATTACCCACTTTCACTCCAATTAACCTCGAATTAAGGGTACCTTTGGTATTCAATGCATACTTCTAGAAGCCCTGACACTTCCTGACACAAAGAATGACACGTGGGAGCTGTTTATTGGACTGGACGCGTCATGAGAAGGAATACAAGGCTGTGATTGGTTCAAGGGCGTCACCAGGGATCTATTGGAGTATATTCTTTGTGGATACCATTTCTAGAGCCTTCTGAAGACGCTCCTCACTCAGCTATATATAGAAGACTCATTCCAACGATTTGGGCTGTTAGATAGTTGGTAGAATAGGAGTAGGATTAGGATAAATTTAGAGATAGCTTATTAGTGTATCATTAGCTTTAGCTTATTGTACTTCTGTTTCAAAGCTTTGTATTAAATTCGAGTTTTAATAAAAATTTAGTTTTCATAATCCTAGCCATTTAATTTTCAAGCAAGTTTAATTTTCAAATCTGTTTAAACTCTTTTAATAAACTCATTCCAGCTTTCCAAAAGCTTGTAGTGAGATTCATCATTTAGTTACAGCTTCGAAATGGTTAAATAGCTTCTGGTCAACGTTAGTCAAAAGAAGATTCGTGATTATGATTCTGAGTTCGTTGGTGTTAGATGATAGTTGCAGTGGGTTAATGGAGCCTATCTAAAGATAGGCTTTGATCAAAAGAAACCTCTGTTCAGCTGAGGTTGGAATTGTAAGATCTCAATTTCTCGTTTTAACTTCTTATTGCATTAACTACTTTGATTAGTGGAGATCATACTTGTTAGCTTGATTGTTGTTATTTACTGTTTAGATTAGTGATGCGTGGGAATCGCAACAGGCTTTACCTCTCGAGGGATCTCGAGAAGCTTACAACCCCCACCAGGCAGTGTACCTGATCGTTGTAGTATAGTATAGTGACAAGTACCGGGGGATTGATCGTTCAGCTTAGGAATAGTGTCGCTAGGATTAGAAAACCTAAATACTAGTTCTAAAGGTGAGGGATGATTATTTTTGTGTTTTTATATTTTATGGAAAGCAAATTAAAATCTCGGGTTTGAAGGATTTGGGCGGAATTAGTTGCTATTCAACTAACCCAATACTAAGATGCAATCAAAATAAAATACTGGAAATGAAAATAAACTAATTTATACTAAGGTTGTGAGCAGTAATTGGAGAAAATGTGTTTACTTAGATTTCAATACTCCCTAGATATCTTTTACACGTTAATTACTTGTTATAATTGCATGGATGACGGATCGTATTCCTTAATACCATTCATGGGGTGGCACACATAACTCCCCAATTCTATGAGCTCTTATCTCCTCCTACACCATGCCCAGCACAACTATAGGGATTGTAAACAGTGGCTCATGCATTAAATACAACCAATAAAGACCTAGTGCGCGTTGGTTCATGTTTCTTAAGACGTTCAAGCATGTTACCAATTGGAGATCTGCCAGTTTTCTTAAGCCTAACATATAAATCATTCATCCAAGACAAGAATAAACAAGTAATCAACACATAATCAATATCTAGGTTTCATTAGATCTAAGCAAACACAAGATAGATCTAGCCTAGCATGATGGAATTAAGACAAGAACATGATATAGACAACCAACACATAGACATATTGATTGAATTAGAAGAACACTTATCTTGATTAATCATGCAAGGTGTCAAGGGGTTGGAACCCTTGAAAAACCTGTAAAGTTACACCAAAATCGTACTTAGGGTTTCTCTCCAAAACTTCTCTCTTTAATGAAAAACTAGAAAACTATATATAGAAAAAGGGGTCTGACGGCGTCAAGACCAAATAGGTGACGCCGTCACCTCGCCGCCAAAACAATCCTTGGACTGCCTAGATCTACATTTGACGCCGTCAAGTACAAAATATTTCCAGGCCGTCATGACTTTTACTCTTGACGCCCTACCTTCATGACGCCGTCAAAACTCTTCTGGGTCGTCATGGAATTTTACTCTTGACGCCGTCAGGGAACTACTCTTGACGCCGTCATGCACTGTTTCCAGCATGGAAAATTAAGACTTTGGCATTTTCTTCACTTTTATGCTCCAAAAACGTCCGAATTGCTTCCTTTTCCAGATTTCACTCCCAAAGTACCTAAAATCACAAAAGGAACGATTTAGGGCAATATTTGATCAAATAAATTCGGATTCGGGCTTAAATGACCCCCTAAAAACGGATCATTTTTCGCCTCATCATATACCCTTACACTTGAGATTTGCTTGTCCTCAAGCAAATGCGCTTTTATTCTAGTCAAAATACAAGTTAGGGGTCATTTAACACTAATATAAAAGTAATTACAACAAATAATCGTTCCACTAAAGACCAATAGACTAGCACGGAGGTCATACACAAGCACCTCACAAATAGTGTTTAGATACTCACATCTCTCGGGTGTAATAAAGTGTAAATTACAATATGGAAACGGAAGATATCTCTCGCTACCTGTCATAGAAAAATAGATTACCATAGGCTTGGGAAAGGATCAAACCTCCACCACATGGCGTAAGCACCTAGGATAAACTATCAAAGAGGTCTTTTAAAGGATTGTAACGTTAGGTGTAGGGATATGAAATACACGGTTTTGTTGGATAAAGGAAGTTTTACTGGTGGCGAGTTAACAATCTTGGTTAATTACATGTATAATATGGCGTTGCTAAGCCAAGACTAGACTCGACTTATGCTAATAAATGAAAAATAACAAAAACATAAAATAAACATAGAATGAAACGGGATGGTAGTCCGTATGTTTTTTCTCTTTTTTTATTTTTTTTATTTTTTTTTTATTTTTTTTTTTTGCATACACTCTTACCCTACCATCCAAAATAATACATCATAGGGAATGAACATTCTCCTTACACTTGAATCTTTACATACTTTACAATTAACTAATCTAATGACTCGAATTAAGAAAATCAAAACACTTGGAGCACTTTTAAGATTATCGTACATATGGGGGTAATAAGTGATGTTCTTCCCCATTACTCCATAAAATAAGTACTTACCCATGAGTCCCAATCGTCCCAAAACAATATGTACAAGGATATGACTCGACTTAGCAACCATGTAATCAATTAGATAGTTAACTTAGGGTTTAACAAATAACAATAATGCACTAAAAATGAGTGCATACACGGAAGGCTAAAGCGATTTGGTTGTACATTTAAGTGGGGTGTAACAAATTCTTCCTTTAAGTAAAATGCTTAAAGTTAGAAACGAAAAGATAGGCTCGGAGGGGTGTACTAGGGGTATCGTGTACTAAAAATGAGTACAACGCTAAGGTGTGGGAAAAATTAGTTGACTTAACTAGCCAAGTAATATGACTTAAATGGTCAAGTAATTATAATACGGGTTTAACACAAGGGTAATCCTAATGCCTCTTATCATGTAGTAAATCCTACTACACGAATGTAGTCTCACTAGCGGTCTCGGGATGCATCACTAACACAAGTTCTAGAATCTAAATGCTACCGGTACACTCATAAGCACTAATAGTAAATGCTTTTCCTATCAAATCTAAAGGCGAACCTCACATATTTGGGTGGAAATTTTTTTTCTGAAAGTACGGTTATGTGCTAGTCATACAATCTCCTATCCATGAGACGCTTGCTATGGCTAAAGTTTCACTCCTAAATGTTGTAAAAAAAATTTAAATTTGGCACTAAAATTGCACTAACAAGTATTTCTCATAGTTTTATTACACATCTACCATTAAACAAAACAAACTCAAGCGAAAGTGCATATGTAAGGTATCATCTTTTTACCCTCCCCTTACACTTAAGATGAACATTGTCCCCAATGTTCAAGTAAAGAATGTAAAAGTGAAAAAGTAAAGAGAATGAAATCAAATACTTCCCTGATTCGCTCGATATGGATAATAAGGTGGCCAGGTTAAATCTTCCTCCAAGAAAATGAACAATCAAAGCTTCCCTTCCAGAATATAAATCATCTTCTTGTCATACATAACCTGTAAAACCTGACAAAATAGACAAGACAGCCTCGCGTAAAATCGGCGGCATCCTATATAAGTTTCTAAATCCTAAAAACAAGATAAGATATAATGCTTGTGGAATGAAGTTTGCAGATCTCCTGGAGATTATAAAACTTAATAATTCACAAAAACCATAAGACTCCGTTAGAAAAACAAAACCGGTAAAATTTCCAGATTTTAACTCCTAACGCCGTCAGGAGTAAACCCCTGACGCCATCAGAATTGACCTGCAGAAATCCTTATGTTAAGTTTCCGGAAAATTTCTGGAAAAACTTGGTCCTACTTCCTGGAAAATCCTGCAAAACTTCATTATGACTCAATACAAGCATTTGACTCTAACAAATACGAATATACATGTTCATTTAATATTGTGGAGAATCATGATTGGTTTGTTTCTTAAAAACATATTTGGGGTTTCCCCTTACACTTATCTTTTGCAAAAATACCTTTAGGTGGAGTTAAGACTAGGCCAAAACAACAAAGTAAAGTATTTCCACTATTTAGTTTAGAAACATGATCAACCAACAATAAAAACTAAGCATGCATACGGAAACAAATAACAAACAAACAAACATAAAATCACACAAAACATGGGTTGCCTCCCAAGAAGCGCTTTTCTTTATTTATGAGTCTTGTAGCTAGACTCAAGGTCATGGGTTACTACGTGACCTCATCATTGGTTTCATTCTCTAGGTCATCTTCTAAACCAGTGTCGCTTTCATAGTGCAAGTACTTCGGGTCTTCGAACTCGAAAACATCTTGTCGATACTTAGAACCAAGCTTACTAACATTCTTAAAAATCCACATGATAAATCAGAGATGTTTTTACACCCTCTCCTAACATCTTCATCACACAAGATAAGTTGGGAGCTCATCTTATCAAGCCCGTTACAATCGATTTCCTTAAGATCTTTTCTCTTGTATGGCGTTTGGTACGAAATCCTCCTAATCCCATCAGTGAATGTCATGATTCCGTTCAAGTCATCCACTATCAACTTAGTGATTTCACAGAAAGGTGCTCCCAAAACTACTTGTGATAACCTGGGGTCGACATAGTCTTCTATGTTATCCACAATTGTGAATTCCATAGTGAATGTCATATTTCCTACGAACACCTGTATTTCATGATCCTTACCAACCACTTTCTCTCCCTTGTAAATCATCCCCCATCTGCAGATATTGTTATAATGGAACAATGACATAAAATTCTTTGGCAGGAATACATTAATGTAGATGTTATCGAAGTACTTATGACCGATCATGCATGGGATTTTGAGATTATTCGGATCACGCCGTCTTATCTTCCCCGACTCTCCATCCTTTGACCCATATAGATTCCCCTCAAGAGTGGGACGATACTCGTACACCTCCTCATTATCCCTACGAAAATTTACCTTCCTAACACCATTGGTGAGCAATACACTACCATCTTTCTCATCAAGGATTGCTCCCGATTCATTGATAAATGGTGTCCCAAGGACAAGGTTGGTCAACGTTTGATTGGTGAGAGGGTTCACGTCATCAACCACGGTGAGGTCAGTATTGTAAACGAGCTCTCCAATCCTAATTGGTAAATTTTCTATTACTCTCTCGCATGCAATGCGTTCTGGGAAGGTTTCGTGGTATAGGGAAAGGGGGATTATGTTGACTGGGAAGCTAGGATCTATATGACTATCGGTTGAGAGCTTTTCCTTAATGGTACAGGGGATCTTGAAAACTTTAGGGTTACTTTCCTTAGTCTTATTGCTACTCCCACTAATAACGTCCTCCATTTTTCTCTCGGGTTCTTCTATAATAGATTTACCCAAAATGGTTGGATTTCTCTCATGCTCTTCCGATTTCTCTTTCCCTTCATCCGGGGTGCCGGATTCTTGCGCGGTGTATTGCTCGGGTGATTTGGTAGGTTTTCTTGCCGAATCATGGTCAACCCTTGAGGTCTCATCTTTAACTGTCCGACTGAATTTTTTAGTTTGCTGTTGGGTTGGGTTGGACGTTGAAGCAGATATCGTGGTGATGGTGTTTACGAAGTGGATTGGTCCTAGGGCGTTGACAGGTTCTTTTCCGTTAGGAGATAGATGTTTGAATAACTTTCTAGGACTTTTTATTTTCACAGGGGAGGCTGGTGGACTTATGACGGTAGCAGATTTAACCTCATCAACGTGAATGGGCTTACTATCAACATGCTCTTTGATAGCAGTCAACAGATTACAAATCTTGTTGTTCACATCAGTCTGCTGTTGTCTAAATTTAGCCTCGAGCGTAGCGAGCTGTAATTCTTGAGATAGAATGAATTTTTTTTAATGTATCTTCACAGCTTTGCCTAGGAATGCCTTGTGATGGAAAATGCTCGGACCAAGTGAGTGGTGAGGAGTCATTGAAGGATACGCTTCGCGTTTGGTACCCTCTGAAATTAGGTTTATCCTTCCATGCCTCATAGGCTTCGCCAGAAGTTCGAGGACCCTGACCTACGTGTGATGATGTGAATTCGTTATAGGCATGTTTTGGAAGTTCCATGCAGTTATGAGTCTCATGAGGGCCATTGCATAGTTTGCATGTAGAAGCGATTCTGCTTACTTGGCTTGAGGGTTTTTGAGCTTCGTAAGATTTCATGAGAGACTTGACTCGACCTTCAAGTTCCATGATCCTACGGTCGGGAGTGCTAGAATTGTTCGAAGGCAAAGATATTGCCTTGACCGTTTTGTTCAAATCACGGGGATCATTCCAACTTTCGTTGTCATAGAGAGCAAGATCTTCTATGAGTTCCCATGATTGTTCCGCACTAAGATCACGTAGCTTACCACCGGCCGATTGGTCAATGGCTCGCCTCGTGGAGATGTCGATATGGTCATAAAAAATTTAGACTTGGAGCCAAAGATCTATGCCATGATGAGGGACTTTTTGGAGTAAGTCCTTGAAACGAGTCCATGCTTTTTAAAGAGATTCATTTTGACGTTGTTGGAACATCAAGATGTCATTTCTAAGCTTAGTAGTTCTCCCCGGTGGGAAAAATTGAGCAAGGAAACGAGTGGTGAGATCATCCCAAGTGGTGATGGATCCCGCGGGTAAACGCTCAAGCCATTGACTAGCTTGATCCCGTAGAGAGAATTGGAATAGGCGTAAACGGGAGGTCTCTCTAGTTTCAACACCTAGGTCTATGGAATCTACGATTTTGAGAAAGTCCTTAAGATGTTGGTTTGGATCTTCGGAACGAAGTCTATGGAATGCACATCCGCTTTGCACCAACCGGATGGTGACGGATCGCAAGGGGGTCACATTGGCTCCGGTGAGCTCAATGGTGTTTCGGTAGCCTTGGTGGCTAGGTTGGGAATATTCTCCTAAGGTTCGGGGCCTAAGGGGTTCTAATGGTGGGTTTTGTTGTGGTGGGATGACGGGTTCAAAGATGTTACCACCTTCTATGATGTCGGATGGTAAAGAGTTACGAACAAAAGCACAAAGAAATTAGATAGACTAAAGAAAACCTAAAAATAAAAATAAAATCTTACTAGAAAGGAATCTAGCAAGTAGACCTAATAAAAAGAAATTCTAACCTAGACAATAACAATTCCCCGGGCTGCGGCGCCAAAAACTTGATGCGTGGGAATCGCAACAGGCTTTACCTCTCGAGGGATCTCGAGAAGCTTACAACCCCCACCAGGCAGTGTACCTGATCGTTGTAGTATAGTATAGTGACAAGTACCGGGGGATTGATCGTTCAGCTTAGGAATAGTGTCGCTAGGATTAGAAAACCTAAATACTAGTTCTAAAGGTGAGGGATGATTATTTTTGTGTTTTTATATTTTATGGAAAGCAAATTAAAATCTCGGGTTTGAAGGATTTGGGCGGAATTAGTTGCTATTCAACTAACCCAATACTAAGATGCAATCAAAATAAAATACTAGAAATGAATATAAACTAATTTATACTAAGGTTGCGAGCAGTAATTGGAGAAAATGTGTTTACTTAGATTTCACTACTCCCTAGATATCTTTTACACGTTAATTACTTGTTATAATTGCATGGATGACGGATCATATTCCTTAATACCATTCATGGGGTGGCACACATAACTCCCCAATTCTATGAGCTCTTATCTCCTCCTACACCATGCCCAGCACAACTATAGAGATTGTAAACAGTGGCTCATGCATTAAATACAACCAATAAAGACCTAGTGCGCGTTGGTTCATGTTTCTTAAGACGTTCAAGCATGTTACCAATTGGAGATCTGCCAGTTTTCTTAAGCCTAACATATAAATCATTCATCCAAGACAAGAATAAACAAGTAATCAACACATAATCAATATCTAGGTTTCATTAGATCTAAGCAAACACAAGATAGATCTAGCCTAGCATGATGGAATTAAGACAAGAACATGATATAGACAACCAACACATAGACATATTGATTGAATTAGAAGAACACTTATCTTGATTAATCATGCAAGGTATCAAGGGGTTGGAACCCTTGAAAAACCTGTAAAGTTACACCAAAATCGTACTTAGGGTTTCTCCCCAAAACTTCTCTCTTTAATGTGAAAAACTAGAAAACTATATATAGAAAAAGGGGTCTGACGGCGTCAAGACCAAATAGGTGACGCCGTGACCTCGCCGCCAAAACAATCCTCGGACTGCCTAGATCTACATTTGACGCCGTCAAGTACAAAATATTTCCAGGCCGTCATGACTTTTACTCTTGACGCCCTACCTTCATGACGCCGTCAAAACTCTTCTGGGTCGTCTTGGAATTTTACTCTTGACGCCGTCAGGGAACTACTCTTGACGCCGTCATGCACTGTTCCCAGCATGAAAAATTAAGACTTTGGCGTTTTCTTCACTTTTATGCTCCAAAAACGTCCGAATTGCTTCCTTTTCCAGATTTCACTCCCAAAGTACCTAAAATCACAAAAGGAACGATTTAGGGCAATATTTGATCAAATAAATTCAGATTCGGGCTTAAATGACCCCCTAAAAACGGATCATTTTTCGCCTCATCAATTAGCCATTTGATTGTGTATTTGGGCAGTAATGGTTAGTTGTTAGATTATTCTGTGATATAGGATTCTTAGTAATCAACTGTCATTTATTGCAAACTCTGTTCTAGTAGTGTTTAGTTGTTTTGATCAATGTTCATGTGCTTCTTTTAGCTTATGTGATCAGTTTTAGAGCTTATTCGTTGGAATTGATTTTGTACATCTCATATTTGTTGTTACTAGCATTTTAGTTTAGTATTGCATAAGTTGTTTCTAAATAGTGTACTGTTGATCTCATCATCAATTTAGCTTTGATTACATTCATCTAGCATACTTAGACATATCGCATCAGTAGTGTAATCATATATATCATCGTTTTCAATCGAATTCTTTAATAATTTAGTCATATAGGGGTTTTTGGATCAGAAGTTATTTCCATATATAATCTGTTTTTGAACTTTGGTAGAATTTCTAATAAGCTCATTATAGGCTGTAACCTGGTACCTTTGCTCCTTAGCAGCTTGTTTAAGTGTGGAATTAATCTCAGCTTTATACTTGTACTTTTGAACACTTTGCTCTAGTTCCTTTTATTGTTCTTGAACCTGTTATGCCATGCACCAGGCTGCTGTTCCATACAGTCATTTTAACCTCAAAATTAGTTTTGGATAAGTAGAATTTGGTGCTTGATTTTGAATTGACAAATAGTTGGTAGTTTATTCCTTATTAGTATTAGCTTATTTTACCTTTCTAAGTGCATTTGTTAGCTTACTTGCGGATTTTTTCTAGCTTACTTGAACTGATTCTTTCACTTGCACTAGTAGTACTTGTCCATCAACCCCTTAGGATTGTTCCCCTGCACCATTGATATTGTCCTAACTGCCATCTTTCATAAACTCTTTTCTTGTTCGTTATTTAAGATTATGGCTTGCTTATTGATTTTCTGAGAAGCTTGTACATCTAGCTTGCTGTTTCGGCTATTGGATTGGACTTTAGTGCTTGTTGAATTAGTTTAAGTAGGATTGATAATTACCCCTGTGGACTGTTTGGATTTGAGTTTTACTTGTGAAATTTGTTGTTGATTTGCTGGAATTTTGCTTTCCTTAGTCTGAATTAGAATAGAATAGATCAGAACTAGCATAAACTGGTAGAGCTAAACACAAAAGTCATAATTAGATTGTAGTTTCATTTCTACTTGCATATTGTGTTATCTGTTCATGTATCTTTGATCATGTGAAGTGATTTGTGTTTGCTTGTATGGTTCTACTGCTTTAACTAGTTCAATTTATCTTATAGTAATAGATTTTGGCTATTGACACTGAATTTGGTCAAAGTTCGTATGACATTTGATAGTCAAGTTATTTCAGTTGCAGGTGTTGTATTGCCACCTGATCTAGGCCTTTTTTAGTGTAGCAATTGATATATTGTGATAGGGCTTTTTGGTTTTTAAGGATCTCAGCCATGTAGTTAAGCTTTTGCCCCCTTAATATTCTAGTTTAGAGCTTATTTAGACTGCTCATTTGTGCCTGCAAGTTGAAGGTTTACACACTTTTTGCTTTAGTAACATAGGACACGCGGCTGAGCTTTCTGGCTTACGGGCGAGGCTTATTTGAGATTTTTGAGCTTCATTAAGTTTGTTTAGGTCCATTACACATTCCCTAAGCTTTTGGAGCGATTTTATGTAGAAGTGCTTATTCTAAGTACTTATTCAAACTGCTTATTGTGTCCAAACTGCTTAATAGTGGGCTTATTTAAACTTTCTTATTTTTCCTAGTATTAGAATAATATTTTAGATTTTCCAGAATTTTTTCAAATTTTTCTAGCTTAATTTAGTATTTTTCTCATTAAATTTTAGTTTTTAATCAATATTTAAATCATTTTTAAATAACAAAAATCCATAAAAATCAGAAAAAGCCTTGAAAAATACAAAAATATTTTTAGAAATTCTTTTATAATATTTTAGGATTTTTAGAATTAAATTTTTATTTTTCCACTTTAATTTTCTATTTTTCTTTATTTTTAATTCATTTTTAATTTCAAAAATAGGAAATTAATTCTAGAAAATAAATAAAAACTCAAAAAAATATTTTTCTTTTTCTTAAAATTCTTTTTATTAGTTTAAGATTTTTAGAAAATATTTTCAAGTTTGTAGTTTCATTTTTCGTTATACGTTACGTTTTAAATTTTGCGGTTACATTTCCGTTTTTACGTTTTCAACATTTGTACATATTTAGCTTGTAAATTCTTCATATTTCATCATTTCTTATCACAACTTGAATTCCAAAATCATTTTTTTTCACTTTACCACTTTTCACGACTCGATTTTGCGATTCGATAATTCACGACTCCATTCTACCTTCGCTGGGAAAACGACCCGGGAAATACTTTCACGAGCATTTCTTCGGAATAATTATATACTACGAAAAGACTTTATCAAAATGGCGCCGCTGCCAGGGAAGGTGGACGTGAGTTTTGAATATTCGTTTTGAAAAATCGTGTTTTGATAAGCGGTCCTCTATCTTGTATATATTTTCTATAAAAAATAAAAAATAAAAAAAAATTTGAAAAATCAAAAACAAAAATAATGTTCTTATCCTCTTATCCGTATAATTCTTCTTCTTACACCCTCTATCTATCTATTCTCATTTATGTCTTCGGTTTATCATCGTGGGAAGTTTTATAATATTCCAATCGTCGAAGATGATGGAAGCAAAAGTATGGAAGAATTGTTCTTGGAGGGCCACAGGCAGATTATAAGAGCGTTATTTTGTAAACATGACATCGATTCTTCGAGTGGCAATCCCACGCCGTCTTCTGAATCTTTCATCCCCGACTCTTCCCATCCTTCTCTCACACCGGTTGCGACCCCGTTTTGGAAGATGTCGATATTTCTCTTAATGATTCTATTTCGACTGAGATTGTTGAAGATAAGCCGTCAGATCCTTTGGAGCCCGAGCTCAAGGATTCTTTACCCGATTTTGTGAAAAATGATTTTGATACGGCTGAGGAGTGTGAATTACCTCTTATTGACAATCCGAATGATCATGATGAGATATTCTCTGATTCTGATGATGACGATTCTATGTCTTGTGGAGAAATCGAATATGTTGATGAAGAACCTCTTGAGCTCGTAAACTTAGAAGAAGTGAATGAAGAAGAAGTTGACACGGAAATTCAAGATGAAGCTCTTCGTGAGAAATTATCCAAAGTGTATCTTCTCATTTCTAAGATCGAGGCATTGAAAGATCCTCCGACTTCTTCTCCTATCCTCGTTGTGGATAGTGTTTTATTACCCGAGCTTGAAATTTTTCGATTTGAAGAGACGAGTAGTAGCAATCCCACTATTCATGCTTTCTCTCTTCCGGATTATGAATGCTTTACTTTTGAGATTGATTCTATACCTATTTCCGATAATCCGTTACGTGAGCCTCTTCTAGAGGATGTCGATTTATTTCTTGCTGCGGATGACTCGATACCACCGGGTATTGAGAATGACGAGAATGATATTTCTTCCGATTTGCTTTCTTCTCGTCCACCTGCAAAACCACCCGATATAGATTATGAATCCGGCACGAATGAAGATATTTTTAGAATGGTGGACGAGGTTTCTGAACTCGAATTTGCTTTTACCATCCGAGTGTTTAAACCATTCTATACTTATACCATCATTTCTTCTTTCCACTCCACCGGGAGTGAAGACACCGTATTTGACCCTGGCATTTCTATCTTTTATGCCAAGTGGCCGTTCTATTTGCTCTCCCCAAGGACGAATTAATTCGGGGATCGAGTCAAGCTCATGTGACTCGGTGAACAAAAACAACCGCTTCGTGGGTGGCAACCCATGCTTATCCAATTTCATCTTCTTATTTTCTATTTTCTAACAAATAATGTGAGGAGGGGGTGCCTCTTCTACTCTTGTGTTCCGTGGTTGTTTGTGATATTTGTTCAGGATTGTCCGTGATTTATGATGACTCTCGTGCTCGTTATCTCTTCACTTGGAGTCTCATTCATCGGTGCTACTTGGAAATCCTATATCCGTTAAATCTTATCGTCTAACGTTTTCTTTGGCATAATTAATAAACGGCCTAGAAGTTTGTTAGGATTACCTTAACCCGTAAAACATTGAGGACAATGTTTCGTTCTAGTCGGGGGGAGGGTGAATCTTCGATTCGATTTTGACCTTGCATTTTTCACAAATGTCGTGTACTCTTGCAACTCCGTTTTTCCACCAAAAATTGAAAAATTGAACAATTTCAAAAAAATTTGAGAAAAAAAAGCAAATAAAAAAGTACAAAAAGATGTGAAAAAGTTGTGCAAAAATATAATAAAGTTTGAATAAGTGTTTTGACACCTTGTTGGCTTTCTTGCTGGCGAGAGTAGGAATAAATATTTTGACTTGACCGGGCGTGCTGAGCCCTAGCTTGTTCCCTTAACCAATGATAATCACATAAGCTTGTGCTAGTCTTGTACACCAGGAGCTATAAAATACGAATTCTTTCTTAAGAATCTGCAAGTTCCCGTACTTGACTTTATACATGCGCAGCTTAAAAGCTTTCGCTAGTCTTTTACATCAGGAGCTAGAAAACGCGAATTCTTCTTCTAGAGTTTGCAAGTTTCCGTAAATGACTTTATATATGCGTGGCTGATTATCGGCTAAGTATTCGCTGGTTTCATTATTTGGAATCTTAAATTGCGAAGAGCGAGAAATGATAGAGTTTATTTAGAAGTTAGATGCTAAACATGGAGTAGTGGTTCTCTTTAGAGCTCATGAGAGGTACTTGTGGCTTTTTACTCCCATCAGATACGTCACCAATATATAATAGATGTTCTAGGTTAATTAGTGGAATTTAGGTTTGAATAATATTTAGTTCTTTGTTTTCTTAAGAGAATTTTTGCTTTAGAAGTTGGGTACATATCAAGGAACATTAAAAATAAGAGCAAAAAGTGAAAAAATCAAAAGTCAAAAGTTGATTATCTATGTGGTTTTGGAGCTACCCGATAAGCTTCCATTGATGTTGAGAAAAAAGTCAAGAAAGAAAGAAAAAAGTATGAAAAAAAAAAGTGAAAAATGATAGAAAAGTGAAAGTTGAAAGTTGTGTCAAATAAGAGCTATGTATGTATCAATAAGTTGTTGGCGCGTTAGGTGCATGTGATAAGTGATTAGTAATCAGTCACATGAGGTGCACGTGATCGTACTCCGCAACTTATATCTTTGATATTGTATGTACCCCTAATTCTTTGATGTGGACCGAATTTCTATTGCAGTGGTTCTTAAGAGAAAATGATTAACTACTTATCGTTTTAACTTAGGTATCACTATCGGACTAAAAATTATCGAAACGAGAAAATATGAAGAAATTCATTTCTCAACAAAATAAAATATTGAGATACAAAAACCTAGGAAATGGGAGTAAGGAGTTTTCACAAGTAACTTTTATGAGTAGTGTTAGCATCTAATTTGTAGATAAGCTGTGATCTCGTTTGTACGCTTACTTTAGGGACTCGTGAAAAATCAAGGATGACGATTTTTATCCGTATGGTCGCTTCTTAAATAGAAGTGTTTCTACTCGTTGACCTTAACAATTATTGCAAAATAATGAAAGTTCAACAAACCGTCACAAGTATGAAGTATGAAAAGTACAAAAATAGAGATAAAAGTAGAATAAAGAATAACATTTTGGAAAACGGAGCGTTTTCGGGAATAAATGATTTTATTACTTCTTTCGAACCTCCTTGCTACTTTACAAAGTTAGTAGAAAGAGTTGTGAAATTATTTATCTCAAAAGCGTTAATTGATCACATTGCGCGAGGACACGACAATACTTTAGTCGGGGGGATTTTGGTGTGTATTAATTTACACACCTTTTATAAGACCAAAACCGGACCAAAAAGACCAAAAACCTAACCAATTATGCCAAATACGTTGTGTTTTTGTGTTTGTGATGTGCAGGTACGGATATTACAAAAATAAAGCGAACACGAGCACGGGAAATGGAAAAGAGATCGTAAGCCGGAACCGGGGAAGAAATTTTCAAGAAAAGATCATAGTTGTGCTCATATATCAGATTTAGTCCTTGGAGAATCAAAGTTATCATAATTTTTCATTGAAAGATACTTTGGAATTCAGGCAAAATCAGCCCTTGGTTTTCAACAAATTTCAAAATTGGTCCTTGAGATATATTATTCCAAAAATCTGAAATAGTTAAGAGCCTGTTCCAAAAATTATACACAATAGCCCACTCCACATTTTTTACCCAAAGCCCAAACCTTAAACCTAAAACCTATACCCAAGCCCAAACCGTCCCTGGTCAAACCATATTACACCTACGGTCAAAACAAAAATAAAACATTTTTACTCGTTCTCATTTTCACTCCGTACATCCTCACCCCCAAATTTACCAAGAACCCTAATTACCCCCAATTCCCAATTACCCACTTCCACTCCAATTAACCTCAAATTAAGGGTACTTTTGGTATTCAATGCATACTTCTAGAAGCCCTGACACTTCCTGACACAAAGAATGACACGTGGGAGCTGTTTATTGGACTGGACGCGTCATGAGAAGGAATACAAGGCTGTGATTGGTTCAAGGGCGTCACCAGGGATCTATTGGAGTATATTCTTTGTGGATACCATTTCTAGAGCCTTCTGAAGACGCTCCTCACTCAGCTATATATAGAAGACTCATTCCAACGATTTGGGCTGTTAGATAGTTGGTAGAATAGGAGTAGGATTAGGATAAATTTAGAGATAGCTTATTAGTGTATCATTAGCTTTAGCTTATTGTACTTCTGTTTCAAAGCTTTGTATTAAATTCGAGTTTAATAAAAGTTTAGTTTTCATAATCCTAGCCATTTAATTTTCAAGCAAGTTTAATTTTCAAATCTGTTTAAACTCTTTTAATAAACTCATTCTAGCTTTCCAAAAGCTTGTAGTGAGATTCATCATTTAGTTACAGCTTCGAAATGGTTAAATAGCTTCTGGTCAACGTTAGTTAAAAGAAGATTCGTGATTATGATTCTGAGTTCGTTGGTGTTAGATGATAGTTGCAGTGGGTTAATGGAGCCTATCTAAAGATAGGCTTTGATCAAAAGAAACCTCTGTTCAGCTGAGGTTGGAATTGTAAGATCTCAATTTCTCGTTTTAACTTCTTATTGCATTAACTACTTTGATTAGTGTAGATCATACTTGTTAGCTTGATTGTTGTTATTTACTGTTTAGATTAGCCATTTGATTGTGTATTTGGGTAGTAATGGTTAGTTGTTAGATTATTCTGTGATATTGGATTCTTAATAATCAACTGTCATTTATTACAAACTCTGTTCTAGTAGTGTTTAGTTGTTTTGATCAATGTTCATGTGCTTCTTTTAGCTTATGTGATCAGTTTTAGAGCTTATTCGTTGGAATTGATTTTGTACATCTCATATTTGTTGTTACTAGCATTTTAGTTTAGTATTGCATAAGTTGTTTCTAAATAGTGTACTGTTGATCTCATCATCAATTTAGCTTTGATTACATTCATCTAGCATACTTAGACATATCGCATCAGTAGTGTAATCATATATATCATCGTTTTCAATCGAATTCTTTAATAATTTAGTCATATAGGGGTTTTTGGATCAGAAGTTATTTCCATATATAATCTGTTTTTGAACTTTGGTAGAATTTCTAATAAGCTCATTATAGGCTGTAACCTGGTACCTTTGCTCCTTAGCAGCTTGTTTAAGTGTGGAATTAATCTCAGCTTTATACTTGTACTTTTGAACACTTTGCTCTAGTTCCTTTTATTGTTCTTGAACCTGTTATGCCATGCACCAGGCTGCTGTTCCATACAGTCATTTTAACCTCAAAATTAGTTTTGGATAAGTAGAATTTGGTGCTTGATTTTGAATTGACAAATAGTTGGTAGTTTATTCCTTATTAGTATTAGCTTATTTTACCTTTCTAAGTGCATTTGTTAGCTTACTTGCGGATTTTTTCTAGCTTACTTGAACTGATTCTTTCACTTGCACTAGTAGTACTTGTCCATCAACCCCTTAGGATTGTTCCCCTGCACCATTGATATTGTCCCAACTGCCATCTTTCATAAACTCTTTTCTTGTTCGTTATTTTAGATTATGGCTTGCTTATTGATTTTCTGAGAAGCTTGTACATCTAGCTTGCTGTTTCGGCTATTGGATTGGACTTTAGTGCTTGTTGAATTAGTTTAAGTAGGATTGATAATTACCCCTGTGGACTGTTTGGATTTGAGTTTTACTTGTGAAATTTGTTGTTGATTTGCTGGAATTTTGCTTTCCTTAGTCTGAATTAGAATAGAATAGATCAGAACTAGCATAAACTGGTAGAGCTAAACACAAAAGTCATAATTAGATTGTAGTTTCATTTCTACTTACATATTGTGTTATCTGTTCATGTATCTTTGATCATGTGAAGTGATTTGTGTTTGCTTGTATGGTTCTACTGCTTTAACTAGTTCAATTTATCTTATAGTAATAGATTTTGGCTATTGACATTGAATTTGGTCAAAGTTCGTATGACATTTGATAGTCAAGTTATTTCAGTTGCAGGTGTTGTATTGCCACCTGATCTAGGCCTTTTTTAGAGTAGCAATTGATATATTGTGATAGGGCTTTTTTGTTTTTAAGGATCTCAGCCATGTAGTTAAGCTTTTGCCCCCTTAATATTCTAGTTTAGAGCTTATTTAGACTGCTCATTTGTGCCTGCAAGTTGAAGGTTTACACACTTTTTGCTTTAGTAACATAGGACACGCGGCTGAGCTTTCTGGCTTACGGGCGAGGCTTATTTGAGATTTTTGAGCTTCATTAAGTTTGTTTAGGTCCATTACACATTCCCTAAGCTTTTGGAGCGATTTTATGTAGAAGTGCTTATTCTAAGTACTTATTCAAACTGCTTATTGTGTCCAAACTGCTTAATAGTGGGCTTATTTAAACTTTCTTATTTTTCCTAGTATTAGAATAATATTTTAGATTTTTCAGAATTTTTTCAAATTTTTCTAGCTTAATTTAGTATTTTTCTCATTAAATTTTAGTTTTTAATCAATATTTAAATCATTTTTAAATAACAAAAATCCATAAAAATCAGAAAAAGCTTTGAAAAATACAAAAATATTTTTAGAAATTCTTTTATAATATTTTAGGATTTTTAGAATTAAATTTTTATTTTTCCACTTTAATTTTCTATTTTTCTTTATTTTTAATTTCAAAAATAGGAAATTAATTCTAGAAAATAAATAAAAACTCAAAAAAATATTTTTCTTTTTCTTAAAATTCTTTTTATTAGTTTAAGATTTTTAGAAAATATTTTCAAGTTTGTAGTTTCATTTTTCGTTATATGTTACGTTTTAAATTTTGCGGTTACATTTCCGTTTTTACGTTTTCAACATTTGTACATATTTAGCTTGTAAATTCTTCATATTTCATCATTTCTTATCATAACTTGAATTCCAAAATCATTTTTTTTTCACTTTACCACTTTTCACGACTTGATTTTGCGATTCGATAATTCACGACTCCATTCTACCTTCGCTGGGAAAACGACCCGGGAAATACTTTCACGAGCATTTCTTCGGAATAATTATATACTACGATACGACTTTATCAGACTTCGTTCCGAAGATCCAAATCAACATCTCAAGGACTTCCTTAAAATCGTAGATTCCATAGACCTTGATGTTACAACTAGAGAGTCGACCCGATTACGCCTATTCCAATTCTCTCTACGTGATCAAGCTAGTCAATGGCTTGAACGTTTACCCGCGGGATCCATCACCTCATGGGATGATCTCACCACTCGTTTCCTTGCTCAATTTTTCCCACCGGGGAGAACTACCAAGCTTAGGAATGATATCTTGATGTTCCAACAATGTCAAGGTGAAACCTTTTGTGAAGCATGGACTCGATACAAAGACCTACTCCGAAAAGTCCCTCATCATGGCATTGAACCATGGTTCCAGATTCAAATCTTTTACGATAAAGTTAATTATCAAACGAGAAGGGCTATAGATTACGCAGCCAATGGCAGGCTAAACAGACTTAGCATTGATGAATGCTGGAAAGTTCTTGAGGGGTTAACACAATATGAAGAAGAAGGATGGGAGGATCCGTTGTTTTCAAGTAATGGAAGTCTTGATTACGAAAATGCTACCCAAGAACAGTTATTGGGAAATATCGAGAAGCAGGTAAAGGAATTGATGAGAGCTGAAATGCCTGCAGCTGAAACCGCGAGGAGTCCTGATATACGTGTGAGTGCGATTAACAAATATAATTTTCCTGAACATTCACGACAAGAGGAGTTCGAAGGGATAATGGTAACCTTCATGAATAATCAGGAAAAACAAATTCGGCACTTAGAAGCACGCATGGAAAGCACTCGTAATGCTTTTATGGACTTAGCAGACGAATTCATATCAAGAATTAAGGAGAAGATTAAGGAAAAATCCACACCAAGAAAAATTGAAAAAATCTTTGAAGTCCCAACCCCTTTGGTGTGTGACCAAGAGGATAATGAGAAATCCTTTTCAAGTGCTTCACCGTCAATCACCCCTACTTCTGTGAGCATCCTCAGGAGGAGAAGAACTTGCAATTCCATAACATTTTCTTTGGAAGCTTGCAAACCACGCTCCCCAAATTGCACAAGAGACGTTCCTTTGGTTTTAAACCTGGTGTGAAGAGGTTGCACCTCAAAAACACCGTAGCTTTGGAAACTTTTATGGAACGATCCCTCTTTGTACACACCGTTGACCAATGCGAAGGTTACAACTTAACTGAAACCTTGCCCACCCCTTTTGACGACCACATCTCTTTCCGTGACAGTAATGAAGTATTTGACCCTGGTGGACTCTACTAACGGGATAGCTACTCATAGTTTTTACTTATGTTTAGCTATTTACATTAGTGCAGGGACTGAATTTCAAAATGTCACTTTGTGTTCATAATACGGGCATCTGACGGCCTCAGATTTAAACTCTTGACGCCGCCACCTCGCTTTCTTAGCAATAATAACCCAAACTCCATCACTTTCAACTCATACCCCATAAATCACACCCAAATTGCTGCTCTACCTCCGAGTCTCCAACATCCAATCCGACATCTTCCGTGACTAATCTCCACATGGTAAGTAGTTTTTCTTCATCCTTTTTCGTTTAATTATCCTTAGGACCTACCAATTTTGAAAACCCCCATCATCCGAAACCCTATCATTGACCCATCTTTGAGAATCATAATGCCCTTCCTTAGATGTTTTGTAATCATGAGGTTACCATTAGGTGATAGTGGTCGACTCGAATCATGCATTAATTGCGGGAAAATCTTTCACACCACGGATTTTTTGACCCCCCACTCATGTTTTCTGCATAAAGGAGTGTTTGGGTCATGGATCTAGAGTTTGAAAATTGATTTTTCCCTCGTAATTGCATGGATGAATTTTTGCTGGGTCTGACGGCGTCAGGTTTTCCTTCCTGACGGCGTCAGATGTGTCTGACAACATGAATTCGTAAAACTCTCATTCTAACCATTTTCTTTCCACTCTATCTTTTTCCAGGAAAATGAGCAAACGATCACGACAACATCGAGGGAGCTCGTCTAGGTCCCAACGAGTAAACTATGGGGATTTGGTCCACAGTTGGGGTGAGTTTGACAATGACGCCGCTACAACCAAGTATGCGGAACTTGTTTATCACCATATCGATGCTGGAGCTGTGATCGATTGGGAGTTTCTGAGGTCCCAAGGTCTTGAGGGTGAGTTCTTGGGGAGGATCCAAACTGATGGATTCACGGGTCCTCAATGGGAGAGATTGTTTAGGATGAGGGAGACAGTTTACAGTGAGTTGGTTCTTTGCGACTTTTCGCTTTGATTTGGCTGAGGCCAGGACAGATATGGGGGCACCACCATTTACTTCAGATTGGGGGGGAGAGATTTGATCATGTTTGATTACTGAGTTTGGATGGAGGATTGGTTTGTACACTCGAGAGGAGGCTGTTGAGGGGGTTTTATGCAGAGGTTGTTGCATGGGGAGACAATGAGGAACGAATTGAGGTGTGCCACTTTTTGGCCGAGTATTGGGAACGGGGTGTACACCTCGACTACTGGGGCGGCCTCAATCAGGGACCCCATGATCAGGTTGGCCCACAGGTGCATCACCTACAGCTTATCGGGGCGTCGTGGCACCACTCACCGTGTCATTGCTTCAGATATTTTCTACCTGTACACCATGTTTTCTGTGGATGTTTACTGTAACATCCCATTTTGGGTAGCGAGCTATTTGAAGACTAGTGTGGGGGAGAGGGATATTGACAAGGTGTATGGGGGGATGTTCGTGACCCGGTTGGCTCGATCTTATGGGCTACTTGTTCCTGAGATCATGGGGTACCTGAGCGACTGTGGGACTTGTAGGGTGGTGAGGGCTAAATCCCTCAAGCAGATGAGCATTGTGATGGAGCTGGGGGATGGGTCCTATACCTGGTACATTGCGGGAGGACCTGAGGGTGCTGAGGATGATGATGATGATGATGAGGGAGCGCCCCAGCAGCCACATTTCAGGGATTATGAGGTTGGGTCTGCAGATTATTACCGACACATGGGTCGGGGAAACTGGCAGGCACACCAGGGGGTCTGGATGGGTCAGGTGGACGCATGGCGGACCACCACTGACCAGCGCTTTGATTGGATGTATGATCATACCATCCGCTAGATGCAGCACCTCTCCACCCGTGATCAGATCGAGCCCCAGCTACAGATCGACCCATTCCCCGACCGTAAGATGGACTACCCTCCCTACGGGTACACTGGGCACCTCCCTCTTGGTTATGACTACCGTTATGGTCCCCCTCCCCAATGATCTGTCTTGATATTTGTGATGTCTGAACAATTTATTCATGGTGGTGTAATTTGAAACAATTTGGATTGTAATAGTTTAGGATATGGCCTCTATTGGCCCTGGATAATTTTTATTTTTATGTTCACGTTGAATTTCAATATTATGGTTTGCTTATGGTTTCATTTTTCTATTTGTGTGATTTTTATTTTGTTTGATTGTTATTTGTTTCCGTATGCATGCTTTATTTTTATTGTTGGTAGATCATGTTTCAAACTAAAATGGTGAAAATACTTTATTTTGTTGTTTGGCTTTGTCTTAACTTCATCCAAAGGTATTTCACAAAAGATAAGTGTAAGGGGAAACCCCAAATATGTTTTTAAGAAACAAACCCGATCATGATTCTCCACAATATTAAATGAACATGTATATTCGTATTTGTTAGAGTCAGATGCTTGTATCGAGTCATAATGATGTTTTGCAAGATTTTCCAGGAAGTAGGACAAAGTTTTTCCAGAAATTTTTCAGAAACTTAACATAAGGATTTCTGCAGGTCACTTCTGACGGCGTCAGGAAGAAACTCCTGACGGGGTCACATGTAAAAATCTGGAAATTTTGCTAGTTTTGTTTTTCTAACGGAGTCTTAAAGTTTTTGTTGAATATTTAGTTTTATAAACTCCAGGGAATCTGCAAACATCATTCCACAAGCATTATATCTTACTTTGTTTTCTAGGATTTGTTAACATATATAGATTGCCGCCGATTTTACGCGAGGTTGCCTTGTTTGTTTTCTCAGGTTTAACAGGTTATGTTTGACAAGAAGATGATTTATATTCTGGAAGGGAAGCTTTGATTGTTTATTTTCTTGGAGGAAGATCTAACCTGGTTACCATATTATCCATACCGAGCGAATCAGGGGAGTATTTGATTTCATTCTTTTACCTATTTCACTTTTACATTCTTTAATTGAACATTGGGGAAAATGTTCATCCTAAGTGTAAGGGGAGGGTAAAATGATGATACCTCATAGGATACACTTTCACTTGAGTTTGTTTATTTGATGGTAGGTGTGTAATAAAACTATGAGAAATACTTGTTAGTGTAATTTTAGCTCCAAATTTAAATTTTTTTACAACATTTAGGAGTGAAACTTTAGCCTTAGCAAGCGTCACATAGATAGGAGATTGTATGACTAGCACAAAACCGTACCATTCAGAAAAATTTTCCACCCAATATGTGAGGTTCGCCTTTAGATTTGATAAGAAAACCATTCATTATTAGTGCTTATGAGTGTACCGGTAGCATTTAGATTCTAGAACTTGCGTTAGTGATGCATCCCGAGACCGCTAGTGAGACTACATTCGTGTAGTAGGATTTACTACATGATAAGAGGCATTAGGAACACCCTTGTGTTAAACCCGTATCATAATTACTTGACCATTTAAGTCATATTACTTGGCTAGTTAAGTCAATTAATTTTTCCCACACCCTTAGCGTTGTACTCATTTTTAGTACACAAAACTCCTAGTACACCCCTCCGAGCCTATCTTTTCGTTTCTAACTTTAAGCATCTTACTTAAAGGAAGAATTTTTTACACCCCACTTAAATGTACACCCAAATCGCCTTAGCCTTCCGTGTATGCACTCATCTTTAGTGCATTATTGTTATATGTTTAAACTCTTAGTTAATTACCTAATTGATTACATGGTTGCTAAGTCGAGTCATATCCTTGTACATATTGTTTTGGGACGATTGGGACTCATGGGTAAAGTACTTATGTTATGGAGTAATGGGGAAGAACATCATATTATTACCCCCATATATACGTTAATCTTAAAAGTACTCCAAGTGTTTTGATTATCTTGATTCGAGTCATTAGATTAGTTTATTGTAAAGTATGTAAAAATTCAAGTGTAAAGGGAATGTTCATTCCCTATGATGTATTATTTTGGATGGTAGGATAAAAGTGTATGCAAAAAAAAAAAAAAAAAAAAAAAAAATCGAAAAAAATATAGAAAAAGAGAAAAAACATACGGACTACCATCCCGTTTCATTCTATGTTCATTTTATGTTTTTGTTATTTTTCATTTATTAGCTTAAGTCGAGTCTAGTCTTGGCTTAGCAACGCCATTTTGTACATGTAATTAACCAAGATTGTTAACTCGCCACCAGTAAAGATTGCCTATATCCAACAAAACCGTGTATTCCATATCCCTACACCTAACGTTACAACCCTTTAAAAGACCTCTTTGATAGTTTATCCTAGGTGCTTACGCCATGTGGTGGAGGTTTGATCCTTTCCCAAGCCTATGGTAATCTATTTTGCTATGACAGGTAGTGAGAGATGTTTTCTATTTCCATATTGTGGTATACACTTTATTACACCCGAGAGATGTGAGTATCTAAACACTATTTGTGAGGTGCTAGTATATGACCTCCGTGCTTGTCTTTGGTCTTTAGTGGAACGATTATTTGTTGTAATTACTTTTATATTAGTGTTAAATGACCCCTAACTTGTATTTTGACTAGAATAAAAGCACATTTGCTTAAGGACAAGCAAATATCAAGTGTAAGGGTATATGATAAGGCGAAAAATGATCCGTTTTTAGGGGGTCATTTAAGCCGGAATTGGAATTTATTTGATCAAATATTGCCCTAAATCGTTCCTTTTGTAATTTTAGGTACTTTGGGAGTGAATTCTAGAAAAGGAAGCATTTTGGACGTTTTTTGAGCATAAAAGTGAAGAAAACGGCAAAGTCTTAATTTTTCTTGCTGGGAACAGTACCTGACGGCATCAAGAAGGATTTGATGACGGCTTCAGGACCAAAATGGATGACGGCCCAGAGAAAACGTGATGGCGTCAGAACAAGGGCGTCAATTGTAAAAGCGGTTACGGCCTAGAGCAGAAATACACATGACGGCGTCAGATCTGGATCTAGGCAATCCGAGAAGATTTTTGGCGGCGAGATGACGACGTCAGAACTTTCCTCTTGACGTCGTCACCTCATGAAATCTATATATACTTTTCTAATTTTTATTCGTTAGGGAGGAACTTGTGTGGAGAATTTTAGGGCCGAACTTTATAAACCCTAGCTCGTTTGTAACAGTATTTTCAAGGGTTTTCACACCTTGAAACCCTTCATGTTCAATTGAGATAAGTTTTCTTTCAATTCATTCAATATATCTATGTGTTGTTTGAATATATCTTATGCTTGTCTTGATTTTAACATGCTAGGCTAGATCTTTTGTGTGTTTGCTTAGATGTAATGAAACCTAGATGTTGATTATAGGTTGATTGCTTGTTTATAGTTGTAATGGATGAATGATTTCAATGTTAGGCTTAAGAAAACTGGCAGATCTCCATTGTGTAACTTGCTTGAACGTCTTAAGAAACATGAACCGATGTGTACTAGGTTTTTATGGTTATATTTAATGCATGAGCGAATTCTAGTGATCCCATGTTAGGAGCTTCTTACAGGCTCGACATAGGAGTGAAGTAGGAGCTTATACAATTGGGGAAGTAAGTACGCCACCCCATGATTGGTATTAAGGAATATAACCCGTCATCCACGCAACTGTAACAAGTAATTAACCTGTAAAAGATATCTAGGGAGTAGTGAAATCTAAGTAAACACAATTCTCCCATTTATTGTTCACACCACTAATTTAATTAGTTTTATTTTCATTTTTGTGATTTTATTTTGATTGCATCTTTAGTTATTGTGTTAGTTGACTAGCAACTAATTCCGCCCCTCCTTCCAATACCTGAGATTTTTAATTGCTTTCATATAATATAAAAAAAATACAAAAAGAATCATCCCTCACCTCCAGACCCAGTTTTTAGGCTTTCTAATCCTAGCGACACTATTCCTGAGTTGAACGATCAATCCCCCGGTACTTGTCACTATACTATACTACAACGATCAGGTACACTGCCTGGTGGGGGTTGTAAGCTTCTCGAGAGGTAAAGCCTGGTGTAATTCCCACGCATCAATATATATAGATATATATATATATATATATATATATATATATATATATATATATATATATATATATATATATATATATATATATATATATATATATGGAAGGGATCAGGCACGTTTTTGGATTTTAGCGTGGATGTACGAACGAATCTCAGCCATCCATCTAATCAACCATCTGAAAAAGGCGGAGTGGCAATATCGTAAATATCTTGTCTTTCTTTTAAATCGTTAATATCACAGTAGTTTTTTTTGTGAAAAAAATTCAAAAAAATCTGAAAAAATTAAAAAAAAAATAAAGAGGACAACAAATAGTTAAGAATCGCTGAAAAAAAATTCAAAAAAAATCGTTTTCATAATTAAAGGTATTGTGATATTAGCGTTTGATTTTGTCTTTTTATACTGCATCACGGTTACTGCATCACACACACACACACACACACACACACATATATATATATATATATATATTGAAGCTTTCAAATGAGAAGACAAAATTTTGTGAGAACGCGAGAAGCAATCCTAGCCACTCATTTTATCCTCCTTTAACATTAATCTAATGGCTAATGTTAGTTAATCAACTTTTTGAAAATTTCTTAAAAAATTTTGAAAAATTTTAAAAAAATTTCAAAAAATTTTCTAAATTTTTTTTTCGAAAAACTTTTTTTTTCAAGATTTTTTCGATTTATTTTTTCAAGATTTTTTTTTTCAAAAAAAAAATTTTTGAAAATTTTTTTTTTCGAAAATTTTTTTTTCAAAATTTTTTTTAGAAATTTTTTTTCGAAAAAAAAAATTTAAAAAATTTTTTTTTTGAAAAAATCTTTTTTCGAAAATTTTTTTTCCAAAAATTTTTTTTTCGAAAAAATTTTTTCGAAAAAAAAAAATAAATTTTGGAAAATTTTTTTTCGTCACATGTGAAAAATAAATTTTGGAAATTTTCACGAAATTTTTTTTTGTAACGTGTGAAAAAAAAAATTCGTCACATGTGAAAAAAAAATTCCGTCACATGTGAAAAAAGAAATTTGGAATTTTCACGAAATTTTTTTTGTCACGTGTGAAAAAAAATTCGTCACATGTGAAAAAAAAATTTCGTCACATGTGAAATTTTTTTTTTGAAATTTTCCCGAAATTTTTTTTGTCTCGTGTGAAAAAAAATTCGTCACATGTGAAAAAAAATTTCATCGCATGAAAAAAAAAATTTCGTCACATGTGAAAAAAATTTCCGTCACATGTGAAAAAAAAATTTCGAAAATTTTCAAAAAAATTTTCGAAAATTTTTTGAAAATTTTTCAAAAAAAATTTTGAAAAATTTTTGAAAATTTTTCAATAAAATTTTCGAAAATTTTTTGAAATTTTTTCGAATTTTTTTTGAAATTTTTTTGAAATTTTTCAAAAAAAAAATAGTTAGCTAATAATAGCTATTAGATCAAAGTTTAAGGAGGATAAAATGAGTGAATAGCATTGGTTCTCGCGTTCTTACAAAAATTAGATTTCTCACATGAATGACGCCCCATATATATATATATATATATATATATATATATATATATATATATATATATATATATATATATATATATATATATATATATATAGAGTGAGGATCACGTGCAGATACAATTTTTTAGTGCGGTCGTGCGGATGGATCTGGACCGCCCATTCCAGATCTGATCTTGACTTTTTGTAAAAAAGTCAAGATCTGACGCTAATATCACGGTACCAATTGATCATGAAAATGATTTTTTTGATTTTTTTCCTTCTCAGCGATCTTTACTCTAGTTGTGTTCTTTTATTTTTTTTTTATTTTTTCAGATTTTTCTGAGCACTTTTTTCTTTTTTAATTATGAGTGCTAATGTGATATTAACGATATTATGAGTGGTACCGTGATATTAAGCTTTTTTACATGTAAAAATGAACCATGATATTACGATATTAAGAAAAAGTTAAAGTGATATTAAAAAAAGGGTAAAGTGCAAAAATGGTCCTTCACGTTCCACGAAATTGCAAAAATGGGACCGAGACAAAAAGTAGCGCAAAAAAGCCACCCACGTTCCACATTTTCGCAAAATCGCCACTGAGAGCCATTTTCCGTTAATTTCAGCGTTAAGTGCCACGTATTTGAGGGTAGTATCGTCATTTCACTGTTCATACTTATTAAATTTGCCGCCATAATCACCTCTGTGCTTGGTATCAATGTGATTAGACCTCAATGGCTAAATTTGCAAAGTTATTTTCAAACATCTACCCCCATAAACCCCCCTACAACCCATATCTTCTCCACCACGACTCGCATTGACCGTAGCAGAATCACAACAAGAATGCAATCAACTCAAATGTCAGAAAACACAACCATGATAACCACCACCATAACGACAACGACCACCACCACCACCAACGCACACCAACAAACGTCATCGTTTGTGACCACAACAACTGTGACACATCCCCCACAACAACTCCAATGTCCACGTTGTCATTCAGAAGACACAAAGTTCTGCTACTACAACAACTACAACACATCGCAGCCGCGTCACTTTTGCCGTAGCTGCCGCAGACACTGGACCCATGGCGGCGTGCTCCGGGACATCCCTGTTGGAGGTGGAAGCCGAAAAAACAGAAAAAGAAAAAACCCCATGAACCCCACCATCACCTCGGCATATCTTACAACGTTTGATCAGCCGGAGTACCAGGACTACCAGAGTGTGATGCCGCCTCCCCAGAGCCTGCTGCCGCCTACCCAGGGCCTGCCGCCGCCTGTGGATGATGCCGGTGATGCGAATGGGTTTGTGTCGTCGTTGTTGGAGGATGTTTCTTTTGATGAAGGTGTCTGGCCATTTTTTGGCAATTAGTTTGTTTGTTTGTTGGTTTGTTAGTTTTAGTTGTGTATGTACCCCGATCTTTTGATGGTAAATGGTATGCTTGTGAATGGTAAATGAATGGTAATTCAGTAGTTATATTTACACCCACACTTGCCCATTTTGACAATCATGTTTGACTTTTGCACATGATTGTACATGCACAAAAAGACCCAGAATTGCCCAAATTGGATCTAATTGACTATCCGTGTAACCATTGACTATTCGTGTAACCACATTCAAGGTAATGCGCAGGCACAAAAATACCCAAAATTACCCAAATTGGCAATCAAGTTTGACTTTTGCAAATAACATTATGGTTGACTTTTGCAAAAATGGCCAATGGTTGACAAGCAAACCATAATAAATCAACACAACAAACACATAACATGACATTAACATTCATTCAAATTGATAACAGAAACATAACAAAACAAAACATAATATATCATTAAAAGGAGGGAAACATTAAAGGAACATTCAAAACATAGATGAGCATGAAAGAAACTCTAAAGTCCCTTGACAAATGCGTGCTTGTTGAAGAGCTTGAGCTTCGCTTCTGCCATCTTCTTCTTCAACTCCAAAAGCTCGATAACATCTGACTTTTGAAGCTTCTTCAAGAACTCCAAGCATTTGAACATCTGCACCGAGGGACGCACCAGTTCCATTTCAGCCATCATCTTGTTCCTTTGAACGACAATATCAAGCAACTCTTGATATGCCACAAACAGATCTTTGGCATACTTGATATCACGCTCCGTCTCCCTAGCAAAAAAGACCGTCATCTGGTATGGTAACTCGGTTGAGTTAGCAGCCCTAGCAAGCTCCTCAAGAAGGACAAAATGAGACATTCTTTTGCAAATTTGATTCAAATAAGTTTTACTGTGTTTGTTTACTGGATGAATGAGGAAGTTACTCGGGGTATAGGCTATAAATAGGCGTGGTAAGTACATGTGAAAATGTGTTTTAGGCCGTTTGGGTTACCAACATACACATCCCAAAATTGCCTAGTTTTTTTGGCTTCCATTAGATTTGATAACATGTTATGCAACCATTGAACCTAGTTAAGATTACATAACCGATACATAAACATAAATAAAGTAAAATTGTTATAAATGATCTACTAAAAGACCATAGTAGAATCACAACAACTTATTGACCTAAACATAAAAGCATAACCATTATTTAGCATCATCCTTGGGATTCTTGTCAGCATCGTCCTTGGGTTTTTTGTCAGCCATCAGTCTTCGCCTCTTGATTGATCTTCCTTGGTCTTCAAACTTGTCCTCTGTGATCACTCCATCTTGACCAATTCCATTTTTTCCATGTGGTATCACAGCCACATCAGAAACTCTTTGTTCACCATTTCTAATTACTACAGCACACTGATCATCTGGTATCACAGCCACATCACAAACTCTTTGTTCACCATCTCCAACTACTGCATCACAATGCTCATCTAGAATCACATCCTCATCACGAACTCTTTATTCACCATCATCACCATCAACATCCATAAGTGGAAGCAAACTGAAACTAACTGGTTCAGCATAAAGAGCATACACCTCTATTCCTTCTCCAGCTGCAACAACGTCATCAAGTTCATCCAATGCTTGATCTATTTCAGCAAACATGTTTCTAATCTCTTCAGGCTCTTGAGGCTCTTCAATCGCATGCAACTCTTCAGGTTCAGGTACATCAACTAAATGGTATGGATCACCATGCCATTCTTGTTCAACCTCTTCATCACTTGCGTCAGCATAATACGCATCATCAAAATCGAGATCATAAAAATCGAGCAAACCTGTAGACTCCTCACTTGAATCCTCCACAATCAAGTCTTGGTCAATCTCTCCCAATAACCTTCTGAATTGAAACTCATCACTCATCCTTTTTGTATGGCCTGCAATCATTTTTTGGGCACAAAATGTTGGTGGAAAGTCACTGTCAGAATCAGTATCAAAAACAGGTCCAGCCTTCTCAGGTTGTCTTGTCTTATGCCACTCTAACAATAGTAATTTCCCACTGTTTCCAGTCTCACCATCAACACCCTTTCCAGCAGCCTCATTCATATCATCATCCACTATTTCTTCTATCACCACACCCTTGCCCTTAGTCATCATTCGATCCATCATCTCACACTCAACAATTGAAACACCGGTTTCAATATACAAATCCAATTGTGTAAATATAGGAACATACTCCAGAAGTGTCTTCACATCTTCGTCAGACTTTAGTGGTAGCAAACCATCATCCAGTGACTCCCCAGGTATCCTAAAGTGAGTAAACATAAGGGTACTATCCGAGTAACCTAAATCCTCTAACATTTCGCCCAATAATTCCATGGAGAAAACGTCAGAGTGAATTCCGTCAAACCAATCTGTATCTCCAAAGAGATATCTTCTTCCTGGTTTTGAGGTGAATTCACCATTGTGATGGATTTGCAAAGAAAACACCTTTTCATTCAAATCTGTGGAACACATAAAACATCAATTACTTCCGACAACAATAACAAGTTTAAATGGAAAACATTAAAATGGAACAGAGTATTCTTACTATAAAGGATTCCTAAATCAGGTATCGGGGTACTGCGCGCACGATTTTGCCAAAGCTTAACCATTCTCAAGATCTTTACCTGTGAAATTAATGTTCTCCTTGGAAGAAATTGATACCCGTATATAAAGTATTGCTCTAAAGGACTAAATTTGTAAAACAAAACACTGGAAACTTAAGTTATTGGCGGGAAAGGGTTAAAATGACGATACTACCCTCAAATACGTGGCACTTAACGCTGAAATTAACGGAAAATGGCTCTCAGTGGCGATTTTGCGAAAATGTGGAACGTGGGTGGCTTTTTTGCGCTACTTTTTGTCTCGGTCCCATTTTTGCAATTTTGTGGAACGTGAAGGACCATTTTTGCACTTTACCCTTAAAAAAATTAACTTTGATATTAAGAAAGCATGATAGTTACGGCGATATTAACAATTTTTATTAAGAAAATGTTTTTACGATATTAAAAAAGTTATTGTGATATTAAATTTTTTATTAAAAAAAAAGTTTTCAGAATCTGATTTTGACTTTTGTAAAAAAGTCAAAATCGGATTCTGATATCACAATACCTTTAACGATGAAAACGATTTTTTTTTGAAATTTTTTTCTGCGATTCTTAATTATTTGTTGTCCTCAGATTTTTTTGAATTTTTTCAGATTTTTTTGAATTTTTTTCAGAAAAAAAGCTAATACGATAGTAACGATCTTAAAAAAAGACGAGATATTTACGATATTGCCACTCCGCTTTTTTCAAATAGTTGACTAGATGGAGGGCTGAGATTCGTCCGTACCATCCGCTCTAAAAGACAAAAACGTACCTGATCCTCACCATATATATATAAAAGATGCAACTAACAATAAGATTAAACTTTTTAAATAATTATTTTTAATAATAAAAAATTATAATAAAAAATTATAAATCAAACAAAACAAAGATTAAATTATTTGTTTTTTTAATAAATAAAAAATATGTCATTTAAAATTATTTAAAAAAAACCGCACGTGCGCGGGTATTATAATTAGTTTAGAAGAAAAAATTAAATCTTTAATATATATAGCTTTAATGTATCTTTAAAGATAAATATTTAGAAGAAAAAATTAAATCTTTAAATCCAAAAACACACAATTTCGGTTCACGTCTTATAGCATGTTACGGTTATCACTTCAAAAAATTATTAATTGGATATGTTTCAAAACTTAAATTAGCTAATAAGGTTTATAATTTTTGGTCAGCAATAGAGGAGTCAAAACGGACCAATTTTTAATTTTACACAACAAAAATATTATTTCATTTTGTCAAATATGGATTATAATAGGGTTGTCAATAGTGGAGTTTCTTTGATTATCTTCCTGGTATGTTTTTCTTGTTAATGGCTTATAATTAACACGTTGTAGTTCTTTTTGGAAGTAGTTAGGTTGATTATTTTTGCTGTTTAATAGTGGTCATTGCTAGGGTTGTAAACGGTTGTCAATAGTGGAGTTTCTTTGATTATCTTCGTACTATGTTTTTGTAGATATGGCTTATAAATTAACACGTTGTAGTTCTTTTTGGAAGTAGTTAGGTTGATTATTTTTGCTATTTGAGAGTGGTCATTGCTAGGGTTGTAAACGAATTGAACGTTCAGTGAACATTTTTTGAATTGTTCGGTAAAAATTTCGTTTATGTTCGTTTATTTATTAAATAAATGGGCACGAACAGTATTTTACGTTCATTTAGTTAAATGAAAGAACATGAACAAAAGTCGCGTCTGTTCATTTTTGTTCATGAACGTCCGATTACGCGCTCGTTAATGTTCATTTATTTATTTGTGTTCGTACATCATGTCTTTTAATTGTATAATTTTAAATATAGTTAAAAAAAATAAAAAATAAAAATAAAATAAAAACACTTATAAAATAGAGTTAATGTCATTTTTCGTCCCTGTGGTTTGCCGGGTCAATCACGTTTAGTCCTTGCCGTTAAAATTCATCGGGTTTGGTCCCCATGGTTTACAACCCATACGGGTTTGGTCCCTTGACCAAGTTATCCGTCAGTTGACCTGTAAAATGACAAAAACACCCTTATTATTATTATTATTATTATTATTATTATTATTATTATTATTATTATTATTATTATTATTATTATTTTCTTTTAAAATAAAAGAGTAAACTACTATATGGTCCTTGTGGTGATAACCTGGAAACACAAAACACAAACACAACCTTATCTTCTCCATCTTTCATCTCTCTCTTATCTAAACCAAACCATAGCCGCCCCTTTTTCCAGCCATAACCGCCGCCCACCGTCACCCACAACAACCTCAAAATTTATCCCTATTATTAGATCTATTAGATCTACTAGTGCACGCACCGTATTTTTCTTGTTTGCTCGAATTCTCGTGTCCTTTTGTTGTGAAACCGAAGGTAGATGAGTCACAAGAGGGTTGTGACTCGGATTGTATTGAAAACGTGACCAAGAGGTCACGAGTTATATTTTTCCGGTTGGGTTTTGATTAAAAACGAAAGGTATATGTGGGTTTTTGAATAAAACGTGATAATAAACTAGTTTGGTATCTGGGTTTTTCTTGATTTTGTGTGTGGTCGAGGCATAACCGAGGGTTGATGCTCTTGGCTTGTGCCATTTCGGGCTTATGTGACTTTTCTTGATGATAAGAGGTGGTGGTGTTAAATGAGAAGATGAAGAGTAGAAAAAAGGGATGTGGTAACAGTTTGGTGGTTGGTGGAGGTGGAGGTGGAGGTGGAGGTGAGGTTAGGTGGTGGTGAGGATGATGTGTGTGTTGATAGATCGAGAGGCTTTGGGGTTTTGTTTTGTTTTGTTTTGTTTTGTTTTGTTTTGTTTTGTTTTGTTTTGTTTTTTTTTTTTTTTTTTTTTTTTTTTTTTTTTTTGTGAATCTGGGTGTTGGTTTTTGTGGTGTTGGATAAAACGTAAGGTTGATTTTGTGAATAAAAAGTTGAAAATTATTTTTCTGGTGAATCTGGGTGTTGATTTTGTTTTATTCGGATCTGGGTGTGTGTGGGTGTTGAATCTGGTGAATCTGGGTGTTAATTTCACAATTTTTGTTTTATTCGGATCTGGGTGGTGAATTTGGGTGTTGAATCTGGGTGAATCTGGTGAATCTGGGTGTTGAAGTTGTTATTATCACGTTTTATTCAACTTTTTATTCATAAAAAGTTGAAAATGATTTTGTGAATCTGGGTGTTGATTTTGTGAATAAAACGTAAGGTTGAATCTGTGAATAAAAAGTTGAAAATAATCTCAAAGTTGGTGTGTGTGGTGTTGGATAGGATTTTCTTGGTGTGGGTTTTTAGATCATCAAGAGTGATGAATCTGGGTTTGTTTGTGTGTGTGATACACGAAATGACTCAAATACCCTTCATGTTAACGGTCAACTGACGGATAACTTGGTCAAGGGACCAAACCCGACGAATTTTAACGGCAGGGACTAAACGTGATTGACCCGGCAAACCACAGGGACGAAAAATGACATTAACTCTATAAAATAATATGTTATTCATAATTTAATAAAGTTTATGTTTGTTGGTCTAAGTTTATTTATTTACGACCGTTTTCATTTAGTGTCTTAATAAACGAAAATGAATAATTCATTTTTTTAATAAACGAATATGAACAAGAAAATCCGTCCGTTTAAGCGTTCGTGTCTGTTTATTTGTCGGTCAAAATTAAACGAATGAACATAAAAAAGGCTTCGTTCATGTTCTTCCAGTTCGTTTACCGCCTAACCATTGCCGTAAATTCAACATATAGGTTAGAAAATGTGTCTAACTCGGGACATGCAAATTTCATTTTTCTTTTATTCGTTTTTGTTCCCATGTCTTTCCCTTTTACTTAATATTCCAAAGGGGTGTTTCTTTTTTTTTTTTTCTTTTTTTTTAGCTAAGGACCATGTGGGTACTACGTCTATATAAACCACTTATTGGGGAAGGCATTAAAATTTTTGTCTTAAGGATATAGATCAGCTAAGTGAAATAGTGAGTTCCACTTAAAAAGAAATACTCCGTCCGTCCCAAATTTATAGTCCCTCTTTCTATTTCGGGTTGTCCCAAAATTATTGTCCACTTCCAAATATGCTTGTGAAGAATGTAGCAAATTTACCATATTGTACATAATGTTTTTAAAATTACAAACATCATTCAATGATTTAATTAATTCCATAAGGGAGGTGGGAGTGGGCACGGGATAGCATGGGATGGGATCCCTCACCCACGGGAACACCACCGCCGTCCCTCCCTTCACGCACGGCAAGGGCCTCGTGCCTCGTGCCTCGTGCCTCAAAGTTTCACGCACGGGACTCGTTTTTTTTTTTTTTTTTTTTTTTTTTTTTTTTGAACGTTGCAACTTTAATTTTGGCCGTTGGGGAGGAAAACGGATACTTTTTGTGGAGATGTGAGTATATATATTGGACACATTTGAGAAAAAAGAAGTGTCGACATCAAAAAAAAAAAAAAAAAAAAAAAAAAAAAAAAAAAAAAAAAACCTAGGATCCAAACCGAAAAAAATAAATAAATAAATAAATAAATAAAAATCAACCATATGGAGCATAAAAGAATAGGTTCGACTGTATGGTTAGACGAGCCGTTTGAGTGGTCTAATGATAGTAGTCTCGACGTTTTTTCTAACGCGATTGATGAAGATGAGGAAGCTGATATAGCAATGTCGACACGCAGATCAGTAAAACGCGATCACATAAGAGCTGCAGAAAGATTGCATCGTGATTATTTTTGTGAAGATCCAAAATTCAACGATGAAGTATTTGAAGATAGGTATCGTATGCCTAAAAGTTTATTTTTTAAAATAACACATGCTATTGAGTCTAAATTCAAGTATTTTCAAGAAGGTTACGATGCTAGAGCGAAAAAAAGTTTCACCGCCATACAAAAATGTTCGTCTGCCATTAAACAACTCGCAACCGGTAATCCACCGGATGAGTTTGACGAATATTTAGAAATGGCCCAAAGAACTTCACGTGAATGTCTTCAATTTTTTTGTAAAGCTATTATTGAGATATACGGTCGAGATTACCTACGTAGGCCAACAAGCCATGATATTGCATGTTTTTACGAAGCACACGAAGCTCGACATCACATTCGGGGTATGATCGGTAGCCTAGATTTCACACATTTCGTTTGGAGGAATTGTCCAACCGAATTGAGGGGTCAATATAAAAGGGGTGATCATCAATACCCCACGATTATGATGGAGGCAGTGGCGTCTCAAGATTTGTGGATATGGTACGGCACCTAAGTGCTCATTTGTTGTGAACGGCCGTACGTACAAGCGTGGATACTATCTAACCGATGGCATATATCCTGCATGGTCTACTTTTGTTAAAGCGTTCAAATATCCAACCGACCTGAAAGAGAAAAAGTTCAAGAAAGTACAAAAGTCGGCTCGAAAAGATGTTGAACGGGTATTTGGTGTTCTCAAGGGTAGATGGGGTGTACTGAGACGACCCTTACGGCCATACACAGTAGACAGAATTAGAAAACTAGTTTATGTGTGTGTGATATTGCACAACATGATTCTATATGACGTCGGTACCGCAATCTCCCCAGTTCATATTCGGGATCCTCCGATCCAACCGGTATTTGACGAAGCAGCCTTAGTCGAGATACGAAATGAGAAAACACATTTTCGTCTCCGATTTGATCTTATGGAGCATATTCACGCTCAACAATTACCATACCTCCAGGTGGACGATGAAAACGATGAAGTTTAGTTTTTTAGTATTATGAAATTTAGTATTTTAGTATTATGTAATGTTATTTTATGTTTTTTAGAAATATTATGTAATGTTTTTTTAAGTTTTAATGGAATTTTAGTTTTTTTTTTTTTTTTTTTTTTTTTTTTTTTTTTTTTTTATAATTTTAATGGAATTTAAAAAAGAAAAAAGAAAAAAAAAAAAAGTGAGTGAATGGTGAGTGAAGTGTTACCTCTAAAAATATGGGTGAGTGATGGAAAAAATGGGTGAATGATGTGGCAGAAGGGGATTGGTTGTGAGTGAGTGATGTGATAGAGAATGGGTGAACCACTCCCTCCCCCTTAAGGGTAAAAGTGACATTTTGCAAAAAAGTAAGAGAGAGAATGCAGTAATTATTATATTTTCTTAAACTATGTGTTTTTTGTCGGTGGAAAATAATTTTGGGACGGAAGTATATTAAATAGGTTTGTGAACCCAATTTTTTAGCTAAAGAAAAAACTAAACAAACCTTAAATCCTTCTTGACAGAACCCCATTCTAACTAAATATGCTTCTTTTTAAATTATTAATTTTATTATCTTTTGTTTGTATATATATGTTACGACTCTTTTTATGATTTTGTGTAGTGCAATTGGTTTGAGCTGTGCACGTATTATGTTTTTACATTCATGTTTTAATTCAGTGTGACTGGATTGACATTGCCACAAAAGAATATATATTAAAATGTAGTAAAAAGAGTAAACTGCAAAAAATGTCCTTGAGTATATCCAAATTCGCATGTTTAGTCACCAAAAAGATAAATCTCTGTAAATTATGCCACTACTGTGAGTGTTTGTCTGCAAATTGTGTCCCTCGGCTTAATGATCGTCAGAAAATCTCGTTAGTTTGAGGACCAAGTGAGGGTATTTTAGTCATTTCACTTTTCCCACCAATTTACTCACCCACTTACCTAGTTACTTTCCCGATGCCACCCTATTCACAAGGACAATCAATATAACTCTCAGTGGCGGAACCAGGAAATTAAGATGTGAGGGGCAAATTTTTTTATTTATTTATTTTATTATTATTATTATTATTATTATTATTATTATTATTATTATTATTATTATTATTATTATTTTGAACAGCAACAACTCAATCGGTCTAGTAATCGGGTCGAGTTCAATTTAACATAATATCAGGATATATGTTCAATGATAGAGGTTAAACCTTACAGCTAACAAATACTACGTACAAGTTATATTTACTCTCTTATTACATTGATTGTAAACCAAAACATAATAAAAGCAAAGAAATACTGCACCTGTTTTCCTTGAAAACGATACAACAAAAAGCAAGATGTGATAAGCTAAAACCTACAAAAGTTAAAACCTATAAGCTATCTAATATCATTTTCTTTTTTCTCTTTCTTCCTTTTAGTCGTCTTCAACATTATAACCACGACATTCTTCACATTACAGCCATGGCATTACTTTCTACAAACAAGTTCATGTCTTCACCTCACCAACCCATTTCTTTCTTCTTTTTCTTCAACTAGCTTTGGGTGGAGGGCACTTTCAGTTTTTAGTGGAGGGCACCGAGATTAAAGATCATAAATTAACATTACAAAATGTGATTATTGAAGAAACCATGAGGGGCAGTTGCCCCCCCCCCCCCCCCTATCAACTACATGGGTCCGCCCCTGATAACTCTTGTATATCACACACTATATCATAATCCAATCAAACAACCGTTTCAATTTCCTAAAACCTTTCAACTTCGATTCCTTACTAGTAGAGGAGGCAATTTGTGCCCAGAAAAATAAAAATAAAAAAAATAAGAAAAATAAGAAAAAGATTGGCTAATTTGAGTAAATTGAAAGATTTGGGCACATTTAGCCCTCTCCTTTTTTCGAAATGGGCATATATTGCCTATCTAAAAGTTAAATGGGCACAAACGGGCACATATTTTCTCTCAATTGGAGGAAATTTTAATTGTTTTTAAAGAAAAACTTATAGATATAATATATTTAATATTTAAATGTAAATGAGGTGTTACGTTTGAGGAATTTATTTTGTCGTTTTGGGTCTTTTGAAAAGCGATTCATATAACATGCGCCCGTTTGGCCCGTACCGTCTAGCCCATGACCATTTAGCCCGTAGCCCGTTTGAACCGTGGCCCGTGCCTGCCCGGTCCACCCGTTTTGCCACGTCTACTTACTAGTTTTTAAATCAACCCAGTATTCTTCAACACAACTCATAAACTTTTTCTAACCCTAATTACACTTTTGAAACACCACCCATAAATTTTATCCTATTTCCTAGTTACAGTTTTGCAAATGGCTGTTACGCGCGAGCATGAGTCGAGAATGGCAGAGTTTGTAACAAGACTTCTTAGTAGAGAAGTTGAAAGAGACAAGCAACACAAGAAAAAAATTGAAACAACTATGCCTCAAACTCACCACATCCATAAGAGCTAGGCAACAAGCAATTGAAGTACTAGAAACAACACGTGGTCGTGTGGCATGTTCAACCGTTCGGCATCTGAATGATATGCAAAAACGTGATGTTGAACAGGCAATGATGCTTCAGATTCAGGTGTTAGAAGCTGAGTTAATTGCCCATGAAAAGAAATACTTCTTGGGTAAATTGGAATTAGGTATCTTAGGTTAGTTTAGGTTAGTTTTGTTATGATGCTATCTTGATTATGTTTGTGTTTTGGGTAGTTTTTTTTTATCCTCTGTAAAATACCCATGAATCTAAATTATGACTTTTGTTTTGTATGATCCTTTTTAATGATTAATTAAGTTTGCGTTTTTTTTAGTTTTGCCATTGATTAATGATGTTTGTGTACTTAGTTGATCATTTATCAATAAATTTTTATAAGAACTGACAAAGTATGACTTTTAAAAGTCAAAAGTTTGTCAAAGAAGGGGTGTATTTGGTGTTAGGTAATTGGTTAAGAAGGGTCATTACACACAAATGTTACTAAAGTTTCCAAAAAAATTGCTTTAAGTTACTATAGTTTTTTTTTTGTTCAAAGAGGTTACTATTGTTTGCGTGAGCGGTTGTTTACGTTACTCCATATATTACAACTTATGATAGGAGGTAAAAAATTACGAAATAGTTGATGAGTGTGTAAATACTCATCATTTTTACCTTTTCTGAACTGCCAAAACATCTAAAAACACTCAATAATGAATCAAAATAGTGAAAATATCCCAGGAAAGTGTTTTACATGTTTCAAATGCAAAATAATAAAAAACAGATGAAAAACGCACAAAGTTTGCAAAATTGGCAGTTTCAGTCCCTCAACTTTCAAAAGTTGTCAAATCTAGTCCCTGGTTATTCTAAAAACTTGAAAAAGTCACCAAAGGTCCTTTTAAATCAAAAAGTTACACAATTAGTCCTTTGGTGCAAAGTTTCACAAAATGTCAAGTTTAGTCCCTGAACTTTGAAAATTGTCAAAAATGGTCCCTGGGATATTAAAAACTTTGAGAAAAACAAATTTTGTCCTCGCACTAACCTTTTATGGCAGGATTGGTCCTTGGTGGAAAAGTTTGGTGAAATTACACAAATGGTCCCTGAAGTTTGGAAGTTTGGCAGTTTTAGTCCCTGGTGAAATAAAACTGGAAAAATCATGCCAGGACCTTATACTATTCATAGTTTGGCAAAATACACCCTTGGGAACACTTTGGAAAATTGCCAAAACTCACCCCTCACTTTCGTTAAATTACAAAAATAGTCCTTGTGTAAATTAAACCAAACCGGACCAAAGTACTATTACCTAAAATAAAAACTAAACCTAATCCAATCCTAAGCCCACCCATTCCTTTATCTTGGGCCCAATACAAACTCAGCCCACACCACACCAGAAATAATATAAGCTCCGGTCAAACGTTTGACCTCGGTCAAACCGAGTCAAACCCTTCCCTTCCCTCTCAGCTTCCCCCACACCCCCACTTGGCCATCCCATCACCACCAGTCCACCACCCCATCATAAGGGTGAGCATGGTCCAAAAACCGGACCGGACCGGCCAAGACCGGACCGGACCGGACCGAAGACCGAGAACCGGAAAAACCATAGACCGAGACCGGACCGAATGTGGTCGGTCCGGTCTCGGTCCGGTTCGGTCCGGTCCGGTCTTCGGTCGGTCCGGTCCAATTAGGCATATTTTGGCACATTTTTTCGGTTTTTTGGTCGGTCCGGACCAGACCGACCGGACCGAGGACCGAATTTGCTTAAAAGCCTAGACCGAGGACCGGACCGAATGTGGTCGGTCCGGTCCGGTCCGGTCGGTTTTGTCGGTCGGTCCGGTCCATCGGGTCCGTTTGCTCAGCCTTACCCCATCACATCCACCGCCCAAACCACTACAAAACACCCTCACCTGAAGCATTTAATGCACCACCCCTTGTCTGAAAATCAGAATCAAATTGCAAAAGAGTGTTTCCCGCCAAAACACGTGGCATCAAATTGAAGCATCTCAGACATCCAATGGCTCAGAAAACTTGTGGGATTTGATCAGAGGAGTGGGGAAACCCTAATCATGGTCTATAAAAGGAAGAAGGAAGCAAGGATTGAAGTGTGTAGTTAATTAAGTATTATTAGTGTCGATTTTAAATTAAGTTTCCAATTTTAGCGTAACTTTCAAATTCTAAGCATTGTAGTAGTAATTCTAGTGTACTCTAAATCTTTTCAAGTAATAAAATCAAGGTTTCATTTCTGTTCTGTGTGATTTCAATTTTCTCAATTTATGCATTTCTAAATAAGCTTAGTTGTGAATTGTACCAAGATTCATGGACTGAGTTAGGATCACTTAAGTTCCCTTGAGCTTGTTGAAGCTTTTAGAGACCCTAAAATCCAGTATTAGTAGAAAATAATCAAAAAGCTAAAAAAAGTCAACCATAGTCAACTGTCTTGTTTCTAGTTTGATTTCAGGTGTTGAGGATCATTGAAGAACAAGATTGGAAGTGGCATTTGCCTATCTAAAGATAGGCATCAGTGGAAAATCCCTTGTTCATGCTAGGGGTAATTTGTAAGAATTGCTTATTTTTGATTTTCCTCTAAATCTTAGGTCTTTATAAATTCTAGTTAGTTGCTTGTTTGATCTTGTTGTTCTGTGTTCTTTATACTAGTTGCTTGTTTTATCTCTTTTAAACTTTGTTTTAACTGCCTTAATAGCTTTAATATTGTTCTCTTGTGTAATAATGGTTATAACTTGAGTTTCTGAGCATAACTCACTTATTTAGATCATAATAAAATATTAGGAAACAGATTAGTAGAATAAGTAAGTTAGTTTCATTGGAAATCTTCAAAACTGTTAGGTAAAGGAGTGTTTGGATCAAGCTTGGATCCAGTGATCTTGTTACTAATTTGCTGTTAACTTGTCATAAGTATATTGCACAAGGTCATTTTAGCATAAGTTAACCATTAAAGTCAGTGCTCATATAGAAAAAAGTCAAAATCACAAGATAAATTCCTTACACAGTTAACTGTGTAAGCTTTGAGCACCTCAACCCTTCAATTCCTTGCAAAAGTGTTTAAGTGACATTGATTTAGCTTTATTACAGTTAGATACTCCATAACAAATCAGTAAATCAAGATCTTAGTTCACCAAAGTCAATTTGCAAGTTTTACTTAAAAAGTCAAAATTGTATTGTCTCAGTTTTTGTAAAAATGGTGTGAATTGTTTTGATTTTTGAGCAAAGATCTAGGACTTGAAATTCCTAGGATTGGTAGTCTATCAGCTCTACTTTGAAGTCTCACCTTGGTTACATTTTTGTAAATTTATTTGTGGACCCCACCTTAGGCCAAAGTTACTTGCAGGGAAGAAGGTCTCCCCTGCACCAGCATACCACCACCACACCACCACCTTTGGTGGTGGTTGTAGACCAACTCAGTGGGCCCCAGTGGTTCAATTTGGTTTTTCCCAACCCCCTCCTACCAGGGAACAAGGCTTGACCATTTGTTTGACCTAGAGCCAAGTGGACCCCACCTGGATTTGTTACCAAAGTCTGTCCCAAATCTGTGTTTAAGTGCAAGTCTTCAAAGTGCTTATTTCATCCCATACAGCTTATTTGTGCTCATTGATTGTTGTTTCTGGCTTATTTTAGTAACTTTAGCTTAGTTATACCTAGTTTCATCATTGTGGACCCCACCTATAGTCATTTGAGCTTATTTGTCCACTCAGTCAACAAAAGTCAAACTGTTTTGGTTTAGGGGGTGCATACTGCTTATTTTTAAGCTTTGTAAAAAGTTGTTTCACAAAAGTATCTTATTTTCATCTTATATTTAGCTGTTTAAAAGAAAAACTCCAAAAAAGCAAACATAAAAATAGTGATAGCTTCTATTTAATAGAAACTATCTTTCTCATTTTTCATTTTAGCTTATTTATAAGCATTTTTCCATTTTTATAATTTTCTAAATTTTCTAGTACCTTTAAGTATTTAAAATTTTTTTCTTAGATTTTTCCTAATCTGTTTACTATTTTTTAGATTTAAAACTAGTTTAATTAATTAAATAGGTAATATTAGTTATTAATTAGTTTTCTTTAATTTTTAGTAACAACAGTAGGTTTTTATAATTTTTCTAGGTTTTATAAATTAGTTAATACTGTTCATTTTCCATTTTTCTTATTTTAATTATTTAAATTAGATTTAAGTTAATTAAAAGGTAATTAATTAGTGGATTAACCTTAAACATAATTTTTAGAGGTTTTTATAATTTTGTAGGATTCCTGTGATGGTTAAATATTTTTATAAATTTTCTCATAATTTTCTAAGTTAATTTAGTATTATTTGTAATTTAAAGTAGTTTAATTAGTTTAACTAAGTTAAATAGTTTTTAATTAATAAAAAATCCATAAAAAGACAAAAATATTTATTTTTTTATACTTTCTTCAAGTTCTATTTTAAGTTTAGAAATTTATTTTGCAAATTTTTAGTTTAATTTGTAATATTTATAATTTTTAGTTAATTTAAATTAGATTTAAATTAGATTTTAATTAGTTTAATTAATTAAATAATATTTAAATAGTAAAATAATCATTTTGATAATTTCATTTTCATTTTCAATTTTCTTTTAATTAAAAGTTTTCAAAAGTTTCAAAAGCACCCCCTGTAGTTTGTAATTTACCAAATCCCACTTTTCTGTCTGATTACGTGTTACCAAATTGTGAATTTGTGCATATACTTGTATATCTGATTTTTGTGAATATTATATATGTACAAATACCAAAATAACAGTAGCAAAATCAATTCCATATCATCTGGGCTACTGTCCTCAGTGCCACTCACTCATAAACGATTTCAAATAACACAATTTCAATCTCGCTGGGACTTTAACGACCCGGGGACACACTATACTATCCACGGAGTATTGGTCTAGAGAGTTTGACTTTGTTGACCATTTACTTGGTCACTTTAAGTTGACTGTTTAGCATCAATCAAAATTTGGCGCCGCTGCCGGGGAGGTTGTTGCGTGTTTTAAAAAAAAATCGTTTTAAGTTTAGTGGTTTTCAAAACCCTCCCTGTACAAATTTCACACAAATTTGTAAAAAGTTTTTGTATAAATATAATCATATCAAAAAGTTCATTAAGACTTTTCCTAAAGTGTTAAAAACACCAAAAAAATCAAAAACAACAAAACAAACTGTGAAGTTAAATTACTTCGTTTTCTTTATGATTACAACCTGAAACAGTTGGTTTAAGGTAAGTTCTGACATTAAATTGCGAACTGAAGAGGAAACCTATTTACTTCCTCCCGCCAGCCTGCGAGTAATCTTAAAAGAACGATTTCGGTTAACGAATCAGTTCAAAAAATATTTCCCAAGTTTTCTGCACACACACCCATAAGCCTAAAGCAGTTTTTCAAATTAATAAATACATAAAATCTTACCACCGCAAACCAAGGCTGAACACCTACCAACTGGGGGTGTGGACATAATAAGTTCCCAAACTTAAGATTAAAACTTGCCTTTATATCCCTGTGAGTGGTGTACCTTTTTTTTAAAGAAGCCATTCACTTGTGATAATTGGTTTAAGTTCACTGTGGTTTTGCCTCGATCTTGTTTTGAAAAATTGTTTTTAGTGCATGCGCACTCGGTCACAAACAAAACGTAAACTTCAGAAAAATGTACCCGAGCTACGTTCTGATACACAAGAACCAAAGACCGAAATGGCCGCTGGGCCACCACCACCATTACCACCCCCTGACCCTCCCAGGGATGTGCCAGCTCCCGATCTCCGAACGATGGAGGAGCTGTGCCAGCCTACCATGCAAGGGCGGGGTGGGCCTATTGCACCACTCACTATTGAGGCTACGGACTTTGGCCTCAAGCACCACATGATCCAACAAGTCCAGAATTCGTGTCAATTTCACGGATTACCGGGTGACGATGCCAACAAGCATCTTACGGTCACCCAAAGCATGAAACAGCATGGTGTCACCGATGATGCCCTCCGGCTGTATCTCTTCCCCTATTCTCTCACTCATCATGCCACTGCATGGTTTGACCGACTCCCAAAGAATTCTATTCGTACCTTTGATGAAATGGTAACCAAGTTTTTAGCAAAATATTTTCCACCTTCCATGGTTACCAAGTTACGAAATGATATCAGCAACTTCCGGCAACGTCCTGATGAGTCTCTTTTTGAGGCTTGGGAACGTTATAAGCTAGCTATTGATCGGTGCCCTAACCACAATATGTTGCAAGTTACCATCATAGATACCTTCTATAATGGTCTGACATTGAGGCACCGGGATATTCTAAATGCTGCTGCTGGTGGGACCTTTATGAAAAGGCGTCCCGAGGAGTGCTATGACTTAATTGAGAACATGACTGCCCACCATAACTTTTGGGATTCCTCTGCGGAGAGGGATGCGTCATGTAATTCATTTACTCCTTCATCATCATCTCCTGAAATAATGGCTCTTACCAAAAAGATGTGTGGAAAACTAGAAGGGGGGTTGAATAGTTTACCATTTTTTTTTATTCTTATTTGCTTAAATAATCTTTGAGAAAATGACATTTGGTTAAAGAAATAAACACAACTTAATATGTTTGATTCTTTAAAAAAAAAAACTTTACATGTAGATAACCATTCTAACTTAACTTGTTTTATACTTTGAAAAGCTTTACTTGTAATGATTCTAACTTTGCTTGTTTAGTTCTTTGAAAAGCTTTACTTATGTTGAAAGATATAAGAACAATATTACTTGTTTTGGTTCTTTGAAAAGCTTTATATGTGATCAACAATTCTAACTAAACAACAACATATAATAAGCAAAGATAGAGAAAGAAACAATCAAACCACAACACGATAGTTTATCGTGGTTCGGCTACAAGGACTCTTTTTCCTTGCCCTACATCCACGCCCCGAGTTTCCAACTCGAGAGTTATAAACACTAATCAACAAGCTCCTTTCACCGGCGGAGAAAACCTTTACAACGTCGCTTACACTTTTACCGACACTAAGCTAGATGTCGAGTTCTTTTACAAGGGTACAACCACTCCCATTCGTCGCTTACACTTTTACCGACACTAAGCTAAATGTCGAGTTCTTTTACATGGGTTCAACCACTCCCGTACGTCGCTTACACTTTTACCGACACAAAGCTAGATGTCGAGTTCTTTACCAAGGGTACAACCACTCCCGTTAGTTCTTTTACTAGGGTACAACAACTCCCAACACTCTTTGTATTTTGAGGCCTAAAATACTAACCTATAACTTCTACATACAAGACACACATGAAGTATAAACTACCAAAGCTTATACATGACCAAGCTACCAAGACTTGCAACTTTAGAGTTGAATCTTGTAACTTCTTGAATGATCTTGTGAAGTCCCTTACTACATAAGAGAATCACAAATCAAAAGGTTACTGAGTTAGTTGAGAGAGTATGTGAATATATGTCTTAAAGGGTTAGCCAAAAATCAAGTTATGGCTTGGTATTTATAGCACAACAAACTGTGTGCTCGGCGGATCAGGCGGAACCCTTAAATGGGTTCCGCCCGTGTACCCCCAGGGTACCGCCGGGTCTGCAGTAGGTTTATGCAATAACTCTTCAAACCAAACAAGGTCTTGTCTCATAAATCCTAGCAACCAAACAATGTCACATCACATTACACTAGTCAAACACCAAACTTGCAAGTCACTACAAAGTTAGTCAAACACATAAATGCATATTGACAAAACTTGCCATAAGTGTGATGTGACAATTCTATTTAAAGAAATAAATATGATATGACAAGACACTTTCTAATTCAAGAAATAAAAAAACAATGTTTAGTTTAAAAGAAAATGTAAACATTAGTTAAACAAGACTTAAACACTCAAAGTGATAATTTACTTTTAGCTAAAGTTCATACTTTGTTATTAACAAAACTTAGCAAAGATCGTAAAATATAAATAACATTTTTAGGCGATATTTGTATTAACAATCTCCCCCTTTTTGTTGATGACAAAACATAAACTTTATTTAAAAGTAAGTCATAAGATTTAGTGTTAAGTCTTATAAAGTTAGTAATGAAACTTGTTTTTGCAAAGAGTTAGCTACGCGAAAGTCTAAAATAATAGAGCAAGTTTCATATAAATTCTCCCCCTTTTTGTCGAAACAAAAAGAAGAGTAGCGAAGCGGAATTATGGGCATGCTCCCCCTTGGTTGATACTCCTCCTAAATGGAGTGCCAAGAGAGGAGACATGGATTTTGAACCTACAAAAGAAAAGTTAGTTTCCGTACAAGATAAGTCATGAAAGCATTTCATGTTTAAAAGCACAACTAAGAGTTGTGAAGCAGAATAAAGCGAAACTCATGCTCCCCCTTGAATGTTACTCCCCTAAATGGAGTTTCAAGGAAGGAAGACATGAATAATGAACCTACAAAAAAAAATTAGTTTCAAAAGCACAAGGTTTATGTATGTTACCATACCAAGATATAGTTCACTCATCATACCAAAATGGTCATCAAACAATTTAAACCTTGTAGTAGAATGACATTCATTAAATTGTAAAATTTTGACTCTTAGATAGTCAAAGACACAACATTAAGATGACAACATCCTACTTTTAAAGACTAAGAAAAACTAAAAATAAACTAACAATGCTACAAGGAAATCATCATTTTCCTTAATGAGAAACATTTTCCAAAAACAAGGATTGGGTTGTTTTAAGGATGAAAAATGTGGGTTGAAGGTTGTAGCGGGTTTTATTTGGAGAGGTGAGGAGGTGTCTTGGTTTTGGTTTATTGGTTAAAATGGGGACATTTTCCAATAGAAACGGTTTCGTTTCATTTTGGAGACTCTAAGGTTGAGGTGGGTGAGACAAGGATTGTAGACTCTCCAAAATGTGGTTTAGAATAAACCTCATTTCTTCGGATAACTCACGAAGTTCTGTTCGACATCTTTCACTAATGTGAGCGGTTCTCTCGCAATGTCCGCAATCATGGCGGGGAAATGATGGTGGTGGATAGTTTGAACTTGAAGGAGCAAATGTGGATGGTTGAGAGGTGTGTTTGTTTCCTTCATTTGTTGAGTCTAATGCCGTATGAAATTCCATAACATGGTTGATTTGAGAGTCAATCATTCGTTTGAAGGCATTTAGGTGGGCTAAATGAGTACTTATTTCCTCAGTCATGTTTGGAGGTTTTTCCCATATGGATGTTTCTATTTTCTTATAAGAAGAAAGTAGAGTTTCAAAATTTTGGGAATTTTGTTGTTGTGGTGGTTGTTGTTGTGGTTGTTGATTTTGAACAAAATGGCGAAAGCTTGGTTCGCCGGAAGGGTTGTCATGAAGGTCTTTGTAAATTGGGTGAAACACAAATGATTGTTGGTGGGTATGACCTTGATCATTTGGAAAAATGGATAGTCTAGCATAACGGTAAGCCAACCGTTCTACCGTAGATGGGTAATGGGGTTCATCATTAAGTTGCTCACTAGGTTGTTGTTGGGTTTCCATTTGAGCAACGGTATCGAAAAGTGAGAAATATGGTGGACTTGATGATAGATCATCAAAAGTTTCCAAATTGGGTGTTGGTGATGTTGGTGGTGTATGGAAAAGTTCCATTGGTGTAGGTGTTGGTGATTGAGGTGAAGGAGTTTTTGATTTAAAAGCTTGTTGAGAAGGTGAGGTTGATATACTCAAAGATCTAGTTGGTGATGGATTAATGGCTAGGTTTGAGTTGCAATGAGGTGGAGAAGGTGGTGGTGTAGCAAGATTAAGCAAATCTTGAATGGTGATCACATTTGTGTTACAAGGTGTTGAAGGTGTAGTTGAGGTAGTTAGATTAAGAAAATCTTGGATAGGTGAGGAGATATTAAGTGAAGCATCACTTGATGATGATGAGATTGACTTTGTGGTTTTGTTGAAGCAACAAGGTTTCACACTAATCCTAGTGGTTTTAGCGCATGATTTTGATGACTCGGATGAGGTGTTGGATTTGGTCATTTCAAAGGTTTTGGTTTTGATGTTTGAGGGAAGAAGTCTTGATGGTGATGGTGTGATTAGAATTGTTGTGAAGCTTTCAATTTTATAGGATGAGAGAGGTATTGAAATAGTATTTGGATTTGATGTTTTACTATTCAAAGATTGAGGTGTCAAATGATTTTCATGACCATGTCACATCATTTGAGGTCAATCCAATGAATAGGATGGAGTGAAAGACCAACCTAAGCACTCAATGCTTTGTGATCATGGGAAGTGGTTTGGTTGAAAATGTATCAAAGGTTTGAAGGATCCTTTAAAAGGGTTCCTTTGGGTAGTTATGTTTTGAATTTGAATTTTGGCGGAAAGTGTCTTCCTAATTGTTTTAGTGAGTGAGGTTTGTTCCAATATGGTTGTTGGTGTTAATGAAAGATGTTTCTCACTTGGGATAATGATTTGACACTTTACAAGTTATGATCTTAAGAAAAATGTTCACAAATTTTCTGCAGGTACTGGCGGCACCCTGAGACTACACAGGCGGAACCCTGTTTTGGGATCCGCCTGGTCCGTTGGGCCAATTCTGGAATACCCAGAAAATGCACTGGCGGAACCCAAATTTGGGATCCGCCTGATCCACCAGGCCTGAAAAACTTCACAGTCCGCGTTTTTGACCCGCCAAACGATTTTCAAAATTTTCGAAAACTCTTGGAAATGAAAATTTACTATATGACAGATTAGGAAATGCACAAATCGGGCATATAGACATTCATCTCTTAGGACTTTGACCGGGGGCTAACGATTTTCACTTAACTTAGTGAATTTTACCATAAGCATGAAATTGACACATACCACCAATATTGTCATTAATCATAAAATAGCATACAAAACATAATCCATCAAACGTAATAAACCATGAAAGTGAAAAACAAGTAATTCACATAGTTTAATCACATAGACGCTTCTAAAGCACTCATAAGCCAAATACTCCTTAATCTTCTCACAACTGGTCTATCTTCTTCTTGAGCTTGTTAAGGTACCTTCCAAAACACTTGAACATTCCTTTGGTTTGCTTGAATTCTTCAGAAGCATTGTCAATGATGGGGAGAGCTTGGAGGTATTCTAAAGGAGGTAACTTAGAGTTTGGTAGTTTGTCATCGTCGCTCATGCCGGATGATGATGAAGATGGAGTAGGTGATCTAGTACGTTTGCCCTTATTTTTGAAAACTCGTTTATCACTTAAAGGAACGAAGGTGTGAGGAATGAGAGCGTAGTCAAGGTGTATTCCACTTTCGTTAGGAGAAATGGGCGAGATTGCTCTAAAGAGGCGGGTGAGAAACATTCCATATGGAAGAGCGGTTGTTCCGACCAAGGATATGTCGGCCATTCTTTTGGCTAGGTAGTAGGCTAAATTGAAGGGTTGACCGGTGGAAATGCTATAAAGCATGTAGCATAGGCATGCGTTGATGTGATCTCTATTTCCTATGGTACTTATAACATTAGCCCTAAGAATTTCTTCCCACTTCCTAAATTGTGGTTTAAGCTCATTGAGCTCCATGCCAAAAGGATCCTTATCTACCGTATTCCCCGAACGGTTCACCCTAGTGGTAGAGGTTCTAACAAAGAGGTGTTCCTTAATAGTTTCCTTACTAACAAGAGGTGTATCGTATGGATAAAAACGATCAATAGTATCAAGACTTGAAATGGGCCACTTATCCGTGTAGAGGCAAGTACCCTCATTTGGTACACCAAGAATTATAGCTAAGTCTTTTAAATCTATATCATGTGATATTTGATTGGTTGTGAAGTTTAATGAGATCCTACCACCGGCACATGAGGAAAGGTTTAAGGTTGCATAAAATTCCAAGATGAACCTAGGACAAATGGGCTCATCTATATCAAGGAGACAATCAAAGTGAATTGCGGCAAAGTTTTGGCGAATAGAAGTTCCTTCTAGAAAGGATGGATCAATGGTTCTACCTTCGTGAACATATCGTTTTTCTAATGCCTTAAAGGTTTCTACTTGAACCGGGTTGAGACCTTTGGTCATGTGGTGTTTGGGCATGTACTTAAGGGTTTCTTTGTGATCGGATTTGTTTGCGGGAGGCATGTTGATTCCTAGAAAACATAAAATTGCATGTTAATGACTTTTAATCAACGAGGATGTTTTAATATATTCCTATATGCAAAACAATGTGAAGACATGGTTATCTTGACTCATTTTGATTCCTAAATCGTTTTGTTATGCAAATTTTGTTGTAAAAACAAAAGATAACCAACACTCTCCTAATTGAATGTGTCTTCGATTGAATGTACCCGAAAATATATATTAGTCATGTATCTCCTTTAGCATTCAAGAGATAGTATGCAAGTGATGTTTAAATGATGTTTTCCATTTGTTTTAACAATGTGGTGATGAATCATGTTGCAATTTGAAAAATAATGCACTTGGTGTGTTTGGTAAATCAAAGTAACAATGAAAAGATACATTTCTTAACTAATGAACTACATAATTGACTAGCCACCAAGTTTTTCATGAATCATGAAGTTTTATGCAAAAGCCCTAAAATTCTAGTTAATGATTGTAAGCAAAAATGTTATGATTAGATTAAAAATGCAATTGTGATTAGAATACTTACAAAGTTAGTTGGATTGGAAGAGATTTGATTAGAAGCCCTAAAATTCGTGAGGATATGTGTTTTAGAGAGGGTGATGCTGTTTGAAGGTTTTTATTAAGAATTAAGAGGGTGTTTGGTTTTGAAATTTCAAATAATACATTCTGGGGTTCGGCGGACCAGGCGGAACCAAAAAATGGGTTCCGCCCATATGGTCTGAAGGTTCCGTGGGTTCTGCAGGGAAAAAAAACTTAAAAGGAATTGTCTTGATTTTTGTGATTTTAACCTAATGTTCAAAAACTAAGGTTTTAGGTCTTATGAGTCTTTGACTAAGCCTAGGAATTATGAATGCTTCACATTCAAGAGATTTTGTGAACGCGTTGATGGAATAGTTGACGTAGAAGACTTTCTTAGTTAAGACGTTCCTCAATGAACAATCTTACCAAGGCGATGATGAGGGATCTCAATATGTCGACTAAGAACATAATGGATTGAATTGTTGCCAAAGTCGATGCTTCCAATGTTGATGAGATAAATTCCGTTGTTGACACGAGTTTGCTTGGAGCTTGTTGATTGTGCTTCTCCATCAGATACAAATTTGAGAATCTTACGCGTTTTGGAGAATCATTGGGTAAGTAAGTATAAAAGTGCAAGTACCACTTGTGCTTTTCTCATCAACTTATTACCGACATAATTCCATTAGTCAAACACTATGGTTTCTATTCCCGTTCTTTTGGGAGACCATAATTCTAGTTGTGTAGTACCTTATGATGTATCCAACTAGGCTCAACTAACGAGTTGTTTAAGGATCTTCGTTAACACGAGCACATAGACAAAAGCTAAACATAATGTTGAATCTAAATGTTATGAGAACAAGTAGTCTTCCAAACATTTCTCTACGTTTAGTTTTACCTACGGATTTACTAATCTCATTCTTGATAGGTCATCAATAACTTAACCATTGAGAACAAGAGAGCAACTAGGAATGTCTTTTAAGTTAAAATCCCTTGCTTTTGTGGCTTGCTTTTGTTATCAAAAGGACTTTCAAAAATTGACACTATACTCACTTGATTACTTTGAAGTATCAACTTCGTTTCACTATTTGTTTTATTCTAAATTGCAAAAAAAAATTGTTTTTGTTGAATTTGTTTAGACACAACTAATGACCCATAATTCAAGTTTTATAAATTATGTCAATTTTACTTGATTTAATGTTTAACTCAAGGTGAAAAGATGTTGTTTTGTATTTTTACTCCATGCTTGTCTTGCCATCATTGGACTTTCGACTAAGTTATCATCTACCAAAGATGATATCATAGAAGGAGGAGATCACTTGTTAAATGTCATATTTAACGACTCCTCGACTCTTTAGGTTTTCTTACTTAAGACACTATGAACTCTATTTATTTTTTAAAAAGTCCAAGAGGTACAACATCATGAGACTATGTGTCACATTTGATGTGTAAATCCTAGATGTTGAAAACTCATTTTCTTTCACACATCCTAATATATGCTAATGTGATTTATTTCACCTTGTGTGTTTTATGTGAGATTATCATAAATGAGTAATTGAAAAAAAAACACAATTAAGGACTCAAAGTATGGTGTTTGAGAAAATTGTTTAACAAAGGTTTGTTTTGCAAGCATCACCAAAGTGTTAGACATTTTAACACTTAGGAAATTCTTAGTTAGCTCACTTATAAGCAAGAGTTGAGTGAGACATACTCAAGAGTTTTCGTGTTTATCTCTTGATGATTAAATAACCAGAACACCTTATATCTCCCACTAGTACTAAAGACTAAATTCCTCGTTGCATAGAATCTAATCTTAGTTATTTACAAATAGCAGGTAGACACTCTAGAGTATTACAAATAACACATATTTGAGCACATAATGCTAGAGACAAGATACAACCAAAGTCAAGTTTAAGTAATGCGTACCTTTTAAATTGCATAACAATGCTATCAAGCGGATAAGCATTAAGCGTAAAAACTTGGTTTGACGCCATGCTTTGAAACTCAATAACTCATGTATCCAAGAAGGTTATACAATCATATAAAAGAAAAGAGTATGATAATCTTAATTCTTTTATCATGAGTTTCTATTAGAGATAGAATTATCTCTAAATCTCTTTTCTAGGTTAGACAAATTTTACTTGCTTTGTTTTATTAGTTAATGGTGCTTTTGAGTAAAATCCTAATCCGGTTTTATCTTTAAACAACCTTTGATTCCTCAACAATCTTTCAAGAGATTTTGAGCTTTCATCAAATTTAACTAATAATTTTTCCTTTCTCATTTTGCATTTTAATTTCATGTTTGTAATCTAGACATAATTTACATTCTAGATTAATTTCAACATTACTCATAATTTTAGACATTTTATCTTCTAATAAGATTTCCTTTTCAAAGATATTCTTAAGAGATTTTGAAGACTCATTCTTGAAAACAGCTTTTAGGTCCATTTTGCACAAATGTTTAGACTCATTTTCTAGTTTAGAAAACCCTAGGATAAATTAATCAAAGCAAAAGAGTTTGATTTCAAAGTGTACCTTGCTTAATGTTTTATCTAGTTTAGAATCACAAACCGGATGTTTGACTAAATCTTCATCCGAGTTATTCCATGAATCGCAAGCTAGACTACTAACAGCTTGACACGAGTAATCACCAAGATACGCAAGCAGGTTCATCCAAACGCACGTACTCATCTTCACTTGTACCTTCATTTAAAACATTTAAACTAGTAGCACATGTATTAACTTCTACTAAGTGTCTATCAATTAGTTTTTCTAAAACTTCTAATTCATATGTAAGATCAAATTGATCATCTTTGACTTGACATATTCCTTGATGAAAGTTTACCATATTTTTCCAAACATCATTAGCCTTTTGACAAAAGTACATTATTTCATATTTGGTACTAAAGCTTTGTAAAGTATTGTTTTAGCTTTAGTTATTTTTATCAAGTTTAAGATAATTATCTTAGTTTTCAAAAACTTGTTTTCTTTGGTTTGAAATTACCAAAAGAAATAATATGCCAAAGATCTTGATCAATTGATTTCACATAGTTTTCAAAACTACTTTTTCATTCAAGTAAGTTTTCTTTTTCAAATAGCGGTTGGTTTTGAATAGGTTGCCCTTCTTTGAGATTTTCAAAATCCATGGATCGATCCAAGTTTTAAAATACATTCTATTTTAAAGATCTTGAGTAACGTAGCTCTTGATGCCAATTGTGGAAAACTAGAAGGGGGGTTGAATAGTTTACCGTTTTTTTTTTTATTCTTATTTGCTTAAATAATCTTTGAGAAAATGACATTTGGTTAAAGAAATAAACACAACTTAATATGTTTGATTCTTTAAAAAAAAAAACTTTACATGTAGATAACCATTCTAACTTAACTTGTTTTATACTTTGAAAAGCTTTACTTGTAATGATTCTAACTTTGCTTGTTTAGTTCTTTGAAAAGCTTTACTTATGTTGAAAGATATAAGAACAATATTACTTGTTTTGGTTCTTTGAAAAGCTTTATATGTGATCAACAATTCTAACTAAACAACAACATATAATAAGCAAAGATAGAGAAAGAAACAATCAAACCACAACACGATAGTTTATCGTGGTTCGGCTACAAGGACTCTTTTTCCTTGCCCTACATCCACGCCCCGAGTTTCCAACTCGAGAGTTATAAACACTAATCAACAAGCTCCTTTCACCGGCGGAGAAAACCTTTACAACGTCGCTTACACTTTTACCGACACTAAGCTAGATGTCGAGTTCTTTTACAAGGGTACAACCACTCCCATTCGTCGCTTACACTTTTACCGACACTAAGCTAAATGTCGAGTTCTTTTACATGGGTTCAACCACTCCCGTACGTCGCTTATACTTTTACCGACACAAAGCTAGATGTCGAGTTCTTTACCAAGGGTACAGCCACTCCCGTTAGTTCTTTTACTAGGGTACAACAACTCCCAACACTCTTTGTATTTTGAGGCCTAAAATACTAACCTATAACTTCTACATACAAGACACACATGAAGTATAAACTACCAAAGCTTATACATGACCAAGCTACCAAGACTTGCAACTTTAGAGTTGAATCTTGTAACTTCTTGAATGATCTTGTGAAGTCCCTTGCTACATAAGAGAATCACAAATCAAAAGGTTACTGAGTTAGTTGAGAGAGTATGTGAATATATGTCCTAAAGGGTTAGCCAAAAATCAAGTTATGGCTTGGTATTTATAGCACAACAAACTGTGTGCTCGGCGGATCAGGCGGAACCCTTAAATGGGTTCCGCCCGTGTACCCCCAGGGTACCGCCGGGTCTGCAGTAGGTTTATGCAATAACTCTTCAAACCAAACAAGGTCTTGTCTCATAAATCCTAGCAACCAAACAATGTCACATCACATTACACTAGTCAAACACCAAACTTGCAAGTCACTACAAAGTTAGTCAAACACATAAATGCATATTGACAAAACTTGCCATAAGTGTGATGTGACAATTCTATTTAAAGAAATAAATATGATATGACAAGACACTTTCTAATTCAAGAAATAAAAAAACAATGTTTAGTTTAAAAGAAAATGTAAACATTAGTTAAACAAGACTTAAAAACTCAAAGTGATAATTTACTTTTAGCTAAAGTTCATACTTTGTTATTAACAAAACTTAGCAAAGATCGTAAAATATAAATAACGTTTTTAGGCGATATTTGTATTAACAAGATGGATGATATTTCTATGGCTGTGTTGAGGATGAACCAAATGATGCAAAATCAGGTTCAAAATCAACATGTGAAAGCCGTGGCCCGAAGTTGTGAAACTTGTGGGGGCCCTCATCTGTATTCCGAGTGTCCAGCTACTGCTGGCTTTCCTCAAGAGAACGTTTATGCTGCTCACGGTTCCTACAACACGGGGGGTAATTCTTACCAACCGCAAGGGGACCGTAATCTCTTAAGCTATCGTTCCAACAATTTTCTCGGACCTCCCGGTTTTAACCAAAATCAAAACCGTAACTCGAATCAGAATTTTAACCAAGGTCAAAACTCAAATTTCCAAAACACGAATCAAAATCAAGGCCAGTTTAATCAAAACAATTTTCAAAATGGCAATCAAAATCAAGGTTTTCAAGGAAATTTTCAAAGAAACCAAAATCAAGGAAATTACAATCAGGGTAATTTCAATCAGAGAAACAATTTTCAGGGTAACAACAATCAAAATCAAGGGAATTTTCAAAACAACCTTGTTCAAAATCCTCCTCAAAACGTTGTTCCACCCTCGTCTTCCTCCGATGAAGTGCTAAAACAATTAATGAAAGCACAAGAGGAAACGAATCGGTTATTGATCAGCAAGATCTCTGAGCTTCAGAAGTCTTTAAATGATCGACCCTCGGGCCCGGGTACACTACCGAGAAACACGATCGCTAAACCTAGGGGCGATGTCAAAGCGATCACCACCCGAAGTGGGGTATCATACAATGGACCCTCGATTCCCTCTACCTCTTCTTCTCCTCCTACTAAGGTAGCGGAACGTGAACCTGAGGTTACCACGGACAGGGTACTTCCTACTAATAACGGAGGTATCAACAACGTCCACCCTCAAGTTGTCCCGGTCCCGGCTCGTAAGCCGAAAGTTGTATTTGATCCTCCTGTGAGTTCTGATGAAATTCCAAAGAATGATCCTAAGCCTTCAATTCCATATCCTTCACGTTTGAATGATCAAAAGAACCGCGAAAAAGCTAACCATCAGATGGAAAAATTTTATCAAAATTTCCAAGAATTACACTTTGATATTAGCTTCGCGGATGCTCTTCTTCTCATGCCTAAGTTTGCTTCGACAATCAAAAATCTGATAAGCAACAAAGAAAAACTTTGTGAGATGGCAAAAACTCCACTTAATTAGCAGTGCTCTTGAAAAAGCTTCCCGAAAAGCTTGGAGATCCCGGGAAATTTCTCATTCCTTGTATTTTCCCTGGGATGGTTGAATGCTTTGCCTTGGCCGGTCTTGGCGCAAGCATTAACCTGATGCCTTACACAGTCTGGAAAAGACTCTCTCTTCCTGCTCTCACTCCGACCTGCATGACACTCGAGCTTGCAGACCGTACTATATCCCGTCCTCTCGGCATTGCCGAAGATATCTTCGTGAAAGTAGGAAAATTCCATTTTCCGGCAGATTTCGTGATTGTTGATTTCGATGCTGACCCAAGAGTTCCTCTCATTCTCGGGAGGGAATTCTTAAGAACGGGTCGTGCTTTAATCGATGTATTCGAAGAAGAAATCACTCTTGTTGGTGGTGAAGCCATCACATTCAATCTTGATCAGACTTCAAGATACTCCTCCAACTATGACGCTGAAACGGTTAACCGAATTGACATCATCGATGTTGCGTCTGAGGAGTATTCTCAAGAAGTCCTTGGTTTCTCATCCAGTGTCAGTCTTTCTACTGATCCTATCATTTCCGACTCTTCCCCTTCCCTCACTCCGTTTGAGGGAAGTGACTTCCTTCTGGAAGAGGTCGAGGCTTTTCTTGCTCAGGATAGCTCAATCCCAAGTGGGGTTGATGAAAACTATCTTGACTCAGAGGGGGACATTCTTCTCCTTGAAAGATTGTTAAATGACGATCCTTCACCCTCTCCGTCTCCAAAAATACTTCATAAAGCGGAAGTAAAAAATGTTGAAATAACTGAAGACTTTCCCGAGGTTGAGCTCAAGGATTTGCCTCCTCATCTAGAATATGCATTTCCGGAGGGTGATAATAAATTACCCGTCATTATTGCTAAAGACTTAAAAGATGTGGAAAAGGCAGCACTCCTAAAGGTTCTTAAAGCAAACAAGCAAGCAATTGCTTGGAAACTCTCCGACATTAAGGGCATAAGCCCGGACTTTTGTACACACAAAATCTTAATGGAGGATGACTTTAAGCCAGCAGTGCAACAACAGAGAAGGGTAAACCCTAAAATCCACGAAGTTATCAAACAAGAGGTTCTAAAACTTCTTGATGCGGGATTGATTTATCCTATATCTAACAGTCCTTGGGTTAGCCCAATTCATTGTGTTCCTAAAAAGGGTGGCATTACTGTTGTCACCAACGAGGATAACGAGTTGATTCCAACTCGTTTGGTCACGGGTTGGCGTGTATGTATTGACTATAGAAAGTTGAATGAAGCCACCCGTAAAGACCATTTTCCTCTCCCTTTTATGGACCAAATGCTCGAAAGACTTGCGGGGAATGAATACTACTGCTTCCTCGATGGTTTTTCGGGTTACTTCCAAATCCCAATTGATCCCCAGGATCAAGAGAAGACTACCTTCACATGCCCCTACGGAACTTTTGCTTACAGACGTATGCCTTTCGGCTTATGTAATGCACCAGGCACGTTCCAGAGGTGCATGATGTCTATCTTTTCCGAAATGATCGGGAAAACCATGGAGGTATTCATGGATGACTTTTTAGTCATCGGGGATTTATTCCAGTCTTGTCTCTCCCACTTGGAACAGATGCTTAAATGTTGCAAAGAAACAAATCTAAGTCTCAACTGGGAGAAGAGCCACTTTATGGTCAAGGAGGGCATTGTCCTCGGCCATAAAATTTCAAAAAACGGGATTGAGGTTGACAAAGCCAAAATCGATGTCATTGCTAAATTACCTCATCCCACCACCGTTAAAGGTGTTAGGAGCTTTTTGGGTCATGCCGGCTTCTACCGTAGATTTATCCAAGATTTCTCTAAGATTGCCCGGCCTATGACCCATCTCCTCGAGAAGGATGCTCCTTTCATCTTCTCTCCTGAGTGCATCGAAGCTTTTGAAACATTAAAGAAAAAGCTTACCGAGGCACCGATTCTTGTTGCCCCCGATTGGGACCTACCTTTTGAGCTTATGTGCGATGCTAGTGATTTTGCCATAGGTGCGGTCTTGGGGCAACGTAAAGCAAAATACTTTCAGCCTATACACTACGCAAGCAAAACTATGACTGAGGCTCAAGGTCATTACACCACCACTGAAAAAGAACTCCTAGCTGTGGTGTATGCCTTCGAAAAATTCCGGCCATACTTGATCCTGACCAAATGCATGGTGTATATGGATCACTCGGCTTTGAAGTACCTATTTGCAAAGCAAGATGCAAAGCCGAGACTTCTCCGTTGGGTTCTCCTCCTCCAAGAATTTGATATCATTATCCGTGATAAAAAAGGAGCTGAGAACCTTGCTGCTGATCATCTCTCACGATTAGAAAACCCTCATCAGGACGTGTTCGAGAAAAACGAAATAAATGAAACATTTCCTCTCGAAACACTCAATGCGGTTGCTTTTCGTGGTGACTCTACTACCCCATGGTTTGCCGACTTTGCAAATTACCATGCGGGTAACTTCATCGTGAAGGGGTTGACATCCCAACAGAAGAACAAATTCTTCAAAGATGTTAAACATTACTTCTGGAACGACCCCTTTCTCTTCAAAATCTGTGCCGATCAAGTCATCAGGCGATGTGTTTAGGGACAGGAAGCCGCTGATATTCTCAAGGCTTGCCATGCTGGACCCACCGGGGGCCACCATAGTCCTAACTACACCGCCAAAAAGGTGTTTGATTCCGGTTTCTATTGGCCCACGATCTATAAGGATGCCCACGAGTTAGTCAAAGCTTGTGATGCCTGTCAGCGTCACGGGAATATTTCACAAAAGAACGAAATGCCACAAAATGCCATTCAAGTTTGTGAAATCTTTGACGTCTGGGGCATTGATTTTATGAGGCCATTCCCATCTTCTCGTGGAAACAAGTACATCCTCGTGGCTGTTGACTACTTGTCAAAATGGGTTGAGGCCAAGGCCTTACCCACTAACGATGCCCGAGTTGTTGTGAAATTCTTGAAATCCCTCTTTGCTCATTTTGGAACTCCACGTGCCATCATTAGTGATCGCGGTACACACTTTTGCAATGATCAATTTGTAAAAGTCATGCTTAAGTACGGTGTTACTCATCGTCTTTCTACCGCGTATCACCCACAAAAAAGTGGGCAGGTGGAGGTTTCCAACCGTGTTATTAAACGGATTCTTGAGAGGACAGTAGGTGAAAACCGTGCTTCCTGGTCGGATAAACTAGATGATGCACTCTGGGCCTTCCGTACAGCTTACAAAACACCCATCGGGTGTACTCCATACAAGCTTGTATACGGGAAGGCGTGTCATTTACCGATCGAGCTCGAGCACAAAGCCTACTGGGCCTTGAAACATGCAAACTATGATCTTCATAAAGCGGGTGATCACCGTAAGGTTCAACTCAATGAATTAAACGAACTTCGTGATCAAGCCTACAAGAACTCTTTGATCTACAAAGAAAAGACAAAGAAGATTCACGACTCTAAGATTAAGAACCGCGTTTTCAACGTCGGTGACAGAGTCCTTCTTTTCAACTCAAGGTTAAAGATCTTCTAGGGAAAATTAAAAACCCGATGGACTGGACCATTCACTATTGCTAAAGTATATCCATACGGGACTGTTGAGTTATCTCAACCCGAAGGTCCCAACTTTAAAGTGAATGGTCATCGTTTGAAACATTATTTTGGAGAGGACATACCACCCATGGTTGTCCCGGATCTCCAAACTTTCCCCATGGACCAATGAATTCGGGGATCGAGTCAAGCTAGTGACTCGGTGAACAAAAATTAGCAACATATATGGGTTTTCACCCGTATTTCTGACTTCTTTCTACTTTCTACCACCCTAGTGTGGGGGAGTGGCCGTCCCCCACCTTTTGAAAAGTAAATATGTATATAAGTCTCAGTTCATTTCAAAAAAAAAAAAAAAAAAAAAATGATTATGTACAGATAAATAAAGTGAAAAATAAAATCGATATTTCCACAGTTAGATTCGAATATTAGCTTTTTCCGTTCAGAGATTCGGCATAATAGCCGGGACTTTGAATATTGAGGACAATATTCAATTCTAGTGTGGGGGGGGGGGGGGAAATTCTTACGAATTTTATCACAAAACTTTCTAAGTACCCCCATTTTTAGGCCTAAATTTTTCAAAAATTTTTCACTTTATTTCAAAAATTTTGTGGTAATCAGTCCGCCAAAGTCTAAATGACAAATGGATTGGCTAGTCCAGGAGCAAACGGCTCTTGGTAAAGACATCTCAAACCCGTTGATGGCTTGCAATTTGCCAAAAATTGTATGGTTCCTCAACTCCCCATATCCCATAAAGCAAATGAGTTGGCTAGCCCACAAGATTATGGCTTGTGGTAAAGGCCGTGGAAAATCCATAATTGGTAATCAGCTCACCAAGATGTTGACTTAGTCCATCAAGATGCTGGCTAGTCCAGAAGCAAACGACTTTTGGTAAAGACTAATCAAATCCGTTGACAGTTGGTGGTTTGCTCAAAATCACACGGTTATCAGGTGTGCCACAGTTCTTACACCTGGCTACTCCAGAAGTGATGGCTTTTGGTAAAGAGATTTTCAAATCCATCAAGTTTTTCTCAAAAGATTGCTAGGGACTAGCAATGTTTTAGTGTGGGGGATTGATGAGTGTTTAAATACTCATCATTTTTACCTTTTCTGAACTGCCAAAACATCTAAAAACACTCAATAACGAATCAAAATAGTGAAAATATCCCAGGAAAGTGTTTTACATGTTTCAAATGCAAAATAATCAAAAACAGATGAAAAACGCACAAAGTTTGCAAAATTGGCAGTTTCAGTCCCTCAACTTTCAAAAATTGTCAAATCTAGTCCCTGGTTATTCTAAAAACTTGAAAAAGTCACCAAAGGTCCTTTTAAATCAAAAAGTTACACAATTAGTCCTTTGGTGCAAAGTTTCACAAAATGTCAAGTTTAGTCCCTGAACTTTGAAAATTGTCAAAAATGGTCCCTGGGATATTAAAAACTTTGAGAAAAACAAATTTTGTCCTTGCACTAACCTTTTATGGCAGGATTGGTCCTTGGTGGAAAAGTTTGGTGAAATTACACAAATGGTCCCTGAAGTTTAGAAGTTTGGCAGTTTTAGTCCCTGGTGAAACAAAAATGGAAAAATCATGCCAGGACCTTATACTATTCATAGTTTGGCAAAATACACCCTTGTGAACACTTTGGAAAATTGCCAAAACTCACCCCTCACTTTCGTTAAATTACAAAAATGGTCCTTGTGTAAATTAAACCAAACCGGACCAAAGTACTATTACCTAAAATAAAAACTAAACCCAATCCAATCCTAAGCCCACCCATTCCTTTATCTTGGGCCCAATACAAACTCAGCCCACACCACACCCAAAATAATATAAGCTCCGGTCAAACGTTTGACCTCGGTCAAACCGAGTCAAACCCTTCCCTTCCCTCTCAGCTTCCCCCACACCCCCACTTGGCCATCCCATCACCACCAGTCCACCACCCCATCACATCCACCACCCAAACCACTACAAAACACCCTCACCTCAAGCATTTAATGCACCCCCCATGTCTGAAAATCAGAATCAAATTGCAAAAGAGTGTTTCCCGCCAAAACACGTGGCATCAAATTAAAGCATCTCAGACATCCAATGGCTCAGAAAACTTGTGGGATTTGATCAGAGGAGTGGGGAAACCCTAATCATGGTCTATAAAAGGAAGAAGGAAGCAAGGATTGAAGTGTGTATTTAATTAAGTATTATTAGTGTCGATTTTAAATTAAGTTTCCAATTTCAGTGTAACTTTCAAATTCTAAGCATTGTAGTAGTAATTCTAGTGTACTCTAAATCTTTTCAAGTAATAAAATCAAGGTTTCATTTCTGTTCTGTGTGATTTCAATTTTCTCAATTTATGCATTTCTAAATAAGCTTAGTTGTGAATTGTACCAAGATTCATGGACTGAGTTAGGATCACTTAAGTTCCCTTGAGCTTGTTGAAGCTTTTAGAGACCCTAAAATCCAGTATTAGTAGAAAATAATCAAAAAGCTAAAAAAAGTCAACCATAGTCAACTATCTTGTTTCTAGTTTGATTTCAGGTGTTGAGGATCATTGAAGAACAAGATTGGAAGTGGCATTTGCCTATCTAAAGATAGGCATCAGTGGAAAATCCCTTGTTCATGCTAGGGGTAATTTGTAAGAATTGCTTATTTTTTTATTTTCCTCTAAATCTTAGGTCTTTATAAATTCTAGTTAGTTGCTTGTTTGATCTTGTTGTTCTGTGTTCTTTATACTTGTGTTAGGTCACCATTTTGTAAACACAAGTATGATAAATGAAGAAATAAGATGAGAAATAAGATTGGTTGATTATGAGACAATATGAAAAGTGAAAGTGCAAGAGTTTCCTTAAGATAATCAAATAACCAACAAAAGAAAATGTAACATAAGGTTTCTATTTATAAGGGAGGAGTTAGGGCAACACTCCCTTCCTCCCTTATCCTTTCATACGTGGGCTTTAAGGCCTTTTGGGCTTTTACATGTTGCCCATTAACTAAACAATAATGATAAATATTACTTAAGCAACCTATTACAAAATGTAATGACCGAGACTTGACTAAATACAAAAGTATGATCCCAACAATCTCCCCCTAAGGGTCGGTCATCACGGTTGCTTGACGTCTTTGTCTTTGTCGTTGACTTGTGACATGTAAAGCTCTAGACGTCTTCAAAATGAATGATAATGAGAGTACTTTGCCCTTTGTCTTTGTTCTTTGGTGATGATGCAGTGATTGAGTTATGAAGTTGTCTGCCATTCGTCACTCCTGTGTCTGTGGTGGTTGTCCGCCATTCCAACATACTCATACATCTTTGGACTTCATCGTACAAGAAGTTCCTTTTCATGCATTGAGATCTTTGTCATAATACTTTGTAGATTCTGCTTATTGCTGTAGAATCTTTTTCTTAACTTGGTGTTGCTAGGATCTTTGGGGAAGCTTTCTTTGAGATGTATGTATGAGCATGTTGGAATCTACCATCATGGAAATGAGGTACCTGCGAGTAAACAGTTAGCAATAAAACATCTGGTACTTACGGATAAGGAATTAGTGCTCATCAACAGCATAGTGTGAAGACTCCTTCTAATCCTTATCTAGGCCGTTCCCATATCAGATACTCCCGAAGGAGCTTACGAGACCTACTAGGTAGCTCAATGACTGGGTGAGTCGCTGGGGATCACTCCACGACTGTAGATCGTTAGAAACCACCGCAAACACTAAGCGTAACTCACGAGGAGTTACCGAAGTGACCTGTCAAGGCTGTTAGATGATGACCCTGACAGGAGTTTCCGTTCAATCATAGAGAAATACTTATGCAATTCTCTCATAAACGTTCTAGGCAGATTGCTAAGATCTGCGAAGGACTTGATAATTTACAGCTGGTGCTCATTGATGCAGAACACCAGTTGTAGAAAATACTAAGTGTTCCTAAGAGATCCTTGATGTGTCTCATGGCTCTAGACTCTATAAGTGCACACCTATTTTTCCTATGCGGATACTGGGGATGTCCTGTTTCAATATCAACCGTCTCTAAGAGATGGGTCGATAGGTTACGTGGGTTCCCCGTGAGAATGAAACAAGTCCTTTTAAGAGAACTTGAGTGGTTCAGAAGGTTTAGTGCATTGCGTCACTGGGTCCATGACGACTTAATCTTCAATACCGGTGTTGCCTTAGTAACAACCAGTAGCATATGAATTGAACCCGGTGTCTGCCCTAAGGTTGAACATATGGAGGGCTATTTCTTTTCACCCTTTTCATTACTTTTCTTTTTCATTCTTCAACCCCTTCTTTCTCCTTTTCATTCTTTACTCCTTTTTTTCGTATCATACCTAAGGACTTCTAGTTCTAACTATTGGTGATGTCCTTGGGTAGATCCCTCCGGCTTAGGCGGATCATAGGACGGTTATTTCCTAACCTTAGTCACCTTATAACTCCATGACTATCCTATAATTGCCATTGAAATCTTTGAAAATCTCTCAGAGTGTTTGTGATAATCAAATATTTTGGTTAACACTTTGAGAGTTTTGTGTACACTTTTTGAAGGGCTCCCCCTGCACATGTGCTCATAAGTATTTAATAAATTTGCACATGCGGGAGGAGCAAGCACTTTTGAATTGATCCACTTTCCATGAACAAGACCGATTCGAGACACGCTTACATCACTAGTTAGACTAGCTTGAAGTTATTACCCGGCCTGGTCAAGTCCACGGAAAGTTTCTCGAGACGGTACATTTCTACTAAGACTAATCCTTTTCGAGACACGCTTACGTGGTTAGTTAAAGAGATACATTCTCAGCTTTTAGGTGACAACTAGCTCTAGTAACTAACTTGATGTTATTACCCGTCGAGGATAAGTCCTTTCGATGTTACTAACTTGTATTATCTCGTCAATTCCTGGGTGAATCTGAGTCTAGCTCGCATGAGATTTAACATTACAGCAGCTTTTAACTTTCATATTTTAATCACTTTCCTTTTCTCCCCCTCAAAAATAGCATATAAGATGTTGTTTTTGACAAGCATTTGATTAAAATATGCGTTTTTGAGTCTTACGGGGAGATTCATCAAGAACTTTTGATTATAGAGCAAAGTATTTATGTTTTGACAAGTGCTCCCCCTCAACAAGTGATTAGGTCTTATTGAGGTGAAATACTTGTCCTTTTGAGCAGAATTATGAAAAAAATCATAAAAGTTTGATTAATTCTACTCAAAAGTAAGAAGCCTTCGCTCCTTATATGAGGATTGAGGCACTGAAGCGTACCTCAGGGTCCTTTCTTTACAGGATCGGGTTGTGCACTGTAATGCGTACACAAACCATTATGAAGTAAAATTATGACAAATCAAATCAAATTCTTACAATGATCTACCATTCAGGCCTCTGAAATGTCAACACCGGAAATTTCTGTCTGCCTCCCACATAGCTCTCCAACCTTCGAAACTGATCCCTGCGCCTTAATCGGTTCTCGATCCTTGATATGAATCTGCGGGCATCCCTAACCTCTGTCGTATTCCACCGTTTCGATTTACCCAAAGCAATGTCATTTACTCTGCTTTTGATGCCGTCTCTGACGAACTTAAGCGTTTCATCACAGAACTTTTGAATTTCGGTGTAGGCCATGAAGCAGTTGCGACCCTTACTGCTGCGGTAGGTGAACCCGAAAGGATGCTTGAGCAGGGTGTACTGAGGCAGATGTTGAAGGTTGGGGATATCGAACAGGTTTGGTTTGGTAAGGTTGAGCTTCTTCTGGTAACTTTCCACTCCTAATTGAAGGTCTTCAACTCGTTCTCTGATTACGATTTGCCTGATATAAATGAGGAGGGCTTGGATGAAGGCAAGTTGTATGTCTTTCGGTAAACCACAGAGCTTTCCTTGCACTTTGAGTAGATACAGATCTTCGATATCATTGAGACGTAGGCGTGGAAAGTCTGACTCAGAAATGTCGTACTCCTTTTCATCAAGTCTTTTCAGTGTGATTTTGCTGAGGAAGGGGTACCCAAAGAAAGTGACAGTCGAGATGAATTGAATGGAGACTATCTTCAAATCACTTTCTACTTCGCCCATCGTCTGATTAAGTCTGCTGCTTCGATAGTATTGTGCCCGGTTTGCTGGCCAGTGATGAATGCCGTAGAGTGCGTTCCGGTCATATTCAACAATTTTGTCAACGAATAATGCTGTGGCTTCTTCTTCGATGGCTTTGTTGAGATATCGAGCAGCAGGGAGAAAGGCAAGTGAGGTAACGTACTTCTTCTCAATCGCACTACCGAGTGTTAGAAATTCCAAATCTGTGTTGAAGAAGGCCATGTACGGGATCTTTGGTTCATCAGGCCTCCCAATCATTGGTAGTGGTTTTGACCAGTCGGTGATGTAAGGTGCTGACTTCTTTGTGACTGGGTCGACAAAAGATTCTGGATTAATCCAGTCAATATCGCTTGACATGGCTCGAGCGATATTTTCCAGATAATACTCAAGCTCGATGGAGTTTGCAGACCGATCTTTGAGAAGATTGAATGCTTCATTCTTAATTCTGCGCAGCTCTTTCTTGTTCATCTTTTTCATCTTGAACTTGTGCTGAAGTAGTTGAGCATATTCCACTGTTCGACCATCTTGAGGTACTTGATTGTCGTCCAGTGGTGGTTGGGAATTAACCATCTTCTCGAACCAGGAATACTCGGCAGTCTCATCTTTATCGAGCCATTTAAGGACGGTTTTGGGTTTCTTGGGTTCCTTTTCTTTAGATGAGGTGTCCGGTTTGGGTTGATGATGTTTTCCTTTCCTTTCTTTCTTCCTCTTCTTGGTTGATGGTTCTGGAACTTCATCAGGCTGAGGAATGTCGTCACCACCGGTGTATACAAAGTGATCATGTTCTTTGGGGGCAGAACCTGATGCCTTCGGTTGGTGTGTGGAGGTTGTAGTGGTAGGGGGTATGACCGGTGTTCGAGATGAGGGTCCTTCGGCTTGTTTTTGTTTCTTAGCCTGAGAATTGGGATCCCTGTCTTCGTCATCTCTTTGACGTTTCAGCTTATCAGCCTCTGTGCTGCAAGACTCTTTGTTCATTTTGTCTTTAAGTGCTTCCAGGACTTTTGCTTCTTCCGGAGTCAGGGTAAACTTGCTAGCCAGCTTTTCAAGGAGTTGAGCTTCCAAATCATCCAGAGAAAGTCCTGGTAGAGGAGCAGTAGACTTGTCGGCTCGAAGAGTGAAGGTTGTTGATCGTATGACTTTCTTTACTGCTTGCTCAGCGAACTTGGTGAGTTCGTCTCTCATTGGTGCCAGCAGATCTTTCAGCTCAGCCACTAAGTGTTGTGCCATGTATTCCTGTGCTTGAGCTGCTAGTGCGGCTTCCAAGTTCTCTGTAACATCTTTAGCTAGGAAAATATCAACTTTATCTTGTAGCTCTTTGACGTTCAAGTTCAACTTAGATAGTTCAGCAACCTGGGTTGCAAGTGTAGCAACCTGATCTTCAAGTTTGCTTCTCTTCTTCTCATGCACTCTTTTGAAAGCAGACTTGAGTAGTTTGGATGCAGCAGAGGCTTTGGAGCTAGGTTTCTTGATAGATTTGTCTTGTGTTGATTCAGATGCAGAAGGAGATGACTGTGTAGATTCAATAATGGTGGTAGAGTCTTTGTCACCACCTTTCTTTGGTTCGGGTTGTTCAACTTCCTTTTGTTTGGCTGCATCTTCTTTCACCCTAAGTTCTTCTGCCAGTTTCTCAGCTTCGGCTTTCAGTCTTAGCTCTTCAGCCAGTTTATCAGCTTCGGCTTTCAGTCTTAGCTCTTCAGCAACCCTGGCTTCTTCATCTTTCTTTAATTTCTCTTCAGCCAGTTTGGCTGCTTCTTCGGCTTTCCTGTTCTCTTCCATTCTTATTGTTTCTTCCAGTTTAGCTTGAGCAATCTCTTCAAGTCTGGCCTCTTCTGCTTCTTGTTTTCTTTTCAGTTCCTCTTCCTGAGCCCGTTCTCTACGCTCCATTTCTTCCATAGACATAAGTCTTGGAGCATCAGTGTCCATGGGATCATCTTCTCCTTCTTCTCCCATTGCTGGAGTCATCTCAACGTCAGTGGGAGATACTGAGGGATTATCATAAGTTACTAAGTCAGTATGGATCTCAGTGGTAGGCTCAGGAATGCTGCTTGAAGTGCCAGCATCGGTGGTAGTCTGGGAGAACACTGGAGGTGGTGGTAGATCAGCATAGAAGGTGTCGATTCGGCTGTGGAGGAGACCAAGGTTGAGAGTCCTTTCATTTTCTTCTTCTACTGAAAGTCCTTCAGGCTCTTGTACAGCTGTAACTGGTTCCTTTAGCTTTACCCTTCTGATCCTTTCTTCTTCCAGCCTTGTCTGAGCTTCTGTGAATGGTCTTTGATTGAGATAAGATGGATAAATGGCATTGTCAGCAAATTCATCAATGTCTTTATCCCAATCGATGTCTTCCTGATTCTCATCTTTCTCAATATCAGCATAGGCTTCCCTATACTGTGGGCCTTCATCAGATTCGGTTTTCTCGGAGTCAGACTGCTTAGGAGAAGATTGTGGTGAGGGAAACCACTCAGGTTCAGCAGTAGGTTTCTTTGCAGGAATTCTGATCTTAAGTGTTCCCCTTTTCTTAGGTTTGGTCTTGGTAGAGCTTTTTGAGCTGCCAGATTTGCTACCTTTCTTACCTTTCTTCTGCATGTATGATGGTAGAGCAGCTTCGTCCAAGAATCCAACTTTCTCTGCTTCAATGGCTTGTATGTAGTACTTGTAGTTATTGCAAGCCTTGACTTTGTCAGTTAAGAGGCTATCTGGAAGTTTCTTTCCCTGTTTCCTTGTACTTGTATCCATTCTCTTGATGACCTTAAGTGTGTCCTCATTCTTGTATGTGTGCTGAAACTCATCATTCAATCTCTGAGGAATGTCATCATATTCATGAAGGAAGCTAGCAATAAGAAGCTTGGTGAAACGGACGAATGGAATATTGGTCGTCTTGTGTTGTATATGCCACACAATGTCTTCCCAGATGATGCTGGCATAATCAACATTCTTGACATTTGCAATAGCCCAAAACAGCTTGAGATGTTGGAGCTTAGGATGTTCATGGCCTGTGTCTCTGCCAGATAGTGACTTGGCAATGATGATGTAGAGAGTTCTCCAAGGTTGAGGAAGAAATCTGATATTGACCTTCGAGTGCCTAGTAATGACCCCTTCAGACTCATCATACCCAATATCTCTCAGCCATTCAATCAATTCTTCTTCACTGGGAACTTGGTCATATTCTTCATCAGGTTCAAGTTCGGGAAGTCCAAGAGCACTGCGGAGAAGATCCTGGTCGACCGTGACTTGTCTCATGTGAAGCATACAAGTAAAGGATTCTTCCAGGAGGTCCAAGTGAATTGTGTGCCAAAACTGATGTATGTAGAAGCATGCCACTGCAGCAGATTTGGTGAGTAGAACTTTGCACGGGTGATAGATGAGAGCATCAACTGCAACCAGGCAAGAAGACTCATTGCATGTAAGTTTGTTGAAGTTGACTCTCAGGTTGTTCTTTCCTATCTTCCTGGAGTAATTATCAGGAAAGGTGTCTTCCCATGCACGAATGGGTTCAGGTTCTGGTCCGTATGGGATGTCATTGTGTTTTTCCATCTGAATAGATCATAAACACACAAACATGGCAATTGTTGATGATGTTAGCATAGACATTCATTTAACATGTTTACATCTAGATTTGCATGTTTGACATTGATCAGTGGGAGTTTGTGAGTGTGAAAACTTTTGATATGTGACAAACTTGAGTTATTTTACTTGTTAGAAACATAAAACAATTCAGTTACAACATAGGTTTATCATTTACAACAAGTTACACATTGAAAAATTTCCAACACTTAGAAAAATTTGGATTTTTGACAAGTTTACGCGTAAGTAGTTGTTTTACGCGTAACCTGACTTAAGCGTAAGTATAGAAATAATGCGTAAGTGCAAAATCTATGCGTAAGATAGAATTTTACGCGTAAAAGTGAAACTTACGCGTAAGATCAATTTTATGCGTAAGATAAGTCTTATGCGTAGAAATTGAAGTTACGCGTAGGATTACCCTTAGGCGTAAATTGTAACTTATGCGTAGGTAATGACTTACGCGTAAGTTCTAGACTTATGCGTAAGATCAGAACTTATGCGTAAGAACAATTTTTATGCGTAAACTGTGTCTTATCCAAGACACAATTTGTCCACGTGTCGAATCTTACGCGTAAGATTCAATCTTACGCGTAGGATGATCATTTAACGCGTAGTCATGCCATTTCCAGAAATTCACCTTATGAATTCAAGTTGTATGTTGCCTGAAAGTGCACAAACATTACCACTGATCAATCATCAATCCATCATACATAATTCACACATTTTAACGCGTAATCATGCCAAATACAACATAACGCGTAAACAAGCATGAACACATAATCACAATCTCAATTAAACATGTTTCTGGGTAAGATTAAGCATGGGGCAAATGATTCTTACAACCTAAGGATCATATGGACCAAGTTACAACAAGTTTCATCCACACAATCATAAGATTGAATCTGCTATAGACCTTCGGACCCTAAACCTTAGATTTATGCTATAAACATGTTTGTGATGCAATTATTCTACTGGGATATGATCCTTATCACTAATACACCCTATCCCTATCATTAATCACAATCCAAACATTCACAATCAAGAGTCCCTAATTATACGCATGAACCCTAATTAACCAAATCACTCAAATCACTCAATTGATGATTCTGGGTGAGATTGGAGTTTACTAACATGTTTAATAACATCAAATGAACAAATCCCATCACCAAATTCAATCAAATCAACACTTAATTCTGGGTTTGATTTTTACGCATAACTCAAAACACAATTTCTTCGATTGTGTAAGATTTAGCCGTTGGATTGGAATAAAATAAAAAACCTTTGTAAGCAATCATAATCAAAACAAGTTATTACTTACAGATTCAAGAATGGTTGATTAGATCACTAGAATGATTGTGAGTCGTGGGATATAGTAGGTGAAAAAATTAAATGTGTTGCAGAAAAAGTTAATGTGATTGGTCAAAGGAAGTTTTGACTGTGGTTAATACAAGTTTCCCAATGTGACAATTTTAGTCCCTTAACCTCACAAAACTTTTAAACCTAATGTCTAACCATTTTAACACTTATGGTATTTGTATATTAACTCCAAAAATTAGAAAGGAACAACTTGTCGTACTCCCCCTCGACCTTAGAACATGGTAAAATTAAATTGATTTTGATCAAGGAGAGTAACCCGAAATCCTTCTGAATCAACACTTAAAAAATGTATTTATTTTTGCAAAAATGTAAATGTTTTTGGTAAAATGCAAGTATAAAAGGTAAAATAATTTTTAGAAATTAAAAAAATGTTACTTTTCCTCCCCCTCAACACTAATTTTAAATGATTTAAGACTTTTTAGAAAAAAATAGTGTTGAAAGAGTTTTACACTTGCATTTTTTTTTTTTTTAAAAAGATAAAAGACCAAAAATATTTTTGAGTTTTTCATTGGTTTTATATTTTTGTATTTTGTTTTTGGAAAAATATTTACAAAGATAGTTTTGATGTTTGACAATCAATTGTGTTTTAAAAACTTTTCCAGATCCTCTGGAGTCAAACATCGCATACCAATTTGGTGAACTAAACTAGCAAACCTGGATGGTGCCAAGGATTTGGTAAGTAAGTCCGCCAATTGGTACTCAGTTCCAACAAAATAAAGCTCAACTGTACCCTTTTCCACATGCTCTTTGATGAAGTGATATTGGAGATCAATGTGTTTGGATTTGCAGTGATGGACAGTGTTGCAGGAGATAGCAATTGCACTCCTTGAATCACAGTAGATGGGAATCTTGTTGAATAGGTAGCCATAGTCCTTAAGTTGTGATCTCATCCAGATGACTTGAGCACAACAAGCAGACATGGCTACGTATTCAGATTCTGTTGATGACAGTGAAGTGCAGTCCTGCTTCTTAGATTGCCATGACACAAGTTTGTCTCCAAGAAATTGTAATCCACCAGATGTACTTTTGCGTGTGTCTAAGCATCCTGCATGGTCAGCATCTGAAAACGCAATTAGTTCAAAGCCAGAATCCTTCGGATACCAGATCCCCAAATTAATGGTTCCCTTTATGTATCGAAGGATTCTTTTGACCTCACTGAGGTGTTTTTCAGTTGGTCTGGACTGATAGCGGGAGCACATGAAGACAGCAAAAACTATATCAGGTCTACTAGCTGTGAGATACATGAGGGACCCAATCATACTTCGGTATTTGGTAGGGTCAACTGGAGTCCCATGTAAATCAGCATCTAGTTTTGTGGTATAGCCCATTGGTGTATTATAGGTATCACAAGACATCATTCCATATTTCTTTAAAATTTCAAGAGCATATTTTGATTGATTTACAAAAATTCCACGGGGTGATTGATGAACTTGTAGTCCTAAAAAGAACAAAAGTTCACCCATCATGGACATTTCAAAATTATCTTTCATTAATTTTGAAAAATCATTAGAGTAACTTCTTTTTGTTGAGGCAAAAATGATGTCATCGACATATATTTGAACAACAAGTAAGTCCTCCCCGTAGGTTTTTGTAAACAGTGTGGGATCCACCGATCCTTTAGAAAATTTATTGGCCAGTAAGAAAGTGGACAGTTTGTCATACCACGCCCGTGGGGCCTGCTTGAGTCCGTAGAGAGCCTTTTTGAGTCGGTAGACGTGATTAGGACGCTCAGGATCAACGAAGCCTTCAGGTTGGCTGACATAAACTTCTTCACGGAGATCTCCATTCAGAAATGCTGTTTTCACATCCATTTGGAAAACCACCATATTCCTATGTGCAGCATAAGCCAAAAAGATCCGAACAGCTTTATGTCTTGCCACTGGAGCAAAGGATTCAGCAAAGTCAAGACCTTCAAATTGGGAGTATCCTTTTGCTACCAGACGTGATTTGTTGCGGATGACTGTCCCTTCTGCATCAAGCTTATTCTTCCAGATCCATTTTAACCTGATGACAAAGACTCCGTTAGGTCTTTCAACTAATTCCCAGACTTCTAATCTTATGAATTGCTAAAATTCCTCTTGCATAGATTCAATCCAGTTGTCATAAGTCATTGCATCTTTAATGTTCTTGGGTTCTTCATGACAAACTGTGAGTGTGTATATGCAAGTTTCTCCATCTGTGTGAAGTCGTTGTCTTGTCATAACAGGTGCATCTGGATGGCCAATGATATGAACTAGTGGATGGTCACGAGTCCATTTGTGTGTTGAAGGGTGTAGTTGATAAGTATCTCGCATGTTAGCAGGATCCAAATTGCGTGTTGACGACTCAGCTAAATCAGGAATAGTAGGAGCCGGTGCAAACGGATTAAAGAACGCATCAGGATCATGTTCTGCGGGTTGTGGAACTGATAATGGTGTTGGATCTTCAGCTGGATGGCGGGAGTTAGAACCAGTTTGTTCTGCTGTAGATGGTGATACAATTGGAGGACCGTCTCTCTCAACACTTGTGGTAGTTTGTTGAGGTGAGTCTGGTACTGGAATGTTTTCAGGTTGAGCAGCGGAATTTGGTGAGACCTCAGTAGGACGGTATTCAATTGTGTCATCAAATAGTGGAGCAAACAAGGTTTCTAATTCTTTGCGGTTGAGTGGCAATGGTTCAGCTGAAGATGCCGGAGAGTTAAGACGGTTAAATTCGGGTCCTAAGCTATGTTGCTCAGAAGCCATTTGTGTGAGCTCATCAAAATTAGCGTGAATGGTTTCTTGAATTTCTCTTGTTCGACGATTCCATATCCGAAAACCTTTAGAATTTTCACAGTATCCAACGAATACTCCAATGTCAGCCTTTGCTTTAAGTTTACCTAAATCATCACGATCATTTTTCGGATAACAAAGTGCTCCAAATACATGAAAGTAATCGATGTTCGGTTTCCTTTTGTGAACAATTTGATATGGTGTTTTGCGATGGCGTTTTGTGATCATGCAACGGTTTTGAGTATAACATGCGGTTGAAACAGCTTCTGCCCACAAGTAATCAGGTAATTGAGCATTAATCAACATAGTTCTAGCAGCTTCCACTAACGTCCTGTTGCGTCTTTCAACAACTCCATTCTGTTCTGGGCTTCTAGGAATAGATGTTTGATGTTCAATTCCTGCTTTCTCATAAAATGACCTAAGTGTCTGATTTTTGAATTCAGTTCCATTGTCAGTTCTGACTATTCGGACCGTGTTGCGTAACTGAACTTGAATTTTAGTGAGAAAGGTGATGATCATTGAAGGAGCCTGATCTTTACTTCGTAGAAAATAAACCCAAGTCCATCTGGAAAAATCATCGACGATTACAAGTATGTAGCGTTTACCGTTGATACTTTGAACACGCATCGGTCCACACAAATCCATATGAAGCAGTTGTAGAACATGATTCGTACTGTGCTCAGTTTTTGAAGGAAAATGAGCCCGAGTACTTTTTCCTTGTTCACAGGCAGGACATAAGTGATCTTTGGTGAAACGGAATCTTGGAAATCCATCAACAAGTTTGAACCGAGCAAGGTCAGTCATAGTTTTGAAATTCAAGTGCGAAAGACGTTTGTGCCATAACCAAGATTTAGTCGATTCCGCTTTGGAGAGAAGACATATCGGAGATGTTGCAATCATATCTGACATTGAAATGGTATAAAGATTGGAGCCACGTGAGCCAGACATAAGGTCGTTTCCTTGTAAGTCACGAACAAAGCAAGTTTTCTCTCGAAATGCAACTTCTAGATCTCCATCACAAAATTGACCAACAGAGAAAAGGTTGTGACCAAGTCCTTCCACATAGTAAACACGACTTATTTCGATGTTCCCACTTACATAGTCACCATATCCCATGATTAAAGCGTAATGATCATTCCCGAATCTGACAGTGCCAATAAACTTTGAGACAAAGTTGTGTAACAGTTTGAGATTGCCTGTCATATGTCGGGTGCATCCGCTATCAACAATCCAGAGAACAATCTGTACCACCTGCATCACCAGAAGAAGACACGGATGGAACAGAAGTAAGGGTGGAACCCAAAGAAATTGCGGGTTCCTGTTGGTTAGAAACACATGTATTCAATAATTTAGGGATCCATTTAAAGTCTGGTTTGTGTTGTAACCAACGTTGCCAATTCCAACTAGTATTTGCTTTCTTAATATTAAATGCACTAGTGGTTGGCTCTGTCCTAGATTTGTTCTCGGCACTTATGGGGGTAACTTCAACATCATTAGAGACCGTAGAAGACGGCTTTCCTAAGTTAGACTTAGAGGCAATAGTGGGCCTAGAAGGAATGCGTGTCCTACGTTTCTTATGACGATTGAGAAGAGAATTAGCTATACATTTAGTATGATCACCAGATGATACGCTTTTACGACAAAACACACAAGATGCATTAATATTCAAAACATTCAAAGGTTCATCATTCGTTACATTTAGATTTTGATTACAATTTGCCAGATTAGAATCTAAATCTGATGCAACATGAGTTTTATTCAAATTCCTAAGTTGGTCTTCTACTTCTTGAGCTTCTAGTTGTCCTCTTTTACGTTGCCAGAGCCTATTCTTCTTTTTACTGTTTCGCTTGGGTCTGCTAATGCTATTAGGGGAGACTAGTCCTGTAGAAGTGGAGTTTGCAACATTAGTATTTTGAACAACCTTTCTTTTAACAGTTTTGTCTAATTTATACATTCCTGGTGCTATCACCGTGGTGTCAACCATCTTTCCTTTTTCAAGTATCTTAATTTTCTCTTTCAACTCGATGATGATGTGATTCTTATCCTGAATATTAGACTCAAGTATACCATTGCAATATTTGATGTCTATGTGGTTTTGTAGAAATTCGTCATTTTCAATTTTTAACTTCGCAATTTCTTTCTCGTATTTGAGACACAAACATTTTAAAGACTCATTGTTTTTGCAAAGTTGACAAGAGTTTGAAACATTGTGACTTTGAAACTTCAATTCCCTTTCAAGACTTTTAGCTTGACACCATTCAAGCCTTTGATTGAGTAGACGGATTTGTTTTGAAAATTGTTTTGTCACATCATCATTTTTAATTCTCAGCTTTTCGTTTTCCATTCTGAGTGTCTCAATTTCCACATTCAACAGATTATTATCAACACAATGATCATTCTTAAGCATAGAAGTACCAGAATTATAAAGATCATTCATGATAACAGACAAAATATCAGCATTGAGAACTTGTTCCAAGAGTCGATCAGCATCATTTTTTAAAACTCTATTTCTTTGCTTTTGAGCCAAAATCTCATTTTCAGTTGAGTTGAAAACGTGAATCATATTTTTCACTTCCTTTTGAAGTTCCTGATCCCAACGTGTAGCACAAAGACGGAGGTGTTGAACAATTGGCTTCATTTGTTTTTGAAAAATATCTCTCTTTTCTCGCTCGTAAGCGGATTGAAAAGTTTCAATTTTAATTTCAGAATTACGCTCAATTGTTTCCTCCAAAATTTCGATGTCTTCCATAAAAGTTTTGAAATAATTTAAGACACGACACGTTTTTGGTAAAGGTGAAAGTTCACCGGATGATGGTAAAGGACCATTAATTTGTGCTACAGTTTGGACAGGAGCCGCATTGTGAGATGAAACATATGACTCTTCGATAAACCATGATTTCTTAGATAAGTCCTTTTGAGTAACAAAAGATTTGGAAAGCGGTGGAGCTTTTGAATAGTCATATGGTTTCGAATATTGAACATTACTCATTTTTGACCGACTCTCGTCTTCAAGTTCTTCTTCTTCCTCAGTATCAAAAACAACAGCACGCACAATTGTATTATCCATCAAATAATCCATACTGTAAATTTTTGGAATATCTTTGAATGCTGTGTGAAGAAACATTGAATTGTAATCACCAAGTGCAAATCGTTTATCGGGTCTCGGTTTTAAAGTAAATTTCTGTATTGTTGTGACTGAGTTCCCGTGTTTGTAAACAACGTTACGAAATTCTTTGAGTTGTTTTTCAAGATCAACAATATCGCCGAGTAAATCGTCGATATACTTCCTTTTTCGTATTTTATGTTCACAAAAATCCTTTTGACAACTTGACAATTCTGTTTCAGTGTTTGAAAGGTCTCTTTGAAGACGTTCAACTTGTGTTTTTAATTCACACTTTTCGCTTTCAAGTTTCGAAATTAACTTTCCATTTGACTCAATTAAATCTTGCATTTTGCGTTGAAGATCTTGTTCTTTGTTGTAAGAATCTTGAAAAGCTTTTTCAAAACTTTTAGCATGTTTAATCTTTTCTTCCTGATTAGAAAGCTGGATTTTATAACACTCAATATCTCTTGCAAGTGCTGCATTAGTTTCTTTTAAAACTTTGTTTTTCTCGTTGCACTTTGCAATTTGCAATTGCTGAGCATTCAGTTGTTTAGATAACATTATGAGGTCAGGGTCTGGATCAAATGATGGGTCATGTTGTTCTAAATTATCATGTTTATCATTCTCAATAGGATCATCAAATGAAACAACTGTGTCATCATCAAATATGACAACTGTGCTTATTTGTTCATCTTGTTGAGATGATGAAGATGATTTAGATGGAACAACTTGCGCCATATCTGATCCAGAGGCAGAAGGTGAGACTATTTCATTAATAAAGCATTCATTGAGGTCATGTACCTGAGACAAGCCGTCAGTGTCATACACTGGACCTGAATCATTGAGCTTAAGTTCCTGCATGTTGGCCATAAGCATCACAGCAGCATTGGCTTCCAGATCTTCCATGTCATCATCGTTGTTCACATTTGCCATGAAGTTGTTATCCTGTTCAGGGAAATGTCCATCTTTTTCATCTTGAAGAGCCATTAGTAGTGCCTGCTTGTGAAACTTACTACCCCGAGTTCTCGGTTTGGGACATGCTGTCGCTATATGACCTTGTTCATTGCAATTGTAGCACCACACTGCATTCCCTGAGTTGGAGTTCCTAGGTGCAACTGATTCAGACCTTTGCTGAGAAGATCCTGAGTTGTTCCTGAACCCACCATTGTTACTAAACCTCTGACCATTCCCATAATTTCCTGAAGAATTTCCTGAACCAGATCGACCATAGCTACGATTCTGAATTTCCACTCTTCCATCATTGACAACAGCTTGATTCCTTGTGTTAGAAGATGAACGTTGACGATTGTTTGTTTTGTTAGAGAATTTGCTGAAAGCACGAGCAATAAGAGCAAGTCCCTGATTCAACGTATTAAAGTCATCATCGTCATCATCATTGGAGTTGGAGTAGTACACAGCATCATTGTTGTTTAATGGAACAAGTTGAGTAGAATCATTCTGTAGAGATGAATCATAAGGGACCATTTGGTTCGAGGTGGAAGATTGTGGATAACTGAAGTAGTTCTGTTCTTGAACATATGCATGATTTGACATTGGTAGTGGAGCATGGGGAGATTGAGCTACGAGAGCCAAAGAATTTGGTGTTGATGTTGGTGTGTATCCTCCTCGTAAAGCTCTATCTTTTTCCACTTCAGGTTCATGGTGTTTCAGAAAATCATACAACAAGCCATATGGAGCATCATGAAGATTCTTCGTTTGACGAACAAATGTCACATATTTATGCCAATCAGGGCCAAGACTACCAACAAATTTGGAGTTCACAGCGATCCTTGGTACTGTGATTTTGTGACGTTCCAGATCATTGACCACATTTGTGAAACGATGATAGTAGGATTCAAGTGACTCTCCAGGTTCAATTGTGATGTCAGTGTATTCCATGTATAGCTTGGATTCCATGTCATCTTTGTTCAATTGAGTTCCTTCCATAAGGAGATGAACGTGTTCCCACATAGCTTTGGCTGTTTTCTGAGCATCGACACTTCGATAGATCGGATTAGGTATACCTTGAAGTATATAAGCCATTGCATACTGATCAGCTTCACGATGTAGTTTCTGTTCTTCAGTGAGTGCAGATTCTGGAAGGGGTCTATCACCAGGAGGACGTGGAGGATCAGCATTTGGATCACCAGCTTCAAATCGTGTTGGCCACTCAAATGGTCCTTCAAGTATCACTTGCTTTAAGAACTGCCCATGAGGTTTCTTTAGTTCAAGAAATCTTAAGAATCGACTTGACCATTGAACATAATTCCCAGGTGTTAGCATTGGAGGTGTTTCAAGTGATCCTGCCTCATGTCGGGATTGTTGAGTTGTAATAACTTCACACATTCTATCAAACCAGTGAGGTTGTTTGGAGGAAAACTGAGTGGTTTGTTGTAGCACTTGATATGGTTGCTGTTGAGGAATGAGTTGTTGTTGCATCATTAGGTAATGTTGTAGTGGATTGTATTTAGGAGGTTGTTGATTCATTATGTGCGGAAGGTATTGTTGTTGCTGATACTGCTGATGCTGAGGTTGCTGAGACTGCTGATGTTGAGGTTGCTGAATATGAAGGAAGTAATGATTAGGTGGTTGAGACATCGTAGAACACTTGTGTAGAAATGGATCTTTGTAGAAGATTGAAATGCACGTTCCTTTGAGTAAGTTCCAAAATCCTTGGGGTAAGTTCAATTCTTACGCGTAACTTAATCTTACGCGTAAACTTTAGATTATGCGTAAAGAGTAGGTTATGCGTAAACTAATAGTTTATGCGTAAGTTTTCTCTTTACGCGTAAGCTTAGGCTTATGCGTAAGTTTATACTTATGCGTAAGGTTTAAACAACCAAACAAATCTTTCAAACTTATCCAAGCTTGAAAGATGTCTGTAGTCGAAGTATTCCACTAACTTATCCAAGCTAGGGAAGTACTGAGTCACCAGAACAAAAGGAGAAGATCGTAGATGAAGCTTACGCGTAAACTCTGGCAAGTTACGCGTAACTCTGACTTACGCGTAGAATCAAACTTAAGCGTAGGTTTAAGGCGTAGAAGAGCACTTTACGCGTAGGATCAGGGTATTAAACTATTTTACGCGTAAGAAAAGGGTTTTGGCCTATTTTACGCGTAAGAAAAGGGTTTAATCCTATTTTACGCGTAAGAAAAGGGTTTTGGGCCAAAGTTATGCGTAAAAAGGACAAAAAGTACTGTTGACAGCTACAGAATCGTACTATTCACCAATATTACGCTAAAACTGGTCAGAAACTTGAAAAATCTCAAATTTTTGAAGGAAAAATGCCTAGAAATAAGGTACTTTTGATCAAATAACTTCACCAATACTTAGAAAACACTAACTATTGAAGATTTTGCTCCCAAAAACTAGTTTTCCAATATCAAAGAAGCTATAAAACCTTAAAAATCACAACTTTATGCAAAAACTAAGCTTCAAATCACTATATTAACCTTGAAACTTGTCCAAGCTTCAAGATTTGAGTGAAAGAAACAAAGAAAAATGCAAAAAGATGAAGAAATAAGCATCAATCCCCACGTTAACCAAAGAAACACACTTCAAACTTCTAGTAGGCGAATGATACCACTTGTTAGGTCACCATTTTGTAAACACAAGTATGATAAATGAAGAAATAAGATGAGAAATAAGATTGGTTGATTATGAGACAATATGAAAAGTGAAAGTGCAAGAGTTTCCTTAAGATAATCAAATAACCAACAAAAGAAAATGTAACATAAGGTTTCTATTTATAAGGGAGGAGTTAGGGCAACACTCCCTTCCTCCCTTATCCTTTCATACGTGGGCTTTAAGGCCTTTTGGGCTTTTACATGTTGCCCATTAACTAAACAATAATGATAAATATTACTTAAGCAACCTATTACAAAATGTAATGACCGAGACTTGACTAAATACAAAAGTATGATCCCAACAACTTGTTAGGAGTTGTCTGTGGTTAATAATTAGTTGTTAGTATTTAGTTTCTTTTATCTCTTTTAAACTTTGTTTTAACTGCCTTAATAGCTTTAATATTGTTCTCTTGTGTAATAATGGTTATAACTTGAGTTTCTGAGCATAACTCACTTATTTAGATCATAATAAAATATTAGGAAACAGATTAGTAGAATAAGTAAGTTAGTTTCATTGGAAATCTTCAAAACTGTTAGGTAAAGGAGTGTTTGGATCAAGCTTGGATCCAGTGATCTTGTTACTAATTTGCTGTTAACTTGTCATAAGTATATTGCACAAGGTCATTTTAGCATAAGTTAACCATTAAAGTCAGTGCTCATATAGAAAAAAGTCAAAATCACATGATAAATTCCTTACACAATTAACTGTGTAAGCTTTGAGCACCTCAACCCTTCAATTCCTTGCAAAAGTTTTTAAGTGACATTGATTTAGCTTTATTACAGTTAGATACTCCATAAAAAATCAGTAAATCAAGATCTTAGTTCACCAAAGTCAATTTGCAAGTTTTACTTAAAAAGTCAAAATTGTATTGTCTCAGTTTTTGTAAAAATGGTGTGAATTGTTTTGATTTTTCAGCAAAGATCTAGGACTTGAAATTCCTAGGATTGGTAGTCTATCAGCTCTACTTTGAAGTCTCACCTTGGTTACATTTTTGTAAATTTATTTGTGGACCCCACCTTAGGCCAAAGTTACTTGCAGGGAAGAAGGTCTCCCCTGCACCAGCATACCACCACCACACCACCACCTTTGGTGGTGGTTGTAGACCAACTCAGTGGGCCCCAGTGGTTCAATTTGGTTTTTCCCAACCCCCCTCCTACCAAGGAACAAGGCTTGACCATTTGTTTGACCTAGAGCCAAGTGGACCCCACCTGGATTTGTTACCAAAGTCTGTCCCAAATCTGTGTTTAAGTGCAAGTCTTCAAAGTGCTTATTTCATCCCATACAGCTTATTTGTGCTCATTGATTGTTGTTTCTGGCTTATTTTAGTAACTTTAGCTTAGTTATACCTATTTTCATCATTGTGGACCCCACCTATAGTCATTTGAGCTTATTTGTCCACTCAGTCAACAAAAGTCAAACTGTTTTGGTTTAGGGGGTGCATACTGCTTATTTTTAAGCTTTGTAAAAAGTTGTTTCACAAAAGTATCTTATTTTCATCTTATATTTAGCTGTTTAAAAGAAAAACTCCAAAAAAGCAAACATAAAAATAGTGATAGCTTCTATTTAATAGAAACTATCTTTTTCATTTTTCATTTTAGCTTATTTATAAGCATTTTTCCATTTTTATAATTTTCTAAATTTTCTAGTACCTTTAAGTATTTAAAATAATTTTCTTAGATTTTTCCTAATCTGTTTACTATTTATTAGATTTAAAACTAGTTTAATTAATTAAATAGGTAATATTAGTTATTAATTAGTTTTCTTTAATTTTTAGTAACAACAGTAGGTTTTTATAATTTTTCTAGGTTTTATAAATTAGTTAAGACTTTTAGAAAATATATTTTTAGTTTTTACTGTTCATTTTCCATTTTTCTTATTTTAATTAGTTAAATTAGATTTAAGTTAATTAAAAGGTAATTAATTAGTGGATTAACCTTAAACATAATTTTTAGAAGTTTTTATAATTTTGTAGGATTCCTGTGATGGTTAAATAATTTTATAAATTTTCTCATAATTTTATAAGTTAATTTAGTATTATTTGTAATTTAAAGTAGTTTAATTAGTTTAACTAAGTTAAATAGTTTTTAATTAATAAAAAATCCATAAAAAGACAAAAATATTTATTTTTATTTTTTTATACTTTCTTCAAGTTCTATTTTAAGTTTAGAAATTGTTTTTGCAAATTTTTAGTTTAATTTGTAATATTTATAATTTTTAGTTAATTTAAATTAGATTTAAATTAGATTTTAATTAGTTTAATTAATTAAATAATATTTAAATAGTAAAATAATCATTTTGATAATTTCATTTTCATTTTCAATTTTCTTTTAATTAAAAGTTTTCAAAAGTTTCAAAAGCACCCCCTGTAGTTTGTAATTTACTAAATCTCACTTTTCTGTCTGATTACGTGTTACCAAATTGTGAATTTATGCATATACTTGTATATCTGATTTTTGTGAATATTATATATGTACAAATACCAAAATAACAGTAGCAAAATCAATTCCATATCATCTGGGCTACTGTCCTCAGTGCTACTCACTCATAAACGATTTCAAATAACACCATTTCAATCTCGCTGGGACTTTAACGACCCGGGGACACACTATACTATCCACGGAGTATTGGTCTAGAGAGTTTGACTTTGTTGACCATTTACTTGGTCACTTTAAGTTGACTGTTTAGCATCAATCAATGGTCCTTGTGGGTTGTCGGGTTTAACAAATTTAGTCCTTAGATTTTTTTTCTCGAATCCTCTTCTGTAGGCGACCCGTAACGGGGTTTCCTTACTTTTTATATGTTTTTATTGAATCCTCGCTTATGTTCTTGACTGTGGATGTCGATGAGCTAACTGCAAGTGTAATAAAATACATTCATTTGAGGTAATAAACAAAATCTGTGTAGACGTACGTTTGAAAGCAACAATGTGCTTCTGCAGACGGCAGTTTTCGAATCAACAAACTGGATACGGACTCCATACAAGGTTTACGACATAATGGGACTACACACATACATTGCATTAAAACACATGCATGATTGATATATTTGAAAACAATATTAATGCTTCTACATTTCATTAACCTCGCAGGGTAAGGAGTTGTGAACATGGATACGTAGCAATAATGAAGATCCAATGAATGTTTCTTCAAATCAATTTAACTAATGTACGTATTATTTAAAGGTATAACAAGCGAAATGTGCTTTGTGATATATTCGATTCATTCATTAGCAATCTCTGTGTAGCAAAAAAAAGGCTAACGAAATACAGTATGTGTTTGTCATATGAGTTATTGATTTCTTAATTAAATTAGACAAACTTGACAGATGAATAAAAACTACTTAAATCAGCAAGTGCATCACTGAATTCTGTGACACAACTTAACTAGTGAAACATGTATTTATCAAATGAGTTTATGATCTCATGATTCTATGTGAACAATATTACCCAAATTATGATAAGCAACTTAAATTGTTTAGCAAATCAAGTATAGATAGGAATGTTTTTGATTCAGAATGTTATCAAGAAATAAAAGAGATATAATGAATGAGATAGGAACGTTTTTGATTCGGTATAAATTTGGGACGGTTTTGATTCGTTTTTTATTCGATTTTGGGTCAATGTTATCAAGAAATTAAATAAGGCATGTTATACATATAAAATCAATTTACCAGGTTCATATGTAATACAATGGAATAAGGATACATGTATTTGATATAATCCAAGATATAACTTATATCGGGTCCTATACATTATCGGCAAAGTACTAACTTTGAAAACATTAATGACTTCCTAAGGACTAAATTCGTTATACCTGCCATGCCACAGGGACCAAAAATGTAAATTAAAGATAGTGAAAACCTGTTACACCCGATAGCTTATAGGTTTTATCATTATTCAACAATGAGTTTTCCTAAACGTGAGCATGATTTTAAAAATTGAATTGGGGTTTCCTTTGAAAACATATTGATGCACTAACAAAATATCTCAATTCCTGATTTTGTGCATAATAGAATCCTAGACTCAGATTAGTGAAAAAGAAAAGAAAACTGGAATTTTTTAAGCTCAGATGGCCGGCCCCCTTAAAGTGTGGCCGGTCCCCTTAATATTTAAGGGGGCCGCCCATCTGACAGAGATTTTTTTTTTTTTTTTTTTTTTTTTTTTTTTTTTTTTTTTTAACTTTGAAATTTCAGAAAGTTTTAAGCATTCTTAAGAATTCAATAAATTTGCTCCATCATTCCTAATCCTAAACGCAAGTGATTAAATAGTTCACGCTTAAGGAGTTTGGTAAACATATCGGCAATGTTATCTTCCAAAGCTACCTTTTCTACATAACCTATGATCATAAGTGATTGATGACGTAGTTCTATACGTTTGATGTGAGAGTGTTGAATATGGTCTATCCTAACTTATATAGCTCCTTTGTTGTTGCACACTTATCTAACTTAATGCCATAGACTACGAGAGCTTGTTTCATCCATAGTTTTCTAACGCGAGAAATCTAATCTTACTTCTATGTTAATAATTAATCCACTTGACTCATTTCACTTCATCACCATGAGTTTTCTACTAGTGGACATAGAAGATTTCCATTTTCTATGTTGTTTGACAAGGAACAATTTTATTTCAATCCTAGGAAAGCCAACTATGAGGGGTTCATAATGCGTGAGTAAGTAAGTATTACTAGCTTAATAACTAAGCATTAATCTAACCAGTTATTAATCTAAGAATATAATTTTTAACGATGAACTTAAAAGAAGCGCGTACCTTTTAGTCTTCAATAAAATTTCTTCAAACACATCAAGTTGCCATGTTGACTTATAGAAGTCATTTGTAGATGAGATTCCAATATATACAAAAAGTGACAACTTAGCCACTTGGTTCCCATGGTCTCATTTGTCCAAAGTTGTTTGAACCAAACATGGTTTGCAATTGACTAGGATGCATGTATGGTGGAAGTATTCCCCATGGGTTGAAGCTTGGTTGATGTGGATAATTCCACATTGGGTGACTATTATTAGAAAAGTTTTGTCTACCTTGATTTTTCCTATGTTGAGGGGTTTTAGACCGACGATGAGGATTATTTGGTCTATTTGGAGGTGGAGTTTTAGATCTTAATTTTAGTTTAGAAAATCCGGTTTTGGCTTTTAATGATGGTTTATAAAAACTTTTTACTTCCTCATCACTCGCAATAGGTATTTTTCTATCTTTTATAGGTACATACTTAGGTTTTGAGTCTAATGGTTTTTGTTTACTAGATTCACATTCAAACTTTCCATTTTTATTTTCACTAGTTGAAACATTAGTTAAGTCGAATCCTAGACCGGTTTTATCTCCCAAAGTTTCTTGAACACTTATTATTTTCTTAAGTGAGTTACTACTATTTTTAAACTTGTCAAGTTTGAAAATTTCATCTTTAAGTTTTTCGTTTTCATTTTTGACCTCTAAACATGTTTTACATTCTATAAAAACTTCTTTTTCTTTTTCCAAATGCTGTAGTTTAATTTTTAATTCGAGTACTTCATTTTCTGATTGATTATTAATATGTTTTAGTGACGTATTTTTAGCTATGACCTTTTGACCTAATTTACACAATCTACTATATTCATTATCTAAGTCTTTTTCATCTAAAGATAAATGTTCATCACTATAGTATTTGGTTTTAGAACGTACCTCATCGGATGCCTTTGCCATGAGACACTTTTTATTTTTTGTTGTCTCCTTTTCATCATTATCACTATCGCTCCATGCTCTTCCTACAAAGGCCTTGTGGTTTTGACTTCTTGACAATTTCGGACATTCTCCAATAAGATGATTTGGATCTCCACACTTAAAACACTTTCTTTCATTATATGGTTACCTAACAGATCTTCCTCGTCTTTTGAAGAATTTCTTGAAGTCTCGTACGGCCATAGCATACTCTTCATCACTTTTGGAGGTTGAGCATTCTTCGTCACTAGAGTCCTTTTTAGCTTTCAACGCAATTGATTTGCTTTGCTTCCTTTTTCCTTTGACCATCTCGGAGTCTTTCTTTATTATTTCTTCGTAGACCTTTAAGTTGCCGATCAATTCGTCAAGTTGTAGAGTTGACAAATTCTTTGATTCTTCAATCGCCGTAACTTTAGCTCGCCATTTTGGATGAAGAGCCCTAAGAATTCTTACAAGAAAAATTCTCATCAAGTGCTTTTAAACTTGTGATAATTGTGTTAAATCTAGCAAAAGCATTATTGTTGGGAATGAAGTTTTACTATTTATCAAGTCTCGGTCATTTGTTATAAACATTAGGTTGTTTAGCTATTACTTACTTTCATTTATGTAAAGTTTCATGTTACTAGGATTATGTTATTTTGTCCATGGGCCTCCAAGCCCACGATTTAGAAGGAAAAGGGACTCCTCCCCTATAAATACTAAGCTTAGGATACATGTAAACTTGGTTGGTTATTTGATATTATAAAGAAACTCTTGCACTTATATTTCTCTCATTCTCATAATCACCCAAATCCTTATATCTATCTCATTCTTTCTTGTGTGTAATCAATATGGGTACCTAACGAGTGGTATCATTTGCCATATGAAGGTGTAGTTTTTGTTTTACATTGAATCGGATCCAAACACTAATCTTTCTCTCGTTATTTTGCAAAATAGTTGTACTTTCTTGTTTGTTTCTTGGTTTTTATCACATCTTTGCCTACAAACTTGTGTTCAAAATCAAATCCAACAAAAAAGTATTAACCATTCTTTCAAAATAACAATTTGGGTTTTTGTACTATTTTTCAAAAAATTTACATTTTTGAAAAAATTTGTCAAGTTTATAACTTTCTTAAAGATTTCATCATTTTACAACTAGAAGTACAAAAATCTTGGATTAAAAACTAGTTTTTGGATTGCTTTCTTTGAAAAACATAATCTGCCAAGTTTCGAAATCATCCACTACATAGTTTCGAAAACACTCTATTGCCCAAGTTTCGAAAAAACAAGAAGTTGCCTCTTTTCGTCTTACCGATCGTGTACTCAGTGTTTTCTCTCTTGTATAAGAAAGAAAATACTTCGACTTTTGGCTAAATTTCGAAATTGTATAATTTCAAAATTTCTTTGAAAAGTTGGTTTTTTCGAAAACATTGACATTTTTCGAAAACACTCTTTTTTGAAAAAGCTCCAGGATCTCGAAAGTTTGTCATTTTTTCGAAAACTATTTCGCAATTAACAAAAGTTTCGAGAAAACAAAGTTTCGAAATCACCAAAATTTCGAAAAACACAGTTTCGAGTTTACAAAGTTTCGCAATCTCTAAATCTCAAAAGTTTCGAGAACTGTTTCTGACAAAGTTTCGAGAACACAAATTTGTGCAAGTTTTCGAGAATTGGCTCAACCTATACCTTCTACAAGATCCATTACCACACAAGTGTCTCATTATGTCTCAATCACCGTACTACAACTTTAATCATCCTCAGCAACATCAGAATCAACAGTATCATCAGCAACAACAACAATATCAACAATCACCACAGTATCATCAACAACAGGTTTACTCACAACAACATCTTCTCATGCAACAACATCAGATGGTTCCACTACAACAATCCTATCCAATGCCACAACAACAAGGCCAACTTCCATCCAAACAGACTCACTGGTTTGACAGGATGTATGAAGTAATCTCAACTCAACAATCCAGACATGAGGCAGGATCTATTGACACTCCACCAATGCTTACACCTGGTAATTATGTTCAGTGGGCAAGTCGATTCTTAAGCTTTATAGAACTCAAGAAACCCAATGGTAAGTACATGAAATAAGTTATCCTTGAAGGACCGTTTCAGTGGCCTATTAACTTCGTTGGAGGTGACCCAGCTGCTGATCCTCCAATAGTTCCAACTGCTGTACCAGTTCCTGAGTCTGCACTCACTACTGAACAACATCTTCATCGTGAAGCAGATGAGTATGCTATGGCTTACATACTTCAGGGAATCCCAAATCCAATATTCAGAAGTGTTGATGCTCAGAAAACTGCTAAAGCTATGTGGGAACACGTTCATCTACTTATGGAAGGCACACAACTGAACAAAGAAGATATGGAATCTAAACTTTACATGAAATACACTAACTTCATGATCGAACCAAGGGAATCACTTGAATCTTACTATCATCGTTTCACCAATGTTGTCAATGACTTAGAGAGACATGAAGTACACCTTCCAAGGATCGCAGTCAATACGAAGTTTGTCAGTAGTCTGGGTTATGATTGGCAAAAGTATGTGACATTTGTGAGACAAGCAAAGAATCTTCATGATGCTCCATATGGTTTGTTGTATGACTATCTCAAGCACCATGAATCTGAAGTTGAAAAAGATAGAGCTGCACGAGGAGGATATACACTACCACCAACTACAAATCTACTAGCACTCGTTGCTCAATCTCATGCAGCACAACCTCCAATGTCTAATCACGCTTATGTTCAGGAACAGAATTATTTCAGTTACCCACAACCTGCAACCTCACACCAAATGGTCCCATATGAATCATCCTCGCAACAGGCTTCTCCTCAACTTTCTCCATATGACAACCATGATAGCATGTACTACTCGAATTACATAGAAGATGATGATGAAGATGTCAATACGTTGAATCAGGGACTTGCTCTTATTGCTCGTGCTTTCAGCAAATTCTCAAACAAGACTAACAAGCGTCTTCGTTCTTCATCAAATACAAGGAATCAAGCTGTCATTTAAAATGGTCGGGTTGAGATTCAGAACCGTAACTTTGGACGATCAGGTTCAGGAGGGTATTCAGGAAATTCTGGGTATGGACAAAGGTTTAAAAACAATGGGGGATTCATAAACTATTCAGGTGCTCCTCAGAGAAGAAATGACAATGCAGCAAATGGTAATACAGAATCTGGGAATGCAGTGTGGTGCTACAACTGCAACGAAAAAGGTCATATTGCAACAGCATGTCCAAAACCGAGAACTCGGGGCAGTAAGTTTCACAAGCAGGCATTACTAATGGCTCTCAAAGATGAAAAGAAAGGAACTTTCACTGAACAAGAGAATAGTTTCATCGCCAATGATTACAATGATGATGATGATGATATGGAAGATCTTGAAGCCAGTGCAGATCTGATGCTTATGGCAAACATGCAGGAACTCCAGTTGAATGATTCAGGCCTAGTGTATGACACTGATGGTTTGTCTCAGGTACATGACCTAAACACATGCTTAATACAAGAAAATGCATCACCCTCTGCTTCTGAATCAGATAAGGTGCAAGTTGTTCCATCCGAATCATTTTTATCTTCTCAAGAGGATGAACAAATAAACACAGTTGTTATATTTGATGATGACACTGTCGTTTCATTTGATGATCTTATTGAGACAGACAAACATGATCATATTGAACAACATGAACCTTCTTCTGATCCAGATCCTGACTATATTGTCATGGCCAAATAACTTCAAGCACAAATTCTAATTACTCAGAAAAAGAATGAGCAAAATAAAGTTTTGAAAGAAACAAATGCAGTTTTGAAAAAGCACATTGAGTGTTATAAAATACAACTTTCACATTTTCAAATGAAGTTAAACGTGAAAAGTGTTTTGAAAAGTTATTTCAGGAATCGTATGTCAAAGAACAAAAGCTTCAAAAGAAAATGCATGAGTTAATTGAGTCAAACGGCAAATTGGTTTCCAAACTGGAAAATGACAAAAATGATCTCAAAAAACAAGTTGCACAACTTCAAATGGAACTTTCAAAAACACAAACAGAGTTGTCAAATTGCAAACAGGAATTTTATGAACACAAAGTGCGAAAAAGGGAAAAAGAAAATTCTTTAATTGAAGAAAATCTCACTCTCGAACATCAAATAAAAGAATTTCAAAATATCGTTTACAAACATGGAGAATCTGTAACAACGATTCAAAAGTTTAATTTAAAACCAAGACCCGATAAAGGTTTTGCCATTGGCGATTACAGATCAACTTTTCTTCACACTGCGTTCAAAACAATTCCTAAGCTTTACAGTATGAACCAATTGCTTGATAATAATATTGTGCGTGTTGTTGTATATAATACTGAGGAAGAAGAAGAACTTGAAGAAAAGAGTTGATCAAAAATGAGTCAAACTGAATATTTGATGTGGGAATCGCAACAGGCTTTACCTCTCGAGGGATCTCGAGAAGCTTACAACCCCCACTAGGCAGTGTACCTGATCGTTGTAGTATAGTATAGTGACAAGTACCGGGGGATTGATCGTTCAGCTTAGGAATAGTGTCGCTAGGATTAGAAAACCTAATTACTAGTTCTAAAGGTGAGGGATGATTATTTTTGTATTTTTATGTATTTTTATGAAAGCAAGTAAAATCTCGGGGTTTGAAGGATTTGGGCGGAATTAGTTGCTATTCAACTAACCCAATACTAAGATGCAATCAAAATAAAATACTAAAAATTAAAATAAACTAATTATACTAAAGTTGTGAGCAGTAATTTGAGAAAATGTGTTTACTTAGATTTCACTACTCCCTAGATATCTTTTACACGTTAATTACTTGTTATAATTGCATGGATGACGGATCGTATTCCTTAATACCATTCATGGGGTGGCATACATAACTCCCCAATTCTATGAGCTCTTATCTCCTCCTACACCATGCCCAGCACAACTATAGGGATTGTAAACAGTGGCTCATGCATTAAATACAACCAATAAAGACCTAGTACGCCTCGGTTCATGTTTCTTAAGACGTTCAAGCATGTTACCATTTGGAGATCTGCCAGTTTTCTTAAGCCTAACATATAAATCATTCATCCAAGAACAAGAATAAACAAGTAATCAACACATAATCAATATCTAGGTTTCATTAGATCTAAGCAAACACAAAAGAGATCTAGCCTAGCATAATGGAATTGAGACAAGAACAAGATATAGACAACCAACACATAGACATATTGATTGAATTAGAAGAACACTTATCTCAATTACAATGCAAGGTATCAAGGGTTTGGAACCCTTGAAAAACCTGTAAAAGTTGCACCAAAATCGTCTTTAGGGTTTCTCCAAAACTTCTCTCTCTTCAAATGTGAAAAACTAGAAAACTATATATAGGAAAATAGGGGTGACGGCGTCAAGACAAACAATGTGACGCCGTCACCTCGCCGCCAAATACTTCCTCGGACGGCCTTGATCTACTTCTGACGCCGTCACCTACTGTTCCCAGCATGGAAAATTGAGACTTTGCCGTTTTCTTCACTTTTATGCTCCAAAAACGTCCAAAATGGCTTCTTTTCCAGAATTCACTCTCCAAGTACCTAAAATCACAAAAGGAACGATTTAGGGCAATATTTGATCAAATAAATTCGGATTCGGGCTTAAATGACCCCCTAAAAACGGATCATTTTTCGCCTCATCATATACCCTTACACTTGAGATTTGCTTGTCCTCAAGCAAATGCGCTTTTATTCTACTCAAAAGACAAGTTAGGGGTCATTTAACACTAATATAAAAGTAATTACAACAAATAATCGTTCCACTAAAGACCAATAGACAAGCACGGAGGTCATACACAAGCACCTCACAAATAGTGTTTAGATACTCACATCTCTCGGGTGTAATAAAGTGTAAATTACAATATGAAAACGGAAGATATCTCTCACTACCTGTCATAGCAAAATAGATTACCATAGGCTTGGGAAAGGATCAAACCTCCACCACATGGCGTAAGCACCTAGGATAAACTATTAAAGAGGTCTTTTAAAGGGTTGTAACATTAGGTATAGGGATATTAAATACATGGTTTTGTTGGATAAAGGAAGTTTTACTGGTGGCGAGTTAACAATCTTGGTTAATTACATGTACAATATGGCGTTGCTAAGCCAAGACTAGACTCGACTTAAGCTAATAAATGAAAAATAACAAAAACATGAACATAGAATGAAACGGGATGGTAGTCCGTATGTTTTTTCTCTTTTTTCTTTTTTTTTATTTTTCTTGATTTTTCGATTTTTTTTTTTTTTTTTTTTTTTTTTTTTTTGCATACACTCTTACCCTACCATCCAAAATAATACATCATAGGGGATGAGAATTCCCCTTACACTTGAATCTTTACATACTTTACATTAAACTATTCTAATGACTCGAATTAAGAAAATCAAAACACTTGGAGCACTTTTAAGATTAACGTACATATGGGGGTAATAAATGATGTTCTTCCCCATTACTCCATAAAATAAGTAGTTACCCATGAGTCCCAATCATCCCAAAACAATATGTACAAGGATATGACTCGACTTAGCAACCATGTAATCAATTAGATAGTTAACTTAGGGTTTAACAAATAACAATAATGCACTAAAAATGAGCGCATACACGGAAGGCTAAGGCGATTTGGGTGTACATTTAAGTGGGGTGTAACAAATTCTTCCTTTAAGTAAAATGCTTAAAGTTAGAAACGAAAAGATAGGCTCGGAGGGGTGTACTAGGGGTATCGTGTACTAAAAATGAGTACAACGCTAAGGGTGTGGGAAAAATTAGTTGACTTAACTAGCCAAGTAATATGACTTAAATGGTCAAGTAATTATAATACGGGTTTAACACAAGGGTGATCCTAATGCCTCTTATCATGTAGTAAATCCTACTACACGAATGTAGTCTCACTAGCGGTCTCGGGATGCATCACTAACGCAAGTTCTAGAATCTAAATGCTACCGGTACACTCATAAGCACTAATAGTAAATGCTTTTCCTATCAAATCTAAAGGCGAACCTCACATTTTTGGGTGAAAATTTTTCTGAATATACGGTTATGTGCTAGTCATACAATCTCCTATCCATGAGACGCTTGCTATGGCTAAAGTTTCACTCCTAAATGTTGTAAAAAAATTTAAATTTGGCGCTAAAATTGCACTAACAAGTATTTCTCATAGTTTTATTACACATCTACCATTAAACAAAGCAAACTCAAGCGAAAGTGCATATGTAAGGTATCATCTTTTTACCCTCCCCTTACACTTAAGATGAACATTGTCCCCAATGTTCAAGTAAATAATGTAAAAGTGAAATAAGTAAAAAGAATGAAATCAAATACTCCCCTGATTCGCTTGGTATGGATTATAGGTTGGCCAGATTAGATCTTCCTCCAAGAAAATGAACAATCAACGCTTCCCTTCCAGAATATAAATCATCTCCTTGTCGAACATAACCTGTAAATCCTGACAAAAATAGACAAGACAACCTCGCGTAAAATCGGCGGCATCCTATATAAGTTACTAAATCCTAGAAAACAAGATAAGATATAATGCTTGTGGAATGAAGTTTGTAGATTTCCTGGAGATTATAAAACTTAATAATTCACAAAAAACCATAAGACTCCGTTAGAAAAACAAAACCGGTAAAATTTACAGATTTTAACTCCTGACGCCGTCAAGAGTAAACCTCTGACGCCGTCAGAATGGACCTGCAGAAATTCTTATGTTAAGTTTCCAGAAAATTTCTGGAAAAACTTGGTCCTACTTCCTGGAAAATCCTGCAAAACTTCATTATGACTCAATACAAGCATTTGACTCTAATAAATACGAATATACATGCTCATTTAATATTGTGGAGAATCATGATCGGTTTGTTTCTTAAAAACATATTTGGGGTTTCCCCTTACACTTATCTTTTGCAAAAATTCTAGGTGGAGTTAAGACTAGGCTAAACAACAAAGTAAAGTATTTCCACATTTTAGTTTAGAAACATGATCAACCAACAATAAAAATAAAGCATGCATACGTAAGCAAATAACAATCAAACAAATAAAATCACACAAAACATGGGTTGCCTCCCAAGAAGCGCTTTTCTTTATTTACGAGTCTTGTAGCTAGACTCAAGGTCATGGGTTACTACATGATCTCATCATCAAACGTCATATCTTCCTCACTAATCATTTCATTGTTATTTTCTTGGTAGTGTTTTACACGTTGTATGTTAACCGTGAATTCCCTACCTTCATCATCTATTAACACTACCGCTCCAAATTTAGAAGAGTTCTTTACCGTGAACGGCCCATACCATCTAGACTTAAGTTTTCCCGGAAATAATCTCAACCGAGAATTGTATAATAGGACCTTGTCCCCCTCTGAAAATTCTTTGGGTTTCTTAATTCTCTGGTCATGCCATCTTTTAGCTCTTTCTTTATATGTGATGGAGGATTCGTAGGCTTCTAGTCTAAGCTCATCAAGCTCGTGTAATTGCAAAAACCTATTATTTCCAGCAGTTGTGTAATCCAAGTTGCATGCCTTAAGCGCCCAATAAGCCTTGTGTTCTAATTCTACTGGTAAGTGACATGCCTTACCATACACCATGCGGAATGGGGTTGTTCCAATAGGTGTTTTGTAGGCAGTTCGGAATGCCCATAAGGCTTCGTCGAGTTTAAATGATCAGTCCTTTCTGTTTTGACTAACCGTTTTTTCAAGTATTCTTTTAATAGCTCTATTGGTGTTTTCGACTTGGCCATTGGTTTGTGGATGATAGGCGGTGGAGAATCGATGGGGTACTCCATACCTCTTCATGACCTTTTCCATTTGTGCATTGCAAAAATGTGTCCCCCTATCACTGATGAGAGCTTTCGGAATCCCGAATCTTGAGAAAAGCTTTTTCAGGAAATGAATGACTACTCTTGCATCATTGGTCCTAAGGGCTTGTGCCTCAACCCATTTTGAAACATAGTCAATGGCGACTAAGATGTACTCGTTTCCCCCTGAGGATGGAAAGGGTCCCATGAAGTCAATCCCCCAAACATCGAATACCTCACAAACTTGTATAAAGTTCTGAGGTGCTTCATCCCTATGTGATATATTTCCGGCTCGTTGACATGCATCGCACGCCTGCACCATTTCTTTTACATCACGGAAAATTGTGGGCCAATAGAATCCCGCATCGAGAATCTTTCGGGCAGTAACGTTTATCCCATGATGCCCGCCCGAGGGACCAGAGTGACATTCCCTCATAATCTTAACTGCCTCATTTTCTGAAACACAACGCCTTATAATGTGGTCAGGACACCTTCGGAATAAAAAGGGTTCATCCCAAAAGTAGTACTTTAGCTGGGAAAAGAACCTCTTCCTCTCGTACTTAGTCAGGTGTTCAGGAACAAGTCTACATCTACTTGCGAAGTAATTAGCAAAGTCGGCGTACCATGGTTCCGAATCAATCATTGACATCAGTTGTTCGTCAGGAAACGAATCCCTAATCTCACTTTTATCGTGCTTATCCAAGGGGTTTTCAAGACGAGATAGATGATATGCGGCTAGATTCTCTGCCCCCCTCTTATCGCGAATCTCAACATCGAATTCTTGTAGCAACAAAATCCACCGAATTAGTTGTGGCTTAGCATCCTGCTTCGCGAAGAGGTATCTAAGAGCCGAGTGATCAGTGAAGACGACTGTTTTTGAAAGGACAAGATATTGTCGGAATTTGTCGAATGCAAATACCACGGCCAATAGTTCTTTCTCGGTGGTGGAGTAGTTCTCTTGAGCGGGATTCATGGTTTTGCTAGCGTAGTAAATAGGTTGGAAAAGTTTGTCACGTCGTTGACCTAATACAGCCCCGACAGCGAAATCGCTAGCGTCACACATGATTTCAAATGGTAACTCCCAGTTGGGTGTGATCATGATTGGAGCTTGAGTGAGTTCCCTTTTTAAGAGATCGAAAGCATCTTTGCATTCTTGGGAAAAATCGAACGGAGAATCCTTCACAAGCAATTGAGTCATTGGCCGGGCAATTTTGGAGAAGTCTTTGATGAATCTCCGATAAAATCCGGCGTGACCCAAAAAGCTGCGTATTGCCTTAACAGTCGTGGGGTATGGTAACTTAGATATAGCTTCAACTTTAGCTTGGTCCACTTCTATTCCGTTCCCTGAGATCTTATGCCCTAACACAATCCCTTCCTTTACCATGAAATGACACTTTTCCCAGTTTAACACCAAGTTGGTTTCCTCACAACGTTTAAGCATCTTTTCTAAATTAGCAAGACAGCGGTCGAAGGAGTTTCCGAAGACTGAAAAGTCATCCATGAACACTTCCATGCTGTCTTCCATGAGTTCGTGAAAGATTGCGGTCATGCAACGTTGGAAAGTGGCGGGGGCATTACATAGCCCAAAAGGCATCCTTTTGTAAGCAAATGTTCCATAGGGGCAAGTAAACGTGGTCTTTTCTTGGACCTCGGGTGCTATGGGGATTTGAAAATATCCAGAGAATCCATCCAAGAAGCAATAGTACTCGTGTCCAGATAATCTCTCTAACATCTGATCAATGAATGGTAAGGGAAAGTGATCTTTCCTCGTGGCATCATTGAGCTTTCGATAGTCGATGCATACCCGCCATCCAGTGACAGTTCTCTGGGGCACCATCTCACCCTTGTCATTCTTTACTACAGTCATTCCACCCTTTTTAGGTACAACCTGCACAGGACTGACCCATGGGCTATCCGAGATCGGGTAAATCAGTCCTGCATCCAAAAGTTTGATAACTTCTTTCTTTACTACTTCCTTAATGTTAGGGTTCACTCGCCTCTAGGGTTGCACAGTAGGTTTATAATCTTCCTCCATAAGAATCTTATGTGTGCAAAAAGTTGAGTCAATCCCCTTAATGTCGGCCACACTCCATGCGAGTACCCCTTGTATTTTTTTAGGACCTCTAAGAGTTTAACTTTTTGTTCATGTTCCAAGGAAGAGTTTATGATTACCGGGAGTTGGTCCTCCCCCTGAAGGAAGGCATACTCCAAATGGTTAGGAAGCTCTTTAAGATCAACGTTAGGAGGTTCGATAATAGAAGGTTTGAGCTTGTTTTCGGGCTTTCGGAGCTCGAGATGCTCCGTTGCCTCTTGTCTGGGGTAGAAGGAGACTGCATTAACATCCTCTGTCTTTTCCACCCCTAGCAAAGGCAGAAAACTCTCGTCCCGTAGCCAGCCTTCATCGATTTGTTCATCGACGCAACTATCAATGACATCTGTGAGTTCATCTACTTCCCCGATAAAGTAGAGCCGGTTGGCTGCTTCGAGGGAGAGGTCCATAGAATCCTTAATGTCGAAGGTTGTGCTATCGTCTCCCACTCGTAAGGTCAATTTGCCATCGTAGACATCGATGACTGCACGAGCGGTAGCCAGAAATGGTCTACCTAAGATGATAGGTACCAAGTCATCCTCCTCCATATCCAGGATTACGAAGTCGACCGGGAATTTGAATTTCCCAACTTTGACTAGCACATTCTCGCATATCCCTACGGGGTACTTGACTGATCTATCGGCTAGTTGGATGTTCATACGGGTAGACTTCAATCCAGAATATCCTAGTTTACGGAACATAGAGTGAGGCATGAGATTGATACTCGCTCCCAAATTGGCAAGGGCATTCTTGATTGATAGAGGTCCTATGGAGCAAGGCAAGGTGAAGCTGCCCGGATCGTCTACCTTCTTTGGTAGCCCTCGATGGGTTACCACTGAGCATTCTTCCCCCAGGGTCACAAGACCCTCGAGTTTCTTCCTGTTAGCGAGCAACTTTTTGAAGTATGTGCTATACTTTGGCATGTGATAGCAAGCATCAAGGAGAGGTATGGTGACAACTGAGTCTTTTAGGTATGACAAGAACCTCTTGTTATCATTCTCAGTTTTCTGGTTCCTTAACCGTGATGGGAATGGAATTCTCACAGGTGGGTTAGGAAGGGCCGATGAGGAAGGGGTCGTCACGGGCGGTTGGTCTGGGGTGATAATGCCGACATCCTCCTCCTCCTCCCCAGGTTTGTCTGGATCGAGGGTGATGGGGGACGAGTTTGGGTAAGGAGGGTCTTTGGTTGTCGTTCCAGCTCGTGTGGTTATCGCGAGCATGGGGTCTTTTTTTCTCACTAATGGCGTTTGGAGATTATCTAGGGCCGAGTTAAGCTTGTTGAAAAATTCTCTAATACCCTCCTGCTGCTCGTCGAAAAGCTCATTAAGCCCTTTCATTTGCAAGTCTTTTTCTTGAGTGAAGTGACCAAGGTCATCTTCGAAATTGCTCCTGATTTTGAATTCAGGGCCTTCCTCCCCTTCTCTTCTCTTTACCAGATTTCCCCAAAGGGTGTAATCGTCATTTTGGTAAAAAGGCAAAAGGTAGGGATCAGCATAAATGTCCCCTCCTGACAAGCACGCATGTTCAGTTGTGGCTGCTCCTCCGCATTCTTCTACCTCATGCGGGCCTCCACAGTAATCGCAGATCAAGTAAGGATTCGACAGCTGTTTAGGTAACTGCGATCCAGCTATGTATTCCACTCTTTTGTGAATTTTGCTCAACCGATCCGAGGTGATCTCAGAAATGCTGACAGTCGACTCAGGTTCATCCCAAGTGTCATCCTGGTCTTGAGCATATTCTTCAATCCTATCCCATCCTTCCTCGGCACTTAGATTGGCCAATCTTCCTTTCCTAGATTGGTTAATTCCGTTTCGGTCATTAGAGGAGATATTTTCATAGAAGATTTGGACCAAGAGCCAAAGCTCAATGCCATGATGGGGAACTTGTCTTATTGAATCTTTGAATCTAGTCCACGATTTATAGAAGGGTTCGTCTTTCTCCTTCCGGAAACGGAGGATCCTATCTCTAAGTGCTGAGGTTTTTCCAGGTGGAAAGAATTTCTCATAGAACTTGGATATGAGTTGCTCCCATGTGAAGATAGATTCAGAAGGGAGTTTGTCATACCATTCTTGGGCTTTTTCATATAAGGTGAAAGGAAAGAATCGCAATCAGGATGTGTCTCTAGTAGCCCCATCCGTATGGAGGGTGTCTACTATTTTTAGGAAGTCCTTGATGTGTTGGATTGGATTTTCCTCATCAAGTCCGCTGAATTTACACACACTTTTGACAAGCCAAACATCGGGTGCATGTAGGACCTCACTGGTGTGTTCGTTCGGGTAGACAATGGCATTTGAAAAGCCACGAGGAGTTGGGGAAGAGTAATCCTTGAGACGCTTAGGGGGGGGGGTATTATAGGGGTACTCATCTCGTTGTGGGAGCTAGGGGTTGTGATGTGATTTTCTGAATTTTCCTCAGAAAGAGGTGCATCAAAGTCGATAGCAATGCTGGATGGTTCAGGAGTTGAGTGAGTTCGTCTTAACCTACACATTTCTCTTTCGGGTTCTGCATAAGGCACGACAAGGTCTCTAGTGGTACTACGACTCCTAGTGATCCTAAGGTTGGAGAATTCGTTGGTTGCCATGATGGCGGACGGTGAAGAGTCACGAACAAAGGCACGAAGAAATAAGATAGACTAAAGAAGACCTAAAAATAAAAATAAAATCTTACTAGAAAGGAATCTAGCAAGTAGACCTAATAAAAAGAAATCCTAACCTAGACAATAACTATTCCCCGGGCTGCGGCGCCAAAAACTTGATGCGTGGGAATCGCAACAGGCTTTACCTCTCGAGGGATCTCGAGAAGCTTACAACCCCCACCAGGCAGTGTACCTGATCGTTGTAGTATAGTATAGTGACAAGTACCGAGGGATTGATCGTTCAGCTTAGGAATAGTGTCGCTAGGATTAGAAAACCTAATTACTAGTTCTAAAGGTGAGGGATGATTATTTTTGTATTTTTATGTATTTTTATGAAAGCAAGTAAAATCTCGGGGTTTGAAGGATTTGGGCGGAATTAGTTGCTATTCAACTAACCCAATACTAAGATGCAATCAAAATAAAATACTAAAAATTAAAATAAACTAATTATACTAAAGTTGTGAGCAGTAATTTGAGAAAATGTGTTTACTTAGATTTCACTACTCCCTAGATATCTTTTACACGTTAATTACTTGTTATAATTGCATGGATGACGGATCGTATTCCTTAATACCATTCATGGGGTGGCATACATAACTCCCCAATTCTATGAGCTCTTATCTCCTCCTACACCATGCCCAGCATAACTATAGGGATTGTAAACAGTGGCTCATGCATTAAATACAACCAATAAAGACCTAGTACGCCTCGGTTCATGTTTCTTAAGACGTTCAAGCATGTTACCATTTGGAGATCTGCCAGTTTTCTTAAGCCTAACATATAAATCATTCATCCAAGAACAAGAATAAACAAGTAATCAACACATAATCAATATCTAGGTTTCATTAGATCTAAGCAAACACAAAAGAGATCTAGCCTAGCATAATGGAATTAAGACAAGAACAAGATATAGACAACCAACACATAGACATATTGATTGAATTAGAAGAACACTTATCTCAATTACAATGCAAGGTATCAAGGGTTTGGAACCCTTGAAAAACCTGTAAAAGTTGCACCAAAATCGTCTTTAGGGTTTCTCCAAAACTTCTCTCTCTTCAAATGTGAAAAACTAGAAAACTATATATAGGAAAATAGGGGTGACAGTGTCAAGACAAACAATGTGACGCCGTCACCTCGCCGCCAAATACTTCCTCGGACGGCCTTGATCTACTTCTGACGCCGTCAAGGCCTAGGCCGTCACACAAATTACTCTTGACGCACTGTGTGTGACGCCGTCATCAACTACGGATTTTAATTCTTGGGGTTTTGACGCCGTCAGGAAAACTCTTGACGCCTTCATGAACTACGGATTTTAATTCTTGAGGTTTGACGCCGTCAGGGAATTACTCTTGACGCCGTCACCTACTGTTCCCAGCATGGAAAATTGAGACTTTGCCGTTTTCTTCACTTTTATGCTCCAAAAACGTCCAAAATGGCTTCTTTTCCAGAATTCACTCTCCAAGTACCTAAAATCACAAAAGGAACGATTTAGGGCAATATTTGATCAAATAAATTCGGATTCGGGCTTAAATGACCCCCTAAAAACGGATCATTTTTCGCCTCATCAATATTGCAAACCATATGATTACTCAAAAGTTCCTCATATTTCAAAATCATTTGTTCCATCAAGAGAAATACCTGAGAAATCATGGTATGTAACTGAGTCATATGTCTCATCTTCCAATGGGGCTCCTGTCAAACCTGTGGCACAAGTAAATGGACCATTACCATCTTCTGGTACTGTGACACCTTTACCAACACGTTGTCGAGTCTTAAAATATTTTAAAACTTTCATGAAAGGCATCGAAAATTTGGAAGACGTAATTGAACATAATTCGGAAATTCAAATTGCTACTTTTCAATCAGCTTACGAGCGCGAAAAGAGAGAAATTTTTCAAAAACAACTTCTGCCTTTAGTTGAAAATTTGCGTCATTGTTCTACTCGTTGGGAATAGGAACTCCGAAAAGAAGTTAAATCTATGATAAATGTTTTCACTTTAAATGAAAATGCAATTTTGGTTCAACAACGTAAAAACAGATTTTTGAAAACCGATTCTGATCGACTCTTGGAAAAAGTTCTTGAAGCTGATATTGTGTCTATTATCATGAATGATCTCTATAAATCTGGTACTTTTATGCTTCTGGATGATCTCTGTGTTGATAATAATTTGCTGAACAAGCAAATTGAGACATTAAAACAAGATAATGATAAATGAAGAAAAACAATGATGATGTGAGTAAACAATTTTCAAAAGAAATTTGTCAACTCAAACAAAGGCTTGAATGGTGTCAAGCTCAAAGTCTTGAACTGGAATTGCAACTTCAAAGTCACAATGTTTCAAAATCTTGTCAGATTTGCAAAAACAATGAGTCTTTCAAAAATAAATGTCTTCAATATGAAAAGGAAATTCAAAAATTACAAATTGACAATGCTGAATGGGAACAAAACCGGAATGATATTGCACATTGCAATAGAAAACTTGAGTCTCTAATTCAAGATAAGAATCACATCATCATTGATTTAAAAGATAAAATTAAGCTACTTCAAAAAGGAAAGTTTGTTTACACCACAGTGATAGCACCAGGAATGTTTCAAATAGACAAAACAGATAAGGGTGATAATGCTCAGAGTTCTAATGTTAGCTCTTCCACTTCTACAGGACTAGTTTCCCCTAAGAGCGTTAGCAGACCAAAGACAAAAAGCATTAATAAGACTAGAAAGACTAGGCTCTGGCAACGTAGAAGAGGAACACTAGAAGTGCAAGAAGTAGAAGCTCACCTCAGGAACTTGAATAAAACTCATGTTGCATCTGATTTAGATTCTAATCTGGAAAATTGTAATCAAAATCTTAATGTAACGAATGATGAACCTTTGAATGTTTTGAATATTAATGCATCTTGTGTGTTTTGTCGTCAAAGTGTGTTATCTGGTGATCATACTAAGTGTGTAGCTAATAATCTCTTAAATCGTCACAAGAAACGTAGATCAGGCATTCCTTCTAGGCCCACTATTGCCTGTAAGTCTACTTTAGGAAAACCGCCAACTACTGTTTCGAATGATGTCGTAGTCACCCCCATAGCAGAAATCAACAAATCTAGGAACAAGCCAAAAGCTAGTGAATTTACCAAAAATAAAGCAAAAACTAGTTGGAACTGGCAACGTTGGTTACAATACAAACCAAATTTTAAATGGATTCCTAAACTGTTGAATATTTGTGCTTCTAACCAACAGGAACCCACCATTTCTTCGGGTTCCACCCTTACTTCTGTTCCATCCTTGTCGTCTCCTTGTGATGCAGGTGGTTCAGATTGTTCTATGGATTGTTGATAGCGGTTGCACCCGACACATGACAGGCAATCTCAAACTGTTAGCAAACTTTGTTTCAAAGTTTATCGGAACTGTCAGATTCGAGAATGATCAATACGCTTTAATCATGGGTTACAGTGACTATGTGAATGGGTGAAATTAGCAGAGTCTACTATGTTGAAGGCTTAGGTCACAACCTCTTTTCAGTCGGTCAATTTTGTGATGGGGATCTTGAAGTTGCATTTCGGGAGAAAACTTGTTTTGTTCGTGATCAAGGAAATGATCTGATGTCAGGCAAGCGTGGCACTAACCTTTACACAATTTCAATGTCTGACATGATCGCTTCATCTCCAATTTGTCTTCTATCCAAAGCTGAAACGACTAAATCATGGTTATGGCACAAATGCCTTTCTCACTTGAATTTCAAAACGATGACTGAAATCGCTCGTCACAAATTGGTTTAAGGCTTTCCAAGATTCCGTTATGCCAAAGATCACTTATGTCCAGCCTGTGAACAAGGAAAAAGTACCCGTGCTCATTTTCCTTCAAAACCTGAACACAATACTAATCATGTTTTACACCTGCTTCATATGGATTTGTGTGGTCCGATGCGTGTTCAAAGTATCAACGGTAAACGCTACATTTTAGTTATTGTTGATGATTACTCCCGTTGGACTTGGGTTTATTTTCTTCGAAGTAAAGATCAAGCTCCTCAAATGATCATCACCTTTCTCACCAAAATACAAGTTCAGCTGCGCAACACAGTCAGAATTGTTAGAACTGACAATGGCACAAAATTTAAGAATCAGACTCTAAGGTCGTATTTTGAGAAAGTGGGAATTGAACATCAAACATCCATTCCACGAACACCCGAACAGAATGGAGTAGTCAAAAGACGCAACAGAACGTTAGTGGAAGCTGCACGAACGATGTTAATCAATGCTCAATTACCAGATTACTTATGGGCGGAAGCTGTTTCAACCGCATGTTACACTCAAAACCATTGTATGATCACAAAACGCCATAACAAAACCCCTTATCATATTGTTCACAAAAGATCGTGATGTTATCCAGTTAATGATCGTGATGATCTAGGTAAACTTAAAGCAAAGGCTGACATTGGAATATTTATTGGATACTGTGAAAATTCAAAAGGCTTTCGGATATGGAATCGTCGTACAAGAGAAATTCAAGAGACAATTCATGCTAATTTCGATGAACTCACTCAAATGGCTTCTGAGCAAAACAGCTTAGGACCCGCATTCAACCGTCTTAACTTTCCGTAATCTTCGGCTGAACCATTGTCACTCTCCCGTAAAGAAGTGGAAACCTTGTTTGCTCCATTGTTTGATGATACGATTGATTACCGTCCATCAGATGCCTCACCAAATTCCGCTGCACATCTTGATCAACATCAAGTACCTGATACACCTCAACAAACAACAACAACTGTTGAAAGAGACGGTCCTCCAATTGTATCCCCAACAACTACAGAACAAACCGGGTCCATCTCACGACAATCAGCTGGAGACTCCATACCTATATCAGTTCCTCAAACCACAGAGCATGACCCAGAACCATTCTTTAACCCATTTGCACCGGCTCCACTTGTCCCTGACATTGCTGAGTCATCTACACGCAATTTGGATCCTGCTCACTTGCGAGATACTTATCAACTTCACCCTTCGACACACAAATGGACTAGAGATCACCCCTTAGTTCAAATTATTGGCCATCCAGATGCACCTATTATGACAAGACAACGACTTCATACAGACGGTGAAACTTGCATATACGCACTCACAGTATGTGAAACCGTGCCAAAGAATGTCAAAGAAGCTATGACTTACAAAAACTGGATTGAGTCTATGCAAGAGGAATTTGATTCATTTCAAAGATTAGAAGTCTGGGAAATGGTTGAAAAACCTGAAGGAGTCATTGTCATTGGCTTAAAATGGATCTGGAAAAACAAACTGGATGCAGAAGGAACTGTCATACACAACAAATCACGCTTGGTAGCAAAAGGATACTCTCAAGAAGAAGGAATCGATTTTGAAGAATCATTTGCTCCTGTAGCTAGACTTGAAGCTGTACGGATCTTTTTAGCATACGCTGCTCATCGAAATATGGTTGTTTATCAAATGGACGTGAAAACGGCATTTCTGAATGGTCAACTTCGTGAAGTGGTTTATGTCAGTCAACCTGAAGGATTTGTTGATCCAGAACGTCCTAATCATGTCTACAAGCTAAAGAAGTCTCTATACGGTCTCAAGCAAGCCCCAAGGGTGTGGTATGACAAGTTATCTACATTCTTGTTGACTAATAACTTTACTCTAGGCTCGGTGGACCCAACACTCTTTACAAAAACATACGGGGCGGACTTATTAATTGTTCAAATTTATGTCGATGACATTATTTTTGCTTCAACCAACAAACGTCACTCAATTGATTTTGTAAAATTAATGAAAGATAATTTTGAAATGTCCATGATGGGTGAACTTACGTTCTTTCTAGGACTACAAGTTCATCAATCACCCTGTGGAATTTTTCTAAATCAGTCTAAATATGCTCTTGTGATTTTAAAGAAACATGGAATGCAAAGCTGTGATACAATGAATACACCTATGGCTAATTCCACAAAACTAGATGCTGATATACATGGGACTCCAGTTGACCCTACCAAATACCGAAGTATTATTGGGTCCCTCACGTATCTCACATCTAGTAGACCTGATATTGTATTTGCTGTCTATATGTGTTCGCGTTATCAGTCTAAACCAACTGAGAAACACCTCAATGAGGCAAAAAGAATCCTTCGATACATAAAGGGAACCATCCATTTGGGAATCTGGTATCCGAAGGATTCTGGTTTTGAACTAATAGCTTTTTCTGACGCTGACCATGCAGGATGCTTAGACACGCGAAAAAGTACATCAGGTGGATTACAGTTTCTTGGAGATAAGCTTGTGTCTTGGCAATCAAAGAAGCAGGACTGCACTTCACTGTCATCAACATAATCTGAATACGTAGCTATGTCCGCTTGTTGTGCTCAAGTCATTTGGATGCGATCACAACTTAAAGACTATGGCTACTTATTCAATAAGATTCCGATCTACTGTGATTCTAAAAGTGCCATTGCAATCTCCTGCAACACAGTCCATCACTGCAAATCCAAACATATTGATCTCCGATATCATTTCATCAAGGAGCATGTCGAAAAGGGTACCGTTGAATTATATTTTGTGGGAACTGAGTACCAATTGGCGGACTTACTTACAAAAGCATTACCTCCATCAAGGTTTGCTAGTTTAGTTCACCAAATTGGTATGTGATGTTTTACTCCAGAGGATCTGGAAAAGTTTTTAAAACACAAGTAAAAGTCAAACATCAAAACTATCTTTGTAAATATTTTCTCAAAAACAAAACACAAAATTATAAAACCATCAAAAACACAAAAAGATTTTTTTTATTTCTTAAAAAAAAAAAAAAAAAAAAAAAAAAAAAAAAAAAAAAAGAAAGAAGAAGCAAGTATATCGCTTCCTTTCAACACCTTGTTATTTCTTTATCTTTTACAAGTGTTGAGGCGGAGACATGCTCAAAATTTTTAATTTTTCAAAAAAAAAACGGTATACTTGCATATTTCCATAAGATGCGTTGTTTCAGGATATAATGGAAGTCTCATAAATTTTTTTCTTTTGTCTCATCCCGTTAAAGGTTTCATAAAACGATGTCATAGGGAGTATATCTTATATTATTGCCTTTGGTTATTAACTTCTATCAAAATTAAGGACTCATGATGCAAAGTAAGTAGTTAGGGGACTAAAAGTGAAAAAATTCCAAAGTTCAAAATATATACACAAAGAAACACCCCGTTTTTCAGAAATATCAAAAACAAACAAACACCCTACTTTGAAACCTACGGCTTAAAATCAAACGGAAAATCCGTACTTCAAATCTTCAACCTGTAAGTTTCTACATGATCTTAAGGTAATCTCAAGCAATGGTTTTCGTTTAATCACAATTTTAACGGTTTGATTTCAAGAAATCGTGATTTATAGTTCTAGGGTTTCAAAATTTCGGAATTAATCAAAACGTGTTTGAGGGAGTAATTTTTCATAGGGGTTTTGTCTTAAAACATGTTCTTAACTAGCCCATAACAATTAATCACAACCAAAAACATGTTTGTTTGATTCTCGATATCTAGGGTTTTAGTCCGATTTGGGTAGTTTTGATTATATGTTTGTTTTGTTGTTATTATTGGTGGGATATGATGTTTCTTGTGCTTATAACATTTTGGTACGCCTTAATTACTTCATAATCAAAGAATGATTTGATTTCGATAACTAGGTTTCGTTTTAATTGGTTTTTTCTCGTTTGGTGTTCTTATGGTCAATTATTCTTGCACAACCTGTTTTTATGAATAATAATAGATGCATAACATGTTAGATATGATGAGTGATTACATGTCTTTGTGATTCTCGATAAGTTGTGATACTCAAGTTTCGAAATTCCTTAATATGTTGTATTCTTGTACCATAATTGATTGTGTATCATTCTATGCTTCAGGTTACAACCTTTGGAAACTCAATTATTCAAGTGAAACGTACGTTGACACATTTTCGAAATTCTTGTAAAAGAATTCTTTCGAGAACCATTTTTCGCAATCACCAGTAATGGTGGAAATCTTTCGAGAACACACAAAACATGTGTTTTCGAAAAAAATTTCAAAGACTTGTATTTTCGAAAATACCATTTTTTCGCAAATACACTTTGGATTTCTATCGAGAAAACATGTTTAATATGTTTGCGAAGGATTCTCATCACTGCTCAATTTTTATCGAGAACACAAGCAGTGAAAACTTTCAAAAATGCTCAATTCGAGTGTTTGCGAAATTTTGTTGCAAATCTGTATTTTCGATAAATCATTTATCGAGAACACATTTTTGTGGATCCTTTCGAAAACACTGAAAATTGGCATTTGTGAAACTCTTATTGTTTCTGTTTATTCGAAGATCACACTTGACATATTTTCGAAATCAAGGATTTATACATGTTTATGATAATTGTCCTAAATGTTATGTTTCGAGATCATTGAATGTTGTAATTTCGAAAACATGTAATTATGTTGTGATTATTATTTGATGTAACATGTGATGTAATCATGTATCTCGGATAATATTTGTGCTCATGTGAATGTCTAAGTACTCTATGCTTGATTTCATGATTCTAAAAGTTCAATCTTATCTAAGTTTACTTCATACGTCACTTCACATATTATAATTACACCATCCATGCTTAAATGATTCTAAGTGTTTATCTGTAATCAAACTTGTGATTGTGCTAACGAGTAACAAATCGGGATGTTTGGTTTATGATAATGTCTTTTCAGATTAACATGGCTGAACACAATGAGAATGTCCCCGAACAAACTCTTCCATTGCTCACACTGAATGACATCATCCCTGCTGACTACAGCGTCACCATTGGCAGAAACAATCCTCGAGTTGACTTCGACAAATTAAGAATTCCTAAGAACTCGTGTAAGATTGTTAAAGATATTCTCCTTGCACATCCATGCAAGCATCTGCTCGACAAATCAACTTCAGTTCCAGTGTTCTACCTTCATCAGTTCTGGCTTACGACAAAGGTTAACTTGGATGATGAGTCTTTCACTGTCACGCTGGATCAACAAGTCTACACTGTAGATCACGAAGTCCTTCGTACAGTTTCCTTCTACCTCAACCTGAGAACGAATTTCTTCCAATGTTGCCTGAACTGGATCTCCTAGACTTCTTCATTGACCTAGGATACGATGTTCAAGACGACTTACCTCTGCTTCAGCATTCTAGATTCAATGCAAAGAACATGCCTCAGCCTTGGAGAACCTTCTATATGTTGGTCGTACGTTCAATATCAGGAAGAAAAAGTGGTCACGAACATCCCAGACTTGAGCATTTACAAGTGTTTTGGGGAATGGTCAGTATGCTACCGATTGACTTTGCAATTCCCATAATGAGTGATATAGTCTACAACCTTTAAACCGAACGTAAAAAGACTATAATCCCATTCATAAGGTTCACAAAGCCAATCATTGAGCATTTCTGCAAAGATACACCGAAATTCATCAAAAGAATGGGAGATCCAAATGAGCCAAAGAACCTCTTCGAGGATGACTTCACCATTTCTTTTGTCAAAATGACCACGTCTTCAACAAAGCAACAAGCAAAGAGGCTTCCTGAGTACTTTCTTGATGAAAATATCAGGAAAAGCTCAAGCTATGAATTCTACGATAATGCTTATAAAGGGATTAAGGAAGAGACTACCATATAGACTCGAAGTAAAAGAGGTGGGAAATCAGGGAGTACTAGTAGCACTACTGAATCACTACAATCAAAATCAAAAGCTACTCCCAAAACTAAACCCGTTACCAAACCAAAACCTACACTCAAACTGAAGCCTGCAACTAAGCCAAGAAAGAAGGTTACACCAAAGCACGCTCTTCAAGATGAACCTACACTGCCACCCTCTGAAAGCGACTCTGAGTTTGACACAGAAATTGAAGAAGAAGAAGAAGATTTTGAACGAAGAGTAAGAGTACCTGAAGAAGAATTTCCAGAAATGGAAATTGCTAAACAACAAAGTTTGGAAACTTTTGAAGCAGACAAACGAAAAAGGCAAGGGATTACAATCAATAAACCTAATGATGATGAAGAAGACGAGTCAATAGTTGAACAATTGGTCGACAAAAGAAAATTGAAAAGTATTGTTGTCGACACACGGGCCGAAGAGTAGAAATTTCTCAAAGATTAGAGGGAAGCATCACTCCTTAGCCGACTTCATCCTCAACCTTCATCACCACCTGTCGATCAACCTGAACATGAAGGCACTACTAGCAGCATAGTTCCTCCCGTTGTGTCTACCACTTTAGAACCAGCTTTACAACCCGGTGACAAAGTAAAAGACACAGATGCAGAAGGCAACATCACTATGACGGAAGCTGCAAATATTGAGGAGAATGTTGATGAACAGGAGAACATTGCCACTAATCAGGGATTTGATCCTTTCACCACACCAGAGTATCTTGTACAGGAAGAAGAGGAACGTAGAAGAAAGGAAAGTGAAGAAAAAGAAGCATTCGACACCAACATATTCCTTCAGTCATCTTCACACTCTAAGAAGACATCTTCAGAGCAACCTCCACTTCCTAAAGACTCTCCTCCAAAGGATCCGACTGCTCCAGCTTCTTCTTCGAACTCCCACAACGAGCCATCTTTTGAATCATCATCGGAACATTCATCTCCTTCACCTTCTGAAACCGCATCAAAACAACAATCAATCAATGAACCGACAAAACCAGTTGATCTTCAGGAACAAGTTAAAAATCTCGCAACCTAGGTTACTAATCTTGCTAAACAAGTTGAAGAATTTCAGGAAGCAAAGCAGCAAATTGATAAGTTCATGAAAGCAGACTTGGAAGGACTCATCAAGACTTTCACACTCGATTACCTTACAGATAATCTTGTTGATATCGTCAATCCTGAAGTGACAAGTCTTATTGAACCAATTAAGGATAACTTGGAGCACATGATCAGAAGTGTCGTAAAGAAAATGCTATCAACAACACCATTCACTCTTCACCCTGCTAAAGCTTCAACATCAACTCCAACCATTTCTGAATCATCGGTCGAAGACCTGCTTGCTCATCTCTACGACAAAGTTGCATACAAAACCAATTTAACAACTGAAGAAACTGCACTTATCGACGCCATTGCAGCTAACTTGTCAAAAGAGTCGTGCAAAGAAGCTGCTGGATCCCTGAAGAGGTCAAGGAAAGATGACGACCCGGACCCGAACTCAAAAGGAAAGAAACACAAGTCCAGAACCGGTCCATCATCTTCTCACCAATCACAAAAGGATTCAACTCCTCCTGGAAATCAACAATATACTTCAGCTTCTGGTCAAGGTCCCACAGACCAGGAAGAAACACTCATGCAACCTACTGATGATTATCAAGGACAACCCGATACCGACTACCGTGCCTCTCCAATTCCTGATTCTAAACCTGGACCATCATCAACCTCCAAAGCTCAAGACAAGGATACTACATCCAAGTCTAAGAAGTCAAAGAAAATAAGACGTCACTCATGGATAGACAATAACGACACACCTCAAGATGATTGGTTGACTGATTTGGTCAAGGCTCAACCTCCTCTCGAAAATGAAGAACCACTTCCAGGCAATTCACTGCAATACACTCAGAGTATAATGGTGGATCTTCAGATTGAAAAACTTACAAAGGCTGAGTTAAGAAGAATCAATCAAGATGCACAGGAGTTCCTAAAGTCTAGATCTAGAAACAAGATGGAATTTGAATTTCAAATGCAGAATATAGCTAGTGCAATGTCTGGAAAGTTTGATTGGCTAAACCCTGAAGCGAATTTCGACATCCATTCCGAAAAACCCGACAAGCCTTACTTCACTGATTGGACTAAACCATTACCTCTGCAAGGATTTCTAGAAAAACCAAAGATACCTTACCGCTTCTTCTTCAACAAAGATCTTCGTAACCTCCAACTCACACAAGAGAACTCCAAACATAAATATGCTTCATCATTGACTATTTCAGTGCCAGCCGCAAGATACGATGTTCCTGCAATTGAAGAATCAACTCCGGTATTTAGCAACTCCATTGTTGCTTACGACAGAGATGCTTTACACGGGATTCAGCACTGGCCTGAACGTCGTCGACTCGGTTACACTCACAAGTTAGAAACTAAGTCATTAGAGAACGTGAAGCATAAATCAAGAATCATTGCTATCTTGGAAATTCAGGAGTCGAAAAGGTTCAACTACATGTTCATGAACGAGATTGTGGTTAAAAGGCAAGATGAAAAGAAGTACAAGTTCTCTGAAGCAGACTTTCCCGACCTTTATCTAAATGACATTGAAGACATGTATCTAGAAAAGGTTCAAGGAAGAATGCGTGGATTCGAAACTGACACACAATACAACTTCATTTCATCTCTACTCCTCTTTATCCGACGATTGATAGTTCAAGAAAGAGTGGAAGATCTTCAGCTTGGAGTCGAAAGTTACCAACAGAAGATCAATTTGACTAAGCCACAACTCTCATTTGATGGAATAAATCAAATGTCACAGTATACGCTCATCCAAAAACCGTCATTCGGTTTCACCTACCTCAACAGCAAAAAGCAACTAAGTTTTATGAGGCTCGATGAGTTACACAAGTTCTGTGATGCTACGCTCAAAACTGTTCGTGATGGGTTAGTCAAAAGGTTGAATGATGATAGGAGAAAGATATCTAAAGGTGAAACTCCAAGGTGGAAATCCAGTTCCAGAAGACAAGTTCGAAACTTTGTCATGAAAATAGAAGAATGGTTATTTCGCCGGGAACAGATCAGACGATTGGAAAGTTATATCGGTGTCAGACCTTCATTTCCCATCAGACTCTTCCAAAGACCAGATCCTAAGTTCATAGACTTTGATGCTCCGATCATTGATGAATCATGAACTGGTACACAAGGGTATTAACATTTCAATTATTACTATTTCATTTGATTGATTTGTTATCATTATGGCTTGTGCACACATAACAGTGTACAACCCGTTCTTGTAAAGAAAGGACCCTGAGGTACGCATAAGTGCCTCAATCCTGATATAAGGAGCGAAGGCTTCTTACTTTTGAGTAGAGTTAATCAAACATTTTCTGATTTTCATAACTCTGCTCAAAAGACAAGTATTTCACCTCAATAAGAATTCACTTGTTGAGGGGGAGCACTTGAAACAAAATCATCGTTCTTGAAATCAAAAGTTCTTGTTGAATTCTCCCCATAAGACTCAAAAGGCGTATTTTAATCAAAAGATTGTCCAAAATATCATCTTATATGCTATTTTTGAGGGGGAGAAAAAGTGAATGTGATTAAAATATGAAAGTTCAAAGTTGCTTAACAGTCAAATCTCATGCGAGCTAGACTCAGATTCACCCAAGAATTGACGAAACATAAAATTAAATAATCGAAAAGACTTATCCTTGACGGGTTATAACATCAAGTTAGTTATTAGAGCTGGTTGTCACCTAAAAGCTGACAATGGAACTCTTTAACTAGCCACGTAAGCGTGTCTCGAAAAGGATTTGTCTTAGTAGAAATGTACCATTTCGTGAAACTTTCTGTGGACTTGACCAGGCCGGGTAATAACTTCAAGCTAGCATAACTAGTGATGTAAGCGTTTCTCGAATCGGTCTTGTTCACTGAAAGTGGATAAATTCAAAAAGTGCTTGCTCCTCCCTCATGTGCAAATTTATTAAAACACTTATGAGCACATGTGAAGGGGGAGACCTTCAAAAGTTAACACAAAACTCTCAAAGTGTTAAACAAAATGTTTGATAATCACAAACACTTTGAGAGATTTTCAATCAAAGGTTTCTTGGCTATTGTCGGATAATCATGGAGTTATAAGGTGATTAAGATAGGAAAAACCATCCTATGATCCGCCAGAGCTGGAGGGATCTACCCAAGGACATCACCAATAGTTAGAATTAGAAGTCCTTAGGTATGATACGAAAAAAAAAAGGAGAAAATAATGAAAGGGGAAAGAAGGAGTTGAAGAATTAAAAATAAAAGTAAAGAAAAGGGTGAAAAGAAATAGCCCTCCATATGTTCAACCTTAGGGCAGACACCGGGTTCAATTCGTATGCTACTGGTTGTTACTAAGGTGATGCCGGTATTGAAGATAAAGCCGTCATGGACCCAGTGACGCAATGCACTAAACCTTCTAGCCACTCAAGTTCTCTTAAAAGAGGTTGTTTCATTCTCATGGGGAACCGGTGTAATCTATCGACTTATCTCTTAGAGATGGTTGATATTGAAGCAGGAGACCCCTCCCTAGTCTCCGCATAGGAAACCTAAGTGTGCACTTTTCGAGTCTAGAGCCATGAGATACATCAAAGATCTCTTAGGAACACTTAGTATTTCTACAACTGGTGATCTACATCAATGGACACCAGTTGTAAATTATTGAGTCCTTCGCAGATCTTATCAATCTGCCGAGAACGTTTATGAGAGAATTTACATAAGTATTTCTCAATGATTGAACGGAAACTCCTTGTGGGTTACGCTTAGTGTTTGCGGTGGTTTACATCAAACAGCCCTGACAGCAGGTCACTTCGGTAACTCCTTGTGGGTTACGCTTAGTGTTTGCGGTGGTTTACTAGCATTCTACAGTCGTGGAGTGATCCCCAGCGACTCACCCAGTCATTGAGCTATTTAGTAGGTCTCGTAAGCTCCTTCGGGGGTATCTGACATGGGAACGGCCTTGATAAGGGTTAGAAGGAGTCTTCACACTATGCTGTTGACGATCTCTAATTCCTTATCTGTAAGTACCGAATGTTTTATTGCTAACTGTTTACCTGCAGGGACACATCATCTCCATGGCAATGGGTTCCACATGCTCATACATGCATCTTGAAGTTATCAAAAGCTCCCGCAAAGATCAAAGCAACACAAAGTTCAAAGAAAGATTCTACGCCAAAAAGAAGAATCTACAGAGTATAAAGACTAAAGATCAAAGTGTAAGAAAGGGAACTATGTGCATGTATAAGTCAAAGTTCAAAGATGTATGAGCCTGTAGGAATGGCGGACTACCATCACAGACGCAGAAGTGACGAAAGGCAGACAACTTCATAACTTGATCATTACCACAACTACTACGAACAAAGAATAAAGAACGATGAATGATTTTTTATCTCATGATTTTTTTGAAAGACGTCTAAAGCTGTGAAAGTCAAAGATGAAGAAATGACAAAGACGTCAAGCAACCGTGATGACCGACCCTTAGGGGGAGATTGTTGGGAACGAAGTTTTACTATTTATCAAGTCTCGGTCATTTGTTATAAACATTAGGTTGCTTAGCTATTACTTACTTTCATTTATGTAAAGTTTCATGTTACTAGTCTTATGTTATTTTGTCCATGGGTTTTACACATAAAAATTCTTTCATATTCTTTGCGTGGTAACGCATTATAAATTACCATTTTAGCCTCATTATTTTTAGCAAGTTTCTTTTTTAAATCATCATTTTGTTTTTCAAAAGGTACAATTTCATCCCTTTTAGTTTCGGGATTATTTTGTATAGGAGGAAAATCACCATTAGTAACATGCCAAAGATCTAGATCCTTTGATTTCACATAAGTTTCTAATCGATTTTTCCAATAAAGAAAACCATCACTTTCAAATAGTGGTGGTCTTTGCATAAATTGACCTTCTAAATATTTTTCCAATTCCATAGATCGATACAAGTTTTAAAATACAATATATTTTAAAAAAATCTTGTTTAACGTAGCTCTGATGCCAATTGTGGAAAACTATAAGGGGGGGGGGGGGGGTTGAATAGTTTTACGTCTTTTTAATTTTATGAAAACTTAGTTGTTTAAAACAAAACTTCGTTTCTAGTTTATGTGAGATCAATACATGTATACTTATAAGTACTTATATCTGCGCAAGTAAATAATAACAATATGGATGAGTATGACTTATAAGAATTAATATCTACGCAAGTAAACAATAACAATATAGACAAGTATTTTTACGTCCCTTTTTATTTATGAAAACTTAGTTTAGTTTTAAAGTCTTGTTTACTCTTAAAACTTTGATTCGATCTTATGTGAACTCAAGTCTTGAACAATATGAACAACTATATCGAGGTATGAAAAGTAATAACGATGTAAGCTAAGTATGTAAAATCAACACATACATAATATAGACAATTATAGCTATATACGAGATGTAAGTAAGTAAGCTAAGTAATAAGTTAGAGTTGTAACCGCGAGACAAAGGATTTATAGTGGTTCAGCTACAAGGACACCTTCCTTGCCCTACTCCACTCCCCGAGTCACCTACTCGAGAGTTTTCTTCACTATGTCAACAAGCTCCCTTATGGCGGAGAAAACCTTACACAACTTTTGCTTACACCAATTAACGACACTAAGCTAAATGTTGAGTTCTAATTTTAGCTAGAACCAATCTCACACCACTACACAACTTAGCACGACTTCTACACAACTTGTACACTCCACAACTACTACACACCTTCACTACTTCTTGCTCTACACAACTCTACTTCTTCTTCACTACTTCTACTTACAACTAACACACCTAGATCTATCTAATTACAAGCCTTCTACACCTTTACAAGTAATATACACAACTACTAGACAATATATACAAATGTACAATACTTCTTAACTTGATTGTTGAAGGAGTATTCTTCTTTTGCACTTAGAGAGATGAGGGAATGAAAAGATTGGATCACTTGAAACAAGGATTAATAATCTTATGATCAAAGGGTTTTAGAAGTATGTTTAGAGAGAATTGGATCTGAAAATTTTCGTGCAAAAGGTGAGAAAAATACCAGGTTTGAGGTGGTATTTATAAGGAAATTTCTGACAGAATCTGACAGGGGAGCGTGGCCGGCCCCTTTAATTGTGTGTCGGCCCCCTTAAAATTAAGGGGGCCGCCCAGACGAAAACGACAGTTTTCTTGTCTTTTTCTGGGGAAAGTTTATTTGGTGAAAAACTAACTAATTTTGGTTAAAAAAATTTGAATTCATATATTTATTATGAATTAAACATTTTCCTTTAATTACCAAAAGTGTTTTTTTCTAAATATATAATGAGTTTATTTAATTTTATAAACTTTGTATTATTTAAATAAACATCCATTTGATCATAAAATGTATTAGTCACTTGTTTATTCATACCTTAAGTGATTTTGTTGGATGAAGTGATATTAGTTGCTAAATACTTGTTTACGTATTAATTTTGCGTTTAATGTTTTTACATTTTGTGATTGTCAAAGCTTAGGGATATCGAAAAATATGAATAACGTTTTTATACATTATTTATATCAACAAGTAGCATTGCTACTCTTTGGCTTGTCAATGTCTTGTGCTTTGAGTGAATCCTCAATGCGCAAGTGACTGCCCAACTCAACAAGAGTTAATTCCTCCTTCTTATGTTTCAGCATATGCTTAAAATCTTTCCAAGAAGAAGGTAATTTATCAATGATACAAGAGACTGAAATAGCCTCATCCATGTTCATCTTGTGTTTTGTGAATCGACCAAGTATAGTAAGAAGTTCATTGTATTATTCCATGACAGGTCTAGAATCAACCATTTTGTAATTGTTAAAATTACTTACAAGGAACTTCTTACTTGATGCATCCTCAGCCATATATTTGGCTTCCAAGGAATCCCAGAGTTCTTGAGAAGTTTCAACATTCTGATAAATATCAAATAGAGAATCAGACATACCATTGAGAATTAAACCTCTGCAGACATAATCATCATTCTCCCATTTGCTTCTTGCCATCATCTGTTCCATAGTAGCATCTTCTCCATAATTTTCAGGAATCTCAGTTGTCATAACATAAACCACATTCATACTTGACAACAAGAAGTGCATCTTCTTTTGCCATCTTCTGAAATCAACACCTTCAAACTTTTCCAACTTGGAAAAGTTAGCAGTCATTTGTCTCACAGCAGCAGCCATTGATTATCGCTAATAGTTTCTATTGATTGTTGGTTATTTGCTGTTTAAGTGTTCCCAGATTAGGGTTAAGATAATCAATGAATACCGGATATTCACTTGAAATCGTGTTATCACTTTCCAATAGTAACTATTCGGCCTATACCTGGGTTACACGAATATCTCTATGGGATAAGACCAAGTGATGTTCTTGTTTTAGGCACAAATCAAGAACAGAATTGTATTCAAGTGTTTAGGGTTTGTGTTGTATTGTATATCCATGCAGATGTATTATGACCTCTATTTATAATAGAGAATACTCAAACCCTAGCCCATGGAATTATGTATAATTAACGGCCCATTAATTATATCACAATACTTTCCATAATAGTAAGAATCAGTGGTTAAAAACGAACAGCAGAATAAACTGATGCCAGCAGCAGAATCACACTATCAGCAGAATCAACTAGCAGCAGAATCCTACTAGCAGCAGAATCAACTGTCAGCAGATTCAGATCAGCAGAAACAGATTCACACTAACATAATCACTATTGAGTCAGGAGATTCAGTGACCAAATGGGTGTACACTCCGTACCTCCAAACCCATTACCAAGTGTGAATTAATCCCTCAAGTGCATTAAATTTTCCAACATGATATATTATTTTGTTTTATCTTTAAAAATAAATGAGTTGTTAGGTCAAAATGTTTAACCCATCTTCAAACATGATCACAACCTATTTAATAAATTAAACGGGTTAAGCTGATTAACGCGAACATGATCGAAAGCATTTTAAAAACAACCCTAATTTGTTTACTCCCTCCGTCTCACATTAAATGTCCTGTTTGACTTTTCAAAGTCTTTTTTTCATATCTTTGACCTTAAATATTTTTTGCTTGTGTAATATAGTATTTGATAAAATTTATACATAGTGAAAATAAATTTAATACTCAATCCATTCATATATTTTGTGTCAAGTATTATATAATACAACCAAAAATATTTAAGGTCAAAGTTGTGAAAAAAATACTTTGAAAAGTCAAACAGGACATTTAATGTGGGACGGAGGGAGTATTTTTTGCTGATCATGAGTCGTGTTTCACGTCGTGTTGAATATTACGGCCTGAAGATACGACATGACGTTCTGTTTGTTGTCTTATACTTGGCCTCTCACTACTTTGTGGCCTTCCCATATTTCTTAAAGAAATGCTAAAAACAACCCTCCCGCTACTTCAAGGGCTTCCCATATCATTTAGAGTCATGGTTAAAAAGAAACTTCCTTTTTCCGCTTGATAATAATACAAATCTCATGACATATATAGCTAAACACAGCCTCCACATTTTTTGTTCGTAAAACCAATGGAAAATAGAACTATAAATGTGTTTGAGAAGATACAGAATCGGGAGTATGTATATATATATATATATATATATATATATATATATATATATATATATATATATATATATATATATATATATATATATATATATATATATATATATATATATATATATATATATATATAGGGGCTTTATTTTCAGAACCCTGTTAAGTGCGGGAACTGCGAGAACTTCAATTTTTCATTAGAAAACATACATGTTCATATAAAACATGTTTGTTTTCTTACATACACCTTAATACACATGCCTGCGTATTAAGGTGTATGTAAGAAAACATACATGTTTTATATGAACATGTATGTTTTCTAATGCATAATTGGAGTTCTCGCAGTTCGCGCATTTAACAGGGTTCTAAAAATAAAACCATTTTGCATTGATCTATTGCACTTAAAAGGTTTTTATATAAACACGTATTATGTGTATTAAGGTGTATATAAGAAAACATACATGTTTTATTTGAACATGCATGTTTTCTAATGCAAAATTGGAGTTCTCGCAGTTCCCGCATTTAACAGGGTTCTGAAAATAAAGATACACTATATATATATATATATATATATATATATATATATATATATATATATATATATATATATATATTGTTTTTTAATCAATAAGTGAAAAATTGATGGTTAACAATTGCAATAAGGGCTCTCGTTAGCGAACTTACTTTTTCCTCTTGACATTGAGAGTTACAGACATTATTAAAAAAAAGATAGTTATAGACCGATACATTATTGGAGATAAATGAATACCAAATGCGAGGCTCTTTTTATCCCATGCATGCTAGATAATTAATCGATGTCATAATTAGTCTTTTTTTATTATTTTTATTTGTTCATAAATACTTAAACGACGGGATATTCATATTAACACATATATAATACTAGTACATGTTAAATGCATAATTAATGCTTACAGAATAATGTTACAAATACATTTATGCGTATACATAGTACTAGTGCTGCACACAAGACTTATGGTATATGGTAGACTATATGGTAGTTATAGCATACATGATATAGCAATTACTTAAACCTCTATATATAGACAAACTTGTAACTTGCTAGCATATCTGATCATCTTTCTCCATGGCTTCAATAGTTTGGTTCTTTTCAGCTCCAGTTCTACCTTACAGAACATCTCTTGCTAGAAATAGACGTTTTAATATTTGCAAACCAATATATTCATCAAATCCCTCATCCTCAGATTCCATTGCGGTTGAACCCATTATTAGAAGAACGGCAAATTATGAGTCATCGTTATGGTCATATGATCATATTCAATCACTATCTACTAAATACATAGTACGATTATCATTTATTTCCCATTTACATGCTGTATTAGTTTCTAATATATATAGGATGAAAAATTATGCTTATCTTCCATTATATTTTCACGTACACAGGGAGGAGATTACGCAGCGAGGGCACATACTTTAAAAGGAGTAGTGAAGACGATGATTCAGCACTGCAAAACGAGTATCGTGGATAATCCATTTAGCAGCCTTGAGTTGGTTGACAAACTGCAGAGACTTGGAATATCGTATCATTTTGAGGATGAAATTAGAGATGTCTTGGAGATGGTTTACAACAATTACTACAATTCTCATGACAAATGGAATAAAATGGACTTGAACCTTAAAGCTCTTGGCTTTCGACTACTAAGACAACATGATTATCCGGTACCTCAAGGTTGACATTCTTTTATTATAGTGGTGATTCATTTTCGACGATAATATTATATCTTTACATATACTCAGGCAACTAAAGGAAAATAAGATACATAAATGCAAAAGAAGCATAGTAACTAACACAAACTAGTAGTTTAACTAATTGTACACCTATATACATAGTATTTTTTTCAATAATTAAGATAAAAGTTATGTTTGTTTAATATTTATCTAGAGATATTTAATAACTTTGAGGACGATATTCAAAGTGTTAACCCATGCTCACACGAGGATATGGTGGGAATTTTGAACTTGTATGAGGCATCCTATCATTCTTTCGAGGATGAGAGCATATTGGATGATGCTAAAGACTTCACAACCAAATATCTCACGGAAAATCTAGAGAAGATTGATGAAAGTATATCATCATTAGTAAGTCATGCTTTAGAGCTTCCTCAGCATTGGAGAGTACCAAGGGTAGAGGCGAGATGGTTTATTGACGCATATGAGAAAAGTAGTGGCATGAATCCCACATTGATTGAGCTAGCAAAATTGGATTTTAATATGGTTCAAGCTATCCACCAGGAAGATCTGAAATACGCATCAAGGTAACATTTTATATTGATCACATTGGTAGTGTGTGCGTGAAGGATGCATGCTAACACATACCTCTTAAAATTAAGGATTGTCGTAAAAAGTAAAGATAATAAGTTTGTATGCATACACTAATGATGATGTTGGTGATACCATGAATAGGTGGTGGAAAAATACAAGTTGGGAAACAAAGTTACCCTTTGCTCGGGACCGGTTGGTAGAGAATTTCATGTGGTCGGTTGGTAATATTAACCCACCTCGGTTTAGCCTTGGAAGGAGAAATCTAACAAAGGTTAATGCCATGATAACTACTATCGATGATGTCTATGATGTGTATGGTACTGTAGATGAACTTGAACAATTTACAGATGTTATATGCAGGTAAATATTGATACACTCTTACCTCCCTAGCTAGCTCATATTCCATGTGTAATATTAACTACTCGTAATATTTGCACAAATTACATATTCATCAACATAAATAAATTTTCAGATGGGATATCAATGCGGTGCAAGAACTCCCAGATTATATGAAGATATGTTTCCTTGCATTCTACAACACAGTAAATGAGATGGCATTAAACACGCTGACAAACACAGGATTCTTCTGCCTTCCGTACCTACAGAAAGCGGTAATTAACTTTATACGTATATCCATTGTGATTATTGATATCGTGATTTTAATCTGAACTTTCATATTCTGGGATTGTAATATTGCAGTGGGCAGAATTAAGCAAGGCATACCTTGTAGAGGCAAAGTGGTACCACAGTGGATATACACCAACACTCCAAGAGTACTTGAAAAATGCTTGTGTATCAATTTCATGTCATGTAGTACTCGCCCATGTTATGTTTTCAATACCGGCCGGTTCAAACGAAGAAATCTTGCAATGCTTTGAAAGTTCAGAGAATGCAATTAGATACTCAGCTCTTATTTTCCGACTTGTTGATGACTTAGGAACATCTTCGGTATGACCTTATATTATTCGGGGTTAAGCTAACATTCCATAAAAATGTTGCTAACCCGTAATTCTTATTTTCTTTACCACGAAAGGTTTTAGAGCTAAAGGTGTTTCAAAATATGGTATATAGAAGTTGTTAGTAACTTTTAATTCTCCATGTTTTTTAAGGACGAAATGGCCAGAGGGGATATAGCAAAGGCAGTCCAGTGTTACATGCATGAGAGTGGTGCTTCTGAGGCTGAAGCCAGATCATACATTAAAATGATAATTGATGAGACATGGAAAAAACTCAATAAAGAACGAGCACATTCTAATTCACAATTCGTTCGGGAGTATATCAACTATGCAGCAGACCTCATTAGGACGGCACACTTTATGTATGGTAAAGGAGATGGTCATGGTCGTCCGAATATTGGTAAAGATAATATGTCATCATTGTTTTTTAATCCTGTCCAAGGGATTTAATGGCTAGTATTTGTGTATCTTATACTAAAGTTGGACTTTATATCCCAAAGCATCTCATGTTATACGATGCAAGTATAAATAAAAAAGACATTACAGTTTCTTGATCCTTTATATTAATTGGAGATGGGCTCACTTCTGTTAATAGCTTCATTGTCATGACTTGTGAGAATGATGTTATTGATTATCATGGTTGATCAACATGTTATGAATATTCTGTTTTTTTATAGATGACGTACTTAACAACATCCTCGGTGATTGAATTTATGCATTTAAAATATTTCCAAATATTATTCGTATGTTTAAAACCAGTATGTATAATTAGATAAAATTAGCATTAACTTGTGTACGGGACGGTGATAAGCCGATAACAAACAGTCAAACGATGTTGTTGTCGAATGATATAGGCAAGCAGAATCAAATAATTTGTAATGAGTATTATATGCAACCGTAGTGAGCCAGCAGTTAGTTGGATTTAATGCTGAATTCTAACTGCTATTTTGTGTTTTTAGTTTTTGGCTTATGGTGTGTTATAGTTTTCCAATAGTTTGTATATAGGATTTCGATTTGTTTTTTCACGTTGAGTTTGTTTTACTTTCGAAATGAGCGTATTCAGAGACGGAATCACGACTAAAAATGACTTTGTGCATTTACGAAAAACTAAACATGATTATAAAGACAATTTTCTTGGACCAAGTGCATTTGAAAAAAACTATGATTTTTATAAGAATTAACAATACCTTGCGAAAAACCATGGGTGTCCCGGGACCCACCATGTTTCCGTCAGTGAGCCCATCAAGATGAAAAGTAACTTTGTATATCGATTTTAACTTTTATGGTCTGTTCACTCTATTGCATATGGTTTGCAAAAAACAACCCTTCTAAAAATTTGAAGAACAACCCATAACAAACATAGGAGCAAGTTTAAAGTATTCAGAAGTTGATAATCAGATTAGCAAGTTTTTCTGTATCCAAAGATGACGAGCCCTTAGGATCAGTTGCGTTTTCCGCCATTTTCTTCCATTGAACAGCGTTGTTCCTCAATTTCTCGCCCTCTCCTCCCTCCATTAACAGCCTCACCATCTTCTCCACTTCGTCCCTCTTCACGTCCCTTTCAATCTCCATGCCAACCTCCCAGTCTTTGCACATCTGTCTACAATTAGTCCGCTGGTCACCTGAAAATGGACAACATATCATTGGAACCCCAGCCGACAAACTTTCAATGATCGAACCCCAACCACCATGTGTCAAGAATCCACCAACTGATGGATGGTTCAGAACCTCTTCCTGCGAACACCAGCTTGCTATGAATCCTTTCTTGTTAATTGCCTCCTTGAGTTCTTGAGGCAAAACTTGTTGTGTCCCTTCAACAACCAAATTGCTCCGTATTATCCATAAAAACGCATGGTTGCTATTTACAAGTCCCCAACCAAATTCTAGCAGATGCTGTAGGGACATTTCTGCAAGACTTCCAAAATTAACATACAACACAGTATTCGGTTCCTTTGACTGGAGCCACTGTATACACTCAGGTTCTTCCTTCCATAAACTATAACCATTGAAATAAGATTTCTTAGTTTCTTTTTCTGTAATTTGATTCAAAAGTAACTGAAGAGGGCCGACGGTGTAGACATTAGGAAAGATGGACTTAATATGTTTGACAAGGCTAGCCTCTAGTTCTTCGAAAGTGTGGATGATTATATGTGAAACCTTATCTGCCGCCTGAGCAGTTTCAAGGAGGTATCTGAACCCAAGATTAAACTCAGGTAGATGCTTTAAACGGATTCCCTCCATTCCAGGAATCCAGTCTATTTCCACATTAAGATATTCCTTAGTCAAATAACTTTCATCTGCAAAAGCAGTGTAAGGTTATTAGAAATAAAACATGATGGTTTTGGACTTTTGATCTTCAGTTTTGGCAGTTGAGAGACTAGGACAAACCCTTACCTTTAAGCGGAATAAGTCCTTTCTCCATTAGAACTTTTGCCTGGTAAAATCCCATGAATCCACATGCAGCCATGGTCCAAAAAAGGACAATGGGGACTCCAAGCTTCCCAGCAGTGTAAATCATATTCGTGTAAGTCATGAAACCATCACAAATAATACAAGTAACAGGAAGTTCAAGGCTAGATACAATATCAAGAAAGGAATCACAGAAAGTGTTTCCAACGTAGGTCCAGAGTTCAGCTAGCGTTTGAGTATGCTCGACATCATCATCTGTAACAGAAGGGAGACCATCAGGAACCGTTTTGAATTGAAAGCCAGGACGGTCGTCAAGCCAGTGAGTCCCACCAGACTTCACTAGTCGCTTATGGTTCGATTGAGTGTTGATAAAGGTTATATATATGCCCTTGTGGTGCAGGAGCCTGGCTAGTTTGAGCATACACTTGATATGGCTTTGTGCTGGAATTGGTATGATGACCACATGAGGCTTCTTCTCTCCGATTTTCAGCGATGAATCCATTTCTCTTTTTGTTTTAAGTAGTCTTTTATATGATTCTGTCCAAATTCAAGGTCTTATATGTATGTAGTAATCTTGTTGATATTTTTTCCATAAATCAATGTTTGTCACTCTCTGCCGATCAGTATCTTTGGAAATGTCAAAATATTGTAAACTGCAACTAAGTACATGTTGGATCCATTGAAATGAACAAAAAGTCTTTCCGAATAAAAAGAGAAGAGTTGAGAGGTCTAATGCGAACCATATATATCTCTTGAATGATTTCTCGGCCAGTTTCATCTTACATTTGAGCCAAAACTAGAGATGCGGCTAAATCTCGAGGCTGAGATTTCTAACAAGGAGACTCTTGGTCTTAAGAGGGCAACTCTTGTTTAAGCATATTAAAAGTTCTACCACAAAGACATTTGATCAAAGTGAAAAGATAGATACTTGTCTGCATATTAACTTGAGTATCACCCTAGTACACACCAAAACGCCAACAATCTTAATGGTTTTAGACACCTAGAAATTGCTCGGAAGCTACGGCATTATAAATGAAAGCCATACGATGGATGACTTGCAGTTGGCATAAACCTAGGTTTTTGAGGTTTGAATGCTTGATAAACTTTACAAAGGGTAGCATTCACAATTCAAAGAACAACTTTTTTACAGTGAGCTGTATTAAACAACCTTTAAGTACATTACAGATTGTAAACAATTGTGAATACAGCAAATCAAGTAGCCAAAAGCAGATAATGCTTTGCATTATCCATCTTTGCCGAGGCAATCAGAATATGGTGGACCAGAAAATGTGTCCCTAGCTAGTCAGTTGCTTTCATCACAAATGCCACTATGCATCCTAGTATGGCCCCTGCAACCACCTGTTCAAAATAAAGCAAATTTTTAGTGAATTAAAAGCCTTCTGTCAACTCAATAAGTGTCCAACATATGGTGTTTTGATTTGCGTTTGGGATCTAATACTTGTGCCTTCAAGTCGCAAAAAAGTTCTGCAGTCAAGCTAAATTACTCATTTACCCCTACTAAATTCATAGACTTCTACTCCATTTCACATGAATGTTGTTTTTGGTTAAAATATATCAATTGATTAATTGAATTCTCAGAATTTTCTAAACACATAAACATAATATTTGTTGCAGTGTCAGACAAACTAAAAGCACATCTACATACTATTTCTACTATAACAGCCCGTTTTATTACAGTTCTGATTCTAGTTATTCATTATCACATTCCGAAACATACGTCGAGAGACCACCTTAGAGTAAGATAATATGCACAGACAAGACTTTAAGGACACTAAAAGTAAACTTTGTGGATCTCCACTAAATTGTTGATTAAGGAACAAAGGCTCGTTGGAATTTTTCCGCTACTGGGTTGATTCGAATACACATTTATTTAATCGTAGTGAATTACCATATATCTCCCTTCCTTTTTTCTTTCATAATTTCTGATTGTAGCGCTAAAATATTTCTTAGGATATGAAACTTGATATATATTTGTTCTTCTATTCAACAATTAGAGTTCAAATTATGAAGTTTATCTTTAATATACGAGTCCATATAGCTCATTAGCACGTGTTATAAGAATATAGACTAAGAACATTCTCTAAGAGTAACCTGTAATGGAGTATGCCCAAGCGAATCACGTAGAGGTATGGATGTGGATAAAGGGTGCTCAGGAGGAAATTCACACACTATCTGGTTCAACACCTGCACAAAGTGTAACATAAGCGGAGATAAGGATTGATACTCTGGCTTATCTGTTAATACTGTTAAAAGATCCGTTGAATGCAATTAGCTGCATAGGAACTAGTTGAAAGATTTTATGTTCCAAGAACTGCCGATAACTAGCTACTGAAATGACCCAAAGTGTACAACCATCCAGGATGAGTATAAGCAGGTTCTTGTTAGATCCAATTGCACAAAACATAATGACAAAGTAAAGGCAACATAAGTCATATTATTGGGATATGATTTCTTACTTCAGCTTGGCGACCAGCATGGAGTCTGACTCCAGTTGCATCATACATAACCTGCGTAATTTATACATATAAAATGTAACCTGGTGTGGGGGGCAAAAAAAAAAATAAATAAATAAATAAAAATAAGGTATACCATCAAGCTAATAAAATAATTACTATGCCTAGAAAGATGAGGAAATTTTGTTGAAACTTAAATCTTCACAAAACTAGGATAAACAAAGCAGTTATTGTTGGACACGAGCTATAGGTTGAGAATACATACAATAAAAGCCATGACAACAGCAATTGCAAACAATGATGAATCAATTCCCTCATGTACACCAATAGATACTGCAAGTGCCACAACAGTTGAAGAATGAGATGATGGCATTCCACCAGAGCCGACAATCTTTTTAGGATCCCATCTCTTTTCCTTATACCTGAACTTCTAAGAAGGACATATGGAGAGGTCAGTAAATGCAGCGATTTTAGTCACAGCTCTTTCAGCTATTTACCAATTCCAAAAACACGCTAACCTTTTTGAGAAATCAAAATTGTAAAACCAAAATATGATCATTTGGCATAGAGGCTAAGACTTTTGACTCAAATTGATTAAATGAATAAAAAGGGTCTACAGATACAGAAACAGTAATAGAAACCAAGCTAATTACCATAATACTTCTGGCTGTATTAATCTGTTTGTTTACTCGCACTACTTCCACATGGTATTAATGTTCGTTATGTCCGTGTTAGTTTTTTAGAGGGTATTTGTTTAAGCTTATTAGTGGGCTTATGAGCTTATTTGACTCCGGCTTATATTTTCATAAGCTCAAATTTTCCGGCTTATTTTGGGACTTACGGGGTTTATATATGTCATATAAGCCAAAAATTTAGGCTAATGAAATATAAAACGAAACTGAATAAGCTCATAAACCCACGAATAAGCTCAAAAAAATACCCCCTTATACCTTAGTTCGGCTAACATATAGAACACACAGGAACACGCCCACTTCGCGTTTGTTTCCTCTTTACAGCGTGTGTGGGTGCCCGTGGCGAATCGGTATCTCTAACTAGAAGTGAACAACATACTCTACTCTAGTCAACCAATCAGTTTCTATGGTATAAAGCTTCTATATAATTAAGCTGAATGAACTAAAAAGTGAAACAAAGAGGCTTAGCTTTAGATGAGATATAAAACTGACCAAGTAGTAATGACTTTAAGAAACTGAGCAACAGCGAACGCAAGTAACGCTGATAACAAAGGAACACTATACAACAACATGACTGGACCTCTTGAGGACGATGGTGGCGTCACAGCTGTGATCACCTTGTTAGCATGGTACGCTGCATCTGCTAACGTCATAACCTCCTCCATTTGATCCAAACGTATAGTAGTAGATTGGTTTGAGTTTGATATATATAAGTTTGGTTTGTATTATGTGTAAAGGCGATGATAATGGTCAAACTATGTGTTTTGTCCAACCAAAACGGCCGTCTGCCACTATGGATTTAAATGTGTTAAATCAAGTTTAAACTCAAGTGTGTGTGTCTGTCAATGTACTATAAACTACCTGTACATGGCATGTGTCTTGTATTATTGACTTACGTTGTATTTTTTTAATCTATCTATACTATCTAACATAAAACTTAAAAAGTCATTTTTCAATTACTAAACTATTTTTTTTATTAAAAGTGGTAACAATATTCATTATTAAATTAACTAGCAGGGTCCCCGCGCGATGCAGCTGCGGACACCCTTTAATTTAATTTTTTCTGCTAATAATTTATTTTATTTATACGTTTTTTGGCAATAGTTTTACTGATTAGTTTTTTAAAGCAAAAGTTTGATGAAATTTTGCTTAGTTTGTATTATTTTATTTATTATTATTATTATAATTTTTTTTTTTTTTGTAGTTTGTTTGGTTTGTACAATATGTGAACATATTTTAGTTTATTATGTTCTTTTTGACAATAAATTTACGGATATAAAAATTTCGTTTATGTCGTGTTCGTTCGGGCTCGAGCCCGTTTGACCCGTGCCCGTTCGGGCTCGAGCCCATTTGGCCCATTGCCCGTTCGGGCTTGAATATTTGTATAATATGCTTTATTATTTGTATTAGTGATATTTAATGCAGGAATTGTGTTTAAGTTGGTTGTACAATATGCTTGATAATTTGTATTTCTTATGTAAGGGGTGTTTTAATAAGTGCATTAATTGTATTTATTGATCAGTTAATTAATTGTATTTAATGTATATAATGATTTATTTATTGTATTAATGTTAGTATTAATTGTATGTTATATTAAACATGAGGGGAATTTCTATAGGTAGCACTGGTTGTTGTATTTATAACTTTAGAAATTGTATTGCTTATTTTTAAGTATTTCTATTAATAGCAGGTTTTCCTCCATTATAATATAGTATGATATTTTAAATATTATTTAATTTTAAATTTTTTATTATTTTTCATTTATAACTAATAAAACTTTTTTTTTCTCACAATGATTACATATTCAATTTGTAAGTTGTATTAGTGGTCACCTCAAAATATAAATTTGTGAGTATAATTATTTGCCGTTATATATCATCTTTTTGCGTGAATATTCGTCTAGTACTAAAGAAGACAAATTTGATTAGAGCTTAAAAACCTAAAATCGAGTTTATAGGACTAAAATAACTTTATTTATAAAAAGAGTCATTGAATTTAATCAAGTTGAGTATAACTTGATTGATCAAGTTGCAATTATTAACCATTGGATTAAATCTAATGGCTAAATGAGTCATTGAATTTAATCAAATAGTTTATATTTGTCTAACTTGATTAATCAAGTTATCCTCAACTTAGAAAGAATTTTTTCCAATTCTCTCAACCAAGTCTCTTTGTTTCACTTTTCAGTGTTCATTGCAATTTCTAATACAAAATAAATAAATAATCTTTAATAAAACACTTGAAATTGTTTTTTTTAAAGGTTAAAATATATTAATCACAACAATGAAACTATTACAAATTTCAATTCAATGAATTCATGGACAAGCCAATAAATCCAAACCAGAATGAAATACATCAAAACTGCATACTAACAAACTAAAACATGTCTTCAACTGCTAACCTTTTCACCTAGTCGAAGGTCATGACTACATTTCCTCCAACTATGTGTTATATGCTTGTATACCCCTGACCTTACCGACTTGGTATCAAAACATTATACTGATACGCCCGTGTTGGATAATTATCATAGTTTATTTATTATGCTTATTAGGGATAAGTGTTGAGTCATTATTTAGGATATGTCTTGAGTCGTGTTAGGGATAAGTCTTATATTTGTGAGAGTTATCTCATAAACTAATATTTAAGGTGTCATAATGTTGTGAATGAATCAATCAATCAAAGTTTAAGATAAATAAATCTCTAGTTCTTCTATCTATTTTCTTAAGGAGCTCGCACACGCTAAAAGTGGTCTTTATCCCGATACAACCCATAACCGGGTCGTATCAATTGGTGCTTTCATTGAGAGTCCTCATTGAGAGGACTACCAAATTAGGGTTTCAATTAAAAAAAAAAAAAAAAAAAAAAAAAAAAAAAAGTTACTGTTCATCGACACTATTCATCTCGGGGGTACTGTTCATCGTTCACTATTCACGGCTACTGTTCATCAAAAATTTCCTTTTTTTTTTCTTCTTCGAGATATTGTTCATGGCATCGGGCAGCAGCGATCGGGACGCACTATCTAAGCTCTTGCAAATGGGTACGGTGGCAGAATATCAGAGTGAGTTTGAGGTACTTGTAAATCGAGTAACGGGAATCTCTGAATCTTTACTTACATCATTTTATATCTCCGGACTTAAACTGACGTTACAAATAGAAGTGTTGAGGGCCAGGCCTACAACTTTAGTAGAAGCCTTTTCCTTAGCCCATATAGTCGAGGCTCGTTTTGAGGCAATTGAAGAGAAGGAGATATAGCATATAATTGAAAAGAAATCAGATACCATTTCATCATTAAAAAGTGAATTTGCTTCACCTATGATTAAAAGGTCCTTAGATGTTGATGAAGATATTAGTGTTGATGAGGTTAGAAGTGCGATAGACGGTGTCTTTGATATTGGTGAGAGTTTGGTTGTTATTCTAAAGTGGGTACAGACCAGCAGATCAAGTACATTGCTATTATTGGTAACTTTTGATAACATGGATGTTGCCATGGGAATGGAGGCTAAAATTCAAAGAAGAACATGGGATCCCAGAATTAAGATTTATTTTAGACAACACCTTGAGGGCAAGGTGATTTTGAAGGAGTGGGGAGTGATACACCCGTATTAGATAACTATCATAGTTTATTTATTATGCTTATTAGGGATAAATGTTGTCATTATTTATGATATGTCTTGAGTCATGTTAGGATAAGTCTTATGTTTGTGAGAGTTATCTCATAAACTAATATTTAAGGTGTCATAATGTTATGAATGAATCAATCAATCAAAGTTTAAGATAAATAAATCTCTAGTTCTTCTATCTATTTTCTTAAGGAGCTCGCACACGTTAAAAGTGGTGCTTTATCCCGATACAACCTAACCGGGTCGTATCAATTGGTGCTTTCATTGAGAGCTCTCGTTAAGAGGGTTTACAATTAGGGTTCAAAAAAAAAGTTACTGTTCATCGGTACTATTCACCCGAAGTACTGTTCACCCGAAGTACTGTTCATCGATTATTATTCACGGGTACTGTTCATCGACCACTGTTCATCGCGGGTACTATTCATCAGAGAAATTTTTTTTGAGTTATTAATCGCTTGAGTATTATTCATGGCATCCGGCGGCAGCAATCGGGACGTAGAATACGCACTCTCTAAGCTCTTGCAAATGGGTACGGTGGGTGAATATCAGAGTGAGTTTGTGGTACTTGCAAATCAAGTAACATGGATCTCTGAATCTTTACTTACATCGTTTTATATCTCCGGACTTAAACTGAAGTTACAAATAGAACTGTTGAGGGCAAGGCTTACAACTTTAGGAGAAGCCTTTTCCTTAGCCCATATAGTCGAGGCTCGTTTTGAGGCAATTGAAGAGAAGGAGAAAGAGCAAATAATTGAAAAGAAATCAGATATCATTCCATCATTACCTGATTCACCTTAGATTAAAAGGTCTTTAGATGCTGATGAATATATTGGTGTTGATGCGGTTAGTAACGCGATAGATGATGATTTCGATATTGGTGAGAGTAATGAAGTTCATAGCAAGTTTGAATAATTTTCAGAAAATAAGAAAAGTATAGAAGAGATTGTTGTGGGTGGTCGTGAATTTGATGGTCGTTTGGTCGAAATAAATTTTAATTTAAGCGAGGAATTAGCGGATTCTCAATCGACATATTCTTCGTATCACCTTGAGGGCAAGGTGATTTTTGAAGGAGTGGGGAGTGTTATGGCATGTGTAGCGGAAGACGGAAGAATGATGTTGTGTTATGTCCAAGGCAAAGGAATACGAAAGAAGGAAAAGGTGAAGGCTGCAATTCAAAGAAGATTATGGGATCCCGGATTACGCCAATGTTGCAGGAGGACGGACGGCACAAACGACTCAAGAAGTCCAAACGTATGGCATAAAGATTATGTTATATAATCTATCTTTATTTACATGTCTTTGTTTAGGATTATTTTCATGTTTCTTTAGGAAAGTCGATTAAGAATGTTTTAAGACAACACCTTGAGAGCAAGGTGGTTTTGAAGAAGTGGGAAATGATACGCCCGGGCCCGAGCCCATGACTTATTTAGGTTTTAGGGTTTACTTTGTCTTATAAATACTCTTGTAATCATTTATTATAATCAATCAATCAAAGTTTAAGATCAATAATTCTCTAGTTCTTCTCTTTTATTTCTTAAGGAGCTCGCACACGCTAAAAATGATGCCTTATCCCGATACAACCCCTAACCGGGTCGTATCATATACATAGGAAGGCATCGTCATTACATTTACATCTATGGTCATCAACCAAACTGACTACATTTTCTATACTAGACCTGACACCAGGGGCGGAGGGACTTCACAAGGAGGGGGGGGGGCGGTGCCCTCAACAAATTGGCCCAGAAATTTTTTATATAGTGCAAAATTTTGGTTTTAGTGGACTTTTATGTTTCATGCCCTCAGCTAAAAACTGAACTTGCCCTCAACAAAATTGAGCCCAACATATAATCTTTTTCTTTTTTCACATATTCACTTTATAAACAGGTTTTCGATAGGTTTTTGCATGTTAAAAGCTGTTTTTTGGGCTGTTTTTTGTGCTGAATTGCTGCTGCTGATTTTGGTGCTGAAATTTGGTGCTGAAAGCTGTTTTTTGGTGCTGAAATTTGGTGCTGAAAGCTGTTTTTGGGTGCTGAAATTTGGGCTGTTTGGTTGCTGCTACAGTACTTGCCCCCCATGACCGCATACCCTGGCTCCGCCACTGCCTGACACCAATGTATCCTCAAGTGTAGTTACCTTGAGACCTCACACTCAAGAACCATTATGCCATGAAAGGTGATATGTACACCACAATAAACGATGTGCACATCACAAATATGCATATGTGTTGTTGTATCACGTGCATTATTAATCTGATTATGTGGTGTGTACATCACTTATTGTGTTGTGCATATCACGACAAGAACCATTTTGTTTTTATATATTCCAAACTCAAAACATTCTTTTTCATTTTGTTTTTATATATTCCAAACTTGTAAGTTTTCATAAAAATAAGAAAATGATAAGAGTATTCAACATGAATGCGAATAGAAATTATCGTTGGACACAGACAAATGACTAAGACATGATTTGAACTTCCGATCTCTATATGGAACATAATTGTCCTCGACCACAATGACTAGCTAATAAAGTAATATCATATGAATCTAAACGTATTTTTAATTTTTAGGTAATGGGTTTTAGCTCGATAAATATATATCATGTGTAGGTTTAATGATTAAAACATAGATCATTACTCATAAGGATATTCTTTATAATCTTCTGCCAAGAGAAAAAGGATATTCTCTTTAATATGTATCATGGAAGACATTTTTTTAGGATCCAGAGTGTACCAGATTCAACCCGTCGTGTACAAGTAATGATTGCTTCGTCCAAAATATATATGACAACGCAGAGCTAACGTAGTTTAATTAGTGGAATCTTTTTCTTTTTTGTCTATTTTTGGAAGCTTCTATGTTTTTGACGCACAAGGCCACAAACGCATGTTTGTCCAATTTGTCCACCCTGTTCAAATTTGGGTACCACTAGATAATATATTTGAATTCAATTAATATTGTTGAACATGAGATTAGTATTTGCAACCCGACCTGATATATTTAGTAACTCGGTAAGAAATGAATTCACTTAATAAGTTTTTTCAATAATTCACACTTATTTTGGGATGGAAGAAGTATATATCAACTAATATATTATGATAATTTAAGTTCATCTAATGCTTTTAACTATGTGACATCGGGACATGTGGACGTATGGTCCGGACTGGGCCAGGAATGGGCCAGGCCCGGGTAGCCAGCGGCCCACTTTACGTACTTTGTGGATGTATGGTCCGGACTGGGCCAGGAATGGGTCAGGCCCGGGTAGCCAGCGGCCCACTTTACGCGTTAACCCTAATCCGTATCCTATAAATACATGGCTGGGGTCTCATTCATGAACAGATTACAATACGACCAAACAGGTTATCCTAAACCTAATAGCTATTATATGCTCCGCGCATCACATACTAACTTGACCGTCGGAGGTGGATCCCGGGGCTACGGCCTCGGGTCCACTCCTAACGGGTTCTCTTTGTTGTACAGGTCTACTCAGGGCTTATGAAGACGACTAACGGCCCAAAGAGAGTCGTTGAATAAGTCCACGCCAGATTATGCATCAACAAGTTGGCGCCATCCGTGGGACATGGCTACGACAAGTTTCGTGTTCTCACATTATCGGAAAGCAACCATCGTATTCAAAAATCCGGTAACTTTGAAACTTTCTGCTAGTACACGGCGTACCCAGAAAAATATTGTTTGATCGGGTTGATTTTTGTCAAAAATATCATATCTGATCTCATAATCTTTTACGCACATGCAAAGTCCTAATAACCTATTTATTAATTCACATGTAATGTTAAAATCAGTTGCATTATACATGCATGGATTGCATATTCAATTCACGTGCGTATTCTTTCAAAGATATTGCATAGATCTTTATTATTAGCGACGCGCGAGATATTTTCTAAATATTAAAAAGATATTATCTCTTAATATTTTGTGCATATCTTTTAAATCGACAAGATTTGATATCTTTTAAAGATTCAAAAGATTTTACATAAATCTTTAACCTTGATAAACACGATTTTATCTATCGCTACGAGCGCATTAAATCCGCACGATCGGATCTATTTTATCTTTTAGCCGCGAAACAGTGCAGTGGCGATAAATCTACCCGCGTTAGACCATGCGTTAGGAAATCTTCGCAGATTGGCGACACGATCGCACTGTCACGTACAGGCACCACGATGCTAGTCAATCGCCATGAGCGCTTTGTCACTGTTACATACATGCACTGGACGTAAGCCGTGGTCAACTGCGAATATCCACAAAACGTAAGAGTCCATGCGGTCACGATAAATCTATCTGCGTCTGTGCGTGCACGATAAATCTATTACTCGCGGTCATGGTACATCCATCCGCGCCATTATTTTTATTATCATAATAATAAAGAAAAATTAATCAATCGCTACGCGCGCACTATTTTTTAGCTACGTGCTATTTATTTTATGTAGTTTGTAAAACCTCACGCTAGGTGTAATTCACGCTACCACTTCTTTTATATACTTATTATATATGCTATGTGCTATATTGCTATGCGCTAATCTTTTATCTTATTAGATTTTATATGACGCGATTCGCGGCATATACTTTTAATATTTGCATTAAGTGTTTTTCAGGATAACTAAGTTTAATACTCCTACACGAGTAGCACCATCAAACTTGGGGGGCTACCAGGGTATATAATACCACTGCGCGCGACAGCGTTACGCAGGTATATTTGGAAACAGATCGTACGTAAGAGGTACTGCAGGCCCAGTACAAAGACGGATTTAAATATTCGCACCATCTTGCCGCATGGGAGACGTCCTATGTCGGTTGTAAAGACGCGCAAACCGCGCGCATCCTTGTCGCGGACAACGCGCACTTCTGCCACAGAAGCACGTCTTCTGTCGCATAATGTTGCATCACTACTGGTATAAAAGGTACGTCCTTACCCAGGATACAACATAGGAATCCACCTTCGCCACGGACACCTTTACCATTGTGAGACAATCACAATCGCAATCCCAGTGCGCACTGTCGCATATGGACTGCGCAGTATGATCCGTCCCTTACGCGCATATAAACCCAGTGCGCACCGTCGCATTTGGTTGATTAAGCCTACGCAGCCATGAACAGAACTTAAGTTTAGCATAACATAGCCATGCGCTATGTCATACTAAACTCGGGGGCTTGTGGACGTATGGTCCGGACTGGGCCAGGAATGGGCCAGGCCCGGGTAGCCAGCGGCCCACTTTACGTACTTTGTGGATGTATGGTCCGGACTGGGCCAGGAATGGGTCAGGCCCGGGTAGCCAGCGGCCCACTTTACGCGTTAACCCTAATCCGTATCCTATAAATACATGGCTGGGGTCTCATTCATGAACAGATTACAATACGACCAAACAGGTTATCCTAAACCTAATAGCTATTATATGCTCCGCGCATCACATACTAACTTGACCGTCGGAGGTGGATCCCGGGGCTACGGCCTCGGGTCCACTCCTAACGGGTTCTCTTTGTTGTACAGGTCTACTCAGGGCTTATGAAGACGACTAACGGCCCAAAGAGAGTCGTTGAATAAGTCCACGCCAGATTATGCATCAACAGGACAAAAGTTAGAAAAAGACATATTGAATAGTCTAACACCGCAAGAATCTGTAACTAATCCACACCTCAAGTTCATATTGAAATTGAGAGGATCTAGATCCTTAAAAACTTGTACCAAATGATCAACATAACTAAATGTCTTTTCACCCAACAATATATGAGCCCAAATTGTTTCTTAATTCTTCAGAGTTGTGTGGGTTTTCCTAGTAATCTTAAGGGCACAATTAGGACTAAGGACTGAGGACTCTTTTATGTTGTTATGACTAAGGACTCTGATACCACTCCAATTTATATATAAGAGAGTTAATTGCATTTTTGGTCCCTGTGGTTTGGCCAAATTGCAGATTTGGTCCCTAATTTTTTGAAAGTGCACCAGACGTCTCCATTTTCAAGTTTTCGTTGCATTTTTAGTCCCTGACCAACATCAAATGACTAAAATACCCCCATCACTATTTTCTTTTCAGCTTTTTTTTACATAAATGGCCCCTGTGTTGCGCCAGACTTTACAAAAATCGTCCTTTTTTTCACTTTTAAAATTAGTATTATTTTTTAATTAAATAATATTCAAAAAATATTAAAGATATTCCAAAAATAATCAAAAATATTCATTCGTATTATACGTTTTCGTCTGTTTTTTTACGTTTTCATCTGCTTTTTTACGTTTTCTTCCATTTTTCATACATTTTCATCTTTTTTCTTACATTTTCGTCCGTTTACGTCAGTTTTCTTACGTTTTCATCTATTTTTTTTACGTTTTTGTTTGTTTTCTTCCGTTTTCGTCTGCTTTCTTACATTTTCGTCTGTTTTCTTACGTCTTCGTCCGTTTTCTTATGTTTTCGTCTATTTTTTACGTGTTCCTCTCTTTTTTACGTTTTCGTTTATTTTTTACGTTTTCGTCTGTTTTCTTTCGTAAAAAAACAGACGAAAACTAAAAAAGAAACAGACGAAAATGAAAGAAAGAAGAAAACGTAAAACATCAGACGAAAACGTAAGAAAACGGACAAAACGTAAAAAAGACGAAAACTTTAAAAAATGACAAAAACGTAAGAAATAAAGAAGAAAACGTAAAACATCAGACGAAAAACGTAAAAAATAAAGAAGAAAACCTAAAAAAATAGACGAAAACGTAAAAAAGAAAAGAAGAAAACGTAAAAAAAGGGACAAAAACGCAAACGGACGAAAACGGACGTCTGTTTTCTTACGTTTTCGTATGTTTTCGTCCATTTTTTACGTTTTCTTCTTTTCTTTTTTACGTTTTGTCCGTTTTCTTACGTTTTTCTCATTTTTTTTAAAGTGGACGAAAATGTTAGAAAGCAGACGGGAACGTAAAAAAAGGACGTAAACATAAAAAACAGATGAAAACGTAAGAAAACTGACGTAAATGGACGAAAACGTAAGAAAAAAAATGAAAATGTATAAAAAACGGAAGAAAACATAAAAAAGTAGACGAAAACGTAAAAATAAAAAAATAAATAAAAAAAAAAAAAGAAAAAAGAAAAACGTATAATACGAATGAATTTTTTTGAATATTTTTGGAATATCTTTAATTTTTTTTGAATATTATTTAATTAAAAAATAATACTAATTTTAAAAGTTAAAAAAAATGGACTATTTTTGTAAAGTCTGGCGCAACACAGGGGCCATTTATGTAAAAAAAACTGAAAAGAAAATAGTGATGGGGGTATTTTAGTCATTTGATGTTGGTCAGGGACCAAAAATGCAACGAAAACTTGAAAATGGGGACGTCTGGTGCACTTTCAAAAAGTTGGGGACCAAATCTGCAATTTGGCCAAACCACAGGGACCAAAAATGCAATTAACTCTATATAAGATATGAAATAAGTTTCTCAGCATTACTACATTAGACATAGGCACAATTAGGTGTTTCCATCAAGAAAAAGATGGCCTAAGTTGCCAATGCCAAAACATAACTCTTATCTTTTTATAAGCCGAAACAATCAACGAAACTATATACATGGCCTCATTTCAATCCTTCATAAGAAAGTCCATGTGGAAAAACCTGAATTCCATCTTAAGGGCAAGATCTTTCATCTGTGACACCCAACAAGGTTCGTGTTGACTCACTTCGCTGACTTCTTGCTGGTGTGTTTGTTCGTGAAGGGCGCTTTGTGGCGACCAGAGGTGGTTCTTTCTGCGACTCCTCATCGCTGATCCCATCATCACTACCGTCCCATCTGTCTTCATTGTAAAATACTGGGTGAACATATGCATTTTCTAAATAACCTTTGACGTTTAGGCACGGCTCCCTTGCACGTTCTAGTGTGTCTTTGATCATGGCCTCCTGTAAAAGGAACGTAAATACATTTCATAAATAGTTAAGTACTATTAACATTTTCATGACATCATAGGGACACAAGTTTGAAACAGCACATGTCAATTTTGAACCTTTAAACAAAAATGAGTCAACCCAGGTTGTATTTTCTTCATAACGGGTAAAATGTTAATAAAACTACAGTAGTAGCTAAAAACTTAAACGGGTTGGACAGTCAAAAGCTGCCTAATGTTTATCTAAATGCTTTGTCATAGAACTTATTATATAAAAGAACGTGTACTATTATTTCGGTTTCAATCCTATAGTTTTTGTAATTATGTTTGAGACATTGATTATTTAGCGAAATAGGACAAAAAAGTGTTGGTGGACAGGACTGACCCGGCCCATTTGGCTTGCACATTAAGGTTAGACATTTTGACCCATTATATTTACTAGTGTAGTGATATAGTTTCTCGTAACACTGTTTAAGACACCGGGATTAAAAAAAAGTGATAAAACATTAAAGATCTGACCCATTTTCGAATGAGCACAAAAGTTGCCCGTTTTGACCCATTATACTCAACTGCCCAACCCACCCACTTTGCCACCTCTAGCTATGTTAAATAATAAACCAACTCACCTGTAAAGGGAACCTAATAAAAGCTGGTTCGTACCGCCCCTTACAGAATCTATGAAACCATATGGTAAGCACAGGGAGTGCAATAAGCAATGGAGTTGACTGGGCAGCTTCTTTAGTGCTAAGCAGACCCATTAGAAGCAACTGTGAAACGATCAATGCAGTAATTATGCGGCCATGAACGTCAGGCCAGAAAGATCCTGCACTTTCATACTGCTGATTATACACATTTATAATCTACACCAAGAAAACAGTAACAGTCAGTTGGAGAACATTTTAATGAATCAACGAGATATCATATACAGAACCAATTCTTAAAACATTTACCTGATGACGGTATACAACGTAAGCCAGCCCAAAGAATACAACTATGAATGGAAGCAGAATTGGGGTGACAACAGCATAAACAAGGCCAAGTAAGAAATAAAGCTGGATTTGAGGTTCACCCGTGTTGAATGATAAACTTCCAGGATTCATTGCTTCTTCCCTATCTTTTTCGGTCTTCACCAAGAAAAAGTTCTTTAAGTGGTAGAATATTAGTGGTTTTAACCTCAGAATCTCCCCAGCAACTCCAGCCCATCCATCTACCATGATATAAGTTATAAAGAAGGTTGCTTTCATCGGTATAGATGCCCCAATTGTCACCGGGATACTGTATATATGCAAGAATTCACGAGTTAACCATTAGTTAAATGTTCACATAGGCTTTATAACACGCGGGCAAATTGAGCAATAGAAAAACATCAAGAGTATTTTATATGGCAAGACCGTTACAATAGCCAAAATGCATCAATCGTATAACTTCTAACAAAATTATGTATAATGGCAATTGATGGTTTCTATATTGCTACATTTAACAGTATAGAACTTCCTTTTTACTATATGTCAAATATCATCAAAGACAGAAGAATGTTGTTGACCCTTAACTGACACATATATACATGTTTATTCTGCCCCACGAAAACAACTTCCGACTTAAACACATGGTTGAACAAATTGCTTCCAAAATTTGTCACATATCCTTTTTACTTCAAAAGAACAAAGAAAATATGTGGCAATTTTTATGAGAGTTAAAAAGGCGACATCATGTTGATATAATTAGTGCGTTGTGAAAATCTTACGTGTTTGCAGGCTGGTGGATGAATGTATTTAGCTGTTGAAATGCAGTCCCAGTGATTATGCTCCCAAGAAAGACATTGATAAATTGGAAAATATAATATCTTGATGCAGATCTTCTCTCTAGAGCCGATATGGAGGTGAACCCTTCAAACTTAGACATCATCATCAAGATTGAAGGTAAAAAGACAAGGAATATCTTCAGAGCAATTCCCGGCAGAACACCTTGAATGAATGACTTGACAAATTCCCTGCAGGAGAACATAAAGTCAGAATAACCTTGTAAAATTAAGAAAATAATAAACAACATATGAAGTGAAATCATAGCAAACTTAAGAAAAGAACTTACACTTCCATAATGCCTCGCATAAAAGGAGCTGCTTTCACTATTCCATCTATGTTTGCAAGTGACTGTACAAATGCTATCGGGATCATGAAGAAAAATGTAAGGAAGAAAAATGCCACAGTAATTATGAGTCTTCTAACTGTGAGTGAAACAAATGGAATGGCAAGATTATCCCAATAAACATCACGGGGTTCCGGGGCCCATTCAGTTAGCCAAATAGTCGGGTTCCTGGATTGTTCAGTTTGTGCACAAACTGCAGCACCCCATCGTGATTTAAAAGAAACAAATGCAGCTGGCATAACATATTTGGAGCTTGTTATAATCTTTTCCCTCTCCTTAGATATCTAGCAATTAAGAAATGTAAGGAATTAGATATTTCTATAAAAAAAAAAAAAAAGTACAAAATGTGTATATATTTGTTTAAGTTGTTAACACCTATAAACATGTGTTTTCAGTACTTACTTCCTTCGATAGCTTCTCAATCTCAGATTGATAATAATCAATAGCATCCACACTCTTCCCGAACAGGCCAAGATAACCCGTCTGTTCCATTGAGAAAAACGAAGAAAAAAGTAAGAAACCGTAACATTGCATTCTAAAAGATGGCATTATAGTGACCTAAAGAAAAGAAAGCAATACCTTCATCAATGGCCTTTTTGACTGGTTACTTCTGTCATATTTCAGTTGATAATAGTCAAGCCAATTCCTCTTTGTTTTCTTCTCATTCACCAACATGGAGAGTAAGTTTGCATTGTAAACAACCTACAATGAAGATGTTTAAATAAGAAAAGAAAATAGATAACACAATATCCTTGTTATTAAATAAGTAAAAATTGAAATAAAAGTATTAGTGATGAACCTGATGAGATAAATAATGATCTGGATGGTTGACCAGAAAAAAATGCTCCACAAGTTCATTGACTGTCTCATCAGGGTCTGGAGGCACGTTTCTCACTAGCACCTAAAATGTGGTCAAAGTTTGTGTCAGCATCAACTTATAAACATTAATGTTTTGAATTCAACAGAAAATGTGATCTTACAGTAAATTGATCAGGCCGCCGTTCTTCTGATGCAATAAAATGCAGCCTCATTTTTGCGATTATAGCATACTCTCTCTTCAAAATATAACAGGTCCAAAAAGTAAAGGCGTAAGCCATGACTAAATGGGTAAAGAACCTGCAACCACATTTTAGACAGATACTTTTTAGTTCATAACTATAAATTAAAAGGTGGAATGGAAAATGATAAATACCTGTTTGAACCTTTGGGAATGTTGGATATTGAAAGCTTGTCTATGTCACTGTATGTTAGTTTAGACTCCTCTAAAGTCCGATTAGTCCAATTGACTGGCGCCATGACCGCAAAAGCAAGGCATGCAATCGGAACAAAAATTTTGAGTCTGTTTAGTGGGAAGAGGAAAAAAAACAAAGGTAAGAATCAAGAAAACATCAACCAAATAAATATAACTAAACATCATTTGTGCCTGAAACATTAACATACCAATTCTTTATCAATTAGAACATAACAAGGTAATCATATTTTAAATATTGTATACATTATACTTGTTGTTCTTTTACACTTTAATGCAAAATTCCATACTTGATAAGAAAAATGGTATTTCTCAGTTTACCCTTAAAACAATCCATAAGGATTCCTATACAACAATAAAGTGTCAAAAACAAAGATGGCATACGTTAATCGAAAGGAATTCAGCGATTATAGAGATTATTTTGACCCTATTTGGTTTGTTCCACACACCCTAGACTAGTCACGAAAGCACACACAAAACCCCTTAATAAAGTAGGTGAACCTAAAAGTGCATCGGGTAAAATTGTTTGATATTGCAATCAACATAAGATAAAATACTGAAACAGAAGGAATAAAAAGAAGATCACTACGAACCCGGTCAAGTATATTCTCAAGTAAACAACAGAGTCGAGTCCAGCATGATCAATAAGCTCGGGCTCCGGCATACGCAAAGCAGCTGGCATCCAGTTCAGAAACCTCAAGTATGATCTGAAGTCCAAGTTCACAAACTTCTGCACAAATGCACCCGACTGAAGTGGGTTATTTCTTAACCCCTTTAAATACCATTTTGGAAAATAAACTCTATCATTGAGCGGCTGTATCCGAAGTATAGCAAATGCAACCAAAAAGGCAAATGCAGTGAGGATGTTTATCGCAGCTGCAAGCCCAATTTCTGAACTTGTAGCCATAACAACATTCACCTACACAAAATAAATCGTCCATTAGAAACAATAGCATATCTCGTAATCTAATTTTACAAACTGTACATATTAGTCGTATTAGATTTTATTCATAATATATTAATAATGTAAACAGATAAGGTTTTCGCTGTTCAGGTTATCCGGGAGTCTTTAACTCAAATGTACGCAGCCTAACTGAGGTGTCCTCGTGACCATTTCTGACCCTTTCATTGCCACCCCAAATGTGTAACTAGTGAGGTTTGAACCCTAGTCCTCTTGTGAGGAAGTCACGTGCCTTACCACTAGGCCATTTGGTGGTGGTTAAAACTAAGATTAACTGAAGTATTACTAAAAATCCTAAAATGAACACTAAAAGTAAAATAACAATACTATTAGCTTATAATACAAATTCTAACTTACAATCAGTAAAGCTTGAAATTCATGTATTTTGAATTTAGGGTAATCTAATTTTACAAACTGTACATATTAGTCGTATTAGATTTTATTCATAATATATTAATAATGTAAACAGATAAGGTTTTCGCTGTTCAGGTTATCCGGGAGTCTTTAACTCAAATGTACGCAGCCTAACTGAGGTGTCCTCGTGACCATTTCTGACCCTTTCATTGCCACCCCAAATGTGTAACTAGTGAGGTTTGAACCCTAGTCCTCTTGTGAGGAAGTCACGTGCCTTACCACTAGGCCATTTGGTGGTGGTTAAAACTAAGATTAACTGAAGTATTACTAAAAATCCTAAAATGAACACTAAAAGTAAAATAACAATACTATTAGCTTATAATACAAATTCTAACTTACAATCAGTAAAGCTTGAAATTCATGTATTTTGAATTTAGGGTATGTTTGGCGCACAAGATTATGAGAAGATTATACTTATTTGTTGAAAAAAATAAGGGTGCGTTTAGTTGGAGAAAAATATCCCATTTTTCTAGGAAATTTTTCATGTGAAATGAAAAAAATTGAAAATCCGTTTAGTCACAATTTTTTTCAATAATTTTTCAAAAAAATGAAATTCTCGTTTTCTAAATTTTAACTAAGAAATTGAAAAGTCCATTCCACCATTCTCACTTTTCAACTCAAAAACAAAAACATATACACCATTCTATCTTCTAATATCTCGTTTGTCATCCTCCACCGTCCATCGTCGCCGCCACCGCCCGCCGTTGCAGCCATCGTCGCAATTTGAGGTAGGAATTTACAAACAAAAAAAGTGGAAAATTTTTCTACAACTAAACGACACCTAAACTACTTAAAATATGAGTTTTGTTTGGCAAACATAACTTGTCAGGGATTTTAGAGAAATAATCTTCCATCTCTTGGAATCAAATGCAACTTCATGTAGCTTATAAAAATAATCTCAATTTTTAATCTCCTGCTTCATTTACAGCTACATCTCCATTTCCAACAACAGTTAACTAAACAAATTTATATAGATGAATAACAAGCAAACATTTAAAAAAAAAAAAAAAAAAAAAAAAAAAAAAAAAAAAAGGACCCGGATAGCTAAATATGTGCTTAATTTTATGCCTAAAACTGATCTGATTTTTAGAAATTAATAAAACACTGACACGTAAGTTTAAGCACGAGATTAGTCAATTTTTTGAAGCCTCTAATCATTTACAAAAAGAAAAAAGAAAACGGGAAACTGATAGAATACCTATTAATTTATAGTACAATCAGCAGCAGCAGGCAATATACATAGAAGTTAACCTTGGAGATGTCGAATGAACTGATGTTTTATAAGTAGTTCGATAGTGTACGATATAATGTTGGGTGATGACGTCAGTGTTTTTTTTAAGGATGTTTGTGGTGTGAGTGTGTGATGGGCGGTGGGGTGGTTGTTTTATGGGTTTTGAAACCATGTAAAAAAGACTTTCGATCTTCGTAACGGCTATTTTTTAAGTGTCTTCTGTCTTCTTATTATTTGACTTTTATTACACCTTTAGTTTCTTCCTACCACTAACATGTGTACTACTTTTATTTTTAGGGTGTTTTAAACCTCTATATGTCACAAAGGAAAACATTTGTTTAAGCTCTTTACCTTATGTTATTCTTTAAATTTATTTTTCTCTCTCTATTTTGAAACTTTTTATTTTAAACTACAATCAATGAAAATAAGATAGTTTTTTGATTGGTTAAGAAGGAATTTCTTTTTACTTGTCACCATTAAAATAGACACGTATTATTTTAAGAAAAAAAATGACATAAAATATGATCTTATAAGTTTATAAACTCACTTTTCATCTTTAAATCATAATAATACCAAAAAAAAAAATGACATAAAATATGATCTTATAAAATACGAGTATAAACAGATCGTAAACTCACAATCTCACATATGTTTTTGTGTGTTTCAAAATTATAATCATTTGCTATACTAGTATTTCAATTAGCAATTTAGAGATGAAACCAATATTTAATTTTATTTTTTTAATTTAAGGAATTATGTTAATATAGCTATCTAGTATTCCAGTCACTAACTAAATAAATATTTATCGTTTTAATATTATTGTACTTAGGACATTTAATTGTTTTTAGGATAATCTAGTCACCAAACTTGGTGACTCACTGAATAATGTATGATTACTTTGTTACAAATGAGGTAACGAAAATTATTATTTTTATCCTCATTTGGTACACGAATACAGCATACATATGCTCTGAATAACAACTATATTACAATTGTGTATAGTCACACTCTATCTAAATTGACAAGAAAAAGAAATTGCAAGCGTAAACTAGTGAGTTGACCATTTTATATGTAAAAACTTGGTCTTAAAAGAAGTACACACTAACATTTATACAACACTAACATTTATATCTTGCGACCTGTATAACTCTAAACCGAACACGTATAACTCATGGAGCCTGGACCCATGATAATCCGTGAGTTGGATGGTATAATCGCGTTGATCATTTAAAAGTGTTGCAAATGGTTTGTAAGGGAACTCAGGTAAAAATGTTGCAGATGTGTAAGTTGGCTGTAAACTAGCAGACATGTTGAGTCACTAGCAAAAAAGTCCTGCCAGTCGAGTGTCTAAATACAGACTATCCAAAATACACCTCTCGAAACATAAATTTAGTGAGACTTTGAAAAGACAACTAAAATACGGAGCAACTAATAAACAAGTTCCATACAAAAAGCTCTTGCTGCCATTTAAATACAAGTACATGAGATGATCCATAACATAGGGCACATGTATAAATCATTAATTCAGAACAGAAATAACATATCACAAACAATAACATCGATTTACACAGCTGAGAACCCCATCGTACAATTCGAAAATATAAATATAAGCACAATGAAATCAACTCTTCTGATGAACAGCTACTTGATGAATGTCCATTTCTTTCAACATGACAGACCGACCACAAGAGTCACATGGGGCAGTTCTGGACCCACAAAGACTTTCATGCTCTGAGAGTCCTCTTAACCGATCCCGTGTATCAGCAGCTAAAGAACCAGCTTGAACCATGTCTCCACAAAATCGACATGTCACAAGACGTAAGGCACACTCTGAAGACTGGTGTTGCACCTGCAATAAGCAAGACCGACATCTAGTCAACAACACTTTGAAAGAAATATCATTTGCAGCAATGGCAAAACAGACACGTATAGGAATTAAACACAACCTGAATGACCCACGTATAAGTAAATGGGTCAAAATTAGCATAACTTAATTATAAGACATAATTGCGTACCATCTGTGTCTTCTCAAGGATGACCCCACATGGACAAGTTAGCGGCTCATGAAACACTTTCATATGTTTTTCAATCTCTCCACTATGAAAAGCCAGTCCACATTTCTCGCAATGAACATGGTTCTTAACCTCTTCAGTCCTCAACACTATACCACATCCCTTATGTTGACAAACGACATTATGTCTCCTGCAATACGCCTCATGAAGTGCTATGGTTCTCAAGGGTATATAATGTTTGCAATTGCTGCATTCTACAGTATCCGCTGTTGATGAAGAAGAAGCTGCAGACACGGGTTGTTGACCTACCTTTGAGTTGGAAGTATCTTGAACGGATACTATAATATTGTATTTTGTGGTTCCTTTGAAGCCATATACACCGACACTGTAAGTTCCAGCACCCAGGTTCTGGTCCTTTGACCCAAGAACTAAGCATTTTGAACCCATGTCATGGCTAGACCAACCATGTTGGTGCGTGTTTGGGAATAATAACGGGTGCTGTGAAAGATAAAGATCAGTATCTCCATCTTTAGCTTCTGAATCTAACTTCACTTCAATTTCAGCATCTCCTCGACTAATTATACCCCATGTGTCATCATCTACTGAAAATTTGTAATAAACGTATTCCCCTTCATTTATAACACCAGATTCTGATTTCCCGAACGTTAGTGGTTTCAGGACGTGTTGGTTGTTGGGCTTTTCAGGAAGTGTATCAGGACCCATAATGTCGACTTCAATATCTGTTTCAAGAACAGATACACTTGGTGAGGGTTTCAGCTCAAGTACACGTAGATGGTAAGTCAACACGCCATGTTTGACAGTTAAAACTTCATTTTCAGATAAAGTCGCATGCTGGCGAAGGGTTGTTTCAAGAACGGCTTTGTGGTTTGGTATATCTGAGAACCCGAGTTCTTCTGATTGAAGCTTTGCATATGTTCCCTTTGCTAACCAGACATACTTTACTTCAATTAATGGAGTCATTGGATCTTGTTTGGAGTATAAGTTATTCCAAATGTGAGGTGGGATCCCGACAGTACCTTCTTCAGCACTAAATTCCAAGACCCCGGCATGGGTTGACCCGTTGGCTGGACTTTCAGCAGGGTTTGACTTTGAAGATATATCTTGGTCAACTACTGACAACTGGAAATGAAGCGGGCCTTTTTCAAAAGCACCTTCACCAGATAAATCGTTGAAACATGAATTGGGTAGTTTGATCTTGTCTCCAGAACCCTCAAACGGTACGGCCTCTAAAACACGAGTAAAAGATACTCCTCTTCCGGAAAAGATGTTCTCTTCCATCTGCTGATCTGCCTGAATTGTAAATAGCATTAAGAAGATGAGAAATTTCCATACCTCTATATAGTGCGACATATAACTATGCGCATGGGAAGGCACATTCAATATAATACTCATGAAGAAAGGATGATGAATCCTAGATTTATAATAGAACGACACTAATGAACTTACCTTAATCTTAGGGTGTTTGGGATTGTGATACAAAATGGTCATCTGAATATTGCGTTTTCAAATTGCAATAATCAAATCTTAAGTGTTCGGATATAACAACCAGATTCTGATTATTTAATTATTTTAGGGTGTACTAATTAGTCTAACAGGCTTATTCAAATTTAATGATCGCAATTAGCTGCATAAGAAATAGTGAAATACGCCGACACCAAGATCATTGTTGTCTGTAGTTTAAGGATTCTCCTAAACCGGCTTATCAATGTAGCCTAGAGTTGGAATTTTTCTGCTTAAATGATCCTCATAAAGTTTAAAGTTATACACACCTCATGTACATATAAGTGAAATAACTCAATGATATTTCCGACCCCTTAGGGACGATACAATGGAGAGTGCAACACAAGAGCCGATCACCTTGACGATCCACTATGTACATTAAGCTTCCTATATATATACCGAGTTCCTAAACAATAATATGATATCAAACTTATCTCTGACCTACACTGCTATATTCTAAACGCAACAATTAATTGAGCATCAAATGTTAAAGCTTAACGGAAGTTTGCAGGCATACTAAAGTGGTTATATGCTTATTGCTTTTTGAATAAGCAGTTTAGCATAAGAAACTCCAAACTGCTTATTCAAATTTCTTATTTTACTAGTGAATGACAAATAAAAGGTTTGGATATGCAAATCACAAACACCCTCAAAACTGTCTATATTCCATACCAAAACACTATATGGGTTGTATGGGATTTGCTTATTAGCAACTGCTTAGCAATGCTTATAACGTTTTGACTTTTGACACATTATAAAAAGGAACAAAAAGCAAAATCTTCTATTTTACGGGAAAAAAATAAGCAGATTTGAATTAGGATTCTAAGATATATATCATATTTTCGTGTATCATTAAGTTAATAAGTCCCATACTTTTTTTAAGTGATTATCCATTCAAATGTATCCAACTTCTTTACTTGTAATTATGCACACAATAAGATAAATTAAAAGTTTATACATTACACTAGAGAATAGTGTATCAAGTTGGATATATTTTCAAATGGGTATCCCTACTTCTAATCCCAAATTTCATTTTAAGCTTATTTGTGGGCTTCTGAGTTTAGATGATTTCGGCTTATTTTGAAACATATATAGGCTTTATTATAACATAATAACCTTATATAAACAAACCCATTTGCCCATCAATCATTCATCATATAATCAAATCATACCAAACCAATCAATCAATCCATCCATCAAAGAAACAAATAAAAAAATGAATAAATACCTTAAGTTGAGCTTCCATAGCATGAATCCTTCGAGATCTTTGAGCAGCCTCAATAGCTTCACGCTGACGTGTGGCTTCTAGTTTTGCTTTTCTTTCTCTTTCCAATCTTTGTTTCGCTTTTTCTTTTCGATCCTTTTGTTCCTTTTCAAGTTTCTCTCTCGCTCTTCGTAACTCAAAATCCATCTTCTTCTTTTTTTATAAATCAGGAACGACAACTATCTGAGAATAATGTTTTTTTTTTTTTTTCTTAATCGTTTGTTGAGACAGATGTTTTTTCAGATATTTATACCAGGTTAGGTTTCCCTGTTGTTCAAGAAAACTTATTTATCTTATTTTTATTTATTTTTTCTTTTTTTGAAGAAAGAAAATAAATGGATCGAGAAAGATCTGGGGCTTTCGGGCCGGCTTTTTTGAAGCCCAAACTCAAAGCGTGTTTGTTTGTTTATCTAGAAAGAATCAGTTGCATGTGATGTGATGTGATACTTTTCAAAAAAAAAAAAAAAATGTGATGTGATGTGATGTCAACTAGTTGAATTGACACCCACATGGCAAAAAAACTCAACTCAACAAACTCTTTTTTCTTTTATTCATTTCTTTCGTGATCAATTACACTTTTCTATAAATTAAATATGAGCAAAGATTATTTGAGGATCAAATTTTTTTTACATATTAAGGGATTAATTTTCACTCTTCATTTTTATTTGATCTAATGGATGAAATTAATACCAACAATTAAAAAAACCCACTTTCATCTTTTTTTTTCCAAATATTAATATCTTTCAAACCGTTAATCGTTAAGCGAAAAAAATAATACCGTTACGACGGGCATTTAATTATCTTTCTATAGATAGGCACTTTGACATATTTTTGACAAAAAAAAAATCATTTTTTTCACGTTTTTTTTCGTGGCCGAAAAAATCATATATGATATTACATATAATATCATATATGATATTACATATCATATATGATATGTGATATCATATATGATTTTTTTTCGGTCACGAAAAAAAAAACGTGAAAAAACGATTTTTTTTTCTTTTTTCGAAAGTATATAAAAGTGCCCGTCTATAGAAAGATAATTAAATGCCCGTCGCGATGGTGTAATTATTTTCGCTTAACGATTAACAGTTTGAGAGATATTTAAATTATAAAAAATGGGTGAAATATTAAAATGCTTTTAATCTCAACCATTGATTTCCTTTTTAGATGGATGATGGAGATAAGTCCCTTGGTATGTGAGGAATATTTGGTTTGTAGAATAACTCGACTCATTAAATATTATATCATCTAAAGTCTTGGGCTAAAATATCATAAGTAGACATTACTGTTTTTTTTTTTTTTTTTTTTTTTTTTTTTTTTTTTTATTGAGAAAATTACAGGTTCGTCCATGTGGTTTGCCAAAATTTTTATTTGAGTCCCTATATTTTCAATTGCACTAATTGAATCCTTATTTTGAAACTATGTAACACCGTTCGTTCTTATTGCTAACTGTCATTATCTTCTCCGTTAGCTCACAGTCCTCAAGCGGCAACATTAGTCCATTAACCAAACGATCGTTTGCAACGTTAGTCCTTTTACTAACGGCCGTTTCTAATTAACTCAAATTTGGTTTTCTTAAAAAAAAAAATCTTTTCTACACGGGTTTTATACGTTTTAGTTCATTTTTTTATGTTTTCGCCCGTTTTCTTACGTTTTTATACGTTTTCGTCCGTTTTATACATTTGCGTACATCTTTATACATTTTCGTCCATTTTTATACGTTTTTGTCCGTTTTTCTTACGTTCTCATACATCGTTATCCATTTTATACGTTTTCGTCCGTTTTTATACATTTTCATCCGTCTTTATACGTTTTCGTCCGCTTTCCTTACGTTTTTGTCTGATTTTCTTACCTTTTTATCCGTTTTTATATGTTTTCATATGGTTTAATCCGTTTTTACACGTTTTTGTCCATTTTTTTTACATTTTCGTTCATCTTTATACGTTTTCCTTTGTTTTCCTATGTTTTCGTCCGTCTTTATACGTTTACGTCTATTTTTCTTATGTTTTCATACATTTTTATCCGTTTCCGTCCATTTTTGCACGTTTTCGATCGTCTATATATGTTTTCGTCTGTTCTTCTTACTCGTCATGAGCCAACAAGCAAACATCAATACGTCCGCACCCATGTCTGCCGTGCGAAATACGGGCGTGAAGGATAAAGAGAAGATGTTGGGAGGCAATGGCGTACCTACACCTAGCACAGACCTCCAAGGTTACTGTGAAGGGAACTACGACCAACTCATGCTGATTATGGCTGAGAAATATCGTCAAAAACAAAAACAAAAGCTCGACGAAGTAAAAGCACACCTCTTCGAGGAAGCATCGCAACAATCTGAATCCAGGACACCCCGCCAGAAGAAGGACCTAAGGAGAAAGATTGAAGCTAAACGCCGACGAAGTGTGTCCTCAAGCCCTGACTCGCGAAACCGTAGGTCAAGGTCTCCTAGGAGAAGGGGTCCAGAGAGGAGAGATGTGTTCAAAAGGCTGGAAAACGGAGTGTTCTATAGGCTCGGGGGCGAAAGTAAGGAAAAACGTATGTCCGCATACTCACAACGCTCCCGGCGTCAGTCCTACCGTGACGAAAGGGATGACAGACACTACCAAAGTCTCTGCCCCCATGATTCCGGAAGACACCGCAGCCGAGGATCACCTCCTCGATGCAAGGACGATCTAGAAGTCCGGGGCCACAAGAGGAAAAGTCGAGGTCAAGAAGGCAGAGATCTGAAGTCGAATACGACGACCTGGCACAGCCCTGGTCATGCCAGGACTCTGATCCGTTCACTCCCCGCATTCGTCACTTCAAGATGTCGAAATGGACGCGCATGCCGACTCAGGTCAAGATATACGACGGAAGCGAGGATCCAGAGGACCACCTCAAGATCTTCCAATCCGCCGCAAAAGTGGAACGCTGGGCCATGCCAGTCTGGTGTCATATGTTCAATTCCACGCTAACGGGTTCCGCCAGAGTCTGGTTTGATGACCTCTCACCAGAAACAATAGACAACTATGATGAATTGAGGGAAGCATTCCTCGCAAACTTCCTCCAGCAAAAGAAGTGCATTAAGGATCCCGTGGAGCTCCACAACATAAAGCAAGGAGAAGGAGAATCCATGGAAGACTTCATGGAACGATTAAAAAAATGCATACATGTGAAGGGGGCTCCAGAAGTGCTGAAAATATCAGGGTTCATGCACGGGATAAATAACCCAGAGCTGATCAAGCGCTTGCATGATAACATCCCTATAAGCGTTGATGAAATGATGAGGGCAACCATGTCCTTCCTCAGGGGAGAAGTGGGAAATGGAAATCAAGAACAGAGGAAACCATTCTCATCATAGGGGCAGTCCGACGGAAGTCAAAAGCAAAATTTTCGAAAAGGGGGGTTTAAGGGTCAACAGAGATCGGATAGGACCGGTTCACCCTTCTCTCCCCAAAGGAAATTCTGGCTCTAAGAAAAGCAAAATTCAAACCCCCACCTCCGATGACAACCCCGGTTGAAAAAAGGAATGTTAACAAGGTTTGTGACTTCCACAGAGAGGTAGGGCATAACACAGACGAGTGCATACATTTAAAAAGGCAAATTGAGGAGTTGATAAAAAACGGAAAGCGATCAAAGAGCTAAAACAAAATAGCGGAAAGGACCAGCAAAAGATAGCAAAAAAGGGAGAAACATCCTCAAAAGATAAGGCACAACCTATCTTAATGATACAAACGTGGCAAAAGTCAGCCAGACAAAAGATAACACAAAGGTTCTCTCCCGACCCGGAAATTTCTTTCCCACCTTTGGGACAAGATGAAAGGAATGAGGGCCTGATGATCATAGAGGCAGAAATCGGAGGCCACTGCGTACACCGCATATATGTGGATGGGGGCTCGGCATCCGAAATACTATACGAACACTGCTTTTATAGGCTCCGGCCTGAGATAAGAAGTACAATGGTCTCGACCACGGTACCTCTTATCGGATTCGGTGGTAACGCCATATGGCTAATAGGGCAGATAACACTCCAGGTGAAAATAGGCAACAAAGAGCACGCCGCCTCCGCGTGGATGAAATTCTTCATAGCAAGGTCGCACTTACCTTGCAACGGAATCATAGGGCGACCAGGGTACGAAAAATACAAGCGGTGCCATCAACGGCAGACGACATGCTAAAATTCCCAGTTGAGGGAGGAATAGAAAAATCATCGCGCTTGAATGTACAATGGTTTCCGAACCAACAGAAGAAACCCCCATGGCCGACCCTCAAACGGAAGAAAAGATCAAAATCGCAATTCACCCGCAACATCTGGACCAAACAGTGACAATAGGCTCCACTCTCACGGGGGAGGGCCAGTGATAAGGCGAAAAGTGTACCGCTTTTAAGGGGTCATTTAAGCCCGAATTCGTGATTATTTGATCAATTACTGCCCTAAATCGTTCCTTTTGTCATTTTAGTTACTTTTGAGAAGAAATTTGAAAAAAGAAGCATTTTGGACATTTTTGGAGCATAAAAGTGAAGAAAATGGCAAAGTCTCAAAATCCTTGCTGGGAACAGTAACTGACAACGTCAAGACTTCACACATAACGGCGTCAAGCTTGGAAAAAGAGCTGGAAGTGGAAAATACACATGACGGCCCAGAACATTTTTAGTGTAATTGACCTGACGGCGTTACCAAGGCCGTCAGGGTCAAAATGTATGTGACGGCCCAGAGCATAATTCCTTCTTGATGGCGTCAAGATTGGATCTAGGCAATATGATCGTTAATTTGGCAGCGAGTTGACGGCGTCAGAAACTACAACGTGACTGGTAGCGTAGGGATTGCACCAGGCTTTACCTCTCGAGGGATCTCGAGAAGCTTACAACCCTCACCAGGCAGTGTACCTGATCGTTGTAGTATAGTATAGTGACAAGTACCGGGGGATTGATCGTTCAACTCAAGAATAGTGTCGTTAGGATTGAAATTAATCTAACTAGGTCTAAAGGTGAATGATGATTCTTTTTGTATTTTTATATTTTATGAAAAGCAAGTAAAATCTCGAGTATTGGAAGGAGGGGCGGAATTAGTTGCTAATCAACTAACCCAAAAGCTACTAATTAAACTAATGTGCAAGAAAACTAAACTAAGGTTCTACAAGATAAGTGAAGCATGTCTACCCATGTTATGTTACTCCTTGCTAGCTATCCAATTCTACCTATTGAATTGTCACACCTTGTTTTAATTGGCGGGTTGTATTCCTTAATACCAATCATGGGGTGGCGTACTTACTTCCCCAATTCTATAAGCTCCTACTTCACTCCTATGTCGAGCCGGCTAAGAAGCTCCTAACATGGGATCACTAGAATTCGCTCATGCATTAAATACAACCATAAAAATCTAGTACATATCGGTTCATGTTTCTTAAGACGTTCAAGCAAGTTACATGATGAGTGTGTAAATACTCATCATTTTTACCTTTTCTGAGCTGCCAAAACATCTAAAAACACTCAATATTGAATCAAAATAGTGAAAATATCCCAGGAATGTGTTTTATATGTTTCAAATGCAAAATAATCAAAAACAGATGAAAAACTTACAAAGTTTGCAAAATTGGCAGTTTCAGTCCCTCAACTTTCAAAAGTTGTCAAATCTAGTCCCTAGTTGTTCTAAAAACTTGAAAAAGTCACCAAATGCCCTTTTAAATCAAAAAGTAACACAATTAGTCCTTTGGTGCAAAGTTTCACAAAATGTCAAGTTTAGTCCCTGAAGTTTGGAAAATTGTCAAAAATGGTCCCTGGGATATTAAAACTTTGAGAAAAACAAATTTTGTCCTTATACTAATCTTTTATGGCAGGATTGATCCTTGATTGCAAGTTTGGTGAAATTACAAAACAGGTCCCTGAAGTTTCAAAGTTTGGCAGTTTTAGTCCCTGGAAAAGTCAAAGGTGAAAAGTCAACATAAAACCTTGGACTATGCATCATTGGCAGGAATTACCCTTGTGAAATATTTTGGAAAAGTGCCAAATCACACCCCTTGAAATTCAGTAAATTACAAAATTGGTCCGTGTGATATTCAAAACCAAAACCGGACCCTTAATAATTATTACCCAAACTAAATCCAATCCAAATCCTATCACCCAGCCCACCCCTTTTATTACCCTAAGCCCACACCAAAGCCCATCCCAACTTAAACCGTTTCAAATAATAAAAAGGAGGGTCAAACACGGTCAACCCCCCTTTTCACCTCCTTTCCACGCCACCAAAACTAGAAACCAGAAGTGGTTTCACAACCACTTGCCTCCATCACATCCCACCGCCCTTTCCACTCACCTCCACCCTCACCTAACATCACCTCAGCATTAAATGCCACCACCCCCAGTTGCTACAACAGTCCAATTTGGACTTATCCATTTTTGGCGCCAAACCCATTTAAACGGCCAAGATCAATCACAGGCCATCCAATGGCCCAAATTGAAGTGGGAAAGCACACAAAGGCTCTGAGGAACCCTAATTCAAGCTATAAAAGGGAAGAGATGGAGCTGGGAGAGAGGAGTAGTTTTATTATTAGTTTTTAGTGTCGAATTTATTTTCTAGCAAATTCTAGTGTAATTTTTATCTTTGAAACATTGTAATCAGCTGTCTAGTTGTACTCTAAATCTTTTGAAGTTATAAAAATCCAAGTTTCAGTTCCGTTTTTGTTAATGCAATTTACTCATGTTTCTGAATTTCTCAATAACTTTAGTTGTCAATTGTATCAATGATCATAGACTTCTTTAGGGTCACTTAGGTTGCCAGAAGCTTATTGAAGCTTGTAGAGACCATAAAAATCAGCATTAGTGTAATAAAAATCAGAAATATAAAAATAGTCAACTGTGGTTTGTTTGAAATTGATTCAGGGTATTCAGAAGCAATGCAGGGCAAGTTTGGAAGTGGATAAGCCTATCTAAAGATAGGCTTCTATGGAAAACCCTTTGTTCATGCTAAGGGTAGTTTGTAAGTTTGGCTTATTTTGATTTTTCTCTAAAAATGTTAGCTTAAGGTCTATTTATCTAGTCTATTTCTGTTTGAATCATGCTTAATGTTCATTTGAGTAGGTTTAGTGTTGTGTAGTTTGTTTAATCTCAGTTTATTGTTGGAAGAATTGAATATGTGTAGTTTTTCTTTCTATATTAGTAAACAATTGTGAACCTAGGAATTTGCTGAGACTAGTTGATATTTGTTGTTGATTTTAGTTAATTAGGTGTTGTTCAGTGATAATTCAAGCTTACTGAATGTTGATTGTGGTCTAAACCCTCACACTCTTTGAAAAACACAAACAGACAACAAATAAAGGGGTGTTTGGCATTGTTGGTTTCACCTAGTTACAGTCTGTCTCAGCTGATATCTTTGGTTACTATAACTTACATTAGGTGCTATTAGATTAGTTATAGCTTTAAAACCTAGTATCTTTTGTAGAAAAGTCAAAATCTCTTTCATATTTTCCTTATGGTTTAACTATCAAGGATAAAGGCCACAAATCATTGAGATTAGTTACATAAGTTGATAAGGTAGCTTGATTTAACTTCATGGTAACTTGAAACATTATCTTTAATCACTAAGGATAAATCAAATTTCATCTTGGTCAACTTTTGCAAAATTTCAAAAAGTCAAAAAAGCCATAACTGTCAAATGAGACAGAATTTCTTGGTCATCTCTAGGCTTTGATATAGATTGGAAATTAGTGATTTTAATTTGAGTTATTTGGTAGCTTAATAATCTAAATCAAGAGAAAAATTGAAGTTTGAAACTTGTTTGCTTATTGAGAATTAAGCTCAAAGTTGGCCTGTTGAGTTTTTGCCTCCCCTGCATCAGGGGTGTGACCCTGATTTCACAAGCTCACCAAGAGCTTATCAGAGACCCTTAGCCTACATACCTTAGCATTTTAGGGACCTTGTCAACCTATCTCACCATTCTAGTTGTTAGTTTGGGCTTTAGAAGCTTTTTCCCTAGGCTGCTTGTACCAACAAGTCACCACCATCATACTGAGTACACTGAGTACTCAGTATAGGCATCAACTTTCACAAGCTTGCCCAAAGCTTGTTAGTGACCCATAAGCTCTAATTCTTGGCTTATTTTAAAGCCTACCAGACCAGCTTCTAAGATTCATTCTCACTTTGGACCCTTGTGCTTATTTGTGGGCCCCACACAGGCCTAAAGTTGCCCCTTTGGGACTGCAAACCACTTAAGTTGTAGATTTTAGCTTATTTGTGTGTTACAGCTTACTGATCATATCTCTTGCTTATTTTAGCTTAATTTTGGTTCACTTAAGTTACTTGTACCTATTTGTACCTTCTGTGATAAGTATTTGGCTTATTTCATTTGAAAAACCCATAATTAAGCTTAATAAGCCAACTGTTTTGATAAAGGGGTTGCACATAGCTTATTTTTAAGCTATATAAAAAGTTGTTTAACAAAAGTTTCTTATTTTCATCTTATTTTTAGCTGTCAAAAAGAAAAAAAAAAAAAACCAAATATAAAATTAGTGATAGCTTTTATTTAATAGATTCTATCTTTTTCATTTTTCATTTCAGCTTATTAATAAGCACTTTGTCATTTTTATAATTTTCTTAATTTCCTTTTACCTTTAAGTACTTGTAATAATTTTCTTAGATTTTTCCTAATCAGTTTACTATTTATTAGAATTAAAAATAGTTTAATTAATTAATTAGGTAATATTAGTAATTAAATAGTTTTCTTTAATTTTAATTAACAACAGTAGATTTTTATATTTTTCCTAGGTTTTATAAATTAGTTAAAACTTTTAGAAAATAGATTTATAATTTCCACTGTTCATTTTCCAATTTTCCTATTTAAATTAGTTAAATTAGATTTAAATTAATTAATAAGTAATTAATTAGTAAATTAGCCTAAATATAATTTTTAGTAACTTTTTATAATTTTTTAGGATTCCTGTGATGGTTAATTAGTTTTATAAATTTTTCCATAATTTTCTAAGTCATTTAGGTATTATTAGTAATTTAAAATAGTTTAATTAGTTTTTAATTAATAGAAAAATCATAAAAAAACAAAAATATTTATTTTTAATTTTTATACTTTCTTCAAGTTCATTTTAAGGTTTAGAAATTATTTTTTCAAGTTTTTAGTTTAATTTGTAATCTTTATAATTTTTAGTTAATTTTAAATTAGGTTTTAAATAGTTTTAATTAATTAAGTAATATTTAATTATTAAAATAATCATTTTTATAATTTCATTTTCATTTTAAATTTTCTTTTAATTTTAAGTTTTAAAAAGTTTCACTTACACCCCCTGTAGTTTGTAATTTGTTAAAACCCACTTTTCTCTGTCTGTTATCTGATTTCCCAAGTTGTGCTTTTTGTGATTATATCTGTTATTGTTTATATCATTCCATAATTGTTCAAATACCAAGCAATCAGTAGTATAAATCATTCCCCAATCATCTTGGTTATTGTCCTCAGTGCCACTTATTCCACAAACGTTCAAAATACAATTTCAATCTCGTTGGGACTTAACGACCTGGGAATTTCCCTGTACTTCCACGGATTTTAAACACTTGACTTTCCTCTCCCATGTGGGCCTATCAACTGCACCCGGTTGACTGGTTTGTTTCGGAGGAGTCATTACACAATGGAGATCTGCCAGTTTTCTTAAGCCTAACATTGAAATCATTCAATTAAACAAGAGACAATAGGAATCAAGAATTATAAACTAAACCAATTAGACCTATCGAAGTGTCACACCCTAATTGATGAAGATAGACACAAACATCAACAAGGAATCAATAAGATCTTGTAGGACCTTAAATCTATCAACTTTAACACAAATATAAGCACTAGAAGAAGTAAAGATGGTGACTTGGTAATATATGTGTGGCGTTAGCTTTGTAGAAATAGAGATAAAGATGAAGAGAACTTTTATTAATAACACACACAATACACACACAAGCACACACCTCAAATGAGCCTTTGAGGTGTTTATATAGTAAGTTACATCATGCCCTAAAAGGCTTTCCATGGGCTTTGTCTAATGGGCTTGGTTTACATATTCTAATAAAGGCTTACATGATATACTTAATAAGTACCAAGTCCATAGCCCAAAGTACTTAACTATTACAATACTTGTCGACTCAATAATGATCGTCACTTTTAATGCTAACAATCTCCCCCTAAGGGACGATCATTGAGATCTCCCATTGATTACATAAAGGATCAACACTTATAATGCTAACAATCTCCCTCTAAGGGTGATCATTGAGATCTCTCATTTGTGGCCTTGATCTTTGATCTTTGATGCTTGTTCTTTTTGAACATTGAGTCTTGTTGTGTAATAGTTTTGCAAGTTCCTTTGTTCCAATCATGCTTTGTGATCTTTCTTGCCTTTGATAAACATCTTCACTCTGTTGTCTTTAGGTCTTTTCCAACATGCTCATACTTTGTTTGACTTTGAATCTTTGTGAAGTTCTCTTTTCTTTGACTTTAATAATTGTTTCTTTAGTTTGTAGATTCTTTGACTTTAACTTAGAAACGTTCTGAACTTTGCTTTGCTTTGATCTTTGAAGAGAGCTTTGCAGGGTATGAGCATGTGGATCTTTGAGTGATGGTAACGGTCTTTCTCCAAGGAACATTCATGAGTACCTGCATAAAACAGTTAGCAATAAACAACCGGTACTTACAGGTAAAGAATTAGAGATCATCAACAGCATAGTGTGAAGACTCCTTCTAACCCTTACCAAGGCTGTTCCCATTTCGGATACTCTCGAGAGAGCTTACGAGACCTACTAAGTAGATCAACGAATGGGTGAGTCGCTGGGGATCACTCCACGACTGTAGACCGTTTTGAGACATAGTAACCATTATGATAGATAAGGCAAGATCCGTAGATCTCATAAAGACTCTTACAACTTGTGTCCTTTTTGGCGAACACAAGTGTATTTATAGGAAGTGTATCCTAAGAGATCTTTTGATGTATCTCATGGCTCTAGACTCGATAAGTGCATAATTTGGTTTTCCTATGCGGAGACTAGGGATGGGTCTCCTGCTTCAATATCAACCATCTCTAAGAGACAGGTCGATAGATTACACCGGTTCCCCGTGAGAGAGTGAAACAAGCTCTTTTAAGAGAACTTGAGTGGCTAGAAGGTTTAGTGTAGTGCGTCACTGGGTCCATGACGTCTTGTCTTCAATACCGGTGTCACCTTAGTAACAACCAGTAGCATATGAGTTGAACCCGGTGTCTGCCCTAAGGTTGAACATTTGGAGGGCTATTTCTTTTCACCCTTTTTCACATCATTTCTTTTTAATTCTTCAACCCCTTCTTTCTTCTTTCTCATTTTCTCCCTTTTTTCAATCATACCTAAGGACTTCTAATTCTATTCTATTGGAATTGTCCTTGGGTAGATCCCTCCGGCTCTGGCGGATCATAGGACAGTTTTTCCTAACCTTAGTCACCTTATAACACCATGACTACCCTATAATTGCCATGAAATCATTTATTGAAAATCTCTCAAAGTGTTTATGATAATAAAACACATACTTTGTTAACACTTCGAGAGTTTTGTATTTCATTTGAAGGACTCCCCCTTCATATGTGCTCATGTGTTTTTTAAGAAATTTGCACATGTGTGAGGAGTTTGTACTTTTTTGAATTGATCCACTTTCAGCGAACATGACCAATTCGAGACACGCTTACATCACTAGTTAGACTAGCTTGAAGTTATTACCCGGCCTGGTCAAGTCCACAGAAAGTTTTTCGAAACGGTACATTTCTACTAAGACAAATCCTTTTCGAGACACGCTTACGTGGCTAGTTAAAGAGTTCCATTGTCAGCTTTTAGGTGACAGCTAGCTCTAGTAACTAACTTGATGTTATTACCCGTCGAGGATAAGTCTTTTCGATTACTAACTTTTGTTGTTTCGTCAATTCTTGGGTCATTTCTGAGTCTAGCTCGCATGAGATTCAGCCACAATCTTAAACACATTGATCACATTTTAATCACGTCTTCTCCCTCTCAAAACTAGCATATCCATGGTATTTTTTATACCAATTGATTAAAACCTTTTCTTTTTGGATAGCATATGGGAGAAACGGATGTTTGTAAATTCCGTATAAGTTTCCTTTAAGCATGATCATTTTGGAACATCATTTTATTACTCCCCCTCGAAAATAGAACATTTTGAGTAAATATTTGAATTGAAGGATTTGAGGGAGTAATATCTTGAGCTACATCATGAAAAGTTTTGAAAACCTTTTGAAACATTTTCCAAAGTTTTGCTCAAAAATTAAGAAGACTTTGATAAGCTTTTTGGTGAGAAGTCTTCTTATCTTTTAGGATTGTCGCACAAAAATGTACAACAGGGTCCTTTCTTTCAAAATCGCGGGTTATACACTGTTATGTGTGCATAAGCCATTATGTTTTTAGGATAAGTGCTCAAAACATATTGAAAATATTTGTTTAGATTTAAGCACTTTCCTTTTTTTAAAGAACGAGTCCTTAGCTGAAATACTAAGAAGTCATAATGTTGAAGTTCGAGTCCTTAGAAGAAGTACTAAGAAGTCATTATGTTTTTGGATTAGACAACAACTTTTGGAACCCATTTGAGCATGGCGCCAACGGGTTTACCATATTTTGAAATCCATTTGAAAGTTGTGTCAATCCGAGACAAAGAAGTTGAATTCCACCGAGGATTGAAAACCGGTGTGTCATTTTGAAATAAAGCTCGTGGAATCAACGGTGATTTAAAAATCTTTTGCTTTTGAAACTTGTTTGAGAAACTCGGTGTCTCTCTTGGAGTTTTAAAACTTGAAGAAGAAGTTTTCCATCCATTGTTGAAACTCGGCGTTTCATTTTGAAAATTCGTTTTTGAGATGAATGGAAACCTTCCAAAATTAGGATTTTTCCAAGCATAGCCATTCCTTTGTTGTAGCGGAAGCATTTCAGAGTATGAATATTTCAAATGTTTTGAACGGCTTTGCTTTGGTTTCCACATTGGTTTTACCTGAGTAAAACGAGAGTATGGAGTATGAAAACCTTGATTCTTTTCTTTATGAGCACTTGCATTTGAAACCTTTTGAGGAGTGAATGTTTCAGAAAAATGTGGTCTCTTTGAAAACTTCCTTCCTTTTTGCAAAGAATAGGTGGTAAACTGAGAAACCCTTTTTGAAAATGGTTTTGAAGATTCACCCGTGTAAACCTTTTCTGAAACACTTATTTGTGGTTTAGACTCGTTTGAAACTTGAGATTTTCCTTTTGACAGATTAAGAACATCAAACTTTGCATTTATCGAGAATACACATTTTATCGTGATCCACATTTATCGAGAACCTGAGTTTCGAGAACTTAAGTTTCGAGAATAAAGGGATTTAACTTCTCAAAAAAAGTAGTTTTCAAAAATATAGGGTATAAACTTTTCGAAACTTTCTTTACAAGAAAGTCCAACTTTTTCCGATCATCCATTCTGACCAGCTTGTCCAGTTTTCGACCATGGTACAGACCATATATATTGACCACTTTTCACGAGTATAGTGCAAAACTAGTCACAAAAATGATGTAACATAACTGTTGGTACCATAAAGGACACGAAAAACAGATATATGAAACCGATATGTGAAAGTTTATGACTTTAGTTGTTATGACCATTTTGATACATAAACTGTTTAGAAAACTGTTCCCACAAGATAAAAAAAAATTCAGATCCGAAAAATGGGTAAAAACAGCTTAGAAAACATGGTACGAACCACAAAAAATCATTAAATAGAACACCATAGCTCTGATGCCAATTGTAGGACCTTAAATCTATCAAATTTAACACAAATATAAGCACTAGAAGAAGTAAAGATGGTGACTTGGTAATATATGTGTGGCGTTAGCTTTGTAGAAATAGAGATAAAGATGAAGAGAACTTTTATTAATAACACACACAATACACACACAAGCACACACCTCAAATGAGCCTTTGAGGTATTTATATAGTAAGTTACATCATGCCCTAAAAGGCTTTCCATGGGCTTTGTCTAATGGGCTTGGTTTACATATTCTAATAAAGGCTTACATGATATACTTAATAAGTACCAAGTCCATAGCCCAAAGTACTTAACTATTACAATACTTGTCGACTCAATAATGATCGTCACTTTTAATGCTAACAGATCTAATCAATTATATACAAGTTTCACATAATCATAAGTAGACACAAGGTGAATTAGCAAATCATCATCAAAGAAGAGCAAACAACAATGATAATGGAAAACATAATTAAGATAGAATCATGAAACTAATACATGATGTTTATGGAGTGATTGAAACCCTCTAAGTTGCTGGAAAAACACCTACCTAAACCCAGGAATCGACCTTAGGGTTTAGGGCTTACAAAAAGTAAAGTTATGATGTTATATTTATAGGCATGTTTTCTGTCGGCCCATCTTGACGGCGTCAGCTCGTTTCTATTGATGCCGTCATGACCATTTTTTCACCAAATTGTAGATCTCTTCGTCCTCTTCGCGTGGGCTTTTGAATCACCTAAATCCGAGTTCGTATGCAAAAGTTATGACCAAAACAATATCAGCTACTCCGCGCGCAAGTTTTGACAAGTTAACACGTAACGGCCTTGGGTGACGCCTTCACGTTTCTTCTGGGCCATCACCACTTTTACTCTTGACGCCGTCATAAAAAGCCTCTTGTCGCCGTCAGGTACTGTTCCCAGCAAGGAAAATTAAGACTTATCCGTTTTCTTCACTTTTATGCTCCAAAAACGTCCAAAATGTTTCCTTTTCCAGAATTCCCTCCCAAAGTACCTAAAATCACAAAAGGAACAATTTAGGGCAATAATTGATCAAATAAATTCAATTCCGGGCATAAATGACCCCCTAAAAGTGGTTCATTTTTCGCCTCATCAGTGACGCTGATAAAATGAGTCTTTTTGTAGTATATAATTATTCCGAAGAAATACTTGTGAAAGTATTTCCCGGGTCGTTTTCCCAACGAAGGTAGAATGGAGTCGTGAATTATCGAATCGCGAAATCGAGTCGTGAAAAGTGGTAAAGTGAAAAATATGATTGTGGAATTCAAATAATGAAAAGTAATAGTGAATTATGTAGAATGTACAAGCTATATATGCACAAATGTTAAAAACGTAAAAACGGAAATGCAAACGCGTTTATTAAACGTAACATACGAAATAAAACGTGACTTATATACAAAAAATGATCCTACAAATGTGAAACAATTTTTTAAAAATCTTAAACTACTAAAAAGAATTTTGAGAAAAAGAAAAATATTTTTTAGACCTTTTATTTATTTTCTATGATTTATTTTCTATTTATTGAATTTAAAAGTAATTAAAAATAAAGGAAAATGTAAAAATTAATGAGAAAATTATAAAATCTAATCTGAAAAATCTAAAATATTATAAAAGAATTTCCTAAATTATTTTTGTATTTTTAAAAGCTTTTTCTGATTTTTTATGGATTTTTGATTATTTAAAAAGATTTAAAAATGATTATATTTGAAAAGAAATAAAGAAAAATATCAAATCAACTCAGAAAATTATGAAAAATTCACAGAAAATCTAGAATATTATAACAAGCTTGCAGAAAAATTTTGAGAAGAAAAAGATAAGCAGAAGTGCTTATAAGCACATAAACAGCTTATGGTAAGTGTTTATCAATAAGCACTTGCCACAAAACTTACCCAAAATGATACCACATATGTAATATACTATATTAAGCTCAACCAAACTCAGAAATGCACAAAAATAAGCACAGAAACAATAGATGCAAGCTAATAAGCAGACAATGTAAACTAATGATAAGCAAAAACCATACAGAATAAGCCAGGAGTGAAACACAGATTGAGACCACTAAATCTTACTTAATGGTACTCAGATATAACAATTATGCTAAGATTCAAGCTCAAATGAGAACTAGCAGGCCTATGCATCAACACAGAAATCTATTCTACACTACTAATAAGCAGGCCTGAATAAGCAGTACAAATAAGCTCTAAACCTAGATATTATGGGGGCAAAAACTAACTAGATATACTGAAATCTCAAAACAACTAAAAGCATTAATTCCTAAACCTTCTAGCTATCCTAATGGTTGCCTAGAAAACTGACTAAAATAGATGGTGCAGGGGAGTGTTGTGCTTAATCAGGCAACTTCAATCCACTTTTCCAATAAGCAAATAAGTTCCAATCCTAAAATTTCATTTTGATATTGATTTACAGGCTGCTAAACTTTACACATCCACTTTTCAAAAGTATTTCCAATCAAAATTGAACCCTAGGACTGCTATCAAAAAGTGTGACTAAAAACTGAGTGCTAACTAACTTTGACTTTTATAATGCAACTACAAATTGACTTTTCTCAATTTCAAATGATTTTATCTGTTCCTAAATGTTTTATTAAGCTAAGATTAAGCTAAATTAATCTACTATGAACCAATATGCAACTATAACCACAATTATACCAACTAACTTACGATAATCTAATAGTTAAGCTAAAATGAAAATCTGATTTTGACTTTTAATAAAGCTACCTCCTGTTTTATCTGTTAAAACTCTATTACCATTCTAAATGGACCTAAATGTTACAATGAAACAACAAAAGAACAACAACAATGCTCAGCTAATCACTGATCCAAACACCCCTAATGATGACAGTTAACACTAAGAATCCATGAAATAAACAACAAAACACTGAACTACTCATCTATCTAACTAAAATATCATGAAATGAAGCAGAATTAACAATAAAAAACAACTAAATCCAAAAGAAGCACAGAAACACAAATCTATGCAAAATTATGAAATAAGATGAGAACAACACTTACAACATTGTATCCCCTCAGCTCAAATAGAGGGGCTCACTGAGCTTGCCTGTCTCTTGACAGGCTCAATCTTCTAGTTTCTAAATTAACCTGTCAATTCCACCTCAGATCACCAATTAATCACTACAGTTGACTTATATTGACTTTGAATGAAAATTGAACAAGGATTTAATGAAAATTTCAAACCACAAACTTATAATAACTATGAAACTGATATGATATTTGTATAACTATTTATCAGCTTATCTAAAAGGTGAATCATAACAAAAGCTATTTTTATGTTTTTGAGTTTTATGAAATTTTGTAAACAATTAAAACTAATTTGTACAAAAAATAAACAAGTTGATTTAAAAATGATACACTACTGAGAATGAAAGTGAAATAAGCTAACATAATAAGGTAATAAGCAATAAGCAGGATTGAATTAATATGAGAAAACTGGATTCATTAACTAAAAGATTACATTTAAACTAAACTATTACAAGAAATGAATTGGGCAGAGCTTCGCTAGTCTAATCTCCACCAAGTAATTCAGTTATCCTAGCATTCTATTTATATTACAAGAGATGAGAATTCTAGAAGTGAGAGGTCTCGGATTGCCAGCTTGGAAATCCGTGTGGTGTGTTTCTTCATGCCTATTCTGAGCCTTTGATCATCAATCAATCATTATCCACACGATTTACACCCTTGGATCCTCACTTGTGACGCGTTCATACCAATGAGATACTGCCACCTGTCCCATGTGTGCTTCTTAGAGGCTGACATAATCCTGACACACTCCTGACCATCTAGAAGCTATTTAATTTGACTAAATTACCCTTAATTGTGGTAATTATTTTGATTGGGGGTCTAGGGGTTTTCAGTGAATAGTGGTTTTCTGGGTTTCGGGGTAACTGGGGGGCGGGTAAAAGGTACGGGGTAATATTATATTACAATGTTTTGACCGGGTATAGGGAGTGGGGTGGAACGGGTCAGATGGAGCAGTGGGCTTGAAAGTATTGGGACTGGTCTTGCCATCTTCTATAAATGTGATCCAAGGACTAATCTTGACATCTTATGATCCTTTAAGGACTATTGTTGTCACTTTGAGCTTGATAAGGATAAATGCTTGAAAAATGCTCCCCGGCTCCGGCTTTTGACACTCTTTCCAATCCCGTGCTCGTGCTATCGTTTTTGCTTGATTTTCGTCCTTTTCTTAAATATCCGTACCTGCACTTTCAAAAACACAAAAACAACATATGTTTGGCATAATTAGTTAAATTTTGGTCTTTTAGGTCCGGTTTTGGTCGAATAAAAGGTGTGTAAATTAATACACACCAAAATCCCCCCGACTAAAGTATTGCCATGCCCTCACGCAATGTGATCAATTCACGCCTTTGGGATAAATAATTTCATAACTCTTCCTACTAACGTTAAATGAGCATGTATATTAGTATTTGTTAGAGTCAAATGCTTGTATCGAGTCATGATGATGTTTTGCAGGATTTTCCAGGAAATAAGGCATAAGTTTTTCCAGAAATTTTCCGGAAACTTAACATAAGATTTTTCTAGGAACATTCTGACGGCGTCAGGTACTGAAATTCTAAAAAATTTTGCGAGTTTTGTTTAAACCGGAGTCTTAAAGTTTTGGTTGATTCTTTAGTTTTATAAACTCCAGGAAATCCGCAAACATTCATTCCACAAGCATTATATCTTAATTTGTTTTTTTAGTATATATAGATTGCCGCCGCTTTTACGCGAGGTTTGCCTTGATTGTTTTCTCAGGTTTAACAGGTTATATATGACAAGAAGATGATTTATATTTCTGGAGGGAAGCTTTCAAAGTTCATTTTCTTGGAGGAAGATCTAACCTTGTTGACACACTATCCACACCGAACGAATCAGGGGAGTATTTGTTTTCATTCTTTTACCTGATTTACTTTTACATCCTTTAATTGAACATTGGGGACAATGTTCATCCTAAGTGTAAGGGGAGGGTAAATGATGATACCTTATAGGATACAATTGCACTTAAGTTTGCCTGTTTGATAGTAGGTGTGTAATAAAACTAAGAGAAATACTTGCAAGGGCAATTTTAGCGCCAAATTTAAATTTTTTTACAACATTTATGAGTGAAACTTTAGCCTTAACAAGCGTCTCATGTATAGGAGTTGTATGACAAGCACAAAAACTGTACCACTCAGAAAAATTTTCCACCCAAATATGTAAGGTTCGCCTTTAGATTTGTTAGGAAAAGCATTCATTATTAGTGCTTATGAGTGTACCGGTAGTATTTAGATTCTAGAACTTGCGTTAGTGATACATCCCGAGACCGCTATTGAGACTACATTCGTGTGGTTAGGATTTACTACAGGATAAGAGGCATTAGGATCACCCTTGTGTTTAAACCCGTATCATAATTACTTGACCATTTAAGTCAAATTACCTTGACTAGCAAAGTCAATTAATTTTCCCACACCTTAGCGTTGTACTCATTTTTAGTACACGAAACCCTTAGTACACCCCTCCGAGGCTATCGTTTCGTTTCTAACTTTAAGCATCTTACTTAAAGGGAGAATTTGTTTACAATCCACCCAAATGTGCAACCAAATCGCCTTAGCCTTCCTTGTATGCACTCATCTTTAGTGCATTATTGTTACATGTTTAAACCCTTAGTTAATTATCTAATTGATACAGTATAAGGATGCAATGAATCATACAAAGAAAGTTAAGTTTGTGAAAGTGGAATATTCATGGAAACCTGAGGTATGCAATCATTGTGTGGTTTTTGGGCATAGCTTCAAAGATTGTAAGGTAAGGCAAAGAACTGTGGTGGAAATGGAAAGAGATAGGCAGAATAGAGGTAATGGTGCTATTAGGAATAATAATAATGATTTCATGGAAGTAGGACCATGGTGGAATATGAGAAAACATCAGCTCCAAAATGGGAATACAGTACAGAACCAAGTTCGGAAAGATGGGCAATCAGGACAGAATTTTGGGAGGAGAATCACAGGAAGATATGTGCCTAAACTAAGAGAAGGAACAAATGAGAAAGAGAGAATTAATGAGGGTAATAAAGATCAATTGAATGTGAAGGGAAAAGAGAATGATATAACAAAGGATATTATGGATGGCATGGAAAGAAAGGATGAAACTGTTAAAGGAAACAATTATGAAAAGGAGTTCCCTGCTCTAGGATCTAAAGAAGGAAGGAGTAAAACACAGAGCATAACACAAAGAGAAAATAAGAATAGGTTTGATGTATTGGGAAGTGAAGGCAGCAATGAAACTTTGGACACTAATGTTAATCAAAAGTGTCAGGATGAGGGAGATGTGTGCAGGGATAAGAATGGGAAGTCTTCAAGTATGTTAGAGGATATAGTCAAAGATAAGGAGGTTGATGATTTTTTCATTCGTTTGCATAAAGAGGATGAAATGGTTGGTATGTTTGTGGATAATAAGAGGATTCCCACTGTTGAAGAATCAAAGCAATGGCCTGAGTATATGTTTGGGTGGTATAAGGAAAAGTGGGGAGCAAAATGGAAAAGTGAATGTCCCATTTGAGGAAGATGTATATGGCTTAATGTTGAATAAAAGAAGTGAATATGCAGGATTGGACAACTATTTTGTCCTTGTAGTTATGTATGCAAACTGTATTTGCTGCATCTGACCTTGGTCATAGTTCTTTAAGTGATGTAGTTAATCTGATTTGTGACAGGTCTAGGATTTGTGGTTTGTCTTTCTGGATGGGTTTGTCCATGCCAGCAGTGTCAAGTTTGTATGTTTGCTTTGATGATTAATATATTTCTCACCTTTGCACCAAATTTTTTTTTATCTAATTGATTACATGGTTGCTAAGTCGAGTAATATCTTATACATATTGTTTTGGGACGATTGGGACTCATGGGTAAAGTACTAGTAATATGGAGTAACGGGGAAGACATCAATTTATTACCCCCGTATGTGCGTTAATATTTAAAAAGTACTCCAAGTGTTTTGATTATCTTGATTCGAGTCATTAGAGAAGTTTATTGTAAAGTATGTAAAAATTCAAGTGTAAGGGGAATGCAATTTTCCTATGATGTATTATTTTGGATGGTAAGGCAAGAGTGTATGCAAAAAAAAAAAAAAAAAAAAAAAAAAAAAAAAAAAAAAAATCAAGAAAAAGAAAAAAATATATATATAGAAAAAGAAAGAGAAAAACATACGGACTACTATCCCGTTTCATTTTATGTTTGTTCCATAGTTTGTTAGATTTTGATTAGCTTAAGTCGAGTCGAGTCTTGGCTTAGCAACGCTATATTGTACATATAATTAATCAAGATGATTAACTCGCCACTAGTAAATATTGCCTTTATCCAACAAAACCGTGTTTTCCATATCCCTACACCTAACGTTATAACCCTTTAAAAGACCTCTTTGATAGTTTATCCTAGGTGCTTACGCCAAGTGGTGGAGGTTTGATCCTTTCCCAAGCCTTTGGTAATCTATTTGCTATGACAGGTAGTGAGAGATGTTTTCCATTTCCATATTGTGATATATACTTTATTAGACCCGAGAGATGTGAGTATCTAAACACTATTTGTGAGGTGCTAGTGTATGACCTCCGTGCTTGTTTTTGGTTTTTAGTGGAACGATTATTTGTTGTAATTACTTTTATATTAGTGTTAAATGACCACTAACTTGTATTTTGATTAGAATAAAAGCGCATTTGCTTGAGGACAAGCAAATCTCAAGTGTAAGGGTATTTGATAAGGCGAAAAGCGTACCGCTTTGAAGGGGTCATTTAAGCCCGAATTCGTGATTATTTGATCAATTACTGCCCTAAATTGTTCCTTTTGTCATTTTAGGTACTTTTGAGAAGAAATCTGAAAAAAGAAGCATTTTGGACGTTTTTAGAGCATAAAAGTAAAGAAAACGGCAAAGTCTCAAAATCCTTGCTGGGAACAGTACCTGACGACGTCAAGACTTCACACATGACGGCATTAAGCTTGGAAAAAGAGGTGGAAGTGGAAAATACACATGACGGCCCAGAACATTTTTAGTGTAATTGACCTGACGGCGTCACCAAGGCCGTCAGGGTCAAAATGTATATGACGGCCCAGAGCATAATTCCTTCTTGACAGCGTCAAGATTGGATCTAGGCAATACGATCCTTAATTTGGCGGCGAGTTGAATGCGTCAGAAACTTCAACGTGACGCCGTCAGGATGTATTATCTATATATATTTTTCCAATTTTTCATTGTAAAAGGGTGGAACATTAGGAGAACTTTGGAGAGCTTAAACCCTAGACGAATTTTCTGTAAAAATAAGGGTTTCAACCCTTATTCCATCCACGCTTAATTGAAGATAAGTTTTCCAATAATCATACGATATGTCTATGTGTTGTGTGATTCTATCTTATGCTTGTCTTTCTTTTAACATGCTAGGCTAGGTTTTTATTGTGTTTGCTTAGATGTAGTGAAACCTAGATGTTGATTATTGGTTGATGGTTTGTTTATAATTGTTGTGGATGATTGTATTCGATGTTAGGCTTAAGAAAATTGGCATACTTCCAATTGGTAACTTGCTTGAACGTCTTAAGAAACATGATCGGAGGTGTACTACGATTTTTGGTTGTATTTAATGCATAAGTGAATTCTAGTGATCCCATGTTAGGAGCTTTTAGTCGGCTCGACATAGGAGTGAAGTAGGAGCTTATAGAGTTAGGGAATATTGTACACGGCCCTACGACTAGTATTAAGGAATATAACTCGTCATCCATGCAATTGTAACAAGCTAATTGATGAGGCGAAAAGTGTACCGCTTTTAAGGGGTCATTTAAGCCCGAAATCAAGATTATTTGATCAATTATTTCCCTAAATCGTTCCTTTTGTCATTTTAGGTACTTTTGGAGAGAAATCTGGAAAAAGACGCATTTTGGACGTTTTTGGAGCACAAAAGTGAAGAAAACGGAAAAGTCTCAAATTTCCTTGCTGGAACAGTACCTGACGACGTCAAGGGTTTGCTAGTGACAGCGTCAAGAGTGATAAAAGAGGTGGATGTGGAAATTATAATGTGACGACCCAGAAAGTTTTTAGGCTTATTGGCCTGACGGCATCACCTAGGCCGTCAGGGTCCAAATACACGTGGCGGCCCAGAGTATTCTCCTACATGACGGCATTAGAAATGGATCTAGGAAATACGAATTTCATCATGGCGGCGAGTTGACGGCGTCAGAGGTTAACACGTGACGCCGTCAGGATGCATAGTCTATACATATTTTTCCAATTTTTCATTGTAAGTGGTGGAACTTTGTGTGTGATATTAGGGCATAAACCCTAAGACGAATTTTACAGCTTTTTCAAGGGTTTCAACCCCTTGATTCTTCCATGTTCAATTGAAGATAAGTACTTACTCAAATCATTCAATATGTCTATGTGTTGTGTGATTATATCATACGCTTGTCTTCTCTTTAACATGCTAGGCTAGATTTTTATTGTGTTTGCTTAGATGTAGTGAAACTTAGATGTTGATTATGGGTTGATTGTCTGTTTATAATTGTTACGGATGATTGTATTCGATGTTAGGCTTAAGAAAACTGGCAGACTTCCATTGGTAACTTGCTTGAACGTCTTAAGAAACATGATCGGAGGTGTACTACGATTTTTGGTTGTATTTAATGCGTGAGAGAATTCCAATGATCCCATGTTAGGAGCTTCTAACGGCTTGACATAGGAGTGAAGTAGGATCTTATAGAGTTAGTGAATATTGTACACGACCCTACGACTGGTATTAAGGAGTATAACCCGTCATCCATGCAATTGTAACAAGCTAATCAACCTGTAAAAGATATCTAGGGAGTAATGAAATCTAAGTAAACACAACTTTTCTCATTATTGTTTCCACCACATTAGTATAATAATTTAATTTTCATTTCTTTTATTTTATTTTTGCATTAGTAGTTAATTGGGCTAGTTGGCTAGCAACTAATTCTGCCCACTCCTTCAAAACCCGAGATTTTACTTGCTTTCAAAAAATTATAAAAAATACAAAAAGAATCATCCCTCACCTCTAGACCTAGTTTAGTAGGCTTTCTAATCCTAGCGATCAGGTACACTGCCTGGTGGGGGTTGTAAGATTCTCGAGATCCCTTGAGAGGTAAAACCTGTTGCGAGGGCGCAATTCCCACGTATCAAGTTTTTGGTGCCGCAGCCCGGGGAATAGTTATTGTCTAGGTTAGGATTTCTTTTTATTAGGTCTACTTGCTAGATTCCTTTCTAGTAAGGTTTTATTTTTATTTTTAGGTTTTCTTTAGTCTATCTCATTTCTTCGTTTCTTTGTTCATAACCTTTACCATCCGACGTCATGGAAGGTGGTAACATCTTTGATCTCGTTAACCCACCATAGCAAAACCACCCACAAAACCCACCACTAGCAAACCAATCTCCTAGGCCCCGAACTTTAGGAGAGTATTCCCGTCCTAGCCACCAAGGCTATCAAAACACCATTGAGCTCACTCAAGGAGCCAATGTGTCCCCCTTGGGATCCGACACCATCCGGTTGGTGCAAAGCAGATGTGCATTCCATGGACTTCGTTCCCAAGATCCTAATCAACATCTCAAGGATTACCTTAAAATCGTAGATTCTATAGACCTTGATGTTGTAACTAGAGAGTCGACCCGATTACGTCTATTCCAATTCTCTCTACGTGATCAAGCTAGTCAATGGCTTGAACGTTTACCTGCGGGATCCATTACCTCATGGGATGATCTCACCTCTCGTTTCCTTGCTCAATTTTTCCCACCGGGGAGAACTACCAAGCTTAGAAATGATATCTTGATGTTCCAACAACGTCAAGGTGAAACTCTATATGAAGCATGGACTCGTTTCAAGGACTTACTCCAAAAAGTCCCTCATCATGGCATAGATCTTTGGCTCCAAGTCCAAATCTTCTATGACCATATCGATGTCTCCACAAGGCGAACCATTGACCAATCGGCCGGTGGCAAGCTATGTGATCTAAGTGCGGAAGAATCATGGGAACTAATAGAAGATCTTGCTCTCTATGACAACGAAAGTTGGAATGATCCCCGTGATTTGAACAAAACGGTCAAGGCAATATCTTTGCTTTCGAACAACTATAGCACTCCCGACCGTAGGACCATGGAACTTGAGGACCAAGTCAAGTTTCTCATGAAATCCTGCGAAGCTCTTAAGCCTTCAAGCCAAGTGAACAAAATCACTTCTTCGTGTGAATTGTGTAATGGTCCTCATGAAACTAATAACTGCATGGAACTTCCAAAACATGCTTTTAAGGAATTCACATCGTCACATGCTGATAAAACAAAGGATAGAGAGCTCGCCACTAATCGAGGTCCTCGAAACTTTGGCGAGGCCTATGATGCATGGAAGGATAAACCAAATTTTAGAGGATACCAAACTCGGAGCGTATCCTTCGATGATTCTCCTCCACTCGAATGGTCCAAGCATTTTCCACCACAGAACACTCCTAAGCAAAGCTATGAAGATTCCTTGCGAAAGTTCATTCTCTCTCAAGAATTATAGCATTCCACGCTCGAGACCCGATTTAGACAACAACAAGCCGATATGAATGACAAGATTTGTAATCTGTTAACCGCTATTAAAGAGCACGCTGTTAGTAAACCAATTCAGGCTGAAGAAGTCAAATCTGTCACCATCATGAATCAGCCAACCTCTCATGTGAAAATAAAAAGCCCTAGTAAACTCTTTAAACATCTGTCACCAAAGGTGAAGGAAGTTAGGGACCATGTTAACCCCTCAGGACCAATCCACTTTGTAAATACCATCACCACAATACTTGCTCCTACACCCGACCAGAGCCAACAACCAACTGGGAATGAGGGTCATGGAGTTAAGGACGAGACCCCAGAGAAAGACCACGAAGAGTTCAAGAGCCTTGCCGACTTATTTGAGGACATGGAAAATCCAGTAAGGCACATGGAAAATCCAGTAATTTTGGGTGAATGGGATGAGTCGAAAGAGAGATCAAAAAGGCGCATGGAAAATCCAGTAATTTTGGGTGAATCTATTATAGAGAAACTCGAGGAAAATATGGTAGATATTGCTATAGGGTGTAGTGATAGGATTAAGGAAAGCGACTCTGAAGTTTTTAAGATTTCTTGCACCACTAGGAAGAAGCTCATAACCGATACTTACATAGATCCTAACCTCCCTATAAACGTAATCCCCCTCTCCCTTTACAACGAAGCCTTCCCTGAACAAATCTTGTGTAAAGGACTTGATAACGCCAGGATAATGAAAAGGTTATCAGTTATGATTGGAGGATTCATCTGTAACATTGATCTCACCGTGATCGATGACATAGACTCTGTCACTAATCCAACGTTCTCCAACCTCGTCCTCGGGAAACCATTTGTTAATGAAACGGGAGTGATCCTTGATGAGGAGGATGGTAGTGCATTATTCACCAATGGCGTCAGGAAAGTGATTTTTCGAAAGGGTAATGAGGAAGTATATGAGTACTGTCCGTCACTAGATTGTAATGCATATGGATCACAGGATGGAAGATCGGAAAGGATAAAGCGGCGTGATCCGAATAACCTCAAAATCCCTTGTATGATTGGTCACAAGTATTTCGATAATGTCTACATTGACGTGTTCCTACCTAAGAATTTTATGTCCCTGTTTCATTATAACAATATTTGCAGATGGGGGATGATTTATAAAGGAGAAAATGTTGTTGGTAGAGATCATGAAGTCCAGGTATTCATAGGAAATATGGCATTCACAATGGACTTTACGATCGTAGACAACATTGAGGATTATATCGACCCAAGGTTATCATAAGTTGTTTTCGGAGCACCCTTTCGTGAAATCACTAACTTAATGGTTGACGACCGGAACGGAATCATGACTTTCACAGATGGAATTAGGAGGGTGTCATACCAAACGCCATATAAGATGAAAGATTTCGATGGAATTGATTGCGACGGACTTGATAAGCTAGGTTCTCAACTTGTTTTATGTGATGAAGATGTTCGGAGAGGATGTAAAAACACCTTTGATTTATCATGTGGATTCTTTAAGGATGTTAGTAAGCTTGGATCCAAGTATCAGGAAGATGTCTTTGAGTTTGAAGACCCAAAATACCTGCACTATGAAAGCGATCCCGATATTGGAGAGAACCTAGAGAATGAAACCAATGCCGAGGTCACGTAATAACCCATGACCTTGAGTCTAGCTACAAGACTCATAAATAAAGAAAAGCGCTTCTTGGGAGGCAACCCATGCTTTGTGTGTTTTTATTTGTTTGATGTTATTTGTTTCCGTATGCGTGTTTTATTTTTATTGTTGCTAGATCATGTTTCAAATTAAATTGTGAAAGTGCTTTATTTTGTCGTTTAACTTCGTCTTAACTTCATATAAAGGTATTTTACAAAAGCTAAGTGTAAGGGGAAACCCCAAATTTGTTTATAAGAACAAAAATGATCATGATTCGCCACAACATTAAATGAACATGTATATTAGTATTTGTTAGAGTCAAATGTTTGTATCGAGTCATAATGATGTTTTACAGGATTTTCCAGGAAATAGGACATAAGTTTTTCCAGAAATTTTCTGGAAACTTAACATAAAGATTTCTGCAGGTCACTTCTGACGGCGTCAGGGTTTAACACCTGACGACGTCACGTGTAAAATTCTAGAAATTTTGCGAGTTTTGTTTTTCTAACGGTGTCTTAAAGTTTTTGTTGATTCTTTAGTTTTATAAACTCCAGGAAATCTGCAAACATTCATTCCACAAGCATTATATCTTAAATTGTTTTCTAGGATTTGTTAGTATATATAGATTGCCGCCGATTTTACAAGAGGTTGCCTTGATTGTTTTCTCAGGTTTAACAGGTTATATATGACAAGAAGATGATTTATATTTCTAGAAGGGAAGCTTTGAACGTTCATTTTCTTGGAGGAAGATCTAACCTTGTTGACACACTATCCACACCGAACGAATTAGAGGAGTATTTGTTTTCATTCTTTTACCTATTTTACTTTTTCAACATTTAATTGAACATTGGGGACAATGTTCATATCACATCTCGTGATTTTCTACATAATTAAAAACGTTTAATTATAAATTAATCTCTGTCATTACTTCTAATAACTATTTTTACAGGAAAATTTAAATTTTTCTTTATTATATAAATTGGTCGTTACAAACCTGTATTTTCAGAACATTTTTCAAATTTACTATTCACCGGTTACTATTCACCAAACACTATTCATCATTTCACTATTCATCATTTTTAGTGTCGGTTAGTAATATTGAGATGTTTTTCAAAAGTTTTACTATTCACGAAATACTATTCACGAAACACTATTCGCTCCCGAACTCACGTAAACGTTTCACTAAATCTTAAATAAACTTTTATAATCATAATTTATTTTTCCTAATCCAAATTTCATCTAAACGTACCCTTAATTTATTTTTAAGCCCAAATACTATCGTGACCTGTTACTATTCATCAGCCCACACATTTCAAGTCCAAAATCCTTATAATTATTTTGTTAATACTCGACTAAACCAAGTCAAAAACGCTCCTCGTACACTCTATTTCTATACACGACTCATGTATATTTTTACCTTACCTCATTTCTCACCTAGCCAACTCCAAGTACGTCAATTTTCAGTTTCTCATGTCGAGCCTTACTATATTTTTACGGGACGAAGTATTTGATCCAAAAACAACTCACACGATTATCAAATATTTCAAAACTAAACCATTTTAAACCCCGCTTGTTTATTTGAACTCCTAAAAATAATCTTAGCAAGATTTCATGTTTAAATATTTCAAATTTGATCAACTATCACTAAGTCCTACATAATTTCCAAATCGTGCATACAAGTAAAATAGATGTCGACATGTATTTTAAAACACAAAGACATACTTCCCCATTTCATGCTCTCACAACATCATATTAAATTCCAAGGCAAAGTACTAGTTACAATTTAAAAAGAACTCATACGTACTATCCTAATATATAAAACACAAGCCCACATTTTTCTTAAATGGTTGTCGACATGTATATTTATCACATGTTCATATATCATTATTTTATGCACACATATGTTTCCTTAAAGTCCTAAAAAGAATGAGAAGCAAGCAACCTTCGTTTATTTTACTGACAATGCATAGTGTAACCTATTCATTGCATTATTGAAACTATACATGTATAATCCTATATATAATATTCTAGCACACGTTTTCTTTAAACTAAAAGCATGTCGACAAGCTAGAAAACAAGCAAAGCCACAAGGAATATGTCATACTTCCTATTTCTTTTGCTTGCTACCATTCGAAGCATCACCAACACCACACTCTTGTCTTTCCACTCTTACACACACAAACTATGACAACTTACTTACACACTCCACCTCACATGCAAAATTGAATAAAAACTAGCTTAAATAAGCCTCCACTTTCACTTCCATTTCATACGTACCAACCCCTACATGCAAACTCTTTTTCCCACTCATACGAACCAACTCTCATCTTACTTCCAATATATATACCGAACATGGATAGTTCTAACCCTTTCATCTCATACTTAAACACTCAACTCACCACATCCTGTAACTTAACATTTCAAGCGACCATCCCTTCAACTATTGATAGTACTCGAGTGCTATAAGTGGTATAAAATGGACCAAAGCTTCACCCATTCGAACATACAAAACAGATTTGTACAAAAACTCACTTTCAAATATCTCTACTCTAAGTCTTTGCTAAGCTGCCAAACGAGAAGAGCTTTGGCGACTTTGTTTTGAGCTCAAGTCGTGGGTTCTAAGATCCCTTGTCATTTTTAATACGTAACGACTTCAAGAGCTTTGAAGGCGTTGGCGTTAGGCTTCGTCTCTCGTTCATCCCTCGTTTACGTTTCCACTTCGTCCTCTCGCCACCTTTTGAGGTGTAGTAAGTCCCCTCGACGTACTTGCTGACTTTCATATTTTAAATCCTTTATATACCACACACAGCTTAGCTAGCTTTCGTCTTACCTCTCGTTAATCATTTTGTATCAAAGGTGGCATTCTCATTTCTTGCGTGGCTATGCATAAGTGACACAAAATAACTATTGTTAACGTATAACATTTTTTTTAGACTCATTCTAGTCGAGCCTTTTTATACGCATGCATGCTCTCGTATAGAAAATGAAAATATATTAAAACCATAAGCTGAGATACATAATATAACGCCTAGACACTACAAACGTTTACATGTAAATATACAAACTCAGTATTACTAAAAGAGATTATAACACAAAATGAGCTAGTGATAAAGATTTATAAATACAGTAAATGGTAAAGGGTAACAAGTGATATACTAGCTCAGTTGGTTGTGTCGTGGAGTTGTGAACTAGAGGTCCTTTGTTCGATCCTTGGCAGTAGAAAAATTGCCACACTTTTTATCATTTTTGCCACTTCTGCTGATTGGTAATTCTAGTCCCTCCACTTTGACTCACTTAGCACAACTCTTAAAAGTTTATAAATTGAAACTCATATAAAATACGACAAAACCATTTCATCATCTTTTCATCATAACGATTAATCGTTATTCATTAATCATTATTCAATTACCAAATAGTATTTGGTTAGATTCTCAGATAAATTTATTTATCAGGTTCCGTACTAAGGACGCTTGCAAAATCATTCTCATACTCTTACTCGCACTTACTTTCATCATTCCTTGTATCACTTAAGGTGAGTTCTTAGCCCCGTTTTTATAAATGTTTTGGGGGAGATACATGCTCAACTACTACTTTTACCTTCATAAGTATTTTAAACTATTTACAAATTACTGTGAGTTATAGCCCCTATTTTTACTAGTTTTATAACTGTTTTACAAATGTTTTTGGGGGAGATACATGCTCAACCACTGTTTTTACTTTCGCAAGTGTTTTAAACTATTTACAAATTACTGTGGGACCGTAGCCCACCATTTTATACATTTTATATCTCATGGAGAGATAACTGCTATAAACATGTTTACAAGTAACTTTTCAACTGTATGCTATATCTGATTTCTATTTCCTAAGTTTACTATTGCCAAAAGTCCCTCATATCATGAGCCTTAGTCACCCGTAGGGTAAACGTAAATAATTGTGGATAGATCTATTAGGGATTGACAATCCCCGTTTGGGCGTTAGAGAAAACTACCAAACGCACTTTATTTGAAATCTAATAGGTTACTGGCAAGAACCTATCCCGAGGGCCCTTGTTACTATTATCCATCATTTATGATGAGATCTGTTAATCGGATGAGTGTCATGAGGCTTAGGGAAATCAGGTTGTAGTGCCGTGGGCGTATAACAACGTAGCTCATTATTTTTATCAAATTACTAATTTGTGTTCACTATATAGCAGAAAATCATTATTTCTTGGCAAAAACAAACTATTTTGGTGTTGACCCAATTAGGGCAAACCAACAAACTATTTCATGTTAACTTTGATTTTGATAAATCAACTGCTTTTGACTATAAACACTATGGATTTTACTCACACTTTGATTTTGATAATAAATCGTTTATTACGAATAGTATAAACTCACAAACTCTTTTGATTCTTGGAAATCAACTACTATACTTATAAACTCTATGAACTCACCAACCTTTGTGTTGACACTTTTAGCATGTGTTTATCTCAGGTCCATAATGAGCAAGGATGGTACGGAGGAGCATGGATTCTTACAAAGGCTATAAATTTTACTATCATTCGAAAACTTATTTAACAAACTTTAAAACCACTGGGACCTCATTTTGAAAACTCTGATATTTATAAAATTCGAATGATAAATGTTTTAAAATGACTAAATTGATAATCATTTTCTACTGAAAAACTGTGAGCTATGAAGTAACACCCAATCTTTATTCCGCTGAAAATATTTTAAAATTGGGGGTGTTACAGATTGGTATCAGAGCTTTGGTTATAGCGAAACAAATCTAATTTAGATCTGAACTATTAACGTTTTTACAAACAAAACATTTTTTAGCCTTTACGCTCTCCGTACCTTCCACCTGCCATACGATTTTGGAACTTCTAGATAATTTATGCTACAAGCAACACTCTAGTATATTGATACATATTCATTAACTATTTCAAGTATTATACAAATCCTTCCTAATTGTCTTACTCCCATCTTTATAGATGCGTATGACATACTCTTTCCATTTCCCTAAAAATCCGCGCATGAATTTCCTTGTCGATTAGTATGGATGTTAAGTCAGAATCTTAAGATGATTTACAATGTCTTAATTTGAATGGATTGGGACACCCTTTTATTCAAATCAGGAAATTGTACATCATTGAACCATCAGTCTATATTTCCTTAGTTACATAGTTTGGGACGCTTCTCTATGTAAATAACAAAATATAGATAAATAGGTTTAATCATATCTGAAATAACGGGCATATGAAACCAAGAACCACTAAATTTGATTAGAAACTCCGTATATTGATACACAACGATACAATTAGCATTGGTAATGCTATTGTTACAAATACCACTAGGTAAGGCAGGGAATAACCAATAGGTTGGCCTGCCAAGCCGATGAAAAACACCACTATCTCTTACCCCCATATTTCATCCACACCAATAGCCAAAACCACAATTAGCACGAGAAGTTAGGGCTGAGCATCGGGCGAAAACCGGACCGGACCGGACCGAGGACCAAGAACCGGAAAAACCATAGACCGAGACCGGACCGAATATGGTCGGTCTGGTCTCGGTCCGGTCGGTCCGGTCCAATTAGGCAAGTTTTTTCGGGTTTTTGGTCGGTCCGGACCGGACCGACCGGACCGAGGACCGAATTTGGCAAAAAGCTTAGACCGAGGACCGGACCGAATGTGGTCGGTCCGGTCCGGTCGGTCTCGGTCCGGTCGGTTTTGTCGGTCGGTCCGGTCCATCCGGTCCGTTTGCTCAGCCCTACGAGAAGTGCTATAATCCAATCCAAAAACTCCAAGTCTTCCTTTGGGATGTAAGCCAATAAGGTGTCTGCAACAACATACAAAATTATTAGAAAAGTATAGGTGTATGACATTTTAAAATCTTTGGATGAAAGAAATATAAGTAGTGAAAAGGAAAAAGTAGGATATGTAAGGCGGTAGCCGTAGACTACTATCCTACCCCCAGACGTTCCCTATTCACTACACAAAGACAAAATGACTTTAATCATTTCCAAAGGCTGATAATCCGGCAAATTTTTCTCTACGTCCTTATCCAAAATTCTCTTTATAAAAATCTGTATCAACAAAACTCTTTGTTTAACGGGTAGGTTACCCGCACAGATTTTTGTAATTATAATTCATGAGAACTACCAAAACGTGACAGCGTAATGAGTTCTCTTCCATGTTGTGTTCACAACGTAAACGTTCAAACACGTAACCCCATAAATTATGAACACGCCACCTATGAATAACACCACTCATGCGTTTTGACTCTTCAATCTCTAAGAGATTGCGAACTTCCTAACAATCTCTCAAAACTCTCAGGCGTTATACGAAATCTTGATGGTCTCAAAACTATCTTATAACCGTATATGTCCTGGAACGTGCGTTAAACATTCCTTACTCGCCAAACCAAACCTACCCTCTTAACTTTGGGCCTTTGGTCACAAATTGAGCCCGATACTATTCAAGCCCAAGATTTTAGTTTTATTCATTAGTTAACCAACTCGTGTTCACTTACTTTGGATCGTTCTCCATGTTATTTTCTTAACACCCTATCAATATTTCTACACGTCTCGATTTAACCCAAACCTATAAATCTTATGTGACAAGTCTTTTTCATTTACTCGATCATTCAATGGCCAAGTTATCATCAAAACTCAGCTCAGCCGACACGTTCTCTAAATGCTTCAACTAGGCCAAAAAATTTTATCTCGCCTAAAATATTTTTTTTCCTTCTCATTCGAACTCCAAACAATTTCAGCAAACCCAAACAAACTCCCATCTAGTTATTTAGTCATCATTCATGTTAATTGAATCCTTTGTGGACTCAGCTATAATCAGAACAAACCAAATTTTCTGTTTTCATTCATCCCCAACAACTGCTATCAACCCCAAGAAACCAAATGAATTTTTAACTATTACTCACCCCATCATATGACATATTGACTTTCCATAACATATTTTTTATTCGGCTACAGAAACTTAGAACAATTCCGTGTTGTTTCTTAAAAATATAATTAACAAGTTTTCCTTACAAAAACCGTAGTTTTCACAAACTCTCTCTAAAAAGTTTTCATTCAAACCCCCTGATAACAACAATCTTAGATCGGAATCCCGGGATGGGATTCAGTTTAACGGGTAGGTACTATCACATCTCGTGATTTTCCACATAATTAAAAACGTTTAATTATAAATTAATCTCTGTCATTACTTCTAATCACTATTTTTACAGGAAAATTTAAAATTTTCTTTATTATATAAATTGGTCGTTACAAACCTGTATTTTCAGAACATTTTTTAAATTTACTATTCACTGGTTACTATTCACCAAACACTATTCATCATTTCACTATTCATCGTTTTTGGTGTCGGTTAGTAATATTGAGATATTTTTCAAAAGTTTTACTATTCACGAAATACTATTCACGAAACACTATTCACTCTCGAACTCACGTAAACGTTTCACTAAATCTTAAATAAACTTTTATAATCATAATTTATTTTTCCTAATCCAAATTTCATCTAAACGGACCCTTAATTTCTTTCTAAGCCCAAATACTATCGTGGCCTGTTACTATTCATCAGCCCACACATTTCAAGCCCAAAATCGTTATACTTATTTTGTTAATACTCGACTAAACCAAGTCAAAAACGCTCCTCGTACACTCTATTTCTATACACGACTCATGTATATTTTTACCTTACCTCATTTCTCACCTAGCCAACTCCAAGTACGTCAATTTTCAGTTTCTCATGTCGAGCCTTACTATATTTTTACGGGACGAAGTATTTGATCCAAAAACAACCCACACGATTATCAAATATTTCAAAACTAAACCATTTTAAACCCCGCTTGTTTCTTTGAACTCCTAAAAATAATCTTAGCATGATTTCATGTTTAAATATTTCAAATTTGATCAACTATCACTAAGTCCTACATAATTTCCAAATCGTGCATACAAGTAAAATAGATGTCGACATGTATTTTAAAACACAAAGACATACTTCCCCATTTCATGCTCTCACAACATCATATTAAATTCCAAGGCAAAGTACTAGTTACAATTTAAAAAGAACTCATACGTACTATCATAATATATAAAACACAAGCCCACATTTTTCTTAAATGGTTGTCGACATGTATATATATCACATGTTCATATATCATTATTTTATGCACACATATGTTTCCTTAAAGTCCTAAAAAGAATGAGAAGCAAGTAACCTTCGTTTATTTTACTGAAAATGCATAGTGTAACCTATTCCTTGCATTATTGAAACTATACATGTACAATCCTATATATAATATTCTAGCACACGTTTTCTTTTAAACTAAAAGCATGTCGACAAGCTAGAAAACAAGCAAAGCCAAAAGGAATATGTCATACTTCCTATTTCTTTTGCTTGCTACCATTCGAAGCATCACCAACACCACACTCTTGTCTTTCCACTCTTACACACATAAACTATGACAACTTACTTACACACTCCACCTCACATGCAAAATTGAATACAAACTAGCTTAAATAAGCCTCCACTTTCACTTCCATTTCATACGTACCAACCTCTACATGCAAACTCTTTTTCCCACTCATACGAACCAACTCTCATCTTACTTCCAATATATATACCGAACTTGGATTGTTCTAACCCTTTCATCTCATACTTAAACACTCAACTCACCACATACTGTAACTTAACATTTCAAGCGACCATCCCTTCAACTATTGATAGTACTCGAGTGCTATAAGTGGTATAAAATGGACCAAAGCTTCACCCATTCGAACATACAAAACAGATTTGTACAAAAACTCACTTTCAAATATCTCTACTCTAAGTCTTTGCTAAGCTTCCAAATGAGAAGAGCTTTGGCGACTTTGTTTCGAGCTCAAGTTGTGGGTTCTAAGATCCCTTGTCATTTTTAATACGTAACGACTTCAAGAGCTTTGAAGGCGTTGGCGTTTGGCTTCGTCTCTCGTTCGTCCCTCGTTCACGTTTCCACTTCGTCCTCTCGCCACCTTTTGAGGTGTAGTAAGTCCCCTCGACGTACTTGCTGACTTTCATATTTTAAATCCTTTATATACCACACACAGCTTAGCTAGCTTTCGTCTTACCTCTCGTTAATCATTTTGTATCAAAGGTGGCATTCTCATTTTTTGCATGGCTATGCATAAGTGACACAAAATAACTATTGTTAACGTATAACATTTTTTTTGAGACTCATTCTAGTCGAGCCTTTTTATACGCATGCATGCTCTCGTATAGAAAATGAAAATATATTAAAACCATAAGCTAAGATACATAATATAACGCCTAGACACTACAAACATTTACATGTAAATATACAAACTCAGTATTACTAAAAGAGATTATCACACAAAATGAGCTAGTGATAAAGATTTATAAATACAATAAATGGTAAAGGGTAACAAGTGATATACTAGCTCAGTTGGTTGTGTCGTGGAGTTGTGAACTAGAGGTCCTTTGTTCGATCCTTGGCAGTAGCAAAATTGCCACACTTTTTATCATTTTTGCCACTTCTGCTGATTGGCAATTCTAGTCCCTCGACTTTGACTCACTTAGCATAACTCTGAAAAGTTTATAAATTGAAACTCATATAAAATACGACAATTTCAGCCCCTAAACTTGGATAAAATTTATATTTCTTTTAAAGCCTTTATGAGTTTTATAACTAATATAAAAACTTTTAAACACTTATATTATTATTACAATTTCAGCCCTCAAGTTTAATACTTGACGTTTTTCACCTAAAACTTTTATAAATTTAAACAACTCATATATTTTTACCAAGTTTCATCTAGATAAATATGTTTAACACATATTTTATTTGACAACCACTTTGACGCAAACTATAAATAATATAATTGTCCTAATATATTCTTTAACCACAACTTTAATAAACATATAATATTTTGGGAATATATATTTTAACACTTTAAACTGTTCGGGTTACTTTATAAAACTTGTATACATTAAATAGATATATATATCGTTAACGAATAAACAAACGAATAACCTATATGAAAGCAATAAGTAATACATAACGGACAAGTTATATAGTATATAACTTTGTTGTTGAACTTTAAGCGTTTTGCCACGCAAGCCACCTCTGTCACAAAACCATTTCATCATCTTTTCATCATAACGATTAATCGTTATTCATTAATCGTTATTCAATTACCAAATAGTATTTGGTTAGATTCTCAGATAAATTTATTTATCAGGTTCCGTACTAAGGACGCTTCCAAAATCATTCTCATACTCTCACTCGCACTTACTTTCATCATTCCTAGTATCACTTAAGGTGAGTTCTTAGCCCCGTTTTTATAAATGTTTTGGGGGAGATACATGCTCAACTAATACTTTTACCTTCATAAGTATTTTAAACTATTTACAAATTACTGTGAGTCATAGCCCCTATTTTTACTAGTTTTATAACTGTTTTACAAATGTTTTTGGGGGAGATACATGCTCAACTACTGTTTTTACTTTCGCAAGTGTTTTAAACTATTTACAAATTACTGTGGGACCGTAGCCCACCATTTTATACATTTTATATCTCATGGAGAGATAACTGCTATAAACATGTTTACAAGTAACTTTTCAACTGTATGCTATATCTGATTTCTATTTCCTAAGTTTACTATTGCCAAAAGTCCCTCATATCATGAGCCTTAGTCACCCGTAGGGTGAACGTAAATAATTGTGGATAGATCTATTAGGGATTGACAATCCCCGTTTGGGCGTTGGAGAAAACTACCAAACGCACTTTATTTGAAATCTAATAGGTTACTGGCAAGAACCTATCCCGAGGGCCCTTGTTACTATTATCCATCATTTATGATGAGATCTGTTAATCGGATGAGTGTCATGAGGCTTAGGGAAATCAGGTTGTAGTGCCGTGGGCGTATAACAATGTAGCTCATTATTTTTATCAAATTACTAATTTGTGTTCACTATATAGCCGAAAATCATTATTTCTTGGCAAAAACAAACTATTTTGGTGTTGACCCAATTAGGGCAAACCAACAAACTATTTCATGTTAACTTTGATTTTGATAAATCAACTGCTTTTGACTATAAACACTATGGATTTTACTCACACTTTGATTTTGATAATAAATCGTTTATTACGAATAGTATAAACTCACAAACTCTTTTGATTCTTGGAAATCAACTACTATACTTATAAACTCTATGAACTCACCAACTTTTGTGTTGACACTTTTAGCATGTGTTTATCTAAGGTCCATAATGAGCAAGGATGGTATGGAGGAGCATGGATTCTTACAAAGGCTTTAAATTTTACTATCATTCGAAAACTTATTTAACAAACTTTAAAACCACTGGGACCTCATTTTGAAAACTCTGATATTTATAAAATTCGAATGATAAATGTTTTAAAATGACTAAATTGATAATCATTTTCTACTGAAAAACTGTGAGCTATGAAGTAACACCCAATCTTTATTCCGCTGCAAATATTTTAAAATTGGGGGTGTTATAGATCATCCTAAGTGTAAGGGGAGAGTAAATGGTGATACCTTATAGGATACTATTGCACTTGAGTTTGTTTATTCGATGGTAGGTGTGTAATAAAACTAAGAGAAATACTTGTTAGTGTAATTTTAGTGCCAAATTTAAATTTTTTTACAACATTTAGGAGTGAAACTTTAGCCTTAACAAGCGTCTCATGGATTGGAGTTGTATGACAAACTGTACCATTCAGAAAAATTTTCCACCCAAATATGTGAGGTTCGCCTTTAGATTTGATAGGAAAAACATTCATTATTAGTGCTTATAAGTGTACCGGTAGTATTTAGATTCTAGAACTTGCGTTAGTGATGCATCCCGAGACCGCTAGTGAGACTACATTCGTGTAGCAGGATTTACTACATGATAAGAGCCATTAGGATCACCCTTGTGTTTAAACCCGTATCATAATTACTTGACCATTTAAGTCATATTACTTGACTAGTAAAGTCAAGTAATTCTCCCACATCTTTGCGTTGTACTCATTTTTAGTACACGATACCTCTAGTACACCCCTCCGAGCCTATCTTTTCGTTTCCAACTTTAAGCATTTTACTTAAAGGAAGAATTAGTTACAACCCACCTAAATGTGCAACGAAATCGCCTTAGCCTTCCGTGTATGCACTCATCTTTAGTACATTATTGTTATTTGTTTAAACCCTTAGTTAATTATATAATTGATTATATGGTTGCTAAGTCGAGTCATATCTTGTACATATTGTTTTGGGACGATTGGGACTCATGGGTAAAGTACTAGTGTTATGGAGTAATGGGGAAGAACATCAATTATTACTCCCATATGTGCATTAATCTTAAAAAGTACTCCAAGTGTTTTGATTATCTTGATTTGAGTCATTAGAGTAGTTTATTGTAAAGTATGTAAAAATTCAAGTGTAAGGAGAATGCAAATTCCCTATGATGTATTATTTTGGATGGTAGGCTAAGAGTGTATGCAAAAAAAAAAATAAAAAAATAAAAAAAAAATTGAAAAATCAAGAAAAAGAAAAAAAAATAGAAAAATAAAGAGAAAAACATTTCATTTTATGTTTGTTTCATAGTTTGTTAGATTTTGATTAGCTTAAGTCGAGTCTAGTCTTGGCTTAGCAATGCCATATTGTACATGTATTTAACCAAGATGATTAACTCGTCACCAGTAAATATTGCCTTTATCCAACAAAACCGTGTTTTCCGTACCCCTACACCTAACGTTATAACCTTTTAAAAGACCTCTTTGATAGTTTATCCTAGGTGCTTACGCCAAGTGGTGGAGGTTTGATCCTTTCCCAAGCTTATAGTAATCTATTTGCTATGACAGGTAGTGAGAGATGTTTTACATTTCCGTATTGTGATATATACTTTATTACACTCGGGAGATGTGAGTATCTAAACACTATTTGTGAGGTGCTAGTGAATGACCTCCGGGCTTGTTTTTGGTTTTTAGTGGAACAATTATTTGTTGTAATTACTTTTATATTAGTGTTAAATGACCCCTGACTTGTATTTTGACTAGAATAAAAACGCATTTGCTTGAGGACAAGCAAATCTCAAGTGTAAGGGTATTTGATGAGGCGAAAAGTGTACCGCTTTTAAGGGGTCATTTAAGCCCGAATTTGAGATTATTTGATCAATTATTGCCCTAAATCGTTCCTTTTGTCATTTTAGGTACTTTTGGAGAGAAATCTAGAAAAGGAAGCATTTTCGACGTTTTTGGAGCATAAAAGTGAAGAAAACGGCAAAGTCTCAAATTTCCTTGTTGGAACAGTACCTGACAACGTCAAGGGTTTGCTAGTGATGGCGTCAAGAGTGATAAAAGAGATGGATGTGGAAATTATAACGTGACGACCCAGAAAGTTTTTAGGCTTATTGGCCTGATGGCGTCACCTAGGCCGTCAGGGTCCAAATACACGTGACGGCCCAGAGTATTCTTCTACATGACGGCGTCAGAAATAGATCTAGGCAATACGAATTTCATCATGGCGGCGAGTTGACGGCGTCAGAGGTTAACACGTGACGCCGTCAGGATGCATAGTCTATATATATTTTTCCAATTTTTCTTTGTAAGTGGTGGAACTTTGTGTGGGATATTAGGGCATAAACCCTAAGACGAATTTTACAGTTTTTCAAGGGTTTCAACCCCTTGATTCTTCCATGTTCAATTGAAGATAAGTACTTATTCAAATCATTCAATATGTCTATGTGTTGTGTGATTATATCTTACGCTTGTCTTCTCTTTAACATGCTAGGCTAGATTTTTATTGTGTTTGCTTAGATGTAGTGAAACTTAGATGTTGATTATGGGTTGATTGTTTGTTTATAATTGTTACGGATGATTGTATTCGATGTTAGGCTTAAGAAAACTGGCAGACTTCCATTGGTAACTTGCTTGAACGTCTTATGAAACATGATCGGAGGTGTACTATGATTTCTGGTTGTATTTAATGCGTGAGAGAATTCTAATGATCCCATGTTAGGAGCTTCTAACGACTTGACATAGGAGTGAAGTAGGATCTTACAGAGTTAGGGAATATTGTACACAACTCTACGACTGGTATTAAGGAATATAACCCGTCATCCATGCAATTGTAACAAGCTAATCAACATGTAAAAGATATCTAGGGAGTAATGAAATCTAAGTAAACACAACTTTTCTCATTATTGTTTCCACCACATTAGTATAATAATTTATTTTTCATTTCTTTTATTTAATTTTTGCATTAGTAGTTAATTGGGTTAGTTGGCTAGCAACTAATTCCTCCCACTCGTTCAAAACCCGAGGTTTTACTTGCTTTCAAAAAAATATAAAAAATACAAAAAGAATTATCCCTCACCTCTAGACCTAGTTTAGTAGGCTTTCTAATCCTAGCGACACTATTCCTGAGTTGAACGATCAATCCCCTGGTACTTGTCACTATACTATACTACAACGATCAGGTACACTGCCTTGTGGGGGTTGTAAGCTTCTCGAGATCCCTTGAGAGGTAAAACCTGTTGCGAGGGCGCAATTCCCACGTATGACTAATCAACCGGTAAAAGATATCTAGGGAGTAATGAAATCTAAGTAAACATATCTTTTCTCATTATTGTTTCCACCACATTATTACATTAGTTTATTTTCATTTCTTTTTATTTTATTTTGATTGCATCTGTAGTTAATTGGGTTAGTTGACTAACAACTAATTCCGCCCACTCCTTCAAAACCCGAGATTTTACTTGCTTTCATAAAATATAAAACAATACAAAAAGAATCATCCCTCACCTCTAAACCTAGTTTAGTAGGCTTTCTAATCCTAGCGAACACTATTCCTGAGTTGAACGATCAATCCCCCGGTACTTGTCACTATACTATACTACAACGATCAGGTACACTGCCTGGCGGGGATTGCAAGCTTCTCAAAATCCCTTGAGAGGTAAAACCTGTTGCGAGGGCGCAATCCCGCGTATCAGCCGGGCAAAGCTATGTGAATTGTTATGAAAGAACCTGGACGTGTTCGCTTGGTGCCCAGTAGACATGACGGGAGTCCCGTGCAATATAGCAGAACACCGACTCAACATCCGCGAAGGATATACCCTGATAATACAAAAGAAACCAGGCCAGGTGATGTGTAAGGAAAGCTTTAAATTTATAATACTATTTTCACCGATTTTAATAAACCAAACACACGGGTAAAGTATAACCCTCGTTGGTAGTATAAGATATAGGTAAGACCAGGTCGTATCCATAGGGACTTAGTTCGTTCGTATTAAGTAAAAATGAATAGTAAACAAGACAAGTAATGATAATGATAATATGAAGAATTCAAATGATAAAACAAATGATTGCTTGGATAGTTTAGATAATCTAGTGACAATGTTTATGTATGATCTTAGTTTGATAATGTAGTAGTGCACAACTTATAAACTAGCTATTTTCGTCAAAAGAGCAATTTCATAATTTGTAGGTTCAATTCAAGATTCATATTTATCCATCAAGTGATTTCTCTCGAGATAGTATTCGATATCAAGTCTAGATTATTATTAATTCTCCTAAGTGGATTTCTCCTTTCAAAGCCTAGAAATGCAGAAAAGTTCCTAGAATTGCTTTTAACAAGTTGGTTCTTTCGACCTATCCCAACACATAATATTCAACCAGTTTCAACAATCAAACGTGGAAAGACTAGAGATAAAATAGTTCACAACATAAACTTGAAATTGATAGAGATCAAAGCATAATCATAAGTCACTTTATTATATTCACATATCCAAGAAATCACAAGAGGTTTATCTTCTCATGGGTAATGAGTTCATAACAACATAATTGATTAAATAGTAAACAAGAGACATACGGATTGGATTGATCAAATGGATTAAACAAGTGTCACAAGTAACCAAGGGTTCGACACCAACAAGTATATAACGTCCCATGTTTCTGATTCGTTCACGTCTACCGATGGCTCAGGATCACGTAGAACTTCTTATCTTTACTTAGTGAAAATTGGTTGTTGAGTGGAGAGTTCAAATGCTTGCAAATGAGCTCTATTTATAGGCTTACTGATAGGCAAAGTACGGCGCACAATGATTGTGAGTGTGGCGCACTTAGCTATTTTCTTGGCGCCAAAGTTTCATAAATGCAGAGGAAGTACGGCGTACATCGATTGTAAGACCGGCGCACGTTTATTGAATATTACTTATTGACTTCCTTTGACCGAGAGGACAAGTGTCTCGCACTTAGCTGGAAAACCGGCGCACTTGCTTGCTTAAAAGACTAACATATTAGACTTCTTATTTATTTTCTTCAAGTGGTGAGATAGTTGGGTTTTGTGATGTTTCTTGCTTCCGAGAGTGAACCTGCATTCATTTTATGCTATTAAGTACCAAAAGTTCACACTAAATGATCATAAAACATATAATAATTAGAGCGTTATCACCAGGCCCCAGAAAGAAACAAAGCAATACGGGAAGAAGTGGAAAGGCTTGTCAAAGCAGGCATCATGAAGGAAGTGCACTATCACAATTGGATAGCCAATCCCGTAATTGTTAACAAATACGATAATAGCTGGAGAATGTGCGTTGACTTCAAAGACCTGAACAAAGCCTACCCACATGATTGTTATCTGCTCCCAGAAATAGACTGGAAAATAGAATCCCTTTGCGGGTATCACTTCAAATGCTTCCTGGATGCGTATATGGGATACCACCAGATACAAATGGCCGAGGAGGATGAAGAGAAAACAACATTTATCACCAATGAAGGTATATTCTGTTCTTCTAAAATGCCGTTCGGTCTAAAGAACGTTGGAGCCACATACCAAAGATTAGTAGATAAAGCCTTCTACATATAGATCGGGAAGAACCTATAGGTGTATGTGGACGATTTAGTAATAAAAAGTCGCACGAAGAATGACATTATCAGGGATGCGGAAGCGACGTTCCGAACGTTGAAAAGTATCAATATGAAATTGAACCCCAAGAAATTTACCTTCGGAGTGGAGGAAGGAATGTTCTTGGGTTACACAATTAACACAAAAGGCATACAAGCCTGCCCTGATAAAGCGGAAGTGGTCACTAACCTTCCCTCCCCCAAATGTTTAAAAGAAGTGCAAAGACTAAATGGAAAGTTGGAAAGCCTGAACTGGTTCCTGTCAAAATCAGCTGAAAAGTCACTACCTTTCTTCAAGACACTCAAGAAGTGCACAAAGAAAAGTGACTTTTACTGGACAAGAGAAGCGGAGGAAGCTTTCTAGCAAATTGAAAAATGTAATAGCCGACCTCCCAACGTTAACGACACCAATAGAAGGAGAAGAGCTAGTCATTTACCTAGCAGCCGCTAAGGAACCAATAAGTGCAGTGTTAATGACGGAAAGGGAGGAAAAGCAAATACCAATTTACTTCGTGAGCCACGACTTGAGAGGCCCGGAGATCAACTATACACCAATGGAAAAACTAATGTTAGCCCTGGTGCACGCCACCAGGCGCCTAAAAAGATACTTCCAAGCATACATCGTGGTTGTAATTATGGATCAGCTAATCAACCAAATCCTATCAAAACTGGAGGTAGCAGGAAGACTACAAAAATGGAGCATTGAACTAGGAGGACATGACATACACTATCGACCAAGAGTCTCAGTCAAAGAACAAATCTTGGCGGACTTCATAGTGGAATGACTAGAAGATGATTCTGAAAGTGAGCCAATGGAAGAAGAAAAACCACCAGAGCCTTGGAAGCTATTTACGGATGGATCCTCATGCACAGACGGTTCCGGGGCCGGGCTAGTACTCATCAACCCAGAGCAGGAGGAATTCACCTACGCCCTAAGATTCGCATTTAAAGCAAGCAATAACGAGTCAGAATACGAAGCCCTCTTAGCTAGACTAAGAATGGCTGAACAGATGGGCGTTGAAAATTTGCAAGTAAACGTTAATTCACGACTCGTCGCAAACTGTCACACCCCGCCAAGGCGGAAATGCGAGCGTGTAACTTCATGGATATCATCACAAAACATGGTGTCTACATAGAGAAATACTACATGCACATAAATAGAGCAAGCACAAACACGAAGTGTTGTAACAATACCCCAAAATAAAAATAACCAAACAAATCCAAAGGTATCTTCAATAGATATGAAAGTACCAAATGAAAACATAAATGTATCACAACCAAATTCAAATTAAGTCATATCCAAACATAAACCAAATCCTTCAAATGCAACTAAGTCTCGCCTAATTGCTATCCTCAACTCTACCCTTAGAATGCTCACCTGAAAATGATGCTTAAAACGTCAACATAATGTTGGTGAGATTCATAGGTTTAAGACACACATTCACACAAGGAAACCAGTTCACTGTTATTATAAAACATAGCTAGACAAATAATTATAGTTATCATATAAACTACATATGTTCATAACCATCCATCCATCACACAAAAGGCAACCATTGGGCGGAACGTGGCCACTGATCCAAATCCACAACATCCGGGCCGGAACGTGACCCCCGCTCCAAATAATGGGTAATTAATACCCTCCAATCGGACCACATAGAATAATAGTGAGTAGGAGTAACTACTCTCCAATTGGATACTCATTCCAATTGGACCACACAGCATTATCACACAACATTTCCACATCGCAGAACCATTCACATATAGCATACATACGATAACATTATAAGTCCAAGCTCTTTGAAACACACATAATCACAGTAACTCAAACCATTTAAGATAAGCATCATTCCCATCCCAAGTTTAAAACAAAGTAAAAGGTATGGGACTATGAACTCACCTCAAACCTTGCAACTTCCACAACACAAATCACAATTCTAAACTACACAAATAAGTCCACGTTACACAAGGCCAAGCTAAAAGCTACAAACCATGTAATACTCATATGATGGATGTCTAAGGTTCATATGACCCACCATGGATCTCCTAGACTCCATACTAACCACCACCAAACACTAATGCTCATTAAATCCCTTGCACTTTTAAAATCAGAAAATGCATAATTTTAGGGTACATTCGCCCACATGAAATAATAACAATTAAAGCTCAAAAACTCACACCAAAAATTCACCATGGTCTCTCATAAGCATATAAGCTAATCCTCAGAAGGCCATGGTCTAATAACACACATAAGTACTCACAAAAAAATCAAACTTGTCAACTATCCAAATTCGGATCTGAACGCACACCAAATTTTTTTGATTAAAATAAAATACTTCTACAACTTTTTATCGCGAATCCTTTTCATGGTAGTCTAAGATAACCTAAAACTCAACTTTCCCAGAAGGGCTAACCTTAATATCACTTTTTCACCCACAAATCACTATCAAACTTTTACCCAAATTCTGTCCCGGTTTAACAGCTTTGACACCTTATCAAAGAAACATCAAAAGACTAACTTCCCGACCTTGAAATCAATGTTGGCCAGAATTTTTGGAAAGCTCTTTCATTAAAATTCAATTTAGACAAAAAATTCGTGACCTAACTCTTCACCATCTGTTAAATACACTCGTATCTTGACAGCACTAATTTTCTATCCAAACTCTAACGTATAAACTAACGCGTTTTAAGCTCAATTCTCTTAACCAATCAACATACTATTATCAATTAGTGACTCTAACATGTTTTAAATCATTAATTTACAGATGTTTACAAACCCTAAATCCATCATACTTAATATTACATGAATTTGAATAATTAACCAAACAATTGAACATAGGGTTTAAGAATTTTACCTTAATTCTTGATTATTGCTTGAAAACTATAAACCCTAATTTTTCCTCCTTCTTTTCTCCTTGTGGTCGACCCAAATTTGCAGGAAAATAGTTTTGGGAGCTTTGGTTTTGTATTTATATTAATTATGGATAACCCTTGTGCCTAAGAATCATATTTGGACTCAAATTGAGTTTCTTTTTTTCCCCTTATCCTCTTCTAACCGATTTTTACATATATAAAATATATATTTCTATTTTTTTATTAAATTTATTTATTACACTAAAAACCTCATACTTTTAATATTTTATAAGTACCCGTAACTAATCATAACGTCTTACGCGATAAACCTTAACTTTTACGACAACCGGAAAAATAATCATTTTCAAAACAAAGTTTCCAAAAATAGATTTTCACTCCTTTATGAAATTTAACCCACAAAAACAAAACACACATAACTCGCTTACACTCATTAACTTGAACGAAGACTTGTTGCACAAAACCTCCAAAACACTAAAGAAAATCTCATAAGTCATTTCCACACCACTAAGGTGATCAAATGAACTTACTCACCATCAACTCTATTCAAACCAAAAATGACATCTCACACCAAGGGATTTAGTGTTAAAACTCACCTATATCACTTCAAACACCTAAGACACACCAAACAAACGTTAACCAAGTCAAGACTATCAGTTAAACTGACCTGCTAAAACCACGGTTGTTACATCATCCCCCACTTAGGGAAATCGCGTCCCGAGATTTCAACTACTCTACTCACCACTCACAACAGCAAAAGAAAATTTATGGATATTTAAGCGGAATAATAACACACCATAAAATCACAAAGAAAGAACCACAAAAATGTGAATCAACTCAATACCCGAATTCACACGATAGAAAACATTCTGTCACTCTAACGATACATGCAAATAGATACACTCCCCGATCAATAACACCAATGAACCAAACGACTTTTCACAGGTAGGTACGACACCCTCGAACCAAATAAAAATCAAAATGGTAACCACAAGAAACACCACATATAATGGATACACACAAAACAAACATTAATTAAAACATTTGAGAATACCCTGCATCTAACTTCCACGATCTAAATTCAACCACAGCGATCTACTTCACCAACCACATCAGCAAACAAATTTCGGTACTTAAATTTCATCTGATCCTCACATTCCCAAGTAAACTCAGGACCACGTTTAGCATACCATCATACCTTTACCAACGCTATCTCACCACACTTCAAGCCCTTAACATCTTGATCCATATTCTCAATAGGTTTCTCGACAAAACGAAGAGTTTTGTCAACCCTTACTTTCATCTATTGGCACGTTCAGACTAGCATCTGCCAAACACTTCTTTCAATTAGATACGTGAAACGTATCATGTACACCACTTAATTCCTCAGCTAACTTCAACCGGTATGCCACAAATCAAATCCTTTCTGAAATCTCAAACAGTCCTACGTATCTCGGTGTTAACTTGCCTTTCTTAGCAAAACGCATAACACCTTTCCAAGGAGATACTTTTAACATCACAAAATCACCAACATTAGACTCTAACGGCTTAGGGCGATTATCCGCATAAATCTTTTGGCGAATCTCTCGCAGTCTTAGATCTCTCTCTTTAATTCGAAAACCTTATTCGTAATCTCTCCTTCCGGTTCAGGACCAACTAGTTGGCTTGTTCCAACCTCTGTCCACAGAACAAGAGATATACATTTCCTTCCATACAGTACTTCAAACGGCACATTCTTAATACTAGAATGATAATTATTGTTATAGGAGAACTCAGCTAAAGATAAATGCATACCCCAGCTCCCTCCAAACTCGAACACACTCATGTTCTCATCATACCATCCAATGCCTGATTTGTACGCTCACTTAGTCCATTCCTTTAAGAACGATAAGTCGTACTCATCTACATACGCGTTCTCAAAACTCTATAAAACGTTTACCACCATCGCAAAGTAAGTATTCCATCACTTTCTTTGATGATCACGCGATACTCCCTGTCTCGTTACCAACTCATCAAATGAAAAGTCTCATCAATTCCTCCTCAACAAAATCTCCAAGTATCTCTGGCCGTTGCATCACCCTAATAATCGTTGACATCAACAGTCACCTTCAAGCGTATCAACCACTTGCTAAGGTATCAATATTCTTTCTCACACCTGCTTCTCCATACATCTCTTGCTAAGGTAATAATACATCTTATCCATTCTAGGATGCATCAAATACCTTGCATGATTGATGTCCTTATGCTTTCCCCCAATGGAACCAATAGTTGGTCCGCAAAGTACATACCTCCATCTTCATTCCTTTCCATTTGCTGATCTAAACAAAGAAATCCTTATTCTTACATGTTCTCTCCCTTGAACATCTCTCCCTGTGCTATCAATATCATCCTTCTAACTCCAAACATAATTATCATAATCATTGCTCATAAACATCCAAGCTTCACTCATTCACTCCTACTCAGCGTTCTTACTATGATGTTCACTCTTCCTAGAGGGTAAGGAATTTGGCAATCGTAGTCACTAAGAATTTCCACGCCCAACTTCTCTTTAACGTATATTAACCTCTTGTCAAATATATGCTAAAGATCCTTATGATCTGTGTAGATAACATTCTTTGCTCCATACAACTATCGTCTCCAAATCCTACTCCCAACTCTAAGTCGTATATCACATAGTTCCTCTTATGGATCTTCTACTCTTGTGATGCTTATGCAATCCTTGAAAAGCTCAAAATAAACCATCACTAGTACCTGTCAATCCTAAGGACAATCGCTTCTTAGATGGTATCTTAGGTACTCTCTAATCTTCACTACTTTTATCTTAGTAGTGTCCACGAAAACTCACTATTATTGACCACATACCTGAAGAACGTACATCTTGAAGCTAAACCTCTCATTTGAACAACTTGGCAACATCCTCTTCTTCTTCAACAAACACAATGATAACTTGAACGACAATCTATCCTAAGGAAATGACGCGAACCATGTAACCGGTCGAACCAAAACGTATATCAACGAACTCAAATGGTCACAAATTACCGACTAGCGTAGTAAACGAATATCAAAATCAAAGCTACAAAACACAAATGAGAAATTTTTTTCCCAACAAAAGTAGATGCAAATCAAATGTTCATGAAAACCCGTACAAAGAAAAGATAAAATACACGTACCCATAGAAAATCCATCAGCGTACCACAACGAAAGAAACACTCAAGGAACTAAATACATATCAAATTAAATAAATGAGAACCATATGTAGTTCTTATTCCAATACCCGTCCTTACCCAACAAAAAATAAGTTTCGTTTTTTTTTTCACAGGATATACCTTAATCTCATACATTTGTTTTTAAAATATATACTAAACTATTTTATGTAAGAAAATCATCACCGACTTAAATTCCATATTAGGCATAGTTCTTATAACACCAAATGTTAATTATATAAATATAGTAAATCAAGTAAACTTTCATAGTAGAATTGTTATAAATAGATTTGAAAATAGACTGATAATACATCGAACTTATGACATCAACATAACCATTTTTTTTACACCTCATTTTCACCATTAAAATAATAGTTTCTAATAAATGACCTTGAAATACCCCAAAATGAATTGTAAAATACCAGAAGGACTCTAACACAACCCCTTAATCGAATGCGAAAGACATAGAGGAATCACATAACAAAATAATCATCAAACCAAATACCAGTGAACACTCACGCGAATACATTGCAAACCAAACGAAGAACGTAAAGACTCATTCGCACAACGATCAAACCAAAATCATAGAAAAACACTGATGCTAACAGATCGCAAAACATGTCACGAAATTCAATTGGTGTGTAAATGAGGGATTGAATCTCCACACCAAATCGTCACGAACCAACAATACTCGAAAAATAGTATAACATTCGTTCGAGAAATGAATGAATGGAATAACCAAACAAACGTACTAATTCCCAATCAAAACAAATCCGAATGACTAATATCAATCACGACACCGAATAAGTAGGATGAGAAATTCATACCAACATGGTACGAACAGGGGGCACTAGACTTAGAGCTAGATATCCAACAAGAGCGTCCAACAAACAAACCAACTTAAATATCACAATATTAGTACCAACATATAACTGAGGTATCATCATATGATAGGTAGAATGGAATCTTACCACCTACACACCCCAACATATAACGGTTTCCCAAACGGTTAAGAGAATACTTCTCTAACCATACAACCTCCATCAACATCACGTCACATACCATCTACCACAACATATAACAACAAAATCAATCAATGCAATAATGGTCACAAGTCCACGTATGTGATACCCTTATAATTATGTTCGCGACCATAGTTATAAGCCTATTCCACACGGATACTTCCAAAACCACACATCTCAATGATAACGCACGTATACCACATAGAACCTAACACACATCACAATCCATGCCATCATACTTGCAAGTCCACTTATGTTGTGACGCATGTATAATTATGTTGGCCACCATAATTATCTATGCCCCCTTTCACAAGTGTACTCCCTCATATGACAACACTTCATGCAAACAATCATCTCACAAGGAACAATTCCAATATTCACGTAAATCCTATAATCACACTTGGATAAGATCGATCCAATATTTAAGAGTAATCGCGCTCCAACATGGCTCCAAACGGAAAAAGACAATATAAGAATTCCAAAACATAACACAGAACAAAAGACGTCACACAAGGCTCAAGCTCTACTCTCGCACTTGCCTTCCCACTCAGATCGGTTAAACTTACTACTCGTTGTGGACTCCATATTCGAATCTACATCATTCCATCCTAACTCCCCTTCATCTTTTCTCAACCACTCATTCCTATTTCCTACACATTGGGGAAATCAACAATGTACTAAAATCATCTCTATTCCTTTCTCCCAATTCCGCAAGATCCACACGTGCATAAAAATCACGAGGTTTAGACTGAACCATCTTTCCCTCATATGAGAAGTGAGAACACTTCCCAAGGTACTCGGTAACGGCTCCACCTCCTGAGGTCACCGCGGTTATAAACCTCTCCACTTCTTCTCCACCAACGTTTTCCATAAACATCCTTTCCTTGCCCGAACATTGATACATGCTAGTGGGAACTCGGATTCTGCGGTTAATCCGCTTCATCCTACCACTCCTCTTGCAACCAGTAGCAAAATGATAGCCAAACAAAACTTCTTATGCGCGGAAGATGACATACTAGAAATCAGCGTATACAATACTACATATAGGGGATATAATAGACGTCCAAAAATCGACATAAAATAAATCATAAACTTAGAGAAAATAATCATATAAATTACCATACTTATACATAAGCCCTAAATGCAATTACATGAAGGACTCCTAGGTTATAGTCTAGGTTCAACCACCTACTTCTCTATAACCAAGGCTCTGATACCAATCTGTCATACCCCGCCAATGCGGAAATGCGAGCGTGTAACTTTATTGATATCATCACAACACATGGTGTCTACATAGAGAAATACTACATGCACATAAATAGAGAAAACACAAACACAAACTGTTGTAACAATACCCCAAAATAAAAATAACCAAACAAATCCAAAGGTATCTTCAATAGATATGAAAGTACCAAATGAAAACATAAACGTATCACAACCAAATTCAAATTAAGTCATATCCAAACATAAACCAAATCCTTCAAATGCAACTAAGTCTCGCCTAATTGTTGCCCTCAACTTTAGCCTTAGAATGCTCACCTGAAAATGATGCTTAAAACGTCAACATAATGTTGGTGAGATTCATAGGTTTAAGACACACATTCACACAAGGCAACCAGTTCACTGTGATTATAAAACATAGCTGGACAAATAATTATAGTTATCATATAAGCTACATATGTTCATAACCATCCATCACACAAAAGGCAACCATCGGGCGGAACGTGGCCACCGATCCAAATCCACAACATCCGGGCCGGAACGTGACCCCCGCTCCAAATAATGGGTAATTAATACCCTCCGATCGGACCACACAGAGTAATAGTGGGTAGGAGTAACTACTCTCCAATTGGGTACTCATTCCAATTGGACCACACAACATTATCACACAACATTTCCACATCGCATAACCATTCACATATAGCATACATACGATAACATTATAAGTCCAAGCTCTTTGACACACACATAATCACAGTAACCCAAACCATTTAAGACAAGTATCATTCCCATCCCAAGTTTAAAACAAAGTAAAAAGTATGGGACTATGAACTTACCTCAAACCTTGCAGCTTCTACAATACAAATCACAATTCTAAACAACACAAATAAGTCCATGTTACACAAGGCCAAGCTAAAAGCTACAACTGATGAGGCGAAAAATGAACCATTTTTAGGGGGTCATTTTAGCCCGGATTCGAATTTATTTGATCAAATATTGCCCTAAATCGTTCCCCCTTTTTTTTTTCATTTTAGGTACTTTTGGAGTGAAATCTGGAAAATGAAGCATTTTGGACGTTTTTGGAGCATAAAAGTGAAGAAAATGGCAAAGTCTTAATTTTCCTTGCTGGGAACAGTACCTGACGGCGTCAAGAGCAATGCAAGAGATAGAAGTGGATAAAGTCCGTGACGGTCCAGAGAGTTTTGTAATAGGGACATGACGGTGTCACCATAGGCTGTCATGGTCCAAATGTTAGTGATGGCCAAGAACAAAATTACACAGGACGGCGTCAAAAGTGGATCTAGGCAATCTGATTTCATTATGGGCGGTGAGTTGATGGCGTCAGAATTTTCTTCTTGATGCCGTCACCCTATAAAATCTATATATAGTTTTGCAATTTTCATTCATTAAAAATATAACTTTGAGGGTGTAACTTTGGAGAGAAACCCTAGTCCGATTTTCACAGCTTTTTCAAGGGTTTTTACCCTTTGAAACCTCTTATGTTCAATTGAGATAAGTATTCTTTCAATTCAATCAATATGTCTATGTGTTGTTTGAATATATCTTACACTTGTCTTCAATTTAACATGCTTGGCTAGATCTCTCTTGTGTTTGCTTAGATGTAGTGAAACCTAGATGTTAATTACGGGTTGATTGTTTGTTTATAGTTGTTACAGATGATTGTATTCGATGTTAGGCTTAAGAAAACTGGCAGACTTTCATTGGTAACACGCTTGAACGTCTTAAGAAACATAATCAGAGGTGTACTATGATTTTTGGTTGTATTTAATGCGTAGGAGAATTCTAATGATCCCATGTTAGGAACTTCTAACGGCTCGACATAGGAGTGAAGTAGGATCCTATAGAGTAATAATATTGTACATGGCCCTACGACTAGTATTAAGGAATACGACCCGCCATCCATGCAATTATAACAAATTATCAACCTGTAAAAGATATCTAGGGAGTAATGAAACCTAAGTAAACACAGCTTTCCCTATCATTGTTTACACCACATTAGTTTAATTAGCTTTATTTTCATTTCTGTTATTTTATTTTGATTGCAACTTTAGTTATTGGGTTAGTTGCCTAGTAACTAATTCCGCCCACTCTTCCAAAAACCGAGATTTTATTTGCTTTTATAAAATATAAAAATACAAAAAGGATCATTCATCACCTCTAAACCTAGTTTTTAGGCTTTCTAATCCCAGCGACACTATTCCTGAGTTGAACGATCAATCCCCCGGTACTTGTCACTATACTATACTACAACGATCAGGTACACTGCTTGGTGGGGGTTGTAAGCTTCTCGAGATCCCTTGAGAGGTAAAGCCTGGTGCGATTCCCACGTATCAAGTTTTTGGCGCCGCAGCCCGGGGAATAGTTATTGTCTAGGTTAGGATTTCTTTTTATTAGGTCTACTTGCTAGATTCCTTTTAATGAGTGTGTAAATACTCAACATTTTTGGTCAATCTAAACTACAAAAACGTTTAAAAACACCCAGAAACGCATCAAAACACAGAAAATATCCCAAAGGTCGTATTTCATATGTTTCAAATGCAAAATGATTGAAAACAGACGAAAAATGAACAAAGTTTGCATAATTGGCAGATTCAGTCCCCAACTTTCAAAATTTGACAAAACTAGTCCGTGAGCGTTTATTTTGAAAGAAAAGTCAAACCAAGTCCTTAAAAATCAAAAGTTACCAAATAATGATCTTTGGGTGTAAATCTTTCAAAAGTGTACAAGTTTACATGTTTGGTCCCTTAAGTTTCAAAGTGTGGCATATATGGTCCCCGGGAATTTTAATTTGAAGAAAAGTGATAAAAGTGACCTTGGGAAATTACAAGTTGGCACACATGACCCTTGGAAGTAATTTTGAAAATGTGGCAGAAGTAATCCTCAAGATTCAGTAAATTACAGATTTGGTCCTTGTGTTCATTTGATATAAGACCAAACGGATCCTACATAAACTTGTTACACCTTTTATATAAGCCCACTACACAAACAATCCTAAAACCAATCCAATCCACCAAAACCTACCCCTGGCCCAAATCACCCCAGCCCACACCTAAAACCCCCTTTCACGTTTATAATTAAAACGTGTATTCCTTTGACTCAGTCAAACACAACCCTTCTTCCACCTCCCTCCCTTTTATCCCTTGAACAAAACACCCCTACCACCATGGTTTTTGCTACACTCAACCGCCCTCAAAAGCACCCCAGCTTCACCTCCCAATCCCACTAAACATCTCACAAACTCATACATACCCCCTCATATACACCCTGGCAATCCGAAACTATCACCATGAGTTTTCCCGCCAAAACCAATTGAAGGGCTGAGATCATTGTTACTTTAATTGAACGAATGGGATTTGATCACAGAAGCACAAGGAACATTTTGGTGCTATTTTCTCTCACAGAAGTAACACAAAGGAGCAAAGAAACCCTAGTTTAGTTTTAGTATAAATAGTGAGCTATTGTAAGCAATCATGGCATCCTTTTCCTTTGTATTTTTTCTGTTTTAAACTTTGTTTGTATTTGTATTTTCATATTTCAAGCTTAATCAGAGTTCCAATTCAGTTTGTGCAAATTCGAATTTTTTACTCAAAATTTCAAGTTACTTGTTATTTCATTTAATTGCTTTTTGTTTGATCCCAGAATGTTACTTTAAGTTAGTTTAAGATAATTGAATCAAAAGAAAACAAGAAATCAGAAAAGAAAAGGAAAACAGAAAATTACAAAAAAAAAATCAGAAAAAAAAAAATATATTGAAGAAGGAAGAAGAAAGTAATAGCAGAGATGGTAGTGGAACTGGTTTAGAGTCTCATGGGAGACATATAGATTATTCTTGGTTAATGGTTCTCAGAATTCTCACAAGCTTGGATGGCAAGTAGGTACTTGTCCAAATTTTAATCATAATTTGAGATTTTTGGTTATTGTTGTTCTTGAATGTTAAGTTGTGCTTAAATCAGTCTATTATACCATATTTTTAATGGATTAGTTGATCTTCTGGGAAAATCATTGATTTGCTTGTTTAAATTTTGAAAAACAGTTTATAAAGGGTTGTTTGGTTCAAGCTTTAGATCATAGTCATTGTTCTTAATTTGGTCCAAGTTTGCTTAGTTTATATAGCTCAAGTCATACACTGTCAAAATCAAACAAGTCCTTGGTAGTTTTCATAAAAAAGGTCAAAGTTTGATCTTGATCTCTTTCAAAGCTGTTTAGTTCACAAACTGCCTATCAATTTGTGATAAAGAGGTTCATTCCATGTTTGTTGTTGCCTGATCATTGATTAAATATGTTCATCAAACATCAATAGACAGATTTAAGCATTTGAAATTCACTTTGGTCAAAGTAATTTGCAAATTTAAAAAGTAAACATGCACTGTTCATTCTGCATTTATGCAGTCTGTTTTGCAGCTGAATATTGGGTTAATTGGACCTCAATTAGTGTCTAGAAATTTGGGCTTTTAGGTTTTCTGAGTTCTTTGCTAGGTAGTCTAAGTTTTGCCCCCCTTAGGTTTAAGTTACTGCTTATTTAGAGTACTTAATTTTAAGTTGGAAGTTAGTGGTTTGAAACTGTTTTACTGATTTTTCAAGTTAGTTGCATTAGGTTTGAATTGGCTTGCAAACTGAGTACTTTTGCTTCATTTGAGTTCCTTTAAGTATGTTTAAGTAATTTGAGTAAAGATTGAACCTTGTGCTTATCCCTTTGCTTATTTGCTTATCCTTATTGCTTCTTGTGAACTGATTTCACCACCATTGCATGATCTGAGTTGCACATTGTCCCAATTATTGTTTATTTGAGCTTATTTGAGTATTAGGAACCTTTTGTATCAATTTGGTAGGATTTGGTAGCAAGTGTTTATTAATAAGCACTTTCTTTAAGCTGTTTTGTGCCAAATAAGCTCTTCTCAGCTTATTTTCAAACTTTTTATATTTTTCCATGGTTTCATTTGATAATTTAGATTTTCTGTGAAAATTCCATATTTTTCCAAGCTGTTTTGCTATTTTTCCTAATTTATTTTAGTTTTTAATCATTTTTAAATAGTTTTTAATTAAGAAAAATCAATAAAAAAATCAGAAAAAACCTGAAAAAGTCCAAAAATATTTTAGATAATTCTTTTAAGTTATTTTAGATTTTTCAAAGTCAAGTTTGTATTTTTCTCATTTAAATTTACATTTTCCTTTATTTTAAATCATTTTATTTAGTAATTAATTCATAATAAATAGAGTTTTTATTGAAAAATTGATTTTCTTTTTTCTAAAATTTTCTTTTATCAGTAGGATCATAAGAAAATTATTTGGAAACCCGTAGGACTTTTGTAGCTCAAAATTCACGTTTTATTTTGTGCACTCGCGTAATTTTTAATTAACGTTCGCGTTTTGAATTTAGATTACGTTTTAGGATTCCCTGTTTTTCCCTAACCTGTTTCCCGTTGTTTTTTAGGTAACTTTAAATATTCCTTAGCGTTCCTTAGTTTATTTTCCCATTTAGGTTACGTTTATCTCGTTTTCGTTCGTTAATTCTTAATTTTTTGTTAATTTAACGTATCACAAAACCGAACAATCTTTCACAACCAAACATACAAGGTTTTAATCTCGATCTTTTCACAAAAATTTCCATTCACACCTCGTTGGGGTACGACCCGGGAAATCACTCCCCGGTCTCCCAATTTTAATATCACTTTCACGAGTTTTACGAGGTAATCTTTTCCTAAAAGGTTTACTCGTATTTCTCTACGTCTACTTGTATCACGATAACTTAGACCTCACGTTTGTTGATATATTGATAAATTGTTTTTGCACACCAAAACACAATGAATCAAATGGCGCCGCTGCCGGGGATGTTGTGTTGCGACAATATCGTTACGATTTTAACGATTAGTGACTTGTAGAACCTTCGTCAAGAAGTTATCGTTTTCAAAAAAAAGTATAAAACACAAAAATATTTTCCTTTTCTTTTGTATATATATTTATCATATATAAATACAAAAACATTTTCCGTTTTTCTTGTTAAATAAAATAAACATAAAAAAAAACCGCCGAGAACCAAGGCAGAACACTTACCAACTGAGAGTGTGAACATTAATAAGTTCCCAAACAAAAGATTAAAACTTGCCATTGTATCCTTGTGAGTGGTGTACCTTTTCTATAGAAGTCATTCATTTGTGATTATTGGTTTAAGTTCCTTGTCTCGATCTCGTTTTAATTGAGTTGTTTTTCGAAAAAAAAAAAAAAAAAAAAAAAAAACCAAAAATATTTTCCTTCTTTGTTTTTACAAAATGTATTTCAAAAATCCCAAAAATATTCTTCTTTACACTTTATTCGTTTGATTCTACCTACTTATATCCCTCTCATGTATAATTCTTATGGCGTCTCTCGGCTACACGTGTTTTCACTGTAAAAGCCCTATTGAGAATGGCTATCGTTGTTTCCGGTGTATTTGTGAGAAGTGTGGAAATAATTGTAGTAACAGATTTTGTACTACGTGCAATTTGTTCATAAATCCAAATTCTCTCAATGATTCACCAAATTCTTCCAACTACCCTTCACAGCCCGAGATACGTGCTATTAATGACAAACCATCAAGAATTGATCCTAACCTTTCAGGATTTACGATTAAAAGTTTTTCAAGCAAACGTACAGAGCTTAGAGCAGTGACTAAAAAGAACGAATTGCCTAATCTTCACGTTTATCAAGAACAAAAACCAGAGACCATAACGGAAGTGGTGAAAATTCCTAGCTCTCAGAGCACACCACTTATCCCACCTCCGGATTTTATTCCTTGTGTCGGTTGTGGTGACGCTTTTTGGTTTGCCATGTCGTTGGTGTACATGTGAACAATGTGGTAATGATATTCGGGACGGAAGTTGTTTGTTTTGTGGTTCGAGGAATTCGTTCGTTTATGAACTAAATCCCAATTCTTCGCAAATTTTTTCTAACTACCTTCCTCAAACGTCTTCGTTCGCTCAACATAATTGCTTCTATTGTGGAGATCCTTTAAGAGATGACTCACTTTGTAGACGGTGTTTTTGCAAGGGATGTGGATTTAGTCACGGACTTTGTATGTGTTACGCTCCTATAGCTGAACCTACATTCACCTCCGATTATAATTCGAACTTTTCCAATTATCTTCAAAACAATTTCAATCATCCTCCTCAAAACTCTTATGAGCAAGCACCGTATTTCAATGACACATCGTTCCAAAATACACCAATTTTTTAAAATTGTGGGGGTCCACATTACAATTATCAATGTCAACCGAGGAGTCAAAATTACTATGAACCTAATCCTTGTTCTAGTGTTGATACTTCCGGTTTTGACGATTCCACACTCCCATAATTTCCACTCATTCCAAATTCTGGTGAGAAAACTATGGCAGAACTACTTGCTGAAGAACGAGATTCTGGAAAAAGCATGGAAGAATTACTGGCTGAGCAACGAGCAGCTAAAATACGTGCCAATCTTCGCAATGCTGCTCTATTTGATGACGATGATGACAGTGATGATGATGAAGATAACGTTGTTATTCAAAAAGATTCATCGAGTACATCAGTTGACATCCCACCAATCCAAAAATTGCAGGGAGAAAAGAATACTAAGGAATTACTAGCAGAAGAACAAATGGAACTTGTACAATCCATGAATGCTAGTCCTTCTCAACTCCCTCAGTCTATTGTTATCACACCCGAAATTCCCACTCACTATCTGATCATGGGGGACGAGCATCTTAGCACTGTTCTTGAAAAGAAATCAGACGAATTCATAAAGTCTAGTGCCGAGAACCTTGTCCCAATCCCAGGAAAGTCACAGGGAATTCTTGAGCGTATGTGTGATCTTACTTCCCCTCTTGAGTGTCCAAAAGATCAATTTGAGACTTTCTCCGATTTTAGCGATGATTATACATCTTACGGAGACATTGAATATGCTGAGGCATCACTTCCGCATTCTGATGTTGATCCTCTTCTTGAGGAGTTCGCCGATAAACTCACTCACATCAATCCACTTCCATCAGGAAGTGATGATGGTCTCTTTGATTTCGAAGCCGATCTGGGAGAAATTGAAAATCTCTTATATCACGATCCGTCACTCACTTCTGATCCCAACAGTCCAATAGAGAATGTTAATCACTTTGTTCCCGAAGCATTCAAAACTACTCTCACCAACCCTCTATTTGAATTCAAATCCGAATTCACTTTGATTTCTGATAATCCACTATTTGATATTCAGAATGAGGATTGTGATGAGTCCACAATGGAACTAGAGTTCACATATTCACATCATGTGGTTAATACTCGTCACGAGGAGTTCTCCAATGAACTTACTCATATCATGACTCCTCCGGAGTATGATTACTTGGATGACAAGAAAAACCATGATCGGGGGAAAAGAGTCTCAATCATGAGAGTTTGTATTCCTATGACAAATTTTTCCACCCTCCCTCCCGATATGTTATCCAAACCAAAGAGCTTAACCGATAAAATCCAAACTCAGGAAACTGAGCCTGATCTTGAGGAAGAAGATCTAGTCATGATTGTTATCATGATTTTCTTTCTTTTCTTCACCTACCTGGTGACTTCCTTTCTTCTTCACTCCTTCGGGAATGAAGACACTATCTTTGACCCCGGTATCACCATTTATGGTTGCTATTTCTTAAAACCGTGGGTATCTCGTTGGAGTGGAACTTTCATGTGCTTCAGTATTTTTGTAAACATCTTGACTGAAAGTCTGACGGAGATTATCTTTTCCACTTGCTTCCCCAAGAACAAATGAATTCGGGGTCGAGTTAAGCTAGCGACTTGGTAAACAAAAACAGTAACATGCATATGGGGTTTTCTCCCTAAGTGTGGGGGAGTTACCCATGCTGTTGTTACCATGTATATAAGTTTCGGAAAAAAAATGTATGTATAGAAATAAAGTGAAAAATGGTGTTTCCACATTTAGCTTGTAATGTTGCCTTTTTACGTTCAAAGAGTCGGCATAATAGCCGGGACTTTGAATATTGAGGACAATATTCAATTCTAAGTGTGGGGGGGGGGGGGGGGGGGAATTCTAGCGAATTTGATCACATTTTACATCTAGTAGCCCCGTTTTTGGCCAAAAATTTAAATTTTTTTCACTTTATTTCAAAAATTTTGTGGTTATCAGTCCACCATGTCTAAACCACAAAAGGAATGGCTAATCCAGGAGCAAACGGCTCTTGGTAAAGATATATCCAATCCGTTTATGGCTGACAATTTTCCCAAAATTGTATGGTATTCAACTCACCATATCTTTGATAAGTGAATAGTTGGCTAGCCCGCAAGGTTATGGCTTATGGTAAAGGCAGTGGAAAACCATAATTGGTAATCAACTCACCAAGATGATGACTGTATTCCATCAAAGAGTTGGCTAGTCCAGAAGCAAACGGCTTCTGGTAAAGACAAATCAAAACCGTTGGAAGCTTCTGGTTTGTTCAAAATCATATGGTTATCAGTGTACCATAGTTCTTACTTGAACCGAAACATTTGGCTACTCTAGAAGTAATGGATTTTGGTAAAGAGACTTAAAATCCATTAAATTTTCACAAAATATTGCTAGGGACTAGCAATAGTTTAGTGTGGGGGATTAATGAGTGTGTAAATACTCATCATTTTTTGCCAATCTGAACTGCAAAAACGTTTAAAAACACCCAGAAACGCATCAAAACACAGAAAATATCCCAAATGTCATGTTTTATATGTTTCAAAGGCAAAATGATTGAAAACAGACGAAAAACGAACAAAGTTTGCATAATTGGCAGAATCAGTCCCCCAACTTTTAAATTTTAACAAAACTAGTCCCTGACCGTTTGTTTTGAAAGAAAAGTCAAACCAAGTCCTTAAAAATCAAAAGTTACCAAATAATGATCTTTGGGTGAAAATCTTTCAAAAGTGTACAAGTTTAGATGTTTGGTCCCTCAAGTTTCAAAGTGTGGTAGATATGGTCCCCGGGAATTTTAATTTGAAGAAAAGTGATAAAAGTGACCTTGGGAAATTACAAGTTGGCATACATGACCCTTGGAAGTAATTTTGAAAATGTGACAGAAGTAATCCTCAAGATTCAGTAAATTACAGATTTGGTCCTTGTGTTCATTTGATATAAGACCAAACGGATCCTACATAAACTTGTTACACCTTATATATAAGCCCACTACATAAACAATCCTAAAACCAATCCAATCCAGCAAAACCTACCCCTGGCCCAACTCACCCCAGCCCACACCTAAAACCCCTTTTCACGTTTATAATTAAAACGTGTATTCCTTTGACTCAGTCAAACACAACCCTTCTTCCACATCCCTCCCATTTATCCCCTGAACAAAACACCCCCACCACCATGGTTTCTGCTACACTCAACCTCCCTCAAAAGCACCCCAGCTCCACCTCCCAATCCCACTAAACATCTCACAAACTCATACCTACCCCCTCTTATACACCCTGGCAATCCGAAACTATCACCATGAGTTTTCCCACCAAAACCAATTGAAGGGCTGAGATCATTGTTACTTTAATTGAACGAATGAGATTTGATCACAGAAGCACAAGGAACCTTTTGGTGCTATTTTCTCTCACAGAAGTTACACAAAGGAGCAAATAAACCCTAGTTTAGTTTTAGTATAAATAGTGAGCTATTGTAAGCCATCATGGCATCCTTTTCCTTTGTATTTTTTCTGTTTTAAACTTAGTTTGCATTGGTATTTTCATATTTCAAGCTTAATCAGAGTTCTAATTTAGTTTGTGCAAATTCGAATTTTTTACTCAAAATTTCAAGTTACTTGTTATTTCATTTAAATGCTTTTTGTTTGATCCCAGAATGTTACTTTAAGTTATTTTAAGATAATTGAATCTAAAGAAAACAAGAAATCAGAAAAGAAAAGGAAAACAGAAAATTACAAAAAAAAAAATCAGAAAAAAATTATATTGAAGAAGGAAAAAGAAAGTAATAGCAGAGATGGTAGTGGAACTGGTTTAGAGTCTCATGGGAGACATATAGATTATTCTTGGTTAATGGTTCTCAGAATTCTCACAAGCTTGGATGGCAAGTAGGTGCTTGTCCAAATTTTAATCATAATTTGAGATTTTCGGTTATTGTTGTTCTTGAATGTTAAGTTGTGCTTAAATCAGTCTATTATACCATATTTTTAGTGGATTAGTTGATCTTGTTGGGAAAATCATTGATTTGCTTGTTTAAATTTTGAAAAACAGTTTATAAAGGGTTGTTAGGTTCAAGCCTTAGATCATAGTCATTGTTCTTAATTTGGTCCAAGTTTGCTTAGTTCATATAGCTCAAGTCATACACAGTCAAAATCAAACAAGTCCTTGGTAGTTTTCATAAAAAAGGTCAAAGTTTGATCTTGATCTCTTTCAAAGCTGTTTAGTTCACAAACTGCCTATCAATTTATGATAAAGAGGTTCATTCCATGTTTGTTGTTGCCTGATCATTGATTAAATATGTTCATCAAACATCAATAGACAGATTTAAGCATTTGAAATTCACTTTGGTCAAAGTAATTTGCAAATTTAAAAAGTAAACATGCACTGTTCATTCTGCATGTATGCAGTCTGTTTTGCTGCTGAATATTGGGTTAATTGGGCCTCAATTAGTGTCTAGAAATTAGGGCTTTTATGTTTTCTGAGTTCTTTGCTAGGTAGTCTAAGTTTTACCCCCCTTAGGTTTTAGTTACTTCTTATTTAGAGTACTTAATTTTAAGTTGGAAGTTAGTGGTTTGAAACTGTTTTACTGATTTTTCAAGTTAGTTGCATTAGGTTTGAATTGGCTTGCAAACTGAGTACTTTTGCTTCATTTGAGTTCCTTTAAGTATGTTTAAGTAATTTGAGTAAAGATTGAACCTTGTGCTTATCCCTTTGCTTATTTGTTTATCCTTATTGCTTTTTGTGAACTGATTTGACCACCATTGCATGATCTGAGTTGCACATTGTCCCAATTATTGTTTATTTGAGCTTATTTGAGTATTAGGAACCTTCTGTATCAATTTGGTAGGATTTGGTAGCAAGTGCTTATTAATAAGCACTTTCTTTAAGCTGTTTTGTGCCAAATAAGCATTTCTCAGCTTATTTTCAAACTTTTTATATTTTCCCTGGTTTCATTTGATAATCTAGATTTTCTGTGAAAATTCCATATTTTTCCAAGCTGTTTTGCTATTTTTCCTAATTTATTTTAGGTTTTAATCATTTTTAAATTGTTTTTAATTAAGAAAAATCAATAAAAAAATTAGAAAAGACCTGAAAAAGTCCAAAAATATTTTAGATAATTCTTTTAAGTTATTTTAGATTTTTCAAAGTCAAGTTTGTATTTTTCTCATTTAAATTTACATTTTCCTTTATTTTAAATCATTTTATTTAGTAATTAATTCATAATAAATAGAGTTTTTATTGAAAAATTGATTTTCTTTTTTCTAAAATTTTCTTTTATCAGTAGGATCATAAGAAAATTATTTGGAAACCCGTAGGACTTTTGTAGCTCAAAATTCGCGTTTTATTTTGCGCTTTCGCGTAAGTTTTAATTAACGTTCGCGTTTTGATTTTAGATTACGTTTTAGGATTCCCCGTTTTTCCCTAACATGTTTCCCGTAGTTTTTTAGGTAACTTTAAATATTCCTTAGCATTCCTTAGTTTATTTTCCCATTTAGGTTACGTTTATCCCGTTTTCGTTCGTTAATTCTTAATTTTCGTTAATTTAACGTATCACAAAACCAAACAATCTTTCACAACCAAACATACAAGGTTTTAATCTCGATCTTTTCACGAAACTTTCCATTCACACCTCGTTGGGGTACGACCCGGGAAATCACTCAACGGTCTCACAATTTTAATATCACTTTCACGAGTTTTGCGAGGTAATCTTTTTCCTAAAAGGTTTACTCGTATTTCTCTACGTCTAGTTGTCTCACGATAACTTAGACCTCACGTTTATTGATATATTGATAAATTGTTTTTGCACACCAAAACACAACGAATCACCTTTCTAGCAAGATTTTATTTTTATTTTTATTTTCTAGGTTTTCTTTAGTCTATCTTATTTCTTCGTGTCTTTGTTCATAATCATTAACATCCGACATCATGGAAGGTGGTAACATCTTTGAACCCATCAACCCACCACAACAAAACCACCCACAAAACCCACCACTAGCAAACCAACCTCTTAGGCCCCGAACCCTAGGAGAGTATTCCCGTCCTAGCCACCAAGTCTATCGAAACACTATTGAGCTCACTCAAGGAGCCAATGTGTCCCCCATGCGATCCAACACCATCCGGTTGGTGCAAAGCGGATGTGTATTCCATGGACTTCGTTCTGAAGATCCTAATCAACATCTCAAGGATTTCCTTAAAATCGTAGATTCTATAGACCTTGACGTTGCAACTAGAGAGTCGACCCGATTACGCCTATTCCAATTCTCTCTACGTGATCAAGCTAGTCAATGGCTTGAACGTCTACCCGCAGGATCCATCACCTCATGGGATGATCTCACCACTCGTTTCCTTGCTCAATTTTTCCCATCGAGGAGAACTACCAAGCTTAGAAATGATATCTTGATGTTCTAACAACGTCAAGATGAAACCTTCTATGAAGCATGGACTCGATACAAGGACTTACTCCAAAAAGTCCCTCATCATGGCATAGAACCATGGCTCCAAATTCAAATCTTTTACGATAAAGTTAATTATCAAACGAGAAGGGCCATAGATTACGTAGCCAATGGTATAGTAAACAGACTTAGCATTGATAAATGCTGGGAAGTTCTTGAGGGGTTAGCACAATACGAAGAAGAAGGATGGGAGGACCCGATGTTTTCAAGAGAAGGAAGTCTTAATTACGTGAACGCTACCCAAGAACGATTATTAGGAAATATCGAGAGGCAGGTTAAAGAATTGATGAGAGCTTAAATGCCTGCAATTGAAACCGTAAGGAGTCCTGATAGACATGTGAGTGCAATTAGCCAATACAATTTTCCTGAACGCTCACGACAAGAGGAGTTCGAAGGGATAATGATAACCTTCATGAATAATCAGGAAAAACAGATTCGACACTTTGAAGCTCGCATGGAAAGCACTCGTAATGCTTTTATGGACTTAACGGACGAATTCATATCAAGAATTAAGGAGAAGATTAGGGAAAAATCCACACCGAGAAAAATGAAAAAAATCTTTGAACTCCCACCCCCTTTGGTGTGTAACAAAGAGGATAATGAAAAACCCTTTCCAAGCACTTCACCTTCAATTACCCCTTACTTTTATGAGCGTCCTCATGAAGAAAAGAACTTGCAATTTCATAACATCTTCGTTGGAAGTTTGCAAACCACGCTCCCCAATTTGCATAAGAAACGTTCCTTTGGCTTTAAACCTGGTGTGAAGAGGTTGCACCTCGAAAACACCGCAGCTTTGGAAACCTCTATGGAACGACTCCTTCTCGTACCCACCGTTTACCAATATGAAGATCACGACCTAAATGGAACTCTGCCCAGCCCTATTAATAACCACACCTCACTTCGTGACAGTAACAACTTGTTTGACCCTGGTGGACTTCACTAACGGAATGGCTACTCATAGTTTTTACTTTTGATTAGCTATCTACAATAGTGCAATGACTGAATTTGAAATTGCCACTAAGTACTCATAAAACGGGCATCTGACGGCGTCAGATTTTTACTCTTGACACCGTCACCTCGCTTTCTCAGCAATAATAACCCCATTTCCATCACTTTCAACCCATACCCCACAAACTATACCCAAGTACTACTCCACCTCCGGATCTTCAAGGTCAATTCCGACATCTTCCATGACTAATTTACACATGGTAAGTGATTTTCCTTCACCCTTATTCGTTCAATTATCCCTAGGACCTACCAATTTTGAAAACCCCCATCATCCGAAACCCTAACATTGATCCATTCTTAGAACTTGTAATGCCCTTCCTTAGATGTTTTGTAATCATGAGTTATGCATTAGGTAGTTGTGGTTGATATGAATCATGAGTCAATTGCGAAAAACTCTTTCACACCACGGATTTTTTTTGATCTCCCACCCATGTTTACTACAAAAAGGGGTGTTTGCGTCATGGATTTAGAGTTTGAAAATTGATTTTTCCCTCGTAATTGCATGGTTAAACTTTGGCTAGGTCTGACGGCGTCAGGTTTTGTTGCCTGACGGCGTCAGATGTGTCTGACAGCTCAACTTCATAAAAACTCTCATTCTAACCATTTCCGTTCCATTCCATATTTTTCCAGGAAAATGAGCAAGCCCACCAGACAACACTGAGGTAGTTCATCAAGGTCCCAACGTGTGAGCTATGGTGACTTGGTTCATAGTTGGAGTGAGTTTGATAATGACGCTTCTGCAATCAAATATGCGGAACTACTCCATCACCATATCGATGCAAGGGCAGTGATTGATTGGGACTTCTTGAGGTCCCAGGGCCTTGAGGGTGATTTCCTTGGGAGGATCCATACTGATGCATTTACGGGTCCTCAATAGGAAAGGTTGTTTAGGATAAGGGAAACGGTTTACAGTGAGTTAGTCAGGGAGTTCTTTGCTACTTTTCACTTTGATTTGGCTGAGGCTAGGACAGATATGGGAGGTACCACCATGTTCTGGCCGAGTATCGGGAATGGGGCTTATACCTCAACCATTGGGGCGGTCTCCATTAGGGACCCTATGATCAGGTTAGCCCACAGATGCATCACCTACAGTTTGTCTGGGCACCATGGCACTACTCACCGTGTTACTGCTTCATTCCTTTTCTACCTTTACACCATGTTTTCAGCGGATGTATACTGTAACATCCCATTCTGGGTTGCGAGTTATTTGAAGACTAGTGTAGGGGAGAGGGATACCGATAAGGTGTATGGAGGGATGTTTGTGACCAGCCTGGTGCGTTCCTATGGGATCCTTGTTCCAGAGATTATGGGGTACCTGAGCGACTGTGGGGCATGTAGGGTGGTGAGGGCTAAGTCCCTCAAGCAGATGAGTATTGTGATGGAGCTGAGGGATGGGTCCTTTACTTGGTATGTTGTGGGAGGACCGGCGGGTATTGAGGATGATGAGGATCATGACGAGGGTGTACCCCAGCAGCCGCATTATGGGGACTATGAGGTTGGGTCTGCGGACTATTACCAACACATAGGTCGGGGAGATTAGCAAGCGCATCAAGGGGCATGGATGGGTCAGGTGGACGCATGGCGAACCACCACTGACCAGAGGTTTGACTGGATGTATGATCACACCATCCGCCAGATGTAGCATCTTTCTACCCGTGATCACATTGAGCCTCAGTTGCAGATCGACCCATTCCCTGGACGCGAGATGGACTACCCTCCCTACGGGTACACCAGGCACCTCCTTCCTGGCTATGATTACCGCTATGGTCCCCCTCCCCAGTGATTTGTCATGATATTTGTGATCTTTGGACAATTTATTCATGGTTGTATGATTTGAAACAATTTGTCTTGTAATAATTTAGGATGTGGCCTTTGTTGGCCTTGGATACTTTTTACTTTATCTTTGTTATTTTGCATGTAGGATTTTAATTTTATGGTTGTTTAATTTTTTAGTTATTTTTTGTGTGATTTTTATTTTGTTTGATTGTTATTTATTTCCGTATGCATGCTTTATTTTTATTGTTAGTAGATCATGTTTCAAACTAAAATTTTGAAAATGCTTTATTTTGTCGTTTAACTTTGTCTTAACTTCATATAAAGGTATTTTGCAAAAGATAAGTGTAAGGGGAAACCCCAAATTTGTTTCTAATAACGAAATTGATCATGATTCTCCACAATATTAAATGGACATGTGTATTAGTATTTGTTAGAGTCAAATGCTTGTATCGAGTCATAATGATGTTTTGCAGGATTTTCCAGGAAGTAGGACATAAGTTTTTCCAGAAATTTTCCGGAAACTTAACATAAAGATTTCTTCAGGTCACTTCTTACGGCGTCAGGAATTAATTCCTGACGGCGTCATGTGTAAAATTCTAGAAATTTTGCTAGTTTTGTTTTTGTAACGGAGTCTTAAAGTTTTTGTCAATTCTTTAGTTTTATAAACTCCAGGAAATCTGCAAACATTCATTCCACAAGCATTATATCTTAATTTGTTTTCTAGGACTTGTTAGTATATATAGATTGCCGCCGATTTTACGCGAGGTTGCCTTGTTTGTTTTCTCAGGTTTAACAGGTTATGTATGACAAGCAGATGATTTATTTTTCTGGAAGGGAAGCTTTGAATGTTCATTTTCTTGGAGGAAGATCTAACCTTGTTACCACACTATCCACACCGAACGAATCAGGGGAGTATTTGCTTTCATTCTTTTACCTGTTTCACTTTTACATTCTTTAATTGAACATTGGGGACAATGTTCATCCTAAGTGTAAGGGGAGGGTGATGAGGCGAAAAATGAACCGTTTTTAGGGGGTCATTTAAGCCCGGAATTGAATTTATTTGATCAAATATTGCCCTAAATTGTTCCTTTTGTGATTTTAGGTACTTTGGGAGTGAATTCTGGAAAAGGAAGCATTTTGGACGTTTTTGGAGCATAAAAGTGAAGAAAACGACAAAGACTTAATTTCCCATGCTGAGAACAGTACCTGACGGCGTCAAGAAGGAAATTGTGACGGCGTCAGGAGTAAAATCCATGACGACCCAGTGAAAACCTGAAGGCGTCAAGAGAAGGGCGTCAAGAGTTAAATTGGTGATGGCCTGAAGATGGACTACACGTAACGGCGTCCGACCCAGATCTAGGCAGTCCGAGAACTTTATTGGCGGCGAGATGACGGCGTCAGACATTTATTCTTGACGCCGTCACCTCACAAAATCTATATATACTTTTCTATTGTTCATTCATTAAGAGAGGAACTTGTGTGGAGAATACTAGGGTCGAACCTAATAAACCCTAGGTCGTTTGTAACAGTATTTTCAAGGGTTTTTACCCCTTGAAACCTTTCATGTTCAATTAAGATAAGTCCTCTTGAATTCAATCAATATGTCTATGTGTTGTTTGAATATATCTTATGCTTGTCTTGATTTCAACATGCTAGGCTAGATCTTTCATGTGTTTGCTTAGATGTAATGAAACCTAGATGTTGATTATAGGTTAATTGCTTGTTTATAGTTGTATTGGATGAATGATTTCAATGTTAGGCTTAAGAAAACTGGCAGATCTCCATTGTGTAACATGCTTGAACGTCTTAAGAAACATGAACCGATGTGTACTAGGTTTTTATGATTGTATTTAATGCATGAGCGAATTCTAGTGATCCCATGTTAGGAGCTTCTTAGCCAGCTCGACATAGGAGTGAAGTAGGAGCTTATAGGATTGGGGAAGTAAGTACGCCACCCCATGAATGGTATTAAGGAATACAATCCGTCATCCATGCAATTGTAACAAGTAATTAACTTGTAAAAGATATCTAGGGAGTAGTGAAACCTAAGTAAACACAATTCTCCCATATATTGCTCACACCTTTAGTTTAATTTAGTTTATTTTCATTTTCAGTATTTTATTTTGATTGCATCTTAGTAATTGGGTTAGTTGACTAGCAACTAATTCCGCCCAACTCCTTCAAAACCCGAGATTTTTACTTGATTTTATAAAATATAAAAAAAATACAAAAAGAATCATCCCTCACCTCTAGACCTAGTTTTTAGGTTTTCTAATCCTAGCGACACTATTCCTAAGTTGAACGATCAATCCCCCGGTACTTGTCACTATACTATACTACAACGATCAGGTACACTGCCTGGTGGGGGTTGTAAGCTTCTTGAGATCCCTCGAGAGGTAAAGCCTGGAGCAATTCCCACGCATCAGAGGGTAAATGATGATACCTTATAGGATACTATTGCACTTGAGTTTGTTTGTTCGATGGTAGGTGTGTAATAAAACTATTAGAAATAATTGTTAGTGTAATTTTAGCGCTAAATTAAATTTTTTTTTATAACATTTAGGAGTGAAACTTTTGCCTTAGCAAGCGTCTCATGGATAGGAGTTGTATGACTAGCACAAAACCGTACTATTCAGAAAAATTTTCCACCCAAATATGTGAGGTTCACCTTTAGATTTGATAGGAAATGCATTCACTATTAGTGCTTATGAGTGTACCGGTAGCATTTAGATTCTAGAACTTGCGTTAGTGATTCATCCCGAGACTGCTAGTGAGACTACATTCATGTAGTAGGATTTACTACATGATAAGAGGCATTAGGATCATCCTTGTGTTAAACCCGTATCATAATTACTTGACCATTTAAGTCATATTACTTGGCTAGTAAAGTCAATTAATTTTCCCCACACCTTAGCGTTGTACTCATTTTTAGTACACGAAACCCCTAGTACACCCCTCCGAGCCTATCTTTTTGTTTCTAACTTTAAGCATCTTACTTAAAGGAAGAATTTGTTACAACCCACTTAAATGTACCACCAAATCGTCTTGTCCTTCCGTGTATGCACTCATCTTTAGTGCATTATTGTTACATGTTTAAACCCTTAGTTAATTATCTAATTGATTACATGGTTGCTAAGTCGAGTCATATCTTGTACATATTTTTTTGGGACGATTGGGACTCAAGGGTAAAGTACTTATGTTATGGAGTAATGGGAAAGAACATCATATATTACCCCCATATGTGCGTTAATCTTAAAAGTACACCAAGTGTTTTGATTATCTTGATTCGAGTCATTAGATTAGTTTATTGTAAAGTATGTAAAAATTCAAGTGTAAGGGGAATGTACATTCCCTATGATGTATTATTTTGGATGGTAGGGTAAGAGTGTATGCAAAAAAAAAAAAAAAAAAAAAAAAAAAAAAAAAATCGAAAAACTTAAGAAAAAGAAAAAAAAAAGAAAAAAAAAAGAGAAAAAACATACGGACTACCATCCCATTTCATTTCATGTTTGTTTTAAGTTTTTGTTATCTTTTGTTTATTACCTTAAGTCGAGTCTAGTCTTGGCTTAGCAATGCCATATTGTATATGTAATTAACCAAGATGATTAACTCGCCACAAGTAAATATTTCTTATATCCAACAAAACCGTGTATTCCATATCCCTACACCTAACGTTATAACCCTTTAAAAGACCTCTTTGATAGTTTATCCTAGGTGCTTACACCAAGTGGTGGAGGTTTGATCCTTTCCCAAGCCTATGGTAATCTATTTTTCTATAAAAGGTAATGAGAGATGTTTTCCATTTCCATATTGTGATATATACTTTATTACACCCGAGAGATGTGAGTATCTAAACACGAGGTGCTAGTATATGACCTCCGTGCTTGTCTTTGGTCTTTAGTGGAACGATTATTTGTTGTAATTACTTTTATATTAGTGTTAAATGACTCCTAACTTGTATTTTGATTAGAGTAAAAGCTCATTTGCTTGAGGACAAGCAAATCTCAAGTGTAAGGGTATTTGATGAGGCGAAAAATGAACCGTTTTTAGGGGTTCATTTTAGCCCGGATTCGAATTTATTTGATCAAATATTGCCCTAAATCGTTCCTTTTGTCATTTTAGGTACTTTTGGAGTGAAATCTGGAAAAGGAAGCATTTTGGACGTTTTTGGAGCATAAAAGTGAAGAAAACGGCAAAGTCATAATTTTCCTTGCTGGGAACAGTACCTGACGGCGTTAAGAGTTTCCAAGTGACGGCGTCAAGAGCAATGCAAGAGATAGAAGTGGATAAAGTCCGTGACGGTCCAGAGAGTTTTGTACTAGGGACATGACGGCGTCACCATAGGCCGTCATGGTCTAAATGTTAGTAACGACCCAGAACAAAATTACACATGACGGTATCAAAAGTGGATCTAAGCAATCCGATTTCATTATGGGCGGCGAGTTGACGGCGTCAGAATTTTCTTCTTGACGCCGTCACCCTGTAAAATCTATATATAGTTTTGCAATTTTCATTCATTAAAAATATAACTTTGAGGGTGTAACTTTGGAGAGAAACCCTAGTCCGATTTTCACAGCTTTTTCAAGGGTTTTTACCCTTTGAAACCTCTTATGTTCAATTGAGATAAGTACTCTTTCAATTCAATCAATATGTCTATTTGTTGTTTGAATATATCTTACACTTGTCTTCAATTTAACATGCTTGGCTAGATCTCTCTTGTGTTTTCTTAGATGTAGTGAAACCTAGATGTTAATTATGGGTTGATTGTTTGTTTATAGTTGTTACGGATGATTGTATTCGATGTTAGGCTTAAGAAAACTGGTAGACTTCCATTGGTAACATGCTTGAACGTCTTAAGAAACATGATCAGAGGTGTACTATGATTTTTGGTTGTATTTAATGCGTAGGAGAATTCTAATGATCCCATGTTAGGAGCTTCTAACGGCTCGACATAGGAGTGAAGTAGGATCCTATAGAGTTAGGGAATATTGTACACGGCCCTACGACTAGTATTAAGGAATACGACCCGTCATCCATGCAATTGTAACAAATTATCAACCTGTAAAAGATATCTAGGGAGTAATGAAACCTAAGTAAACACAACTTTCCCTATCATTGTTTACACCACATTAATTTAATTAGCTTTATTTTCATTTATGTTATTTTATTTTGATTGCATCTTTAGTTATTGGGTTAGTTGGCTAGAAACTAATTCCGCCCACTCTTCCAAAAACCGAGATTTTATTTGCTATTAAAAAATATAAAAATACAAAAAGAATCATCCCTCACCTCTAGACTTAGTTTTTAGGCTTTCTAATCCTAGCGACACTATTCCTGAGTTGAACGATCAATCCCCCGGTACTTGTCACTATACTATACTACAATGATCAGGTACACTGCCTGGTGGGGGTTGTAAGCTTCTCGAGATCCCTCGAGAGGTAAAGCCTGGTGCGATTCCCACGTATCAACAACCCATGTAATACTCATATGATGGATTTCTAAGGTTCATATGACCCACCATGGATCTCCTAGACTCCATACTAACCACTACCAAACACTAATGCTCACTAAATCCCTTGCACTTTTAAAATCAGAAAACGCAGAATTTTAGGGTATATTCGCCCACATGAAATAATAATAATTAAAGCTCAACAAGTCACACAAAAAATTCACCATGGTCTCTCATAAGCATACAAGCTAATCCTCAGAAGGCCATGGTCTAATAACACACACAAGTACCCATAAGAAAATCAAACTTGTCAACTATCCAAATTCGGATCTGAACGCACACCAAAAAGTTTTGATTAAAATAAAATACTTCTACAACTTTTTATCGCGAATCCTTTTCGTGGTAGTCTAAGATAATCTAAAACTCAACTCTGCCAGAAGGGCTAACCGCTAACCTTAATATCACATTTTCACCCATAAATCACTATCAAACTTTTACCCAAATTCTGTCCCGGTTTAACAGGTTTGACACCTTATCAAAGAAAAATCAAAAGACTAACTTCCCGACCTTGAAATCAATCGTGGCCAGAATTTTTGGAAAGCGCTTTAATTAAAATTCAATTTAGACCAAAAATGCGTGACCTAACTCTTCACCATCTGTTAAATACACTCGTATCTTTACAGCACTAATTTTCTGCCCAAACCCTAACGTATAAACTAACGCGTTTTAAGCTCAATTCTCTTAACCGATCACCATACTATTGTCAATTAGTGAATCTAACATGTTTTACATCATTAATTTACAGAAGTTTACAAACCCTAAATCCATCATACTTAATATTACATGAATTTGAATAATTAACCAAACAATTGAACATATGGTTTTAGAATTTCACCTTAATTCTTGATTATTGCTTGAAAACTATAAACCCTAATTTTTCCTCCTTCTTTTCTCCTTGTGGTCGACCCAAATTTGCAGGAAAATAGTTTTGGGAGCTTTGGTTTTGTATTTATATTAATTATTGATAAACCTTGGGCCTAAGAATCATATTTGGACTCAAATTGGGTTTCCTTTTTCCCTTATCCTCTTCTAACCGATTTTTACATATATAAAATATATATTTATATTTTTTTATTAAATTTATTTATTACACTCAAAACCTCATAATTTTAATATTTTATAAGTACCCGTAACTAATCCTAACGTCTTACGCGATAAACTTTAACTTTTACGACAACCGGAAAAATAATCATTTTCAAAACAAAGTTTCCAAAAATAGATTTTCACTCATTTATGAAATTTAACCCACAAAAACAAAAGACACATAACTCGCTTATGCTCATTAACTTGAACGAAGACTTGTTACGCAAAACCTCCAAAACACCAAAGAAAATCTCATAAGTCATTTCCACACCACTAAGGTGATCAAATGAACTTACTCACCATCAACTCTATTCAAACCAAAAATGACATCTCACACCAAGGGATTTATTGCTAAAACTCACCTATATCACTTCAAACACCTAAGACACACCAAACAAACGTTAACCTAGTCAAGACTATCAGTTAAATTGACCTACTAAAACCACGGTTGTTACACAAACCAAGTCAACGGATCTTACGTGGCGAAGGAGACTGAAGTGATTCAGTACCTGGAAAAGACCAGGGAACTCATAAATAACTTCAGGGTATTTTCGATCTAGTAGATCCCAAGGAGCGAAAACAAGAAAGCGGACGCCCTGAGTAAAATGGCATCTACCACTTTCGTGCACTTAAGCAAACAAGTCCTAGTAGAAGAGCTCAGCAAAAAATCAATAGATGAAATGCAAGTGTTAGACGTAGTCGAAGAAGAAGGAGACACCTGGATGACTCCAATCTACGAGTACCTAACAAAAGACTTGTTGCCAGCAGAACAGAAGAAAGCTAATGCGATAAAAAAAATATCACAGCGATTCCCCGTCATAAATGGAACCCTCTATAAAAAGTCCTTCCTCGGACCGTGGTTGCGCTGCGTCGGACCACGACAAGCGGAATATGTGTTACGAGAAATCCATGAAGGAGCTTGCGGTATGCATGCTGGAACAAGGTCCGTCATGGCAAGAGCTTTAAGAACAGGTTACTATTGGCCAACAATGCATAAGGATGCTGATGAGGCGAAAAATGATCCGTTTTTAGGGGGTCATTTAAGCCCGAATCCGAATTTATTTGATCAAATATTGCCCTAAATCGTTCCTTTTGTGATTTTAGGTGTTTGGAGAGTGAATTCTGGAAAAGAGGCTATTTTGGACGTTTTTGGAGCATAAAGTGAAGAAAACAACAAAGTACCAAATCCAAGCTGGAATTACAAGGTGACGGCGTCAAGGATTTACTCTTGACGGCGTCAGAAAGGATGAATATTTTACCGAAGGTTGTGAAGGCGTCAGATGAAGATATGACGGCGTCAAAATGACCAAGATTAATTTACCGAGGGTGGTGACAGCGTCACATAGGCCGTCACGATTGGATCTAGGGCGTCCGAGGAAGTATATGGCGGCGAGTTGACGGCGTCAGATTTTACTCTTGACGCCGTCAGGACGATTTTCCTATATATAGTTTTCTAGTTTTTTCATTAAAAGAGAGAGAAGTTTTGGTGAAACCCTAAAGACGATTTTGGTGCCTCTTTTACAGGTTTTTCAAGGGTTCCAAACCCTTGAGACCTTGCATTGTAATTGAGATAAGTATACTCTTAATTCAATCAATATGTCTATGTGTTGGTTGTCTATCTTTTGTTCTTATCTTAATTCTACTATGCTAGGCTAAATTTCCTTTGTGTTTGCTTAGATCTAATGAAACCTAGAAGTTGATTATGTGTTGATTACTTGTCTATTCTTGTTTTGAATGAATGATATTATATGTTAGGCTTAAGAAAACTGGCAGATCTCCAAATGGTAACATGCTTGAACGTCTTAAGAAACATGAACCGAGGCGTACTAGGTCTTTATTGGTTGTATTTAATGCATGAGCTACTGTTTACAATCCCTATAGTTGTGCTGGGTCATGGTGTAGGAGGAGATAAGAGCTCATAGAGTTGGGGAGTTATGTATGCCACTCCACGAATGGTATTAAGGAATACAACCCGTCATTCATACAAGTGTAACAAGTAATTAACATGTAAAAGATATCTAGGGAGTAATGAAGTCTAAGTAAACACAATTTCTCCAACCACTGCTCACAACCTTAGTTTAATATTAGTTTAATTTCATTTTCATTAGTTAATTAGTTATAAAGTAGTTTTTTGGGTTAGTTGATTAGCAACTAATTCCGCCCACTCCTTCAAAACCCGAGATTTTACTTGCTTTCATAAAATATAAAAACACAAAAATAATCATCTTCCATCTCTAGAACTATTAATTAGGCTTTCTAATCCTAGCGACACTATTCCTAAGCTGAACGATCAATCCCCCGGTACTTGTCACTATACTATACTACAACGATCAGGTACACTGCCTGGTGGGGGTTGTAAGCCTCGCGAGATCCCTCGAGAGGTAAAGCAAGGTGCGATTCCCACGCATCAAGTTTTTGGCGCCGCTGCCCGGGGAATAGTTATTGTCTAGGTTAGGATTTCTTTTTATTAGGTCTACTTGCTAGATTCCTTTCTAGCAGGATTTTATTTTTATTTTTTAGGTCTTCTTTAGTCTATCTTATTTCTTCGTGCTTTTGTTCGTAATTCTTCGTGTCTTTGTTCGCAAACTATTTTGATGGATCACAATAACATTGATCGGCTGATTCCTGTTATTCGTGTTTTTCGTCGTAGGATGTTCCAATTGCCCGCCCCACTTCCTTTAGCAGAAAATGAGAACCCACCTAACCTCTCACCCAACCACCACTTTGACAATAATTCTGAACTAGAAGAGTCTGATCATGATGATGACCGTAGGGCTAGTCCTTTTTACTATTCAGACTCCGATGAGGATCTCGATGATGGTGACGTAGTCAATGAGGATAGAATGGAAGAGGAAATAAACCCTCTTAGGTATGTGGACCCTAGAACTAGGATTGAGTGCGATAGTTCATTTAACATGCAATTCCCTTGTAAGATTGGATTTAAGAGCTTTAACGCCTATCTCAACTCATCTCTTCCCATGAATATAATCTCACGTAATGAATACAATAAAATCATGGTAGATGAGTTAGAATATAAAGGAGAAAACATTGTGGCTATGGCAATACCATTACATGTGTTTGTAGGAAGTTTGGTTTATCTTGTTGAATTCATGGTTATGGAGAATCTAGGAGAATTTATTGATGATAAATTGACCCAAGTTGTGTTTGGAAGATCTTTCAAACGATTGACCAACCTCGATGAAAAACTCATAGAAGGGTTAATTACATTCTCGGATGGGGATGAAGAATTTGTCTATCAAATGCCCCGCACACACCCTAGGTTCAAGGATTTCTCCATGGAAAAGTGTAGTAGGTATCCGCCTATGGAAATGCTAAGTGAGAATGATAAGAGGAAGGGACTTAAGTACACATATGAAAAGAATAAAAGATATTATCGCGGGTGCTTAGAGTTAGGAGACGAATACAAGAAAGATGAGGCGACTATTAGATGGCTCACACTTGGTTACGTGAGCATAAGCGATACGCGTTAACCCACGACTTTGAGTCTAGCTACAAGACTCGTAAATAAAGAAAAGCGCTTCTTGGGAGGCAACCCATGTTTTGTGTGATTTTAATTGTTTGATTGTTATTTGCTTCCGTATGCATGCTTTATTTTTATTGTTGGTTGATCATGTTTCTCAATTAAAATGTGGAAATACTTTATTATGTTGTTTAGCCTAGTCTTAACTTCAACCTAAAGGTATTTTTGCAAAAGATAAGTGTAAGGGGAAACCCCAAATATGTTTTTTAAGAAACAAACCGATCATGATTCTCCACAATATTTAATGAACATGTGTATTCGTATTGTTAGAGTCAAATGCTTGTATTGAGTCATGATGTAGTTTTGCAGGATTTTCCAGGAAGTAGGACAAAGTTTTTCCAGAAATTTTCCGGAAACTTAACATAAAGATTTCTGCAGGTTCATTCTGACGGCGTCAGGCAATTGCTCTTGACGGCGTCAGGAGTCAAAAATCTGGAAATTTTACCAGTTTTGTTTTTCTAACGGAGTCTTATAAGTTTTTGTGAATTATTAAGTTTTATAATCTCCAGGAAATCTGCAAACTTCATTCCACAAGCATTATATCTTATTTTGTTTTCTAGGATTTAGTAACTTATATAGGATGCCGCCGATTTTACGCGAGGTTGCCTTGTCTACTTTTGTCAGGATTTACAGGTTATTTGAGACAAGAAGATGATTTATATTCTGGAAGGGAAGCTTTGATTGTTCGTTTTCTTGGAGGAAGATTTAACCTGGCCAACCTAAAATCCATACCGAGCGAATCAGGGGAGTATTTGAATTCATTCTCTTTACTTTTAACTTTTACATTCTTTACTTGAACATTGGGGACAATGTTCATCTTAAGTGTAAGGGGAGGGTAAAAAGATGATACCTTACATATGCACTTTCGCTTGAGTTTGTTTTGTTTGATAGTAGATGAGTAATAAAACTATGAGAAATACTTGTTAGTGTAATTTTAGCGCCAAATTTAAAATTTTTTACAACATTTAGGAGTGAAACTTTAGCCATAGCAAAGCGTCTCATGGATAGGAGGTTGTATGACTAGCACATAACCGTATATTCAGAAAAATTTTCCACCCAAAAATGTGAGGTTCGCCTTTAGTTTTGATAGGAAAAGCATTTATTATTGGTGCTTATGAGTGTACCGGTAGCATTTAGATTCTAGAACTTGCGTTAGTGATGCATCCCGAGACCGCTAGTGAGACTACATTCGTGTAGTAGGATTTACTACATGATAAGAGGCATTAGGATCACCCTTGTGTTAAACCCGTATTACGATTACTTGACCATTTAAGTCATATTACTTGGCTAGTTAAGTCAACTAATTTTTCCCACACCCTTAGCGTTGTACTCATTTTTAGTACACGATACCCCTAGTACACCCCTCCGAGCCTATCTTTTCGTTTCTAACTTTAAGCATCTTACTTAAAGGAAGAATTTGTTACACCCCACTTAAATGTACACCCAAATCGCCTTAGCCTTCCGTGTATGCGCTCATTTTTAGTGCATTATTGTTATTTGTTAAACCCTAAGTTAACTTTCTAATTGATTACATGGTTGCTAAGTCGAGTCATATCCTTGTACATATTGTTTTGGGACGATTGGGACTCATGGGTAAGTACTTATTTTATGGAGTAATGGGGAAGAACAACACTTATTACCCCCATATGTACGTTAATCTTAAAAGTGCTCCAAGTGTTTTGATTTTCTTAATTCGAGTCATTAGAATAGTTTAATGTAAAGTATGTAAAGATTCAAGTGTAAGGGGAATGCTCAAACCCCTATGATGTATTATTTTGGATGGTAGGGTAAGAGTGTATAAAAAAAAAAAAAAAAAAAAAAAAAAAAAAAAAAAAAAAAAAAAAATCGAAAAAATCAAGAAAAAGAAAAAAAAAATAGAAAAGAAAGAGAGAAAAAACATACGGACTACCATCCCGTTTTCATTCTATGTTCATTTTATGTTTTTAGTTATTTTTCATTTATTAGCTTAAGTCGAGTCTAGTCTTGGCTTAGCAACGCCATCTTGTACATGTAATTAACTAAGATTGTTAACTCGCCACCAGTAAAATCCCCTTTATCCAACAAAACCGTGTAATTCATATCCCTACACCTAACGTTATAACCCTTTAAAAAGACCTCTTTGATAGTTTATCCTAGGTGCTTACGCCATGTGGTGGAGGTTTGATCCTTTCCTAAGCCTATGGTAATCTATTTTGCTATGACAGGTAGTGAGAGATATCTTCCATTTCCATAATGTTATATTACTTTATTACACCCGAGAGATGTGAGTATCTAAACACTATTTGTGAGGTGCTTGTGTATGACCTCCGTGCTTGTCTATTGGTCTTTAGTGGAACGATTATTTGTTGTAATTACTTTTATATTAGTGTTAAATGACCCCTAACTTGTCTTTTGAGTAGAATAAAAGCTCATTTGCTTGAGGACAAGCAAATCTCAAGTGTAAGGGTATATGATGAGGCGAAAAATGATCCGTTTTTAGGGGGTCATTTAAGCCCGAATCCGAATTTATTTGATCAAATATTGCCCTAAATCGTTCCTTTTGTGATTTTAGGTGTTTGGAGAGTGAATTCTGGAAAAGAGGCTATTTTGGACGTTTTTGGAGCATAAAGTGAAGAAAACAACAAAGTACCAAATCCAAGCTGGAATTACAAGGTGACGGCGTCAAGGATTTACTCTTGACGGCGTCAGAAAGGATGAATATTTTACCGAAGGTTGTGAAGGCGTCAGATGAAGATATGACGGCGTCAAAATGACCAAGATTAATTTACCGAGGGTGGTGACAGCGTCACATAGGCCGTCACGATTGGATCTAGGGCGTCCGAGGAAGTATATGGCGGCGAGTTGACGGCGTCAGATTTTACTCTTGACGCCGTCAGGACGATTTTCCTATATATAGTTTTCTAGTTTTTTCATTAAAAGAGAGAGAAGTTTTGGTGAAACCCTAAAGACGATTTTGGTGCCTCTTTTACAGGTTTTTCAAGGGTTCCAAACCCTTGAGACCTTGCATTGTAATTGAGATAAGTATACTCTTAATTCAATCAATATGTCTATGTGTTGGTTGTCTATCTTTTGTTCTTATCTTAATTCTACTATGCTAGGCTAAATTTCCTTTGTGTTTGCTTAGATCTAATGAAACCTAGAAGTTGATTATGTGTTGATTACTTGTCTATTCTTGTTTTGAATGAATGATATTATATGTTAGGCTTAAGAAAACTGGCAGATCTCCAAATGGTAACATGCTTGAACGTCTTAAGAAACATGAACCGAGGCGTACTAGGTCTTTATTGGTTGTATTTAATGCATGAGCCACTGTTTACAATCCCTATAGTTGTGCTGGGTCATGGTGTAGGAGGAGATAAGAGCTCATAGAGTTGGGGAGTTATGTATGCCACTCCACGAATGGTATTAAGGAATACAACCCGTCATTCATACAAGTGTAACAAGTAATTAACATGTAAAAGATATCTAGGGAGTAATGAAGTCTAAGTAAACACAATTTCTCCAACCACTGCTCACAACCTTAGTTTAATATTAGTTTAATTTCATTTTCATTAGTTAATTAGTTATAAAGTAGTTTTTTGGGTTAGTTGATTAGCAACTAATTCCGCCCACTCCTTCAAAACCCGAGATTTTACTTGCTTTCATAAAATATAAAAACACAAAAATAATCATCTTCCATCTCTAGAACTATTAATTAGGCTTTCTAATCCTAGCGACACTATTCCTAAGCTGAACGATCAATCCCCCGGTACTTGTCACTATACTATACTACAACGATCAGGTACACTGCCTGGTGGGGGTTGTAAGCCTCGCGAGATCCCTCGAGAGGTAAAGCAAGGTGCGATTCCCACGCATCAGATGCAAGAAATATAATTCTTGCGTGCCAAGATTGTCAATTTCACAAGCCAATCCCACGACACCCACAAAAAAACCTAATGCCAATCACTTCCCCGTGGCCATTCTACCAATAGGGTATTGACATAGTCGGACCCTTTCCGGAGGGACCAGGCAAGGTCAAATTTCTAATCGTAATAATCGATTACTTCACTAAATAGATAGAAGCAAAATCTATCGCAACCATAACAGGCCAACAGGTAAAGAAATTTGTATGGGAAAACATCGTATGCAGATTTAGGCTCCCTGGAGTAATCATATCTGACAGTGGAAAGCAATTCGGCGAGAACCCATTCAAAGATTGGTGCGAAAAACTACTCATACAGCAACGCTTCACTTCGGTTAAACACCCACAAGCGAACGACATGGTAGAGAGAGCCAATCAAAGCCTAGGAGAAGGGATTAAGGCAAGACTAGGTGAAGACAACAAAAATTGGATAGAGGAACTACCACATGTCCTATGGGCACACCGGACAATGATTAAATCTGGCAATGGGGATACCCCGTTCGCCCTAACATACGGGACGGAGGCAGTCATCCCAGCAGAGATAGGTCAAGGTAAGTAAACCGGTTATAATGTAAAGTTATAATGAATTCTATGCATTATGTGGCTTGATGTGCTAAGGTTAATGAATAGCTTGTATAATTGTGTTTATGTGAAATTGAGTATAAGGATAGTTATGTGTTAGACAAGAGTAAAATAAGGGAAAAGGAAGGTTGTGGCTTTAAAATTAGTTTAGTTAAGCATATAAGGTTTTGTAAGCACATAGACCTAATTAGGGCTTAATTAGGGCTCATTAGGGTTTTGTGATATGTTTAGTGTGTTAGATTGGTAGATTATATATTATGGTGTTGTTGCGATCTTATGCTTGACATACCAGGGGTTTATAGGATGTGAGTGTTGAGTTATTTGGCTTGTGTGAATACGTGAGCAGGTCTAGAGAGTCATGCAAGTAATGAATGCACATAAAAAGCAAAAATTTACCTGTGAAATACCTACTATAGGTATTTGTAATGGGAATGATAGTGATGAGATTTTATGGGTTGTTACATAGCGTGAGACTAAGATTGGGTTAAGGCTGAATGGCTTAGAAATAAGTGTGATAATAAATGTGCAACAAATGTGTTACCTAACATTAATTGAGGTGGTTTTATTTATACCAGCTTAATTATTGTACTTGACAACATAGAGGAATGGCACACCGAACTATATCTAGCCTAGGTTTTAAATGGTATGACCTTGTGGGGAACCACATCCCGTAATATACGGGTAGGTGGGGGCACGTTCGGTTCTTGGAAGGAATCGCTTTGTAAAAGGCATGCGTGATAAAAGAGTGTTTGCATTTGATACGTGGCCCTTGCCATGTCATAGTAGTCAACACAGTCGTTTAGTCTCATATGCCTTTCGGATGTGTGTCCTTTGGACACGTTTCCTTCGGACCACATACGTTATCAATTATGAAAGATTGAACTACCTCACATGACTCAGGTATACTCATTAGTCCAAGGAAATATGGCCTTTTGTTTTCAAATTTCCTTGTTCTTGAGGAATCCTAAATTTTGCTGTTAGAAATGTTGTGATGTATTGTTGCCGTGGAAATAATTTACCCGAGGTTTATGATAATCTTAGTCATGTAGATAATAGTTTCTTTAGTACTAGTATTGTTTTTAGCAAAATGCTATACCCATTTGTTTTGGTTTCTTTGCAAGTAGCTGTAGTCTATCCAATCTACTTGAATATTCTTGTAACTCTATTATTTTTGGTTACTACTTTAATACATGTTCACCTTTGGAGAAAAAAATATTATATTGTTGTTAAAAAAGTTGATATATATTCCAGTTGGCATAAATAGGATAAATGTTATTTCCGTAAAGTATGATGAAATAATCTAAGGAATGAAAGGAGATTCTTTTTGGTATTTTTGTATATTTTAGAAAGCAAGTATATAATCAGGGTTTTTGAGATTTGGAATTTAAACTAATACGGAGTATAACCTAAAGTCAAGAAAATTAAGGGCCCGTTTGGTTTGTAGATAGGATTTGGATTAGGATTTGAATTTGGATTTAGATTTGGATTTGGTTTTGAAATAATGAGGAGAGAGAAAATTAATATATATTTTATAAGGGTTTTTCTAACATGTGCCCTAGGGCACATGTTAAACACAACAAAAAGTACATAAAAGTACTCATGGACTCACGCAAAAGTACAGACAAGTGTACTTTTGTATGTCCTTTCTCGTGAGTCTCATAGTACTTTTTGTGTGCTTAACATGTGCCCTTGAGCACATGTTAGAAAAACCCATTTTATAAAGTAATTAAATAAGATTAAAGAACTTTAAATTAAAAAAATCAAATAAGACAAAAAAATAGGCACATTTGTATGGTTGAGATTAAAGAAAATAAAAATAGGACTCAATGAATAGTGTAAACCAATCTAGAGGGTGAGTATTTAAAAAGTGTGAGTCCATTGGGGATGGTTCCTAATTTACATGCTTTACTTTTAAAACAAACATGGGTTTTTACATTCTAACTCAAATCCAAAAGACACTACCCTTTACCAAACAGGCCCTAAATGACAAGAAAGGTGAATTTGGTAAAAACTTATATGATGGAAAAACATACTTACTTCGGGTGCACTACTCTTTATTATTTCCTAGTTGTATCCACTGAATCTGTCACATTTTGATTGGTGATTATGAAAGATATGTCTAAATTAAATGTGTTACAGTTGTAGGGTATTAAAGGTAAGATCGGGGGATTGATCATTCTCTAGGGGAATTATTGAGGTAGGCTCGTAAAGTATGACGAAATAATCTAGGGGATGAAAGGAAATTCTTTTTGGTATTTTTTTATATTTTAGAAAGCAAGTATATAATCGGGGTTTTTGAGATTTGGAATTTAAACTAATATAACCTAAAGTCAAGCAAATTAAATAACAAGGTGAATTTGGTGAAAACTTATATGATGGAAAAACGTACTTATTTAGGGTGCACTACTCTTTATTATTTCCTAGGTGTATCCACTGAATCTGTCACATTTTGATTGGTGATTATGAAAGATATGTCTAAATTAGTGTAGTGCCTTGTCCAACTCCTGCACCCTATAACAACTTGCCTAGTGCCTTGGTCTAACTCTTATAACTAATTATTATGCGTTAATTGTCCAACCCATTAATTAATGTCTCACAATCCAACACCGCACTATGGTCAGTATCTGTTGCACACAAACTTGATCAAAGAACCCTATGCGACTCAGCTACGCCAATAACCTAGGCAAATTCTAAGGTTTATGTGGTTCTTAGTCTGACTATTAATAGTTATAGCACGTTATTACTATTGAAGATGTTATTAATTCGCAATAATAGATAATCATAAACACCAGCAAGAAATCAGTAAAAACAACTAAACAACAATAAATATCATGCAATCCTAAGTAAACACAAAGAGATTTAGCTTACCATAGCATACGAAGAACAAGAAATCAACATAATCAAGCAAATAATGATAGACATAGCTGAATAATTAATGTAATAACGTATCTTGATCTACTTTAGTTATAAGGAAAAAAAGCACTCAAAAACTCATAAAATTTGGTTAGGGGTTGTCACCCAAAAGTTTCACACAAATTATGAAAACATAGCAAAAACATACATAGAAAACAAGTTGTAGGCGTCCGTAGCTGTGATGGCATTACCTTGCCGACGTTGTTTTAGGGATTTTTCCACCGACTTCCTCTGATGGCAAAACTTGATAGAGTTGGACAACGTCATGTTGGGGCTGTGACGGCATCACGACACCCGTCTCCATTTACTATCCGATCACGAAGAATATCAAAACTATACTTTTTGGCCACTTTTGGTGACGGCGTCACAGATGCCGGTCACAACTTCAAACTTTGTCTTTTTCTTTCATTTTTCGTCAAAATGATCCCATAACTTGTACGTTTTCAACAAATGTATAGTCCATGACCTAAAAACCAAATATATTTGATTTTAAGCCATTGAAGAGATAAATGATATAAAATGCACGAAACAATAAGGTAAATGACCCTTAAAATCGCTATCAAATTGCACCTCTTCACAAACACAAGGCGAGACTAACACGTGTTTTTCTATTGTGTCAAGTACACTGAGGACATTATCCATCCGAAGGAACCGACACGTCACAAACACGGGGAGCAATTTATTGCTTCTACAATGATTCACCAAAACATTAACGGCAATATATATTGATGACGTATAGTCTATATTTGGGCCACGAGCCCAAATGCTAAACATTACTAAGGCCTAAACCCACCATGAGTGGGCTATTATAACAATAACTTGGGCCGCATTATCAAAGGGATTGAGCTCACGTAGACCCAAACCCGACCAAACTATTTATGGTCTAGATAAGGATCTTCTATTTACTGATAAAGATCCTTGGACCGGATAAGCACCATGCGTGCGAAACGTAAGGAGCACGAAACCTACAAGGATTCTGCGCCTATATAAAGAATGAGATAATTCTCAGTAAAGGTACGATCTAAAACCCTAACTCTTCACGATAACCCTAAAACCGATTATTTACTCTTACGCCGGAGGATAATCGTGGGAGACAATCCCACGATAAGCCTAACGGTGTTTGTTTACTTTCTTAGTGCGCAGGATTCAAGCATTAAGAGCTAATTGGTACGAGTGCAGGAGCCCAAATCAGGAACGCCCAACTTTTATATCAATAAGTGGCGCCATCCGTGGGACCCTACACTAAGAACTAAAAACTAGAATGACGTAGAACAAAAACTCAAGCCAGCGGACTCCGCAGTTGGAGAAAACACGTGACCCCCAGAGGAAGAACCATCAAGATTCGACCTCTAGGCAGGCCTCTGGAACAACCAGTGCGCCTGGTCACCAAGAAACGGGACCAACCCTACCTCTCCCAGCGGTAGAATTGCCTACAAGGACCACTCAATCCACCACGGTCCTCATGCAAGAAGAAGCAAGGAGAAGGTGAAGTATGAGCCTGCAAGCCCAGCTCAACTTTGGTCCTGAACGCGAAGTATCACCACCGCGCTACCAAAGAGGAGGACGCGAAAATAACGAAATACGTACCACTATCCATGATAGACTTGGTACGGTATCTGACTCACAATACTCAGAGGAATATGAAGATGGCGAGAGGCGCACCAATGTTCATTCCAGACTTGGTAGTCGAAGGATACAAGACAGACTTGGACGTCAACATTCACCAAGTGAAGGCTCCTCCAGGTCTGGGAGCAAAAGAATTCATGACAGATTAGGGAGGAGAACTTCCCCAAGTGAAAGCCCCTCAAGCTCTTCCTTTGAAGGAAGTCGGCGCAAGCGCCGCAAAAGAGATTACTCATCCTCCAATGACTCCTCGGACAACGAGGATAAAGAAACAGGACACTAGAAATCCAGAGGAAGACGTCGCGAGGAAGAAGATGAAGGCTATGTTTGGCGCGGAGATTTTTTGAAGCTTTTTGGGGTAATGAGCGGTGAGAATGAGCTTTTTTATTTTTGATGTTTGTTTGGCATGAGAGCTGTGGGCTTTGCTATTTTTTAGAAAAGCTCATTTTCCCAATGCTTCTTTATGAAGCTGTGAGCTTTTTTGGCTACTGCTCACAGCTCACAGCTACTGCTCACTGCTACTGCTCAATGCTACTGCTCACATCTACTTTTGCCAAACATAGCCGAAGACATATCTCTTCCGTGGCGTCGCCAGAAAGTTGATGCCTTTACAAGACGCATCAGCGACTACTCCGATCATAAGAAAAGCGCGTGCCCACTAATGTTAAAACATATGACGGAACGGGTGATCCTGATGACCACCTAAAAATTTTCGAATCCGCCGCTACTATCGAAAATTGGCCACAGCCTATGTGGTGTCATATGTTTAACTCCAGGTTAGTAGGGAATGCGCACACTTGATTTAGCAAGCTTCCATGAAGGAACATAGGCGGGTTTAAAGAGTTGCGAAAAGCATTCCGCTTAAATTTCACCCAAAGAAAGAAGTGCGCTAAAAACCCTGTTGAACTAGCCAGAGTTAAACAGCGTCAAGGGGAATCAACCAGTGCTTACATGGAACGCTTTAAAGATGAATGTATACATGTCAAGGCGTGTCCCGAAGTCCTAAAAATTTCAGGGTTCATAAATGGGATCGATAACCCAGAACTCATTAGAAAGTTAAATGACAAGGTTCCCCAAACCTTCGATGAACTAATGAAGCGCACAAAATCCTTCATCCAAGGAGAAGCAGCTGATGCGGACAGTAAAAAAAGGCTATTCAAATTATAGGCAACAAGAACAGCCTAGGAGACAATCCAATGATCAGAGCAACAACCGCAACAAGAATTATCGCAGTCAGGGAAGTGGACGAGATAATGACAAGTATACCCCCCTCACAAAGACTCTGAGGGAAATATTTGTAACAGAAGGCGCAAACTTCCCAAAACCTCCACCAATGCGCACCCCAGAGGACAAGCGTATAGGGAATGGATACTGCGAATACCATGGCTAAAAGGGCCATACAACGAACGAGTGTGCCCAGCTATGACAACTAATTGAAAAATTAGTAAAGGAGGGTAGAATGGATCACCTCGTAAAAAACATTAAAGAAGGGAAGGACAAGCAAAGGAATGAAGGCAAGAAAGATCCTCCCAAAGATAAAGCGGACATCATCAACATGATACAGTCATGGCAACGCAAGACAAAGCAAAAAGTCAGTCAAAAGGTCTCTTCAGAAAATGAGATATCCTTCCCCACTCTAGCTGCGGACAACGCAGTAATAGAGCCACTGACCTTTGAGATACATACTGGGGGACATGACATCCGCCGTATGTATATCGATGGAGGAGCATCCGCAGATATTCTGTACGAACATTGATTTAAAAGGCTACGACCTGAGATACAAAGTCAGTTGATACCGGCCACGACGTCGCTGACTGGCTTCACAAGAGAAAAGATATGGTCTATGGGGCAATTACGCTTACTTGTAGTTGTGGGCGATGAACAACACTCTACAACAACGTGGATAAACTTCATGATAATCAAGTCTCCTTCACCGTACAACGGCATCATTGGGAGACCTGGAATATCATCCATGCGCGCTGTACCATCCACAGCACATGGGATGCTCAAGTTTCTAGTAGAAGGAGGGATTGTCACCCTCTACAATACCACAGTGCCGCCTAAAGAATGCAACGTGGTAACCAGTGAGGTGGAGCATATTCCAGAACAGCGCGCAACACAAATACCAAACTTAAAGGTCGCCATTCATCCTGATTACCCAGATCAACAAATATCGATCGGGGGATCTTTATCTGACAAAGGTAAAGCAGTTGTGTGCGCACTCTTGCAAAAGAACCTGAGTATCTTTGCATGGGAACCAAAGCACATGACCGGAGTGCCACGCTCTATTACGGAGCACAAGCTACAAATCCGACAAGGATATCCCCCAATACGACAGAAGAAGCGCGGCCAGGCTCCAGATCGCGCAGAAGCTATCCTGGAAGAAGTACACAAACTTGAAGACGCAGGCATTATGCGCGAAGTCTACAATCATGACTGGCTCTCTAATCCAGTGATGGTAAAGAAGAGTGATGGTAGTTGGAGGATGTGCGTGGACTTCACGGACCTCAATAAAGCATGTCCACAGGACTGCTACCCACTGCCAGAGATAGACTGGAAGGTAGAATCCCTGTGCGGATATCCCTTTAAATGCTTCCTAGACGCATACAAAGGGTACCATCAAATTCAGATGGCAGTGGAGGATGAAGAAAAAACGGCCTTCCACACAAGTCAAGGGGTCTATTGCTACACAAAAATGCCTTTTGGTCTAAAGAACGCGGGCGCAACATACCAGCGATTGGTGGATATGGCTTTTGAAAAACAAGTAGGTCGCAACTAGGAAGTACCAGCGCCATCAGACGCTCCCTTGCGCTTCGTGCCCTGCACACTTCCCTTAGGCTCCAGCACCTCCACACTGTCGGAGGACTCAGCATGCAATTCCTCTACCACGGGGGACTGCAGCCCAGTAGGAGGAACGCTCTGCATAGGAGTCACGAGCGCCGTAGCAGGAGGAGAATCCTCAGGACCATCCTGCGCCAACACCGTCGTGTGTCCCGTAGTAGCCTCCGAGATGGGCTCCTCATTATCACTAAGAGGGCGCACACCCACCGTCACTTGCTTTGGCTTCTCAAGCTTGACCACGGAAAACAAGTCCATCTCTGCGCGACACATGAACAAACAACAAAACCAATTCAGTTATTGAAATTACAAGGAGCACTTACAATATTGAAGCGAAGGTAAAAAAGGACAAGCACCCACCCCGGCCGCTCTCATCAATGAATGTTGGAACCTCGTCAGAACCATGGAAATAGTTGCGACTCAGCCCCATGTGAACCAAAAACTCCTCAGGATAGGAGTTAATGGGTATGCGGTTGGCATCAATCGTATCCGCATCCTCCGCACTATACGAACCGGGTAAAGGGCGCTCATCCCTTGGCAGCGTCCCTTGAGTATAAAACTCAATGGGCGACGGAAATACTATGTCATCACCTTGAGAAATTTCTCCCTCCAATCCCTAAGGGAATCCACCTTCTCTGTATAACACTGAAGGCGCCACTGATGTGCTATTTGTTAGTGCAAGTTTTAAATTTATAAGGGTGAATTACCAAATCTATAAACAACACATACGAGCAAGTGTACTCGTCCGTTATAGCAAGATATGATGGTAAGTCGGGATTGTTCACAGGGATTTGTGAGTGAATCAAAATATAAGTCTAAAAGTAAATCTCTAATGTACGCAAATAAGATAATAAGCAAATTCAATAAATTAAAAACTACACTTGTTTAGACTAGTTTTCTACTTAATGACACACATGATTGTGATAACTGTTGATAACATGTTGGTTGAGATAATTAGATGGTGGTCTAATCTATTTGATGAGGCAAAAAATGAACCACTTTTAGGGGGTCATTTAAGCCCAGAATTGAATTTATTTGATCAAATATTGCCCTAAATCGTTCCTTTTGTGATTTTAGGTACTTTGGGACTGAAATCTGGAAAAGGAAGCAATTCGGATGTTTTTGGAGCATAATAGTGAAGAAAACGCCAAAGACTTAATTTTCCAAGCTGGGAACAGTGTGTGACGGCGTCAAGAGTAACAAGTTGACGGCGTCAAGAGTAAAGTTCATGACGACCCAGTACAGAAATGACGGCGTCACAAGGAAGAGCGTCAAGAGTTAAATACGTGACGGCCTGGAAAAGTGTAATACATGAGCCTTTCTTCAATCCACTAAAGACCATTCTCCCTGCTCCACCATATCCAGATGTTGACCATGGATCATTAATCTACACTCCAAATGGTCTCTTCTTCAATCCTTCGAATGCACCTGGGCCTTTCTTCATTCCTCAGTACCATCCTGATACACTACATAATAATGTGCAATCTCTTCTGCAAAATCTAATGAAGCTTAGTCAAGTATCTACTAAGAAAGGCAATGGCGCTATGACTTCAACTTCTGAATGCTTAAACACAATGAAAGATACTGATGATGAAGAAGATCTTATCGAACCGAGGATGGCATTCTTGGCATATACGGAATATATTGCAGATGAGGAAGCTCAAGATTATGATTCAACCTCACTCTCTTACGATAATGTTGAATACAATGCCACACTTAGTCAAATGGAAGTTGAAGGGGGTAATCTCAATGCAGTTTTGCAAAGTGTCATGGGAGTTATTCCTTCTGATGATGAATATGCAGATTTGGAATCCAATACAGCAGATTTGGAAACCGATTCAACAGATGTGATGTTAATGGCAAACATGCAGGAATTTCACACGATAAATACTGCTCAGAGTATGATTCTAATGATTCTGAAGATCCTTTTGTGAAATTAAACCAAGAGAAACGCCTGACATCTTTAAGATTACTTTATTCACACCTTGAGCTTCTCTCAAACAAAGACTTAGCAGAAACTCGTTTCGAGTATGGATTCAAATGGGTATTTCCAGACCTGTTTGGAGAAATAGTTGATATTTTCACTACTACAATGTTCGACAACGTGAATCAACTTGAAAAGCAACTTGAAACTGAAGAATTTCACGAGAGTGAATCCAATGCCACCTTCAGAGTGCTCAAGAAACAGTTTCAACATTTCATCAATTATGATTGTGAAGTGGTAAGCGAGTATTTTTTAGAATACACTCGAATTGAGGCTCAAACCTTCAAAGATATATTGCTCCAACACCTGGATGCTATTGAAAAGTCAATTGTTGAAAGAGTACTTCACAGACTAGAGTATGACAAAAGGAGGAAGTTGCAGATTCAAGAAGAGTTAATTCATAAAGTTGATGCATTGGATACTAATTTGGTTGTCATGGAAAGCAATGGGACATAATTAAAAGAGCAAGATGACAGCAGTAGATTAGGGAATGATACAGATGCAGACTGTGCAGAGATCAGACCTTCCTATGACTCAGAGCCCAACTTTGACAAAGAACAGATGGATGAGGAAGATGTCATACCCATCTATGACACAGAACCTAACTTTGACAAAGAGCAAACGGTTGAGGTACAATCTACTGTTGATCATATTATGCTTGCAAATGAGATACAACAATCTGAGCAACCTAACTTCAGTAATGAAGGAGAAGTTGACCAGAATGTTGTTCAATGTCCTAACAAATATTCTCAGTCTGTGTCCTTACCTGATAATCTAATAACTGAAACGTCATACCAGACTCTTGAGTCTGAAAACATTCTTCTCAAAAAGACCATTGCCCAGTTTCATAAAGACTTTTCAAACTAGAGGCACATTGCATCTCACTGGAACTTAAATTGCAAAACGAATCTCTAAATTCAGGCAACAATGGTCAATCTTTGTATGAACAAAGGAAACATGTGGATACATTAGTTAAAGAAAACGAGCTTTTAAAAGGTCAAATTCAAGCAAAGCTGTTTGCACATGCTGCATTGCAAAACAAATTAAGAAGACTGACTGGTCAGAGTGTAGATACTAAATTTGCAAAACCATCAATCTTGGGGAAATCACCTTCTCAAACAATCAGAAAACAATCAATGGTTAGACAACCAACTGTATTTAAATCTGTACGACCTAAATTTTCAAAATCTCGGTTTGCCTCCCAAGTTGTTGAGAAAAACAATTTGACAAAACCAGTCACTCCACATTCTTGGCCTAAGGAAAATGCATCTGTGTCTGCTAAATCTCAACACGTGATTATACCTGGCTCATCTAGGATTAGTTCGAAAACAGTGTCTAATACGAGCATTAAAAGTAAAGATTCTTATGGAAGATATGACATGTACAAGAACTATGATCTAGAAAAGGCTAGGAAAAAGGCGCTACTTCAAAAGGATGGAATTCTAGGTTCAAAACCTCATGTGATGCCTTCCACTGTAGTACAGAACACTGCTTGTAGTAGCACACCAAAACCTAAGAGTAAACAACAAACTAATAGGAATTGGCTAGCTTCTAAGAGTAGTTGCGTAAATAATCATGTTGTCTGTGCTTTAAAATATCTTCAGAAAGGAAATTCACTAGAAAAGGCTCAATCGACTAAGATAGATAAACCCGTTGAACCAAAAGTCATAAGTCAGAAACCTAAGAAGTGGATCAATATAGGACGTAGGTTTTCTCAACCAAGTGATGCTCCCACTGCATCTAAAAGGAAAAAATCTCCGAGATCTAACATTAGGTGGGTACCCACGGGTAGAATTCTCAAATCGATTGGTCTTAGGTGGATTCCTACAGGAAAGAGTTTAGACATTTGCACTAAAACTAATGTGATTTCCACAGCATCAACCGCTGAGACAAATATGAAAACCATCGGAATTGTGTGTTCGAGTGTCAAGAAGATAGTTGACACTACATCTTTATGCTTTTAACACCTGGAACCCAGTTACCCTTAGGGCTCCATGTTCTCTGTTTTGTCTCTTCTTTCTTTCTTTGCAGATTCAACAGGTATGGCTTCGGAACAAATCAGTTTCGGACCCGCAACCAACCGTTTAAAGCACATCAACAATGGCTTCTGAGCAAAACAGCTTAGGACCCGAATTCAACCGTCTTAACTTTCCGGACTCTTCGGCTGAACCATTGCCTCTCAACCGCAAAGAATTGGAAACTTTGTTTGCTCCACTGTTTGATGATACAATTGAATACCGTTCTACTGACGTCTCACCTAATTCCGCTGCTCAACCTGAAAATATTCAAGTACCTGATTCACCTCAACAAACAACAACAACTGTTGGAGAGACGGTCCTCCAATTGCATCTCCAACAACCACAGAACAAACCGGGTCCAACCCACGACAATCAGCTGGAGACTCCATACCTAAATCAGTTCCACAAACCGCAGAGCATGACCCATTTTGTACTTCGTTCTTTAGGTATGGAGTCGTCTACACGCAATTTGGATCCTGCTAACATGCGAGATAATTACCAACTTCACCCTTCGACACACAATTGAACTAGAGGTCATCCCTTAGTTCAAAGATTCCGATCTACTATGACTCCATAAGTGCCATTCGTAGCTTAAGGAGCATGTCAAAAAGGGTACCGTTGAATTAAATTTTGTCGGAACTGAATACCAATTGGCAGACTTGCTCACCAACGCATTTACTTCCAACAAGGTTTGCTGATCTAGTCCATCAGATTGGTTTGTGGTGTTTGACTCCAGGTGATTTGCAAAATTTTCTTAAAAACTGAGAGAGTCAAACATCAAACTTATTTTATATATATATATATATATATATATATATATATATATATATATATATATATAAATCTTTTTTCTCTGTGTACAAACTTCGTATCTTCAACACTATGTTCCTCCTTTATAACTAATTTTGCTTTACACTGTCAAAATGGAACATGTTTTGAGGGGGAGAAAATGTTTCACAAAATCATGAAGTTTGCACACCTCATTTTTATTCATCAAGGATAAAATGTTTCTTCATCATTCAGATTAAAACTCATTTTTCAAAAAGTTCTACGATCTCTCGAATTAAAAAGTGCAAAAAGGTTTCACAAAATATATGCTAATTCGAGGGGGAGAAAAGAAATTTTTTGGCAAAGATTCCAAGATTAACCATGTTTAGACTTCAAATGGAAAAGTAATTAACCTTTAATGAGTAAAGATTCACAAATGTCTTAAACTTAGGTAAAAGGATCTTGCATGGAATATAAAACGTGCTCTAATAAATGTTTCTTTAAATATTCTCAAAAGTATGACACATAATTGATAACCTCAACAATTCAGACTAACGATTTTTTATCCTTGAATGTTCCCTATTGTGAGTTTCTAATTTCCTCATGGTTGTTGTCTAATCGTTCCCTAAATGTTTCAAGTGTTTTCAACAGTCAAAAAGGCATAATCAGAAACTAAGGTTAATGTAATTATCGATCGGAGCTTTCATTTTATGTGTTTAGTCTAATTAACTAGTTTATATAACTTTAGAGAACACTAAAGAATGCTCGATTGGTATACTTGCTCGATTAGGAACAACATAGGTTTAGAATCATGGTATTTAGGAGTTAAGATGTCGATGTCTTTGCTGCTATTACTAGGGCGTTTGTTTGTTTAATATTCTAGCATTATGATGCTAACAAGTGTGCATAGACTCAAATCATAACCCAAAACCATGATAATAATTGAAAATTTCGAGTGAAAGAATGAATTAATCTGTGATCTTATGTGTTAATTTGAGAATTCTGAGCATTTAGGAAGATTTAGAATGAGTTTCTTGATTCATCTGTATACTTGTTTGTGCCTGATGCATTTTCTCTGTATACAAGTACATGTCACCCCATTGAAAGTCATAATTTCAACATTTGTCAAAATGTTTCTCATGGAACTTATTTTGAGGTCAAAGGACTAAATGTGTTAAAAGGCTAAACTGGTAAATGGATTCAAAAAGGTGAGAAACAAATTTTTCCAAACTCTACACTCTTGTTTTACACCGGTAAAGCAAGTGTGAAGACCAAAGCAAAGTTGTTCTAAACCTTTCAAATTTTCAAAAATCTGGAATGCTTTGGCGACAATAAAAGAATGACTCTGATTTGAGCATCCCTAATACCGGAAGTTTTCCATTCAACACAAAAACAAATCTTCAAAAAGAACCCATGAGGTTCAACTTTATATGGAAATCTTCTTCTTCAGATTTTAAAACTCAAAAGAGAGACTCCGGGTCTCAAACAACTTTCAAAAGTAAAAGAGTTTTTTTTTAATTTTCTATGATTCGACGAGTGTTTTACCAAAATGAAACAAAGATTTTTTTCAATCCTCGTTGAAATTCAACATTTTTCGGATTGACACAACCTACAAATGGATTTCAAATTTTAGTAAACAAAGGTTTTCAGTCCTCAAGGTTATTGTCTAATCTAATTTTCAAGCATTATTTGTTGTAGAATACTTGATTGTGTTTTCTAAAACCTTGAGCAGCATCATTTCACGAATTTTTCAAAAAGTATTTCTTAAATACGATTCAAAATTTTGCTCAAGAAGACTATCTCTCGAATAACATTCATTATTTGAGGGGAATGTTTTGTTTAAAAGAAAACTAATTTTGTATCAAAACAATGGCTTGTGCACACATAACAGTGTACAACCCACACTTGTAATGAAAGGACCCTGAGGTACGCATCAGTGCCTCAATCCTTATATAAGGAGCGAAGGCTTCTTACTTTTGAGTAGAATTAATCAAACATTTTCTGATTTTCATAATTCTGCTCAAAAGACAAGTATTTCACCTCAATAAGTGTTCTCTTGTTGAGGGGGAGCACTTGAAAACTCATCGTTCTGAAATTCAAAAGTTCTTGTTGATTTCTCCCCATAAGACTCAAAAAGCATATTTTAATCAAACGTTTCTCAAAAACAACATCTTATATGCTATTTTTGAGGGGGAGAAAAGAAAAGTGATTAAAATATGAAACGTTAAAGTTGTATCTCAAGCAAGCTAGACTCAGAATTGACCCAAGAATTGACGAAACAAAATGTTATCAATCGAAAAAACTTATCCTCGACGGGTAATGACATCAAGTTAGTTATTAGAGCTAGTTGTCACCTAAAAGCTGACAATGGAACTCTTCAACTAGCCACGTAAGAGTGTCTCGAAAAGGATTTGTCTAAGTAGAAATGTACCATTTCGAGAAACTTTCTGTGGACTTGACCAGGCCGGGTAATAACTTCAAGCTAGTTTAACTAGTGATATAAGCGTGTCTCGAATCGGTCTTGTTCACTAAAAGTGGATCAATTCAAAAGTGCTTGCTCCTCCCGCATGTGCAAATTTATTAATTAAACATGAGCACATGTGAAGGGGGAGCCCTTCATAAGTCAACACAAAACTCTCAAAGTGTTAAACAAAATGTTTGATAATCACAAACACTTTGAGAGATTTTCAATCAGAGGTTTCACGACAATTATAGGATAGTCATGTTGTTGTAAGGTGACTAAGGTTAGGATAAACCGTCCTATGATCCACCAGAGCCGTAAGGATCTACCCAAGGACACCACCAATAGTTAGTATTAGAAGTCCTTAGGTATGATATGAAAAAAGGAGTAAAGAATGAAAGGAGAAAGAAGGGGTTGAAGAATTAAAAAGAAAGTAAAGAAAAGGGTGAAAAGAAATAGCCCTCCATATGATCAACCTTAGGGCAGACACCGGGTTCAATTCGTATGCTACTGGTTGTTGCTAAGGCGACGCCGGTATTGAAGATAAAGTCGTCATGGACCCAGTGACGCAATGCACTAAACCTTCTAGCCACTCAAGTTCTCTTTAAAGAGCTTGTTTCATTCTCACGGGGAACCGGTGTAATCTATCGACTTATCTCTTAGAGATGGTTGATATTGAAGTAGGAGACCCCTCCCTAGTCTCCGCATAGGAAACCTAAGTGTGCACTTATCGAGTCTAGAGCCATGAGATACATCAAAGATCTCTTAGGAACACTTAGCATTTCTACAACTGGTGTTCTACATCAATAGACACCAGCTGTAAATTATCGAGTCCTTCGCAGATCTTAGCAATCTGCCGAGAACATTTATGAGAGGCTATACTTATGTATTTCTCAATGATTGAACGAAAACTCCTGCCAGGGTCTACATCAAACAGCCCTGACAGAAGGTCACTTCGGTAACTTCTTGTGGGTTACGTTTAGTGTTCGCGATGGTTCGATAGCGGTCTACAGTCGTGGAGTGATCCCCAGCGACTCACCCAGTCATTGAGCTACTGGTAGGTCTCGTAAGCTCCTTCGGGGGTATCTGACTTGGGAACGGCCTTGATAAGGATTAGAAGGAGTCTTCACACTATGCTGTTGATGAGCTCTAATTCCTTATCTGTAAGTACCGGTTGATTATTGCTAACTGTTTACCTGCAGGTACATATCACCTCCATGATGACAGATTCCAACATGCTCATGCATACATCTTGATGTCTATGAAAGCTCCCTCAAAGATCAATTCAACACAAAGTTCAAAGAAAGATTCTATGCCAAAAGGAAGAATCTACAAAGTTTAAAGACTAAAGATCTAAGTTTATGAATGGGAACTACGTGCATATGAATGTCATAATCCAAAGATGTATGAGCATGTTAGAATGGCGGACAACCACCACAGACACAGAAGTGACGAACGGCAACAACGTCATAACTTGATCACTAGACTATCACCAATGAACAAAGACTTAGAGCAAAGTACATTCTTCTCACAACATTTTTTTGAAGCCGTCTAAAGTTATTCAAGTCTAAAGTCAAAGACAAAGAAGAAGACGTCAAGCAATCGTGATGACCGACCCTTAGGGGGAGATTGTTGGGAACGTACTTTTATATTTATTCAAGTCTCAGTCATTACATTTTGTAATAAGATGATCACAACTACATCAACTAAGAACAAAGAACGATGAATGATTTAGAAGATGTCTAAAGCATTGAAAGTCAAAGATTAAGACGAAGACGTCAAGCAACCTTGATGACCGACCCTTAGGGGGAGATTGTTGGGAACGTAGTTTTACTCTTTATCAAGTCTCGGTCATTTACTTGTAATAGGTTGCTAAGGCTTGTATGTTTATTATAACTTAAGGCTTATGTAGCAAGCCCATTTCGTTTTCTAGAAAGGAAGGAAGGGAGTGTTGCCCTACTCCTTCCCTATATATACTAGTCATATGTAACTAGAAAAGTTGTTGGTTATTTCATTATTCTAAGGAAACTCTTGCCTTTATATTTCTCATATTGTCTTAATCAACCATCTCTTATTCTCATCTCATTTCTATCATTCTTATACTTGTGTTTACATAAAAGGTGACCTAACAAAGATTCATGCACAAAAGTTGGCAAAAACATGCAGAAGTGACCATCCGATCGGTTGCGGGTTGATACCGATCGGATGGAAATGGTCATTATGGCTATCTGATCGGTTAGACTCCAACCGATCGGATGGTAGATCCTGGCTGTTTTGGAATTTGATTTTTCCTTGTGTAGTTCTTTATACACTATCCAAACTTGATTAACTTCTGAACTTGGAACTTTGAGATGACAAAACTTAGATTCTCATATGGAATGCTTCACAGATTGGACTTTTGAGCTTGGGAATCTTTGTGTAATCGCATATACTTCATTTTCTTCACTTTTTCTCCATTTTTCCTGCATTTGGTTAAATATGCTACAAAAACATACTTTGATACGATTTAGTGGCAAAAGCATATAAAAAAACCAAATAACATACACAAAAACACTAATAACGCTTATAAAAACATGTTACTTTTGAGTGTTATCAAATCCCCCACACTTAAACTTTGCTTGTCCTCAAGCAAATCTAGAAGAAAACTAAATATCCTCAAGAAAAATGTAAGGCAAATCCACTAGGTACAAGTACAAGATAAGATTCATCATTTTTAAGCTTAAGTGGTGAAAAATCGAGATGTTTGACAATACCCAATGATTTTCTTGCTTGATTAACATTTCTAAAACACCTCACGAAAAAGGATGTTGGGAATTATACTAACAGTTACCACGGATAGTGAAGAAGTTACAACTGCAAAAGATTGTACTTGCAGTGGAAACTCATTACCACTGCAAGAACAATATATTACCACTGCTTATTAGATAACTGTTAGGAAACGCTTCTAGATAAATATAGAATAGATCTTGTGTATATCTTATTCTATTAGCTTTATACTTATCTTGTAGAAGAGGACTCCTTGTGCTATAAAAGGGGATCCTAGGTTAAAGGTTTGAGATCAGTCATACAAGTTGTCATATACGTTTCTAGAGCTTCAAGGTGTAACCCTAGTGATATCAAGATCACTCGTATTATTATCATTAATAATATTGGAGCTAATAGTTTGTTTATATACATTGTTCATATACAACTGTCTTACTCACAATCAAACTTCTAAGTGTTACTAAGTAGATTCCGCATACTTAGTGATATAATTCAAAGTATCAATCTAACACAAGCTCAAGGTGTTTAGATCCATCAAGTGGTATCAGAGACAGGCTTTGATACTTTGATGTAGAAGACTCAAGTTTCACTCAGAAGAATCAATGGAGACAGAAACCAGTAACTCAAACATTGCTGCTAAGCTTCCAAAGCTTAAGTTGAATGACTTTGAGATGTGGAGGCTAATGATAGAACAATTTTTTATGGTCCAAGATTACACACTCTGGGAGATCATTATGGTTGCAAACTCTTTCAAACCAAGTTCTACTTCAGAGATGGTTGGTGGCAAGGAAGTAATCAAGGTCAACTCTGGACCTGTTACTAATGATGAAAGACTTCAACTGAAGAATGATTTGAAGGCCAGAGGTCTGTTGCTGATGACACTTCCTAGAGACCAAGTTGTTGCTTTCAGCAAGTTCAAGACTGCAAAGACTCTCTTTGATGAGATCTGTGAAGTTTTTGGTGGTAATGATTCCACCAAGAAGACTCAAAAGACCCTGCTGAAGCAAACCTATGAAAACTTTGGTTCAACAAGTAATGAATCTCTTGATAGCATCTTCACAAGGCTACAAAAGATGGTTTCACAACTCACTGTTTTTGGAATTGAGGTGGAAAAGGAAGATCTCAATTTAAAGTTCTTAAGAAGCTTACCCTATGAGTTTGGAACCAATGTTGCTGTATGGGAAGATAAGCCAGAGATGGAGACCATGAAACTCAATGACTTGTACAATAACTTCAAGGTTATTGAACAAAGATTAAAGAAAGCTGGCAAAATAAGCTCAAGTTCTGGAAGTGTAGCACTTATATCATCATCTCTTGATGATATTTCGGATGAAGAAATTGATAGTGATGATGACAGTGCTAACATTGTTGTTTCCACTGGTAGTGGAAGTGTTTCCATTGGTAGCTCAAAGAGACAGATTGCAGGGCTTAGTGATACTACTTTTTATGCCTTTATATCAAGTCAAGTGGGTGGTTCAATCCTCAATCATGAGGATCTGGATCAAATTGATGAAGATGATATGGAGGAGATGGACATTAAATGGCAAGTGGCATTACTGAGCTTGAGGACAAAGAAGTTTTGGAAGAAGACTGGTAGAAAGATCAACATCAGTGGCAATGAAACAGTAGGTTTTGACAAGAAGAAGGTGGAGTGCTACAATTGTCATAAGAAGGGGCACTTTGCTAGAGAATGTAGGAAGCCAAGGAAGTCTGAAAACATGTCAACTTGGTACAAGCAAGACAAGAAGAAGGAACCTACTACTGATGAGCCAAAGGGGCTATTGGCCATTGATGGAGTGAGCTTTGATTGGAGCTTTATGACTAAGGATGAGGAAGATGATTCAGAGTCTGCAATGGTGGCACTAATGGCTTTTTCTGACTCTGAGGTACAAATTGATAATGCTTGTTCTAAATCTTGTAAGGCCTTAAAAGAGTATGAGAAACTTAAAGCATAATTTAATGAGCAACACATAGAGTTAACTCATACTAATTATAACTTATCAAATCATAAAAGAGGCCTAAGTGTTTTAGAAACTCAATTAGAGCATTATAGGGCAAATGAATCTAAGTTCAATGATGATATTGCTGTATTAAAAAGAGACTTAGATTATCAGGTTGCTGTTAATAAAGTTCTTAGAGAAGAACTAGAAAAGGTTAAAGTGGCTAGTGAGAATATAATGATAACTAAGCAAACACTGGATCATCAATCTAAGTGTATTGATAAAATTTGGGAAGCCCAAATTGTGAGCAAAGCTAAATCAGGTCTTGGATACAAAACTGTTCCACCACCTCTAAGAGGTGTTCCAGCACCTCCTGGCATTGACTTAGCTCACACAGGTTTAGAAGAATTTCAGGATCTACCTATGACCTATGGACCAAAGTTTGTTAAACCAGTTGAAATTGAAAAGGTTCAGGTTGAGGCAGATGTATTTGATAGTGCTAGTGACTCATCTCTTAAAGATGATAATTTGAATGTTGAGTCTACACCTAGTACTCCTGAGAATGTTAAAGTGGAGGTTAAAAGAAGTGTTCCTGATGTTGTCAAAGAGAAGCCTAGGTCACAACCTAATGTCACTAGGCCCACTACTAGATATGCAGAGATGTACAGAAGTAGGTCACCAACTCCTAGAGGTAATATGAGGAGTTGGAATCATGTCAAATCTAGGCAATTTGGTAGTGACTTTGTGTTCAACAACAAACCTTGTCATATATGTGGTAGCTTTGACCATTTAGCTAAAGGTTGTACCTACCACTTGGGAAGAAGGGAAGTGTTTGGGAATACTTGGGTGAATAAACACAATGCTAATAACTTAACTCACCCAAATCCACTTAGCAAAATGATTCCCAGGTCTGTTTTGCTTCACTCTGGCATTAAACCAATTTCCACTGCTAGACCAGCAGTTGCCACTGCCAGAAATAAAAACGGAGTTTACCCTAAGTCTCCTGTTACTACTTTTGTTAAGTCTACTCAAACAGGGAAAAAGACCAATATTGAAAAGAAAGTTAACAATAATCAGAAGTGGGTACCTAAAATTTCTAAGCCAGCAGTTTCCACTGCTAAGGCAGCAGTTACCACTGCAAGGCCAAAGGTTACCACTGCAAGGTCTGTTAACAAGAATAGG